>CM076571.1:205216921-205819150 GCA_034641835.2 Pinus albicaulis
CACATTGGTGAGGGCGAAAATGGTCACCATAAGCTCATTGGTGAGGGTCAAAAGAGCCTTCGTCACCAAAAACTGAACGTCACCAAAGGTGGCGTCGCCGAAAGTATAGGTGTTGTGGTGACATTCAAGGTCCGTCACCAATAATTATTTATAGTGACGAATAGTAACCGTCACCATTCATATGAGCAATGGTGACGAACAATAGCAACCGTCACCAAAAAACTGAACGTCACAGTGGCGTCGCTTGTATAGGTGTTGTGGAGACATTCAAAGTCAGTCACCAATAATGATTTATAATGACGTATAGTGACCATCGCCATTTCATATGAGAAATGGTGATGGACAATAGCCTCCGTCACCAAAAAACTGAACGTCACCAAAGGTGGCGTCGCCGAAAGTATGTGTTGTGGTGACATTCAAGGTCCGTCACGAATATTAATTACAATGACGGATAGTGACCGTCACCATTTCATATGAACAGCAATGATTTTTTGTGATGGACCTTTCATGGCCGTCACTATTGGTGCATATATATGGCGACGTTCATTGACCGTCACCATAAACGCATTGGTGACATCAAGGTCCATCACGAATAATGACTATAATGACAAACAGTGACCCTCACCATTTTATATAAACAACAACGATTTATGGTGACGGACCTTTAATGGTCGTCACTATTGATGCATATATATGGTGGCATTCGTTGACCGTCACCATTTCATATTTTGGTGAGGGTCGAAAAGTCTCACCATAAACTCATTGGTGATGGTCAAAAGAGCATCCGTCACCAAAAACTGATCTACGTCATTCCCTATATATGAATATCAGGGCACGATGGAATCGAACCACCAACCTCCTGCTTGTAAAGCAGGTGCTCTTCCATTGAGCTAGCACCCTTTAAAGAATTAGACCTTAAACTAGCAATTGCCCCTAAAGGTGCAAAGATACACCAAAGGAATAAGAACCAGGAAAACTGAAAGAACTCGGTGTCCTTGCTCCTATTTTTATTCTATGACACTCTACAAAGTATGATCTTGATCTATGACGTATTTGTGCCGAGTGGTTCTAATTTAATAGTAAATGTTATATTAGATAAAACAAATGAATAACTGAGAGGCCTTACGAGCTAATTTTTAATCCTTACACCAAAATCTCTTAATATTCCAGTCTATGGAACAACTCGTTCAAAGTTCAAACTGAAGTAGATTTTAAATGGAAAGCCTAAAACCAGCTAAGTAGTTTACAAGTTAACATTTTGGATATAAATTATGTTCAATTTATATGACAAGTTATGCCATAACCTTGAAACTAGTTTCTTAGCTAAAAGACTTTCTTAAGTTAACAATGACAAAGAAACTTAGTCATGGCAAACAAAATTCTCTTGTTTTTTCGAATGAGGGTGCATGTAACTTGATAAAGGTTGTATGAGAGTATCAAACCATAAACAGTTTCACTAAAACATGGAAATGACAAAGTCTTGTTAAGCAAGAAAGGTTTAGTTAAATATATGGAAAGCATCGAGAGAAATGATATAATTAAACTAAAAGTAACTGTAAAAAAATGAAATTGCCATCATATACATCGCACCAACGTATGAATTTGCATCAATGTACTGAATTAATATGACTTCAAATTTTGAAATTTTCCTGCAAGATAACATTTATCATTAAAAAAATCTGATCAAACATGAAGTAATCTCATGAATCTTTCAGATTTATATTGCAATATCCATCTCAGATCAATAAATCCAGAATCTTAAATATTCTTATAACTAGCAATTGCACCAAGAGGTGCAAAGGAACATCGGAACATGGATAAGAAAAGTGGGGAGATTGTATAAAGAAATAATCAAGCGAAATATACTAAAAATGAAATACAACCCATGTGAGGCTAATTTAAATTCAATTGTTGTGAATTTTCAAGTGAAAGAAAGTTTGTAACTGGTGTCCAGCAAGCGGGACTCACAAAAATTGTTATAGAGAAAAACTTGGAAGGGAAATTGAGGTTTGAGGTTTGATGATGTTTATGAAGCACATATTCTACTTGGTGAAAGTGGCCACTGCAAGGATTATTGGGGTTCAGGCTTCTATAGGCAGGATGATACTTTTGAGCTTGAAACAACTTTGCACAATATAGCTTTCGGTTCAAATGGGTGAAAATACATATAAATCAAGCAATTTGAGACCTTTAAATGTATGGTCAGAAGCAACAACTCCAGAATCTATGCAAATGCTTCTAAACTCTATTTGAAAAGAGGAAATTAGTTTGATCCTTGAAGGAAACTTGTTTGGACCAGACATTGGTGAGTTGATAAGCAGCTCAAACAATTGGGCAGAGATTATTATGTGGTGTATTTTCAAAGGGATAAAAGAGTCATTACCTTCTAAATGGCTATATATTTTGGGAGATGGATTTGAAAATACAGGTAAGAAGAATCATCCAACGTCTGAACAGTCGGGTGAATTTGAGAAAAAACACCAAAGATCTGCCAATTTTGTTGAATGCCTTTGAGCAATGTGGTTTATTGTTTGCTGTCAATTCCTCCTCAGTCATGGATTGCAGGCCTGCACAAAATAAGAATATTCTTATGATTGGTCTCTGTTCTGAAGTGAATAATTTAAAACAATATACTCGTAACCTAGCACAAAATACAGATTCAACAGAAGTAAATAGAGAAAAAAAGAATAGTGGAAATGATGATTTTGGATTTCAAACTGAAGGAGCATATAAGGGCGAGGATGAAGTGCTTTTGAAATTTCAGTGGGCAGAGGAGACAGAAAGGATGGACTGCAGCAAGTTTTTGGAGTCTCGGGATAGAAGAGAAGGGAAAAGAGGCAAACTTCAAGTTCAAAGCACGGAGTAATGACCCCTGGAAGGAGAGATTTTGATTCTCTTGTTCAATCTCAGCAGGAAGTAAGCAATGCCTTTGGTCAAGTCGACATTCAATTGTCGGATTCTCTATGGGATGTAGGTGATGGCATTAGCCAAGAGAAGCAGCTGGACAGGGTTTCACATGAATATATCCTTTCTTCATGAATGCGATGATTATCGGAATTATGTTCAAATAAAAGAGATGTGTGTGCAAGAGGCTTTATAATGTTTGATATGCAAAGAATAAAATATTCAAAATAGTACATCATATGAGGAGGAGACCTTTAAATCAAGCAATTTGAGACCTTTAAATGGGTGCAAATACATATAAATCAAGCAATTTGAGACCTTTAAATGGATGCAAATACATATAAATCAAGAAATTTGAGACCTTTAAATGTATGGTCAGAAGCAACAACCAAATGCTTCTAAACTCTATTTGAAAAGAGGAAATTAATTTGATCCTTGAAGGAAACTTGTTTGGACCAGACATTGGTGAGTTGATAAGCAGCTCAAACAATTGGGCAGAGATTATTATGTGGTGTATTTTCAAAGGGCGCAAAGATTCATTACCTTCTATATGGCTATATATTTTGGGAGATGTGTTTGAACATACAGGTAAGAAGAATCAGCCAATGTCTGAACAGTCAGGTGAATTTGAGAAAAAACACCAAAGATCTGCCAATTTTGTTGAATGCCTCTGAGCAATGTGGTTTATTGTTTGCTGTCAATTCCTCCTCAGTCATGGATTGCAGGCCTGCACAAAATAAGAATATTCTTATGATCGGTCTCTGTTATGAAGTGAATAATTTAAAACAATATGTTCTGAAGTGAATAATTTAGGTGCTACCTCCTCCTCAGCAGATCTGTAATCTGCTAGGTAGTAAATTGCCAGGTTGCTGGGTTCAAGGAAATTTGAACACGAGTTTTCTCCAATTGACAGTCTATGCAGAATTTGTAGCCATGTTATTTCCCATTAAATAATTCCATGCAAAAATTGTAGCTCAGAGAACCTCCCTAGAAAGCATCATTCTCATAGATAAAAGGGCATCCATTCAAGACACCTAATTGAAAGGACCACGTCAATTGAAGACATTATTATTAAGGAGAATGAGATGGTGAATGTACAAGACATCATTATTGCAACTGATAAAACAACCATACAAGGTGTCATAAGTGCAGCAATTAATATTTGTCAAAGCCATCATAATTTTAACAAGAGAACATCTATACAGGAAGTCTCATTTACAGGCTACACCAATGCCAAGAAGGGCATCAATACAGGAGGGCACTTATACTGAAGAACATCACCTAAGACATTAACTGTGACATCATTCTCAGCTACATAACCAGTACATTTCATGTCGACGACGGCATCTCCGACATTATCCATTGTCACATAGAAGTTAGAACATCCATTTTTCTACCAATATAATTTAATTTCACAAGTTGCCCATTCCATGAAACTAGCCTCATCTAAATCAACTTCTTCTGCAGTGTACATCTGTATTACAGTGACATGTAATATGCATGAGTTTTTCTCCTAATGGAATTTGCGAATTTGTGATAGCACCGAAGAAGGATACCTCAGTGAAGTTTCTCATCAATGTGACCAGTCACCAAACTAGGTATTAACTATTAAATAATTTGTTTGAGGTACCAAAACTCTCCCAAAGGTTGTAGATCCAATCAATAAGACTAAAAGAAAACCACAATCAGGACCCAGAAGATGAGGCAGTTGACTGGGATTAAACGGTACAACGCAGAAAGTATGAGACACTCGTGGAGAACCTTAGGAGCTCATGGCGAACTGTGGAGATTCCTATCATCTGTGACATCATCTAACACTATCTGCTATTAAACAAATAACCTAGCAGGAAATATTAACAGAAATTGACAAACAATAGTTGGGACCTGGAAAATCAGAACTGCAAATGGTTGAATGGATGGCATTCATTAAAGCACGTAGATAATGGCAACCTAAAAGGAAATTTCTAGAAAAAATGCAAATCCCTTGCATCAGCAAAAAACATAAAGTTAGGCAGCAAAGTACAAGAATACTTCAAAGTCAAGACTTCATACTTCTGTATATAAATCCTTAGCAAAAACACCAGACCGGGTGTTTGGCAAGATACCTATTTCCTAATCTCTTATTCCTTTGTAAACAGACATGTGCTGACATAGGTAGGGCTGCTGAGGGGTGGAACTGAAAGTGAATATTGAAAACCGATGAATAGGACAAATTTGCATGACTTAAATTTAAATTTGGTAGATAGAAATGGCCAATGTATGAATCAAGAAAAGGGGCTTACGATTGTGAAAATTAGACAATGACCATACTAAAAACCATCCCATTCTTAGATGCTTCACCTACAACCATCTAAGAAAGTGATATACAGTGTTTCTCATAACAAATTCCAGGTCTAGAAAGCAACCTAAAGAGGACAAACTACAGGACCTTTAACCTTTTGATTTATACAACAGTCCTACTAGATTCCCTTCTGAAATCACCAATGCAAGAACTCATGAAGTTTCACTCTAGAAACCCTTGTTACAAGTCCCATAGGCTGGACAGACAACCTGACAGTAATAATATTTCCTGCATGATAATATTCCAATGTAATGATTTTTAAGTACACTTACAATATAAATAATGTACTTACCTGTTGTTTTAACCAGCTAGTAAATTTATGGCTGTGGAGTTTCTGCAATAGAGCTTCATCTTTTTTCATTTGGGTAATTGAGTTGGCAATCTCCATTTTGTGCATCCTAATTCAACAATTATGGACAATAGATATGGTGGTTAATGTGTTTTGATTAAATATGAATAAAAAATTAAAGGTCAAATATCTTAAACCTTAAACAACCTTAAACAAACAAACAAAAAAATTACAGGCCAAATATGTAACTTACTCTATCCATGGATCAACTTCGTTTATGTGAAATAGAACCCACCTATGGGCTTGTTCCCAACTAATGCCATCCAATTCTGAAGGAATTGGAGCAGATAATGGCTTTCCATCAAGGATAACTTCTTCAACTTCCTCATCCCACACTTCATTTCGACCATGTGTGGATCCAATAGCTTCCATACCTTTCAAGTATCCTCCACAAAACTTTATTGATTCCTCCACAGTATGGCTTTCAGCTATGCATCCTTCAGGCCTATTTTTGTTCTTAACATAACTCTTATATACTTTCATGTTCCTACAAAATTAACAAACAAAAATTATAACATGGCAAAGGAACTTCTACTCAAATCATTTATTTTGGTAATTATCTCTAGTGATGCCCCTGTACATGGAGAACCTAAATTCAATAGATTAGGAAAGCTATAATAATTCAGAGAAGTTGGGCATGATTTTTGTAAGGATAAACCATAGATACCAGGCTTCTGAAGTCTTGTGAACTACAAGTAGAACCACAGAGTAGGTATATTAGTATTAAGTTATAAGACCGTTGTCCTAAAAAGAAGGATGCCCCTCAATCTGGGGTTCTCTTTGGCATTGGAGAATGTGCCAAAGTGTGATTTGCTGCCATGGGTTCTCATCTCCTTAGAACTCCTAAAAAATGCACATGTTAACCATGCCGAAGGGCTCCACACACTAATTGTCTTCATAGTGGAGCACTCTAAATAAGGCTAAAAAACTCCATCAAACTTGTAATAGATACACAACTCAAAGTGGGAGTACTGCTAAAAGATACTCGTGTATATACGTGCAAGGTAGATCAAGGGTTGTTGAGACAACTCCATTTTTTGGTAGGGAGTCCATGGCTTGTCTACAAGCACAGGTTAAGTGGACATCATCTACAGCTAGCTAGTAAGGAAGGTCAGGAGAGAGATACCTTGCCTATGCCACTTGTCCACACTGTAGACCGATTATGTAATAGTTTGCTATAGATGTTAAACAAGGTTGTCATTGATGTCAATATGGCATTAATGGGATGGAAAATATTCTTGTGATGCACAATATGATGATGTCCTTGCTCATGGTGACAAGTCCCTCTTGTTTGATAAGGATGTCATTAATGAATATGACAAGCTATTAATGATGCCATTATGATGTCAAGCCACTAAGAAGTAGTCTTGTCCTAGATGCTTTGAACTAACCATGAACTAGAAATGATGATGACGTTATTACTCTTGATGAAGAAGCCTAGAACTCAGATGATGTCCTTACCCTTGATATTGAAGGACTATACATGAATGACCACACTTGATAACGTCATAGGTGATGGCACTTGATGAAGGTCTTAATGACATGGACAATGATTGGAGACATGACATGAAGGACTTGGAAATCTCCTAATGGAAAATTAATAAATGCTGCACTATGGTCGGTGACATATCACTGCACTATTATTGGATGGCATGGATATCCTACATGATCCTATGATGATGAAGAAGCCAAACAAAGGAGAAGCCATACTATCCAAAACATTCCTCATGCTGTCCAAAAAAATTTATGCATAAAATTTAAGGACAGTCACAAAGAAAAATAATTTTTTCCACCTTAGAGGCATCTTTTCTCAATGGGACCTAGACCATATTAAAGAGTATTTTTCCTCTTTCCAATGAGCTCTTACTTGGCCCGAAACTCCAAATAGTTTGGGAGATATAGATTTTACAAGTTAAGGGTATTTATCTGGTCCTTGAGCCAACCTGTGCTAAGGCCTCTCATGTCAGCCTCAATTCCAAAGGACGTGTCCCTTCATTCCAGTGTCGAATTCATATAAATGCAAGCACCGTCTGTCATTTATCACACCAAATTTCGGTCAAGGGACAGCACAGCGAGGACAAGAATCTTTTGGTTTGGGTTAAGGACAGGATTATTTGTCAATTGAAGCAGGCTGCTGTAGGACACCTCCGCAGGCAGCAACATAACTTCTTTTCAACTGTAACAAGCCTAGGATAATTGTTAAAAAGGCACAAGACTATGTGAACTAGCTCGAACTTGGTGTTGAAGGCAGTGAAGTGTCAGATTAGCTCATGTCTTCGGCTCGGACTTGTGATAACTTGTGAACAATAAGCTCTGATTAGCTGTCTTGATACCTTGACCTGTGTGTTAAAATACCAGAAATTGCAGCTTGGAGGCTCAGACCATAGTCCTGTAGCTGCTTGTTACAAGAGCTCAGACCTGTGTTAGTCACTTGTGAAGGATAAGCTCAAGACTGGTGGGCAGTGTGTTATATCATATTTGTAAGACCTTGGACTTGAAAAGGGACAGTATTTTGTAGCATTGTAAAGGCTAGAAACAGAGATATACACCTTAGAAACAACACAACTCAGATCTCTTGGAATCTTAACAAGCTCGAACTTACTACTGTGACTGTGCTAAGTGTGATAGTGAAGGCTCTTCATGTCCTAGCATAAACAACAATCTCAGACTCGGTAAATTGATGGAAGACTTGAGATAATTCACCTGCTAGATATACTTGTGATACAACTATATATCGTTGACCCAGCTTTACATCAAGGTTTGAAGGATCAAGTCCACTTTAGGCTCGGACATCAAAACAGGGACCACATGCTTGGATTTCAGTCCTATGAAGAATAATGAATGAGCATTAATGAACAGTGAACTTGAAATGGTGTACAAGTGAAGAAGATCTTGACAGTGGGCATATTAGAGCAGATTGTTGACCAAATATTGAAGTATTTGGAGCACCATGTGAAGACACTCTTGAAGCACCTTGTGAACACTTTCTTGGAGAGTTCTTGAAGAACCCTTTGAAGAGGCTTAGAGCAGGTGTAGAACTTGGGATGCCAATTGAAGACACCTTGAAGGTCGTGGAGATAATGTTGAAGACCATGACGCATTGGTCATCATGAAGTAACCTTGGAGATCTTTGTTTTGGGTACCATGAAGAACAATGGAGACACCTTCTTAGGAGCAACTCCTCCCTCAGAAGTGTGTGACAGTTAGCATAGAGGTTTGCTACATTAGAGGACATCCTGGACGTGAAAGGGTCCATTCTAGGCACTTTTCTTGGCAGCAGAGGACATCCTGGAAATGAAGCTATTTATCAAGATATTCTCTTTGTTATATTCATGAGTATGGAACATAAAGAAGTATCAAGACCTTTAGGATGGAGCACCTACTTCTCTTTAAGGGTATTCATCAGTTTTCATGTTAGATGAAATGATACTTGGGAGCACTTTGGCAAAGGATCATAGAACCAATACTACTCTGAGAGTATGACTGGATTGTTAAGGAGCAAAAACACTTGAATTGCAACATGGTGTGACTCGTGTCTTTGGATAAGAATCAAGTGCAAATGCTTTTGAAAGCCACTGGAGCAACTTCAACCCTTACACTAGTCCAGCTCATTTGTACCAAATAAGAATAACTGAACACTGAAGGATAATATAATCTGAGAGCAAAGGAAACCAACAATATAAATTCTGGGGCAAACTGGGCATTTGCACACAAAGATATACCTGCGAGATTGCCACATCTCCAATGGAAAAAGAACTTCTACTCAAACCATTGCTTTTGGTAGTTATCTCTAGTGATGCCCCTGTACATGGAGAATCTAAATTCAGTAGATTAGGAATGCTATAATAATTCACAGAAGTTGGGAATGATTTTTGTAAGGATAAACCATAAAAAAGGGGGTTCTCATCTCCTTAGAACTCCTAAAATATGCACATGTGGACCATGCCAAAGGGCTTCACACACTACTTGTCTTCATAGTGGAGCACTCGAAATAAGGCTAACAAACTCCATCAAACTTGTAATAGATACACAACTCAAAGTGGGAGTACTGCTAAAAGATACTCATGTAGATATGTGCAAGGTAGATCAAGAGTTGTTAACACAACTGCATTTTTTGGTAGGGAGTCCATGGCTTGTCTACAACCACAAGTTAAGTGGACATCATCTACAGCTAGCTGGTAAGGAAGGTCAGGAGAGAGATACACAACTCGTGTAGATATGTGCAAAAAAGATCAAGGGTTGTTAGACAACTCCATTTTTTGGTGGAGAGTTTCCTCAAAGTATGAGCTTATCTTCCAAACTCTATAAACCACACAAAGATTTTAGAAAACCTACCTTAATAACGCACTCTTTTTCCACCTTAAAATCTGTCATTGATTGTGTCATATTGCCTGAAATAACTTGCATAGTAAGAGAGTTCATCCTAGGGTTTGTGTGATGGATGAGTTAAGGGGTCGTTAGATCTCTCAATCTGGAATGTTTTCTTGATTTTTTCTTTTAAACAAACCTTATTCCAGGCAAGGCATTCTCCAAGATGGAAAAAGAATTTAGTTTTATAGATCTAAAAGCATACCTTTCAGCTATTGTTTTGATGATCAAGACAATCTATAGGATCTTCCCACAAATTGATCTGCAAATTGTAGCCACATCATCATATCCCTATAGTCTCATGCATTTTGAATTTTAATGTTGTCTCAGTAAATTTCTGTTGTTATATGTCTCCCAATCGTGCTACAGGTCTAATCTTCATAGCAAATGCATTGTTTTTCTGCTACAAAATCTAGCCTATAAAGAGTTGAGTGTCCCAAAGTAATACAGTTACTATTCATGCTTTCTATGCTGCCAAATAGCCACAACGACTAGAGTCCTCCCTAGTGGAAATTGTTGAAAAGTGTAACAAGGTCGGTCTTCATATTGACTATGTAATTACGTTGTAAAGTGTTTTATTTGAAAAAAACCCACCTAAAATGCCACTTGTACCATTCTGCATCGTTGATGTTCATGTTAGACGATTCAAATGATTTCAACCTTTGATTGATTATTCAGTTATGAAAACGACCTTAAATTTCCTGGGCGAGCACTTCCACTTAACAGGATGACGACTAGATAGAATCTTGGCCAAAGCCTGTGTATATTAGCATACGCTGTAATCTTGCTGCTGTTCAGCACTCCACTTTCAACCAACAACCTGTTCCATATTGTCTATCACCAAGTAACAAATTCTTGGAACTTCCATTAATCTGTCTCCTCCCCTCTTTTCGCATCACACAATTTCTGTTTCATTTCGTTTCTTTTGGGGTGAAGCCAGTGTTGGTAGGTGGTCCAAAGATGAGGGTTGCTAAGGCAAAAAATGCATTTGTGGAATTAGCAGATGCATCCGGTTATCCCGTGTCTGTAATGCCCTCTGCTAAGGGAGAGCTTTCAGAGACTCATCCACACTTCATAGGGACTTACTGGGGTGCAATCAGTACTTCATTATGTGCTGAAATAGTTGAGTCCGCGGATGCATACTTATTTGCAGGGCCAATTCTCAATGACTATAGTTCAATGGGATATTCCTTGCTATTGAAAAGGAGAAAGCTATAATTGTGCAGCCTAACAGGGTGACTGTGGGAAATGGGCCTAGTTTTGGGTGTGTCTTGATGAAAGATTTCTTAGAAGCTCTTGCAAAGAAGGTGAAACGCAACCCCACATGTTTGGAAAATTATCGGCGTATTTTTGTACCGGAAGGTGTTCTCCTGAAAAGTGCACCAAATGAGCCCTTAAGGGTCAATGTGCTATTCAAAGACATTCAGGCAAGGCCTCGAAGAATCTGACAAAATTCTGAAATAAAATTAGTCAAACGATTCTCTTTTAGTTGGCTTCGTTCTTATCTTCTGGGGTACATTTCCAGTGGGATAATTGTTGAATTCACTGATATAAAATGGTTGTTTGCAGGGCATTCTAACTATTGAAACTGCTGTAATTGCTGAAACTCGTGACTCTTGGTTCAATTGCCAGAAACTTAAATTGCCAGAAAAGTGTGGGTAAGTCAAACATCTTTTCTCTGTAAAGGACATTCCGTAATTTAGTAGTCTATTTGTTACCAAGTGGTGAAAACCTCGAGTATTGCTTTTGCTGAATGGTTTTTACATGTTTATGCATATCATTTCCTAGCATCCTAGATTAGCTTAGGAAACTTTGGAAGGACTAAATACATAGGTATGCCTAGTTTTTAAGCAAACTATTTGGTTTTAATGTATGCGTTAGTCAATTAAACACCAAAAATCCAACTGTGATAAAGAGAGAAATGATTGATCTCTGATGAGGGACTAAGTCTTTTAGTTCTCTCTTGGTCCCTCTCATAGTGCTCTATTTGCAGGTACAACTGTCTGTATATTTGCAAGCTGTTTGTTTCCTGTTCTAAATATTTGTTTGGCAGGTATGAGTTTCAAATGCAGTACGGATCAATTGGCTGGTCTGTAGGAGCAACACTGGGATATGCTCAAGCAACTCCAGACAAGCGTGTAATTGCATGCATTGGTGATGGAAGCTTCCAGGTGCAGATGCAAGGATTTTTGTTTTAAACTTTGAAATATTTTCTCAATGGGTAACAATGCTCGAGTATCAATATCTACAAGATTTAAATTATTGAATTTTATTCAATTCTCTCATTTGTCCAAAAATTAATGAGTTTTTATGCTAAAATTCCTTATTTGAATAGGTCACAGTCCAGGATGTGTCTACCATGATTCGAAATGGGCAGAATCCTATCATTTTTCTGATCAATAATGGAGGATACACTATAGAGGTCGAAATTCATGATGGACCATACAATGTCATAAAGAATTGGAACTACACCGGTTTAGTAGATGCCCTTCATAATGGTGAAGGAAAATGTTGGACCACCAAGGTATTTTTTATCTATATTCCTAGCAGGGCCAACCCTACTAGGGCTTCTTGTTTCTTTTATGATATTGGAATTTTTGTGCATAAGCATAGGTATTACTTTGCTATGATTGCTTGTCCTTTTTCCATTTGCTGAGGGCTTCTCCCTAATCATGTCTCTTAATCTGAATCTGCTTGTCTCTTCTTCTGTTTATTCTTATCATATGGGTGTTCTCTCTTCACATCAGCACTACATAATTTGAAATTTTATATATTACCATGCCTCGTGGACTTTTTCCAGGATGGAACAATCAGCTTGTTTATGCAGAAATATCTCAAACATAATATTAATCTGTTGGTTTCTTTTTTTGTTTCTTATTATGTGAGTTTTATGTTCTTGTCAGCTCTTTATAGTTTCGTATCAGCCTTAGAGAATGCAGATTGCCCAATTAATCTGTTTTGCTGAAGTATCTTTAGCATGATCTTAATCTGCTGGATCATCTTGTAGATTATTATTATATGGGAGTATTTTTATATTGTTATCTCTGCATAGTTTCTGTATCATGTCACCAATGCCTGAGAATATGTGGACCTTTTTCCAGGATTTCAGTGCACATCTAACTGCTCTGAGTATTTGTATGCTCATTTAACAGTACTGCTTCTTTCTGTGCAGGTTAAAACAGAAGAAGACGTTGTGGAGGCTATTAAGACTTCCCTAGGACCCAAAAAGGATAGCTTATGCTTCATCGAAGTTATTGTACACAAGGATGACACAAGAAAAGAGTTACTTGAGTGGGGCTCCAGAGTCTCGACAGCAAATGGCAGGCCGCCAAATCCTCAGTAGGCAGGCTTTGAAAAGAGAAGCAATTGGAAACATTATCTGTGGCTCATGTTTGAGATGTGTTTTGTTTCTGTAGGATATCATCCTATATATTTGAATTTGACTTTTCCTAGATGTGAGGGCGATGTGTGGCTCTTCACTTAGGCACACACATACTAGAATCAGCTTGTTTATGCAGAAATATCTCAAACATAATATTAATCTATTGGTTTCTTTTTTTTATTCTTATTATGTGAGTTTTCTGTTCTTGTCAGCTCTTTATAGTTTCGTATCAGCCTTAGAGAATGCAGATTGCCCAATTAATCTGTTTTGCTGAAGTATCTTTAGCATGATCTTAATCTGCTGGATCATCTTGTAGATTATTATTATATGTGAGTATTTTTATATTTTTATCTCTGCACGGTTTCTGTATCATGTCACCAATGCCTGAGAATATGTGGACCTTTTTCCAGGATTTCAGTGCGCATCTAACTGCTCTGAGTATTTGTATGCTCATTTAACAGTACTGCTTCTTTCCGTGCAGGTTAAAATAGAAGAAGACGTTGTGGAGGCTATTAAGACTTCCCTAGGACCCAAAAAGGATCTCACAATAGCTCCAACTAAATTATCATACCAGAACCTTTCCAATTAGGCACCTTTAGCCAACGTTGCAGATACAGAAACAGAGCCGTTTAATAGTAAATATAAATAAATTTATCAAATGCCAGTAAGAATGACATGGAGCTCTTTAGCAGTGAAAGATAGAGATATATAGCAAAAAAAATGCTAATTAGAATGACAGTACTTGATATTTCTAGTAAGACAAAACATATAAGAACAGAAACACAGTTCCTAGCTTCAGACCAACCCCATAGTTAAGCAGTAACCCAAAGAATTTGAATAACCTGTATTTCTCTGTTGGATATCTTTCATTGTAATATATACTGTGCTCATCTTTAAAATATTAAAGGATAAATCCTCACTTAAAATCTCTAAATCTAGTCAAAACATGAAAGAGACTAATACGATGGAGAATAATATGCATTTGCATTGTGTCAATGCCGGGTTTAACATTCAAAGACAGCCACAAAAGTAATATTGAGAACAAGCATGCACTATTAATCTTTATGCTGTAACAAAGTCATACAAAATATATAGCCATTAGCCATTTATTCACAAGAAAAGAGTACATAAGATCGAAAAGAGACAAACTGCCAAGTAGGTGATGAATCTTCTTATGGAGTTTTTGATCTGCAAAACAACGACTCTTCCTGTACTCTGGCTCCAAAACTTCGACCATTAACTCTCTAAACGGTCCCTTTTATACTTTTCGAAGTGCCATCTTCTCTTAAATGGTCCCTTCATCCTTTTGCAAGCTGTTTGTTTCCTGTTCTAAATATTTGTTTGGCAGGTATGAGTTTCAAATGCAGTATGGATCAATTGGCTGGTCTGTAGGAGCAACACTGGGATATGCTCAAGCAACTCCAGAAAAGCGTGTAATTGCATGCATTGGTGATGGAAGCTTCCAGGTGCAGATGCAAGGATTTTTGTTTTAAACTTTGAAATATTTTCTCAATGGATAACAATGCTCGAGTATCAATATCTACAAGATTTAAATTATTGAATTTTATTTCAATTCTCTCATTTGTCCAAAAATTAATGAGTTTTTATGCTAAAATTCCTTATTTGAACAGGTCACAGTCCAGGATGTGTCTACCATGATTCGAAATGGGCAGAATCCTATAATTTTTCTGATCAATAATGGAGGATACACTATAGAGGTCGAAATTCATGATGGTTTCTCTGTTGGATATCTTTCATTGTAATAAATACTGTGCTCATCTTTAAAATATTAAAGGACCAAATCCTCATTTAAAATCTTTAAAAGCCTAGTCAAAACATAGAAGAGACTAATACGATGGAGAATAATATGCATTTGCATTGTGTCAATGCCAGGTTTAACTTGTATAAAGACAGCCACAAAAGAGAAATGTGTGAGAACAAGCATGCACTATTAATCTTTATGCTGTAACAAAGTCATACAAAATATATAGCCATTAGCCATTTATTCACAAGAAAAGAGTACATAAGATCAAAAAGAGACAGAAACTGCCAAGTAGGTGATGAATCTTCTTACGAAGTCTTTGATATGCAAAACAACGACTCTTCCCTGTACTCTGGCTCCAAACTTCGACCATTAAATCTCTAAGCAGTCCCTCTTACTTTTCAAGAAGTGCATCTTCTCTTCATCTGGGTCCCTTCATCCTTTTGGAAGTTGTTTGTTTCTGTTCTAAATATTTGTTTGGCAGGTATGAGTTTCAAATGCAGTACCCAGGATCAATTGGCTGGTCTGTAGGAGCAACACTGGGATATGCTCAAGCAACTCCAGAAAAGCGTGTAATTGCATGCATTGGTGATGGAAGCTTCCAGGTGCAGATGCAAGGATTTTTGTTTTAAACTTTGAAATATTTTCTCAATGGATAACAATGCTCGAGTATCAATATCTACAAGATTTAAATTATTGAATTTTATTTCAATTCTCTCATTTGTCCAAAAATTAATGAGTTTTTATGCTAAAATTCCTTATTTGAACAGGTCACAGTCCAAGATGTGTCTACCATGATTCGAAATGGGCAGAATCCTATAATTTTTCTGATCAATAATGGAGGATACACTATAGAGGTCGAAATTCATGATGGTTTCTCTGTTGGATATCTTTCATTGTAATAAATACTGTGCTCATCTTTAAAATATTAAAGGATAAATCCTCATTTAAAATCTTTAAATCTAGTCAAAACATGAAAGAGACTAATACGATGGAGAATAATATGCATTTGCATTGTGTCAATGCCGGGTTTAACATTCAAAGACAGCCACAAAAGTAATATTGAGAACAAGCATGCACTATTAATCTTTATGCTGTAACAAAGTCATACAAAATATATAGCCATTAGCCATTTATTCACAAGAAAAGAGTACATAAGATCGAAAAGAGACAAACTGCCAAGTAGGTGATGAATCTTCTTATGGAGTTTTTGATCTGCAAAACAACGACTCTTCCTGTACTCTGGCTCCAAAACTTCGACCATTAACTCTCTAAACGGTCCCTCTTATACTTTTCGAAGTGCCATCTTCTCTTAAATGGTCCCTTCATCCTTTTGGAAGCTGTTTGTTTCCTGTTCTAAATATTTGTTTGGCAGGTATGAGTTTCAAATGCAGTACGGATCAATTGGCTGGTCTGTAGGAGCAACACTGGGATATGCTCAAGCAACTCCAGACAAGCGTGTAATTGCATGCATTGGTGATGGAAGCTTCCAGGTGCAGATGCAAGGATTTTTGTTTTAAACTTTGAAATATTTTCTCAATGGATAACAATGCTCGAGTATCAATATCTACAAGATTTAAATTATTGAATTTTATTTCAATTCTCTCATTTGTCCAAAAATTAATGAGTTTTTATACTAAAATTCCTTATTTGAACAGGTCACAGTCCAGGATGTGTCTACCATGATTCGAAATGGGCAGAATCCTATCATTTTTCTGATCAATAATGGAGGATACACTATAGAGGTCGAAATTCATGATGGACCATACAATGTCATAAAGAATTGGAACTAGACCGGTTTAGTAGATGCCCTTCATAATGGTGAAGGAAAATGCTGGACCACCAAGGTATTTTTTATCTATATTCCTAGCAGGGCCAACCCTTCTAGGGCTTCTTGTTTCTTTTATGATATTGGAATTTTTGTACATAAGCATAGGTATTACTTTGCTATGATTGCTTGTCCTTTTTCCATTTGCTGAGGGCTTCTCCCTAATCATGTCTCTTAATCTGAATCTGCTTGTCTCTTCTGCTGTTGATTCTTATCATATGGGTGTTCTCTCTTCACATCAGCACTACATAATTTGAAATTTTATATATTACCATGCCTCGTGGACTTTTTCCAGGATGGAACAATCAGCTTGTTTATGCAGAAATATCTCAAACATAATATTAATCTGTTGGTTTCTTTTTTTGATTCTTATTATGTGAGTTTTATGTTCTTGTCAGCTCTTTATAGTTTCGTATCAGCCTTAGAGAATGCAGATTTCCCAATTAATCTGTTTTGCTGAAGTATCTTTAGCATGATCTTAATCTGCTGGATCATCTTGTAGATTATTATTATATGGGAGTATTTTTATATTGTTATCTCTGCATGGTTTCTGTATCATGTCACCAATGCCTGAGAATATGTGGACCTTTTTCCAGGATTTCAGTGCGCATCTAACTGCTCTGAGTATTTGTATGCTCATTTAACAGTACTACTTCTTTCTGTGCAGGTTAAAACAGAAGAAGACGTTGTGGAGGCTATTAAGACTTCCCTAGGACCCAAAAAGGATATCTTATGCTTCATCGAAGTTATTGTACACAAGGATGACACAAGCAAAGAGTTACTTGAGTGGGGCTCCAGAGTCTCGACAGCAAATGGCAGGCCGCCAAATCCTCAGTAGGCAGGTTTTGAAAAGAGAAGCAATTGGAAACATTATCTGCGGCTCATGTTTGAGATGTGTTTTGTTTCTGTAGGATATCATCCTATATATTTGAATTTGATTTTTCCTAGATCTGAGGTCGATGTGTGGCTCTTCACTTAGGCACACACATACTGCTACTTTTACATCTTTAGTGTCAAGACTGCAAGCTATTTTTGCAATATGAAAAAAATATCAAATGTTCATGGTCAGGATTTGTAGATCTAGAAGATCTTTAATTGGTGCCTCATATTTATCTAGATTACCAACAATCATACCACAAAGGGATATGTATCTCTCTATATATAATTGATTTAATCTTACTTTGCAAAAGTGGTTATATATCAAACTTGATATTAGGGAATAAGGACGTTCAATGCTAAATAACTGATATAATTGAACGTTCAATGTTGGCTTGGCTGTTGTATTTTTTATGAAACTGGTTATTAAGGAGTCAACGGGAGCCGACAATAGTATTGGGGATTTCAGTCAATAGCCAATGTGTTGTTACTTGGGTTGTTCGTGATGAGCGAACAATACCATGGCATTCTGTGGAGGTTTTAGAAGACTTCCTTGATTTAGGCCTTCAAGTTGGCAGAGAGAATAATGCCCAAAATGTGACAAAAATTACTACCCAAAATGTCACAAAATTTCTACTTAAGATCACCTCATAAGTATCTCACAATAGCTCCAACTAAATTATCATACCAGAACCTTTCCAATTAGGCACCTTTAGCCAATGTTGCAGATACAGAAACAGAGATGTTTAATAGTAAATATAAATAAATTTATCAAATGCCAGTAAGAATGACATGGAGCTCTTTAGCAGTGAAAGATATAGATATATAGCAAAAAAAAATGCTAATTAGAATGATAGTACTTGATATTTCTAGTAAGACAAAACATATAAGAACAGAAACACAGTTCCTAGCTTCAGACGAACCCCATAGTTGAGCAGTAACCCAAAGAATTTGAATAACCTGTATTTCTCTGTTGGATATCTTTCATTGTAATAAATACTGTGCTTATCTTTAAAATATTAAAGGATAAATCCTCACTTAAAATCTTTAAATCTAGTCAAAACATGAAAGAGACTAATACGATGGAGAATAATATGCATTTGCATTGTGTCAATGCCGGGTTTAACATTCAAAGACAGCCACAAAAGTAATATTGAGAACAAGCATGCACTATTAATATTTATGCTGTAACAAAGTCATACAAAATATATAGCCATTAGCCATTTATTCACAAGAAAAGAGTACAGATCGAAAAGAGACAGAAACTGCCAAGTAGGTGATGAATCTTCTTATGGAGTTTTTGATCTGCAAAACAACGACTCTTCCTGTACTCTGGCTCCAAAACTTCGACCATTAACTCTCTAAACGGTCCCTTTTATACTTTTCGAAGTGCCATCTTCTCTTAAATGGTCCCTTCATCTCAGTGCCATCTTTTCGAAGTATTTGTTTGTTTCACTCATTGCAGAATATCTAGAATTTTTTTTAAGTAATTTCTACTTGTGAATCATACATTTTCTACTTATTTTCAAGAATTAAGGGTTTCCAACAATCTAAAAATAAAGAATAAATAAATGGAACAAGAACTCACTGATGGTGGCATCGCTGTCCGGGATCTTCAGCGTCTTTTCTATTCCCTTGAGGCCGAGCGAGGTGCGGAGATTCTCACAACGCCCTGGTGGTCGCAATGTTGGCCTTTTGAGCATATAAGCCTCACATTCGGGTATTCTGCTACTGCTCCTTTATTTTGATAAATGGTCTGTCGGACTCATTAGATGCCAATGCCATCCCTGCGAATAGTAACAATATCAAGCACAAAGATTAATTTCTAAACATACAAGAGTTGGATGCAAAAATACAGAGGATTTTGAACATGGAACGTACCTTGGCGCTGTCGAAAAACCGGTGGTGGGGTTCGATATCGGGTCTGCTGCTGTAAAACCATGAGTCGCAACTCTCTTCAATCCCATTTTGGCGCCCTCCTTATGAAAAGCCAGCAGATACAAAAAATGGAGTTCGGAGGGAATTTCGCTTCTTGAAAAACAATAATTACAATATTTTTTATTTTCACTTACATAGTGAGATCTTTTTGTATTTGAGGAACTCACATAGTGCATGATTTTGGTTGCGGTGGAAAGGGTGGGATTATTTATTATAATAATAATGATTTAATTTATTTTGTATTTTCACTTACATATTTTTGTTGTATTTGAGGAACTAACAAACTAGTGTATGATTTTGGTTGTGATGAAAAGGGTAGGATTATTTATTATAATAATAATGATTTAATTTTAAGATTATTAATTTTATGTAATGTTTTTGTTGTTAAGGTTTACTGTTGTATTTTTGGAATTTGAATGTAAGAGTGTTTTTAACTTGGTTGTGTTGAAAACATTTAAGTGTATAGAGGAAATATGAGTTTTTAACTTGGTTGCATTGAAAAATAATAATTTTTCTTGTATATTAGGTGGGTGTACAAAAAAAAGAGTATATAGTAAGTGGATTTGATAGTTAAAACACAAAGTATTAGTTTCTTGAAAGTCGCGTGACAAATTTGAAAGGACTAGCATATGTACCATTTTCTAGGTTAAATATATTCAAATTGTTGTGTGAATGGGGTTGTAAGACCATGTGTTTTTATCTTGAGAAACTGAAGTCATCTCGAAGTCACTTGCATAGTTTAGGTTGTCATAAGGAAAGTAGGTGTTTTGCTTTAAGTTGTGAACGTTTCATTTTAAGCAATGTGATAATGTGGTTTCAGCGAGGCATTAAAAGATGAAACGAGCATGCACATTTTGGATGCTAGTGTTAAGTTTTGTTTGAGGCATGTGTGCATGTCTAAGAAGACACTAACAAGGGTTGAAGAGGTGGAATTGTTAGAGAGGTTGGGGGGTTGTAGTCTCACTTACAGGTACAAACAAGCAAGTTAAGCACCGTGAGAAGTTATGAAGCAAACTTAAGAAAAACAAGTGGTTGCTTTAGAAAAACAAGTGTCCAGTCTGCAATATTTCTGTCATTTCATAGCAGGAAAATTCTGGTTTGCTGCATTTTTTTTCTGTTTCTGTTAGGCAAATCTTAGGATCAGTGCTTTGATGAAGCAGCAAGCCCTTCCCTTGATTTTCTTTCCTTGGGCTGGTGTTTAAACTTCTAAAAAATCCTGTACATGTAGATATCCTCTGTGTAACTTGCATTCTCATGACTATTCCTTTGATAATGTTCTTTTGTTTTTCTAGTAAATTATGCTTATAATATTCCTTCTACAGATATGACTAGCGTTAACCATGTGCAACTTCCCCTTTGTTAGGAGCTTTGTCAAACTATTAACCATATGCAACTTTGTCAGAATGTGGTCCAACACTACCAACTCCCTAATGAACTTGGAATCTTATGAAATTGTATTGAATATCAATGTGTTTGAAATGGTTATGACACATTGGATTTTCATAGAGCTTGATGTAACTTTGATTCTCACAAGAGACAATATTGGGCTTCAACAAGTGATTGGTTGACTCTACAGTCAAGTTGCAAATCTAGATAGCTTCATAATAAGAATATGAAACTGCCATATACTTTGCTTCAGTGGAACTGAATGCAATTGTTGCTTGCTTCTTGTTGATTTGATAAAAATGATTTATAAAATGATAATAATGATGTTTAAAATGAGCCTTATGATGGTCTACTTATACACATTGATTGTTCACGAGGTGTTAGGGGTATGTTTATAACATCACTGCCCTTGAAAGCTTTGTCTTGAAAGCACAGCAATTAGAATTTTCTTTAGTTAAGCACATTTTTGTGGTGGAATAAAGTTTATCAGATATCTATTTATACTTTGTAGAGGTTTGAATTTGTTTGTCCTTTGAGTGTTGGTGAGGTTTCTTTGTATTTTTTGCATCATAGTCTAAAGTCTTTTGACGTGATTGTTTAACATGAAAGCTTTATGCTTATTGGCAATACATTTGAAATACTTGCATGATCAAGAAACTGTTATGGTTAATTAAATTACTAATTAGGTACTACAGAAAGAGGATGATGTTGAGAGGGCTTGCTTGGGTGACTTGGGAGCAACCCGGAGGTGGTCAGACAAAGCTCTTCTAAGTCACAAATATGAAGAGAAAAAACTGGTGATGTATATGTGGTTTCTCAACCTAGGCTGTATGGAAAATCTTGGCAGAGAGTGTTTACCTTTCCGTGTCTTCTCGAAAGTAGGTTGTCTGCTCACAGAATAAGATCACTACATGTAGGTGATGGTTCTATAGTAAGTTATCAGCCTTATCTTCAGAATGGCTAACATAGAGGATCAGGTTTGAATATAGGATATAATTTGATGAATTTGGAGATTTAGAGTTAAAGAAAATTTTCACATTCCCTAGGTCTAGCCCCATTAGGTCACCTAGGGCAACAATTTCCTAGGAATCTAGCTAGAGGAAAAATTCTATCTCCTAGAGGCAGCTGCATTGTTGGCTACCCTCACTCTCCTCAAAACTTGGGCCAATTCCGACGGTGGAATATTCAGATACCTCGAGCCCTAGCTCTAGGATCAAGTTTTGCCTAGGTGGTCCCAAGGATAGAACCTAGTAGGATTAATTTGACCTATCGAAGTAGAAACTCTTGTCTAATCCTTTCCCCTAACCTTTCCAGTATAGGAACATCATTGGTTGCTAAATTCCATCCCCGAACCTAGGCTGGGTCCACTTGGCCCCATGTGGTCCCATTTGGTGTCAAAGGCCTTTCATCAAGGACCATTTGGGAATCCAAGTTCCCAAAGGATTTTATGGATTGAGAACTTCCTTTATAAGTCTTTTTCTTCTCCCTCAACCCTTCAATCCCCCTCTTCTCTCCCTAGAAGATAAATTCACTTGCTTAGAAGGAAAGCAAGTCCCACTCTTTATTTTATCTTAGAGAAAGGGTTTCGAGGGTCACTTCCCACCTATTCATTGACCAATACTCTACAAGTGACTTCCTAAACTACCGAGACTCCACCCATCGGTGAAATTTCGTGAAGAGCACGGAGCCTTAGTTGTAGTGACAATGGGCTAAGCCTCCATCGTTTCCCTTGTCCTAGCAATTGCCCTCTTAGGAACACCTTTTAGGTCCACTACTAGTTTGAGTGGTAAGAAGTTGTTCACAATTCCATTTGTGAACAACTCTTTCGTATGCCCACTTTTGCCATATTACAACTCCAAGATGAGAAGTCCAGGGCTATGGAGGTTGCCCTTCTTCTCTCTTAATCAATCCTCTACAATATAGTGAACTAGGGCTAGTTGGTTCGCCCACTTGACTATTACTTTAGTCCTCGAAAGTCTGCACATCCTAGTTAGGCCCTATACACCTACGCTTCTACCAATTTTGTTGTCCTTCACCAGAACAAGAGTCAGGGCTCTTCTTTGACAGTAATCTAACAACCCTCCAACTGTACTTGGACTACCATCAATCTGCCCAACCACAATCAATTATTTTTACTGATCTAGGGCCCCACAATATTGTCTTCATCTAGGGCTCTTCAAATCTACCACCTAACAAGGGTTTGAGTCCTCTCAATATCACTGTTCTTGTGTATCGACAATTTGATCTTTGTTGTCCAATCTACGAACAGATATGAATTACTCCTCTTATCATACTTCTAACAATCTCTAGATGACTGAACTGGGGTCACAAATCAGCCACTAATAGTCCATTTACTAATTTTTTTATAGGTTTCTTCATATATTTGTCTAAAACTCTATGGAAAGTCCACCAAAATCAACTCCTCTGCATGTCAATCCATTCTCCATATGGCACATTTCTTCTGCATGCTCAATCTTTTGCTCAGGTTCCACCCTCCTTTGGATCTATTGTCTCCACACATATTGAATCTGCAAACCATCTTCTAGATTTGTGGTCTTTATTGCAGAAATAAACCTCGCTCTAAGGGTCACAACCTGTCTTCTTCTACGCAAATTTGTCACAGTCTTAAGGGCATACCTTATGAACTAAACATGCTAGGAAACTGTCCTAACTAGGGCATTATACTTATGTACTTCTAATTGTTGTAGAACAAACCCTATACACACATAGAAAAAACATGACTCTTGCCTCCATAAGAGACTCGACCTAGCTCATATGGATCCATAGATTCTGGGCATTTCTTTGACTGAATCTTGACATGAACTTCAGGTCTCAATGTCGACCCTCAAACTAGGGTTAAATCAGTCAATATTACACCTGTGTCAACTTCTGTTATGGCTCTAAATTACAGTGCAAGCCCTCCTCCATTTATGTTGGTCTTTATCACAGACCTTGCGACCTACTAACCACCACAAGGCAAGATGGTATCAACCCTCTCTTCTATTTCATGTAGAAAATCTAACCAACGGGATTCAATCTAATCTTGTAATGTACTAAAACAAGATATTGAATCCTTCCTACAATTTGTGGAAACAACACACGATCACATATAAGTAAGAGAAACAAGTTATCAATCGCACAACACAAGATGTATCTGGGGAAGCAACTGCTCAAAACCCTCTATCTCTATTTTGTATTAAGTCAAGGAATCATGAAACAATACAATGCTTAATCTCTCTTGAGATTCTCAAACACTCTGCCAATTGTCTCCTACTGATCTAGGAAAAATCGGTCTAATACTTAGCCAATTCTCAGCCTGCCTTGCTCACACAATTCCTATGGAATTATCTCCATATTAATTAGGAAAATCAACCTTCCTTGATTGCACAATCCATCATGGCATCCCAATGACTTTATAATTGCACATGGGAAATTTTCTATAAATACAACTGATAGTTATGTTCCTCTGAATTGTGTTACAATAAGGATGAAGGGTCTTTTTTATTATTTAAAAATAAGATAAAATCCTAAACAATCAAAACCCTAACCCGAGGAGATGTAACACCAAGATTTTATGGGCCCCGTTGGGGTTAGTTGGGCAGCCAACTTTCCGGGATCGTAACTTGGTCATATGATCTTCGTTTGATGCACATGATACCTTGTTAGAAAGATCTCTTCGAGGATTACAACTGATAATGCGATTTCTATGAAATCGCTAAACCTTTCTTGCCCAAAAAACGTCGTTTGGGGCCTCAAAATGGCTCCGGAAGTTCAGAACCTGAAAAACTAACAAAAATAGTAAACTGTGCTATAATTAAGGAAATTGAAAAATTGAAAGAGACAATGGCGAGGGCCCAAGTGGAATAGGCGGGTGGCTACCAATATCCACCTCGATCACCTTAAATCGAATTTCTTGAGCTAACTCAATCATCATGACTTAGTTAACTGACACAAGTTGTTATGAGACGAAATTACAATTTATTGTCCAATTTATTTAAGGGAAAAATAAATTATACGCCTCACATTCCTCACTCCTAGTACATCAAAATTCCTCACTAGTGTGGGTGCATTTTTTTTTGTCCTTTCTAGTTTCCAATTTCACTATTTCTTGTTGCAAATTTCAATACTCCCTCTCAACAAGAAAGGAATTCAATCTATCTCCATTCGGTAATTTTGGAATGTTCTGCATGCTACACTTCTCTAGTGTTGTTTGCACCTACAAGTCCTAAAACTGAATAGCCTCCGAACAACTTACTCGGTATAATGCATCTGTTATTAGAATCTTCTGACTGCTGCTAGCTACTGCATCTGTCTAGTACTGGATTCTCTGCGCTGCTGCTGACATCTACATCCGTGCCCTTTGAACTATTGCTAACTCTAATTTGTGATCCAGTATTTGACATCTGACTCTGATTTCTGTCTTGCTGACATCTGACTACATCAATTTAACTGATCCTTCCTACTACTATTGTACTGTGGCTCCTCGTAGCTAGGTTCGATCCATGAGATCACACGCCATCTCAATGGACCTTGCCCAAATTTCTTATCTTGGGATTATGTCTACACATCACCCCACCAGCTTACATCTCCAGGTATGGCTGCTCCCTCTTCCCATCTGGGTCGAAATTTCCCCCTCATGGAGGTCTCTGCTTGAGTGGATGCTTCCACTCAGTCTCCTCTCTGCTTCTCCAATTGTGGAAACTACTCCACAACCTTCTGAGACCGCTTCTCATGAAGATTCATGTTAAGAGGTATTTATGCTCCCTTTAAACCACCAAGTCTCTAACTTCTGCCTTTCTCCTCAAAGCTTTGCATGCATATGGTACCTCAATTACATATAGGTTCTTGACTCGCGCACAGTGTAATTGTCCCGACGTTACAAAAGGTTTCTAAAAAAGAGTTGATTTTAAATCGATGATATCTCCCTCATCCGAGCTCTGATTCGACCGATTTTTTTTTTCTATTTCGGTAGATTTTCGCAAGGAATCCAAATAGCCTATTTGTTTTTGAAAATTTTACACCAAAATATTCAAATATTCTATGCAAACTCGCCGCCCAAAAAATTCTGCTCTAATACCATGTAGAAAATCTAACCAACAAGATTCAATCTAATCTTGTAATATACTAAAACAAGATATTGAATCCTTCCTACAATTTGCGGAAACAAAACACGATCACACAATCACATATAAGTAAGAGAAATAAATTATCAATCGCACAACAACGTGATGTATTTGGGGAAAGAAACTGCTCAAAGGCCCTCTATCTCTATTGTGTATTAAGTCAAGGAATCATGAAACAAAACATTAATGCTTAATCTCTCATGAGATTCTCCGACACTCTGTGATCAATTGTCTCCCGTTGATCTAGGCAAACTCGGTCTAGTACTTAGCCAATTCTGATCCTTACTTCAGCCTGCCTTGCTCATACAATCCTAGCTAGGGAATTAACTGCTTATTAATTAGGAAAATCAATCTTCCTTGATTGCACAATCCAGTATGGAATCCCAATGACTTTATAATTTCACATGGGAAATTTTCTCTGAATACAACTGATAGTTATGTTCCCTTTAACCTCTGTCTCAACTGGGTATTCCTCGAAACTGACATGCATACAACTATTAAAGCGAATTATCAGTTATATGATTGATCACTCATTGTGAATTAAATCTAATTTAATTCACTGGACCTCTCGCTAGCTCATAACTTAGTTAGAACCGGTTAAACTGATTTTAACGCATTTAATTGAGTTAATTACACTTGCACCCCACTAATGCATCAATTTCAACTGGACCCAAAAAATATTAGAATCCCTCTAGATGCCTCATCTTAGACCCTCAAGTACTTGAATTTCTTGAGCTAACTCGGTCACCATGACTTAATTAACTAACACAAGTTGCTATGAGATGAAATTACAATTTATTGTCCAATTTATTTAAGGGAAAAATAAATTAGACGCCCCACATTCCTCACTCCTGGTGCATCAAAATTCCTCACCGGTGTGGGTGCATTTTTTTTTGTCCTTTCTGGTTTCCAATCTCACTGTTTCTTGTTGCAAATTTCAACATTTCAGAATTTGATGCGGCCTTCACACAAAGACACCATTGAAATCACATGCCCAAATTCTCATGAGAAACCTCTCTTAAGCTCAATTTTCCAGAAGAGAACCAACAATATGCCATCCTAATTCCTAGCGCAAACCGA
Organism: Pinus albicaulis; assembly: GCA_034641835.2. NCBI lineage: Eukaryota > Viridiplantae > Streptophyta > Pinopsida > Pinales > Pinaceae > Pinus > Pinus albicaulis. The sequence goes on from CM076571.1 coordinate 205,244,259, forward strand.
CCCTTAAGGTATGCAACATTCTTCTGAACACTCACATGATGATCTTGCTCTTGGAGGATGATCATGACCTCCCTTTAGCAACCCTTACTCGCCCTCGTACTCGACCTACTTTAGGACTACATCTCTCTTCACCCCCTTGATGTGCCGGATAGTGGGAATACATGTCAAACATGCTAATATGTGCTAAGTGATAAGGCATGCCAAGATGTGCAAGGGTGTGTCAATGCATGTCAGGGAATGTCAAGACAACAAAAGGGAGAAAAAAGTTAAACTACAAGGAAATGAACACATAAGAGGGTTAATAAGTCGTCAATTTACCTTTTCCAAGAGGGGCATGCTAGGCACACCAACACTAGGCAACAATAGGTGCCAAGTGCAAAGTCTTAGTGCATTCTAAGTGCCAAGTATTCCTTTGTTGCTTCTCATCTACTTTCCAACAACTGATAATCACAAATAAATTTAATATTAAACGGTGCCAAATCATACCAAGGCATCTCAACGTATTCCACACATGCTAAGACTTTCCAACCACCAACACGTGCCAAGCGCCAATATGTGTCAGGAACTAGTGTTATGCATGTTATGAAGTGGAAGGGAATGTTGAAGAGTGCTAAAGTGTGCTAGAGAGTGATAATGCATGTTCATGAGTGTTAAGGATTACTAGGAAAAAACATTAAGGGAGCACTAAGTAAAAATTCATGAAAGTTAATGAATACGAGGAACATGCGCTAGAGACTAGTGTTAATGAGTGTTAGTTCTCATGCCAAGGAGGGACTGACAAGGTATGCTAAGCATTGGTAAGGCATGCTAGGGAATATCAAGGCATGTCAAGAATTCCCAAAGTGTGCTAATTATATCATGTGCCAATTAATAGTGCCAAGATATGCCAATACATGCTGGGTGCTAAGGATGTGGTGCAGGGGACCAGGGTATGTCAATATGTGTCAAGGCAACAAAAGGAAGAACCAATAAGAGGGTTAATAAGTCAGGACTTTATCTTTCTGAAAAGGGGCATGCTAGACACACTAATATTAGGTCCCAATACATGCCAAGTGGCATTGTGTGCCAAGTGCTAATGTATGTCAATGCATTCAACCAAGGTGTTCCAGGGCATGCTAGGGACTATATGCAGCATGCCAACACATGTTAGCAGAGTACGATGTTGTGCTAGCGCATGTCACCATGTGCTTGGGCGTAAGTGTCATCACAAGATGTTCTAGGTACAAAGATGTTCCAATACATGTGGGGTGCTAAGAAATGTTAATGTGTGCCAAAGCATTAATTTAAGGCGTGCCCAGATTGGTGAGGATCGTTAGGTATTTCTCATTAATATAATTGTCAAAGCTTGATTATGTATTAAATAATATATTTCCTACACACAATAGTGGAACTTTATCTAAAGGGAATTTTCTAGATAATAAACTTAATATATATGAATAATCTGTTGACTCATAGGAAATCTCTATTTGACTAGTTATTACTTGAGGGAAATGATACACACTAATTACTTCTAAAAAATTCACAGACCCTAACCACTATGGCTTTGGACATATTATAAAAAATACTCCACAATAATGGTATTAAATCGTTAACTTTTGACAAAAAAATATATTAACAGGCACATAGCATCATCAAAAACTCATTCGAATGGTCAATGCTGACGACCATTTTTTGACTATCACCAAAAGTAACAAAACGAGCATTGGTGAGGGTCATTAAAACTTCGTCACTAGAAGTGTCACCAAAGAGATAATTAGTGATGGGCCTTTAACGAACCTCACCAAAAGTGTGCTTCAAAATGTCTTTGGTGACGGACCATAACGAACCATCACTATATACACTTACAGTGACGGTTTTTTAATGATCAATGACGGTGGACATTTTTTGACCATCACCAAAAGTAACAAAAAGAGCATTGGTGAGGGTCATTAAAAGTTTGTCACTAGAAGTGTCACCAAAGAGAGAATTAGTGACGGGCCTTTAACAACCCTCACCAAAAGTTTCATTGAAAATTTCTTTGGTGACGGACCATAAAGGACCATCACTATATACACTTACAGTGACGGTTTTTTAAAGGCCGTCACCATATGTGACATTACCTGCATAAGGTATTTTTCAGTGTTCCAAACCTTCAAGTTTACAAATTTAAAAGAAAAATTAAACAAATTTGACTATAGAAACATAAAATTGCCAATCTGAGAATGCCCAAACCTTGAAAAAACAGGAAAAACCCTGTCAAATTTTTCTTAGAATTTACAATTTCCATCAAATCTCAGTTTTAAAGCATTTTCCTTCCATCAAAATACAATTTCCACAATTCAAAAGTTTTAAAAACACACTGAGAGCCATTGAATCCCTTTTCATTCCTCTACATCTAGAAAATTTGTGTTTTCTATCTCAAAACCCTTGCCTAGATTTCCAAAATTCTCCTAGATCTACTCAATTAGCCTTTGTTTTCATATTAACGAAGAAAACAGTTTAATCTTGCTTAGTTTTCACCAAAATGACAAGAAAACAGATAACCCCTAAAACTGGAGGTCCAAAAGCCCAAAAATCTGCCTCAAGCAATCTTCCACTTCCTCAACCTTCAAAGATAAATAAGCCTACCCTAGCCTTAACAACAGATTCAACCGAAGTAGTTAGACCTCTACAACCACCTGTTACTATTGAAGAAAGCAGTTCCCTAATTGATCTAGATTACAGGATTAATGATGCAGCGTTAGAATTCAATATGCTTGAAGTCCATAACTGGTGTTATGAGAAATTTGTGAAGAAAATTGGAAATGACATACCTATATGGGAGTCAAATTTTCCTAAGTATGTGGTCCCAATCACTCATCCAGCTCAAGACCTGATTAGACTATTCCAATTACATTATGTCACTGACCAGAGATGTATTGTAAACAAGGATAGGGAAGTTCTATTTTCTATAACAGCAGAATCCATTAATGAGATACTCCAGCTTAAACATGATCCAACAGTAGTCTCTTTATCCATTGAAGATTTGAATCAATTATACCTAGACTTGGATTTCCCTAGGAAGTTTATGATTCTTCAAAAATTCATGCCTACTCATGTTGATTTCCCAAAAGTAAATCCACTCTATTCCACCTTTGATTTTCCTGAATCTTCCAGAAAAATAATCTCTATGCTTTCCTTCATTCTAGGTTTTTCTAATGATGAGTTCATTGATGCATCAATTCTAGGTTTCCTTTCTACTTTATCCCCAGGGAAACCTCCTGCAATGATATTTAATTTTTCTAGATTCATTGCTGACAATATACACTATCAGTTGACCAAGTTACTTGAAGAAAGAGTGTTTAGATATTCATCATATCTATTTCACCTCTTCCTATTTTTCCAACCAGAAAATTTTCCAGTTGCATTACAGAAAATGGATGTTGAAGGCAATCCTCTCTCAGTAGTATTTTGGAATTCATTTCTTAGAAAAGATGGAAGTGAATTCAAATATAAGGACTTCACTGATTTGTTTGTTAGACCAGCCATGATTTTATTGTGCAAAGCAGAACAACCAAGAATCAGTGAGGAAATAAAAAGAATTCTACAGTTATCTGAACACTGTAAAGTAGGTAATTGGTACCTATATGAAAATCATACAGAGCTAAGGATATTTGGAGAAAACTTGGCCCCTTATAAGCTGCCCAAATTTCTAACCATCATGGCTTTTGCTTTGGAATACTTGAGGCAAGTCCTAAATGCAGATGCTATAAACTTTATGGCTGCCAAGAAAAAGACACAGTTTAAGCTGAAGAATCCGATAGGTCCCTTCATAGTAAACAACAGGGATGCCTTAAAAGAAATAGTCATGAAATTTTCAGAGTTAAAGTTCCAACAAAATTTTTATTTGGATTATGATCCACAAGGCATTCTAAGTAACATAAGGATCAAGTGTAAATTAACACCATTCATGCATGAGTCTAAACTAGAAATTGAGAAATTTGCAAATCAAATGGAATGGGTAGAAAATACATTGCTTGATCCTACTTCCAATACAGAGAAAGAGAGATAGATAGATAATTCATAGGCAATAATAGTCACTAATCAAAGAGAAGCTTCAAAAAAAAGGACCAGGAATGAAGAAGGCTATTCAGCAGAGACCATTGCAGAAAATAAATTCAAGATTATTTACAACAAAAGGGCGAAAATGACTGCTGAGAAAGAAAAGACAATAGAAATAAATGGCACTGATGATCAAGAAGCCAATAATGATCAACAGACTGATGATGAAGCCACTATAATTGTGAATGAGACTCTAGCAGAAATTCAGAAAGAGTAGGTGCTAACACAGGAACAGGGCAGAGAAATGGTTGAAAAGCAGGTGAATTCAGAAGCTCCCTCCTCTTCCAAAGCAACATAGGGAACAGACTTTGACATTCATAAAAAATACAAACAGATCAAAGAGAAAAATGAGGAGATTAAAAATGAAGTTTATTCCAAATTTATCAAAGAAAAACCATGGATTAAAGACAAGTTGTTGATAGCTTTTGTCTACTTCACAAATAAGGTGATCATGTCATTCCTTAAACCAACAGTTGCAGATCCAAAATCAGTTTTAGATTACACCAAAACTGATGTAGAAGTGGATGCAGATGCAATACATGAATTGGATCAAATCTAATTTCATAGAAGCACCAGGGAAATGCTTTCTTCTAAAGTAGTAATCAAAAATATGAGTGCAACTATGCTGCAAAAAACTGTGTCTAACTTGCAGAATTAGATGAGTCTAGACAAAGCCTCTTTACATGTTAAGGACCTAAGGATCAAGTCCTTGGAAGACTTGGTTATACATATTGGAGTAGATCCTTCAAACATTCAGGTTTCTCAAGCACTCATAAAGCAAAAGAATGAAGACATTGCAGCCTTAAGAAAGCAATTGAAACTTCCATAGAATGAACATCCACAAGCCAAGGAAATCCTACAACAACAAAAAGAAAAGGATGAGATGATGCAGTTAGTACTGAAAATGACTGCTCAAATCAAAGATATGGAGAATCAGATAGAGACCCTCATAAAAGAAAAAGAAACATTGAAAGAAACAAATATTTCTCCTATTCCTACAGTCATTCCAATGGTGAGTACAGTTGTTCCTTCTACACTAGCAGAGAACTTGGCACCAAAAAGAGTACTGGAAACTGCAAGGTCAGTACAATATATAGATACCTCAGCCATAGAATCATCAACAACACAGGTACAACAAGCAACAAGTACAACAGACATAGTTAAATCTATGGAAGAAATGTCCCTTAAGAACAATGAGAACAATAATTTAAAGAAAAAAAATAAAGATCTCTAATCCTCATACAAGAATGTTTTAATCACATCTAAGGGACATGAACAAAGAGCAAAGGCCTTAGAAGAACAAGTGAAGAGTTTACAGAAAGAAGTAAACTTCAGTGAACAAGTAGCATACATCAAAAACTACCTATGGAATAATATAATTCAAGCTATTCATTTACAGTGGTTCTCAATACAGATTATCTATGAGCAAAGAGATTTATTGCAAGCAGCATCGACAGAAATTCAGAAAATTAAAATAGAGCTTCCAGATAAACCTTCACAAGCTATAAGGCTTATTGGATTCTTGAACAACAAGAATAGAGTGTAATTGGAGGCATTAAACATTCATGACAGGACTGAAACAATTCTGCAAATCAGGAAATTCCTAACCAAAAGAAATATCATGAACAACTTAGAAGAAAAATGTGAAGCCATGAACTTATCAATCACAAAATTCATGGCCAAATACACAATGCTATGCCAAGCAGGTCTTCCATATATACATGGTTTTCATGAAAAATTAATGATCCAGACTGATTATGACAAAAAGATCAGAGTACATGCCAAAGAACAGGTGAATAAACCCTTACCACAAGGTTCCCCAACTGTTAAGGTGGTTTTACAACATTTTGAAGATTTGTTCTTTTTACAGAAATAGATCAAACACATGTTTTTTATAAAACCAAACTTTCCAAAATACATTGATGCTGATGAGAGTTACAGGAAGTTGAAAGGTATGAAAACACCCAGTGTAGAGTAGTGGCAGGAATTTACTGATTGGATATAACAACATGCAAACAGAGCAGAACAAGTGCAGTCAGGTGTTTCATTTTTATAGTTATCAAAGGGTAAATATTGCAGTGAAAGTGTATCAGGTGAATAAGTAGAGTCAAAGAGTATCCAAGAATAAAACAGTCAACTCAATTCTTATTACTGTAATTCTTCATTTTACAGCAGTAGAATAATAAATGGACAACGTAAAAAAGTATCAGAAGTAAAACACAAGTTGAAGAGTGTAATTAGAAAGATTGTCTTCCAAGCTATCTTCTAAGAAGATATTTTTCCAAGTGCGAGCAAGCATCTAAAACAAAGTAACAAATCAATTTTGATAAGAGGACAACTTGCCAGTTTGTTTTGCAGCTGTCCCTCTTTCTATGTAATAATCTTTATTTTCTCCTAGAGATATTCCTACATGTCTCTCAGATATTTTGTAATAATTTTGTATAAATTATTCACTCTTTGAAGTATTTTATGTGGAATAAATTCTGTCTTGACTACTATAGAAATTTTTGCTGAATACATTGGGAGTTTGTGTGAGTCGATTTGTAAAGCAGCAGAGTGGAACTAAGTCAAACAGACATCATAACTCAAGATTCTTGTGTTGATCAGATAAGTCAAGTATTTTCCTATTTTCATTGTTATCTTTCGAAATTTCCATACATACATTTACATGTTTTCTGTCTTAAATGATTGACTAGGAAAGTTTATACAGGATTAGTGTCAAAAGCTCCCTGTTTTTTACTAGTTATTCATTGATATATTTTCTACTTATATCCAGACTTAAGAATCCTTAACTGCTCTTAGTCCCTTTTGACCCCTTAATTTCATCTTCTTTTCTGTAAATTAAGGATCCTTCATTTCCCTTTTGTTCAGATCTTACCATTTCATCAAAAAGCCTATTTCCAAACCCTTTGAAGGTCATCTACCCTACCCTTAGTATATTTTCTCTTTTGACCTTATTTCCTAGCTCTGCTTGTAAAGAAATTGACTCCATAGCCCAATGGTTTGGTAGATCCCTCTGTGGTTTACCTTGAATTACCTTTTATTCCCACCAAACATTCAAACCAAACCAAATTGAACTATAATAACTAGCCTAAAATATTAAACAAAAAACAAAGTTATCATAAAGAGAGAGCCCTCTCTGAAATTTAGGAAGGCTAGATCCTAGATTTCCAAAGTAGGTTTGTGGTTACCTCAGACTATTTCTCTTGAACTTAGAGAAATTACTGAGTGATAACAACTGGAGTTCACTAAATTTTGTTGTACACACCTAAACGTAATTTTGGTGCATTAACCGCAAATTAGTGCTAATGTACATATAACCGCACCGGTGTGTTTTAGTTACTGCGCACCAGTGTCGTGTTACCAATGGACACATTGGTGCAGTGCTATTAAGTGACGCACCGGTGACGAATACCCGCAAATAAAAAAAGTGCAACTCTATTTTATTTAAGTGAAAAAAAAGTGGTAAATTGAAAAATGGGTGGAAAAATATTTTCAAAAATCTAATTTCATAAAAGAATTCTTTAAATACTAAACACTTTTTCATTATTTCACTATTTTTGCAAAAAAATTCAGCTAGAGATTTGTAGGAGACATAACTGGAGCAAGAGAGCAAGAGAGCACTGTGGAGCAGCGAAATACGTTCAAACAAAAGTATTCAGACAATCATAATTCCAAACCTTTGGTGATTCAAACCCTGTAACATAGAATTTCAAACGATCTTGTGATTAAATTTAATTATTTTTTTTACTTTTTATGAAGTCTTTTTTACAAAGTAAGAAAAAAATTTCAATTTGTTTTTCATTTTTACAAAAAAAAAAAATCCATTTTTACCCTAAACCCTTCATTCTTTTTGTTTCTGCTCTTTCTTCTCCCCATTTCTGTGATTTAAGAATTAAGGATTTTCATTTTAGATTGAAATCCAACCCACAGAATGACTTATATATTTAGATCCCAATCCATGTCGGCCCTTGCGTGAATTTTTCAAAAAAAAAAAAAAAATATCGGTGCGCCATGCGTAACCTAGCGCACTGGTGCGTTGTATTATCCCAGGGCACTGCGAAAGTACTGTGTAATAAATTTTTTTTTTTTTTTTAATCAGTGCGCCATATGTAAAATAGGGCACTGATGCACTATTTCATTGTGGCACACTGCAAACTTGTTGTTTTGCAAAAAAATGTTTTATTGTGTTAATCGATGCACCATGTAATATATGACGCACCGCACCAGGTCTCGTAGTTAACAAAGAGCACCGGATGGTGGTCCCTTATTTGCGTGGGGGGTTTATGCTACAAAAGCTAACACTGGATGATTTTTATTATTTTCTCCGTGTTAATCGATGTGGTGCTTAACTGTAGAAATTATATACAATATGCATGTATATATCCGGACTCTCCTAATCTCACAATATTTAACTTCTTGCAAAATACAGAATCCTTCCACTATAATTCTTGCGGAAATTTAATCAACAATTGCAAAACACATGAAGCAATAAAAACACACATAACACAATTGTTTAACGGGAAAGCCTGAAGCTGAAAACCCCAACTATATATTATGTAACATGGAGATCATATGACAATCTCATACAAACATACAAAGCTTATCACAAGCTCTCAGTACAGTACAATCGTCATACACTAATCAAGCCCAATCTTGCAAATCCATGCACCGATCTTTGCCACCTACTAGCCTGCCTCCATTGCGCAATCCAAGCTGATTACAAAGACCAATTCGATGTAATCCCACTCTCATTGACTGTGTTATTATCATTGGAAACTCCAATGTATATGTAGATGCAATTCATGCATCACTATAGTCACAACAGATAGTCTATCTTGCTCTTTCACCTATCTCTCCACTGGTCTCCACTAAAACTGTCCATGCACTGAAGTTAAATGATGTATTCTTTAGTTGATTAATGCGTTTATAATTAGTGAATTAATTAATAATTAATTCACACCACTCTCACTAATTGTATCAATCAGTTAAACTAGATACAAATAGCTCAACTATGTTTAGATTAGTTAAACTGAACACAACTCCATTAACTTCATCAATCAACTCCACCAAACTCTCTCACATGAGTTCTAACTGAAGTATCCATGCAATAGCTCCACTTAACCCTTAGGAATAGCGTAATTCCTTCTGTCAGCTCCTGTGCCACATCTGTGCACTTAACTGAAGTGCTCCAAGAGAGTAAGATAATGTTTAGAGTCCAAATATTATTAAGAGCTAATAATATTCGACATATCTATTTTTAGACTGGCAATCTAAAAATAGATTCCTCCCAATATGTCTAAAAATAGAAGTCCATCTATTTTTTCCGACTTGACCAACTATCCACAAATAGCATCCTGCAACTCATAGAATATGATCGACATGTCTAAAAATAGACTTTGCGATAAAAATCACCTGTGTGGGTCCCACCTAGTTTAGGTGATCACTTTTCCAACTAGGATTAGGAATGATGTTTCAGGATGCCTCCTTCACTGTTTCTTGTTGCAATCTTCAACTAAGGACTAAAATAGGGCATTGGTGTGCTATTTCATTGTGGCACACTACAAACTTGTTGTTTTGCAAAAAAATGTTTTATTGTGTTAATTGATGCACCATGTAATATATGACGCACCGCACCAGGTCTCCTAGTTGACAAAGAGCACTGGATGGTGGTCCCTTATTTGCGTGGGGGGTTTATGCTACAAAAGCTAACACTGGATGATTTTTATTATTTTCTCTGTGTTAATCGCTGTGGTGCTTAACATGTAACGCACTGATGCTCCTTGTTGACATATAGCACTGTACGGTCTATTATATTATTTTTGCGGTGCGTTTATAAGACCCCCACGCATCGACGTCGGTGCGTACACCATAAATGGTGCATTGGTTTCTTGAGATTTTTTTTTTTCCAGAAAAGTTGACAATTTATTTATAAATATATTAATGAATGATATAGTACAGGTTTTGGATTGATAAAGAAATGACTGACAAGAGATCAAGTAACAAAAATACTGATAAAACATCAAGAAAATAAGAAAAGGCAAGTTCTTCGTAAATTCTTTACAAAAAATATTATTTTTGAACTATATGTACTGTTTACTGTGTATCATGCAGAGCCACCAAATGACGACACTCAATAAGATTATTTATGATCTAGGACTAGAAGAGTGTAAAATCTTGATGGAAAAAATTTCAAAAGTATGAATCAGGTGAATGAAAAAATACTATCGATCCAATATGAGTTTCTTTTTTTAACTTTCATTAATAATATACTTAAAATTATTAGATAACATGTGTCAAAAAATGTATTAATTCACATCTGTTTAATGTTCTACAGGGACCAATAACTCAGAAAAGGAATGTTGTTCTAAGAAAAGAAAAAAAATAGAACATGGAAATGAAAATGAATTGCTTCAAGATTAGCTCATCTGGAGTGGTGCTGGAGATTAACGAAAGGGGGGGAAACTTTTACAAAAGTTTGAGGGATCTAGTGGAACAAATGTATAGACGTTCTTTCCACTTACAATACAAAAATCAATCCAATGATTCCAAGAACTAAATTTTATGTAAACTATAGGAAGAGTTTCTAGAGAACTGGTCAATGAGACATGTCAGACTTTTAATAGCAAAAACGTACAACAACAAAAAAGAAGGAATGAAAAAGTAATATTCCTTTAAATGTTTGTCTAGAATTATTTATAAATTTCACTTTTATTATATTTACTTTTCATATCTCAATATAAAAATTAAATATTTTATTGTCATGTTACATTTTCAGGAAGGTTATGAAAATCTCAAAATATGAACGAGATGATATCAGAAATATGCCAGTAGGAATGTCCAAAAATGTGTACAAGCAGATGGTCAAAGAAATGGACAAAATTTCATCGCATGAGGAGCCATATCAACAACAACGTGCTTCAAATGTAATATGTAATCATTGAATTTTTCGATCATTAGGTTTAATAAATAAACAATTTAGCATTAAATATTAATTTTCAAGTATTTTCTTGCAGAAAAGAAAAGAAAATGCAACCCATTCAACACATAAAACAGGACGACAAGGAAGAAAAGGGTTGATATCTAAGTTTGTGAGTAATTTTTACTTTGTTATAACAACTTAACTATATTTCATTTTTGTATTTTTTAAGTTGTTTTACAAAAATCATCATTGAATTTCTGGGCTTTACTGTACAGACTTTGATGGCTTTCTCTAGAGCTAGTACCAGAATATGGGCAAGTCCAGAAAACAAGAAGGAAGGCTTTCGGCCGCAAATAGGTACTAACACAAAAAGAAGAACCATCAGACGAATTGATTGAAATTGGGTTAAATATGGGTTGTGAGTATATGTTGGCATATCAGAAATTAATTGTGGAATTTGTAAGCATCCATCGATCTTGTTTTACTTAGCTCTGTCTATAATTAATAGAGCAAAAAAATCTTTTATATTAAATATATGATTTGTAATGGCGTATAAAACTTGCAGGAAACAAAGTATGGAACTGCGCCAACAGATGAAATTTTGAATGATGGCATGGTATATGGTTTTGAAAGAATGTGTATAGTTTATGAGTCAATTGTTGCTATGGTACGCCATTTATTTTCAATTTACATTGATTTATATTATTTAATATTGTGATTTTTATTATTCTCACCAATGTATATACACTCATTACAACTTATTTTTATGTTTGTAGGTAGAAGGTAAAGAGGAATAAAACAATCAACACAGTGAATAAAACATTCGTGAAAATAACCCAAGTCATGGAAGTAGCTCTAACAGTGACAACAGTTCAAGAGAAGAATAATGATCACTATGTTTGGATATCAAAGCAAGTCATTCTATTTTTTGAAATATTTGTTTGTGAAATTAGAAATTTTGTTTAATGTAATGGACATAGTGTCCCAGTTGAAAGACAAAGGGATACCAATAACTGTCCCGTTTCGTATGACAAAGATTGTCTTATATATATATAAAATATGTTTTAATTTATTCTATTGTGTTCTCCATTGTCACTGTGAAATGTAACACCACTGATTAAATTTATGGATGATTAAATATTATAATGAAGAGATGTGAAATTTGATGATATGATATAACAAATTAATCCAAACATCACATTCAAATGCACTAATAAAAATTTAATTCATATGAATACTGTTATAAGATATATATATATATGTGTGTGTGTGTGTGTGTGTGTGTGTGTGTGTGTGTGTGTGTGTTGACTTTTGATGAATACTTAATTTTAAAAAATCGCAATAATTATGATATTATATAACAAATTAATCCAAACATCACACTCAAATTCATTAACAAAAATTTAATTAATATGAATATTTTTATAAGATGTGTGACTTTTGATGAATAATGAATTTTAAAAAATCCCAATAATTGCACTATCACAGGTCAATGTTTCTAAAAAATACAAAATGAACACCGGTGCTTGTCAGCTACTGTACACCGGTGCGTTTGTATGCTTCAGTGCACCGGTGCATTTCTATGACCTATGGGCACCACATAAATACCAAAACCAATTAAAAATCTTGGTGAGTTTGTGCGATACTGCGCATCGGTGCGTTTATGTGAGACTACACACCGGTGCATTTGTATGACCTATGGGCACCACATAAATACCAATACCAATTATAAATCTCGGTGCGTTTGTCTGATATGGCGCACCGGTGCATTTATATAAGTCTACGTACTAGTGCATTGATATGCCCTATGGGCACCGCACAAATCCCAAGACCAATTAGAATGGCCCCGTGCGTTGTATCACTAACACTGCGCCCGATGCAGTTTTATACCTTGACAACTCGGTGCATGCACGTTCGACCACCCTAGGGCCACCTTCTAGATGACACGCACTGGTGCGCTGAAACCTTAGTAGTGCACTGATGAAACAAACATCTATAATAACCTTTGGCCGCCCAGTTTTTTTAGTTGTGTTTAATTTCCATTAAAAGCTCCACCAAAACCTCCGTAACCATAAAAAAATGTTGTAGCAAATGTTTTTTTGAAAATTTTGGCCAATTTTATAGCAGTAAAAGCCTCCGCTGGAGGGTCTTTTCCTTGTAGTGATAAGGTGTTTCTCTTTGTATCCTCATAATGTGCTATCATTTCCTTCGTAAAAATTGACCAAGTGACAGTTTTTTTACGATATCAAAGCCATCGATACCATATAAATGTATTTGGTTTTGAATATAAAGTTGCAATGCATACCTTTTATGTGTTTTACACATTATGGAGATTAAAATATTGCTCCATCTGTAGTATACATGTTACGGGATCCTTGCCATGAAAATTCCTCATATCGATCTTTGGAATGTCACAGGTATTAAATCTAGTGTTAGATTCTATGAAATCATGATTACCATTTATTTTTTTCTCATCATGAGTTTCCTCTACTAATTTTTTGCAATTAGGAAGCTTTTCTTGTAGCAAATTTGTCAAACCTTCCTTCAAACCTTCCATGTCTTTATTCAAATCTTCCATGTTGCCTTTCATTTCTGCTTCTATATGTTCCATGCCATTATTTAAACCATCCATGTCTGATTTTAAAACATTCATGTCCCCTTTTAAAACATCCATGTCACCTTTTATTTATTCTTTGGTTTCTCTTTGTGAGAGCGAAATTTGTTGCACTTGGTACCGTAATTTGTATATATCACACTGCACTTCTTCCTCTTCATGTGTCATAGTAGATTTTTTTGAGGGCTTAATGGGTGTGGAATTATTTTTGGGAGGAATTTTAGAATCCAATACTGATATTAATGCTTCAATTTTCCCTTGGAATCATTTCAAACTGATTTTTCAATAAAAGCTATGCAATTCAAAAAACCATGTACACATATTTTTCTTGATTTTGAGGAGCTCAATATTGAAACTGATGCATCTCTATGATTTTGGATCCCAAATATCTGAAATTTGGTCCTATATTATCCCTATGAGTCTTCTTTCCAATGTCATAGGTCTGACCTAATTTGGATTCTTCAAGATAAAGTTATTCCCAATCTCCCACAATGTCCTAAGTATGGATTGGTTCGGAAGAGAGAACTTACATGACGTGCCACGTGAAATTTTTTTTGACCTTTGGATGTGAAATCGATGCAAAAAAACTAAATTCCATGAAATGTTGTCCACTTTTTATAGAATTTCAATCCCATGTCTGAAATGAAATTTATGACGATTTTCCTTTAGTCACATATTTGAGATGAAATTATGGAGCCTACAAAAACCCTAACTTCCTAAGATCATATCTCCTAAAATTTAGCAAACCAAGAACTGAAATATTTACATGTTGTTCATCAAGAATTTTTCTCCCCGGGGTGAATATTTCAGCTTCTTAATCCTCGTAGAAAAAAAAAGTTATAGAGAAAATTCCAAGATGGCCTATTTGAAGAAGTGAAACCCTAGAATCCCAAGCTTTGATACCAAATGTTATGAAACCATCTCACAAAATAGAAGAAAAGATAGATCAACGACTTAAAAATAAATCTCCTTGATGGGGAAACCTCCTTTACATTACATAAATGAACGATCCTTGGATGATAGAAATGACAAAACCTCCTTTCGATAGATAGGAGTTCAGGGGGTCACAATATAATCCTAGCTGACATAATAATAACAATGTAACAGCACAACAATAACAATAGTGGGCTTCTAAAGGTCACAATAATAACAATATGGGGACTACATGGGCACAACAATAAAAATAAGGGGTCTACACTAACAATAACAATAAGGGGATACACTAGTATTATAGGGACCTAGAACAATACTACATACATTAAAGAAATGTCGACTTTACCTAATGGGAAGACGCTTGAAGGTAAAAAATAATCATGATAGTCTTAAATACTTTTTGAAACAATGGCTATGTTTAGAAGATCAACAAAAATGGGTCATAAAGATGTTGGGTTATGACTTTGAAATGATCTACAAAAAAGGGATGAAAAATGTTGTTGCAGATGCACTTTCAAGAAAGGATAAGGACGTGGAAGCATTTCTTTGTGCCATTTCTCTTATCCAACTTGATTGGATAACTGAAGCAAGGGATGAATGGGAGAATGATGAAGAGGTGTGGACACTCATTCAAGATTTGAAACAAGATCCCAGTACATCTGATACATTTATCTAGAAAAACGATTCATTATGGTACAAAGATCGCTTATATATTTGTAAGAATTCCCAACTCAAACAAAATATTATTTTTGAATTTCACACCTCCCCCTTCGGAGAGCACTCAGGATTTTAAAAAACTTGCCACATGGTCAAGAAGGAGTTTTTTTAGGATGTCCTTAAAGATGATATTCCAAAGTTTATGGAAGAATGTTTGGTATGCCAACAAAATAAACTTGAGACAATTAAGATCTCAGGTTTGTTATAGCCTTTATCCATTCTAGGTCAACATTGGGAGGAGGTCTCAATGGATTTTATCATAGGTTTACCCAATTCTAAAGGAAAGAGTGTCATCATGGTGGTAGTTGATAAACTTACCAAGTATGCACACTTTTTTGCATTATCTCATCATTTTAAAGCCAATACATTTATAGAAACAATTCAAAAGCTACATGGAAACTCGAATATTATTGTAAGTGACAAAGATCCCATTTTCATTGGAAATTTTTGGATGGAATTATTTTCTTGTCTTGGTACAAAATTAGCTCATAGCTCATCTTATCATCCCCAATCCGACAGGAAAACTGATATAGTGAAAAAATGTCTGGAAGAATATATTTTTTTCTTTTTATCTGATAAAAAAACACAATGGGTCAAGTAATTACCTCTAGTTGAATGGTGGTATAACACTTCCTTCCATACTATAGAAAAAATGACCCCATTTATTGCACTTTTTGAATATAATCCAGCATCCATCACATCATCTTTAAGAGAAAATTCGAAGGTTCAAGCAGTGGAATATCACATAGAGCATCAAAAAAAAGTTCTCCAAACCTTAATGGTAGCCTCGCTCAGGTGCATAATTGAATGAAACAATAGGCAGATCAACATCAGAGTGAATGAAGTCTTGATGTGGGCGACTAGGTATTTTCATGGCTACAACCATACAAAAAAAAGTCCCTCAAGGAATATAAGAAGGATAATAAATTATCACCCAAGTACTATGGTCCTTAAAAGGTGTTGCAAAATATTGGTACTATAGAATACAAATTGGAGTTGCCTACATCTTCCCGAGCACACCTAGTTTTCCATGTTTCATGCCTATGAAGGTTATCGGTGATAAGCTCTCATTTTACACAGTATAGCCATAAATTGTTGGAGAAGGAAAAATAATATTTGATCCTGAAGTAGTCATGAAAATAAAAACCCAACGGTTAAGAAATTAATTAATTTCATAGTATCTCATTAAGTGGAAAAATTTTCGCACTGAAAATTCCACATGGGAGGATGCAAATTTTATAGAGAAGCATTCAGAACTACTCAAGCATGGAGGAAAACACTTTTTTGAAGGACAGGGGCATGTTAGGCCCCTATAATACTAGGGTATCCCCCTTATGGTTATTGTTAGTGTATCCCTGTATTGTTATTGTTGTGCCCATGTATGCCCCATATTGCTATTTTTATGTCGCATAGAAGCTCACTATTGTTATTTTGTGCCCTTACATTATTATCGTTATATAAGCTCTGATTATATTATGACCCCTTAGACTCCTATATATACCAAGGAGGTCTTATCATTTGTATCATCTAATAATTGTTCATTTCTGTGAAAGGAGGTTTTCCCCTCAAAGAGGCTATTTCTCAAGTCATTGATCTATATTTTATTTTGTTTTGTGCGCTGGTTGCATAACAAGATACAATAATAGATATATCTTAATACATAACTTCTTGTATAAATATGTGATATTGTGATCATAAGAAATATTAAGTATAGTTTTTTTGTGTAATTATTAATTATGTTTTAGCATAACTACTCTAGGCTTAACTCCCTCACATGAGAGCCTAGAAAAATGTGAGAGATGTGATTTTTAATTCTCTTTAAATATGTATATTATATTAGGTGAGAGTATATTGTTTACTATGATTATTTATATGATGTTTCTATGTTTTTTTATTTTTTTGAGTTAGTTTCCATTTGAAAAGAACATCATTAGTGTAATACATCTATTGTAGAAAATATAAGAATGGGATTCAACCTGATCTTGTAATGTACTAAAACAAGATACTGAATCCTTCTACAATTTTCGGAAACAAAGAACGATCACACAATCACATAAAAAGTAAGAGAAAGAAACAATCAATCGCATAACACAAGATGTATCCAGGGAGAGAAACCGCTCAAAAACCCACTATTTGTATATTGCATAAAGTCGAGATCATGAAAAAATACAATGTTATTCCTCACATTGAGAAACCTCTGCACTCTACTGACTGTCTCACTCTGATCCTACTCGAATCTCACATACAATCTAAGAAAAATTGGTCCAGTATTTAACCTTATGATTTCCTCTGCCTGACCTACCTTTGTTACACATTCTTGGGATAATTGAGCCCTTATTAATAAGGAAAATCCAAAATAATGATTGTGAAATCCTTCCAAGCCTTCCCGATGACCTCATGGCATGATATCTACAATTTTCTAAGTATACAACTGATAGTTATCTTCCCTTTAACCTCAACCTCAACTAGGCCTTCCTTAGAACTAACATGGAACAATGATTTATAGCGAATTATCAGTTAATTTATTGATCACTAGTTGTGAATTAAATCATATTTAATTCAATGGATCTATCCCTATTTCATCTCTCAATTGGAACTATTTATACTGATTTGAACTCAATTAAATTAGTTAACTAATTACAACTCACAAATAATTGTAACAACCCCCCCTAAAATGATGGGAAAAATGTACATGCCTCCTATCTGACCTCTAACTCGAATTTCCTAAGCTAAATAGGTCTTCCTGACTCATTTAACTAATACAATTTGATATGAGACGAAATTACCATTTTTCTTCCAATTTAATTAAGGGAAAATTAAATCGGAAGCCCCCTATGGTGCCATTTCTGGATGCCATTTTCAATGTTTCTTGTTTCTAATTTCAACACTACCTCTCAACATGAAAGCCATTCAATCTCTCCCGATCTGGTACCTTTGAAATGTTCTTCATGCAACACTTCTCTAGTGTTGATTGCTCCTGCAACTTCTAAAACTAAATAGCCTCCAAAACTAAATCAATATGATGTATCTAAGCTTTTCTGACTTCTATCAGTTACTGCACTATATACTAAAAAGTATGCGCTATAGATGACTCTGCATCTGTGCCTTCTTCACTGCTTCCAAATCTGATCTACACTCTAGTATCTGACATCTGTCACTCTGATTTCTATCTTTCTAACATCTGACTGCATCAATCCTACTAATGCTTCATGCTACTATGTATTGTGGGATCCTCATAGGTAGGTTTGATCCATGATACAAGCCATCTCAATCGATCCTTCCCAAATTTATTCACTTGGGATTATGTCTTCACATCGCCTTGCCTTTCACCTAGAGGTATGGTTGCATGTGCTCCCTATGCCCATCTCACTCAAAATTCCCCCCTACTGGAGGTATCTGCTTGAGTGGACACCTACACTCAGTCTCCTCTCTACACCTCCAATTATGGATGCTCCACAACTTTTTGAGTCTTCTTCTGAGGTTGCATGTTGAGAGGTAATTTATGCTCCCTCTCAGCCACCAAGTCTTTAACCTTTTATTTTCTCCTCAAATATTTGCATTCATATTTGACCTTGAGAGCATACATGTTCTTGACTTGTACACTAATCTGTTTCACCCATCCCATGGCGATGTGTCTAAGGAACACCTTTCCTTTTCTAAATATGACATCATAACCATTGTCTTACAATACCACTATGGAAACAAGATTATTCTTTAGTACTGGACCATAAAAAATGCATGTTAGTCTCAGACGGTATCCAGAATCCCTCTAAAAGGTAATTATACCTATGTTGGTCATGCTATACCTCCCGTCATCTCCAAACTATATGTTCTACTAGAGGTCCTTCTCCTCCAAGTCACTCAAGAGATATCTATTCCCCATCATATGAAACGAGGCACTGATATCTAGATACCACATGCATTCCATTACAGTGTTGGTCATGCATGCAATGAGAGTAAAATAAATCTTGAACTATGACACTAGCGCTTCACTTGGTTCTGCAACTGTGAGCTCCTTATTTTTTTCCTTCTATGGACATTTCAAGGCATAATGCCCATGCTTGTGACGGTGAAAACACTTGACCTTGTAAAAGTCTCTCTTGCACTCTTTGCCTTGGTACTTATTTCCCTTGGATTTCTTTCCTATTCCAACCAATGGAAAATATTCTTATTTGTCTATGCCGGAGGTCCTGTATTTGGTGCTCTGCCTTATCTCTTTTATTACTAAGCTGGACCAAAAAAACTCCCATTTTGGTAGTTTCTCCCTCCCATTCACAGAGTCCTAATAACTATGCCAACTCTTAGGAAGGCCTAGAAGAGCTAGGCTCACCAAATAATCTTGTTATATTGCCACACCAACACTTCCAATATCATCTCAACATTGAGTGAATTTCGTCAAGTATTTTCGTATAATCTTGTCCTCCTCCATATTGATCTTTTTGAGCTTGTCATTTTGTGCTAAGTTCCCGTGGTCGCTGCTATTATGAAACATACCTGTCAAGGCCTTCAACATAACATATGGATTTTCATTCCCATGGAGACTCGAGACAATATGATCTCGAACTCCTTCTAATAGTATCCTTCTCTCCTTTGCTACCTTCTTCTTCCATGCATCATTAAGTTGAGAATCTACTCCTGTGGGTTCGGGAATATCACTGTCTAGGAATTCCTTATTATGTTGTCCTCGAGCACTGCCTCCATCATTTACTTTGATGCTATGTAATTCTAATTTCCATCGAGAGCATATTCGAGTCTCAAGCCATTGAAAGACATCTTGATCTACTACCGGAGCCTGAAGAATAAATTTGCAAATTAAAACTTGTTCAAGACAAACAATGTTCTTCTCTTCTATTGGTTCCTGGCACTCTGATACCATGTAGAAAATATAACAATTGGATTCAATATGATCTTGTAATGTACCGAAACAAGATGTTGAATCCTTCTACAATTTGCAGAAACAAAACACAGTCGCACAATCACATAACAAGTAAGAGAAAGAAACAATCAATCACACAACACAAGATGTACATGGGGAAAACAACTGCTCAAAATGCCACTATCTATATATTTCATAAAGTCAATATCATGAAACAATACAATGTTATTCCTCACACTAAGAAACCTCTGCACTCTGTTAATTGTCTCACTTTGATCCTGCTCGAATCTGGCATACAATCTAAGAAAAATCGGTCTAGTATTTAACCTTTTTCTTTCCTTTGCCTGGACTTCCTCGCTTAAGAATTATTTGGCTAATTGAGCCCCTATTAATTAGGAAAATCCCAAATAATTATTGCGAAATCCATCCAAGCCTTCCTAATGACTTCATGCATGACCTGCACAATTTTCTAATTATACAACTGATAGTTTTCTTGACCTCAATCTCAATTGGGCCTTCCTTAGAGCTTACATGAAAAAAATGTTTATATAGAATTATCAGTTAACTAATTGATAAATACTTTTGAATTGAATCATATTTAATTCATTGGACCTCTCACTATCTCATCTCTTAGTTAGAACTAGTTAGAGCGATTTTAACTCAATTAATTTAGCTAACTAATTACAACTCACAAATAACTGTAACTAGTCCCCCTAAAATCATGGGAGAGCTCTACATGCATCCTATCTAACCTCTAACTCGAATTTCATAAGATATTTAAGTCTTCCTGACTCTATTAACTAATAGAAGTTGTCCCCCGGATGCAGGTGTTAAGGCCTGAATATACGGCGCATGGCCTGTGGGACAGCGCGTGGCAAGGCCACATGGCCACCCACAGGCCTCACCTATGGTGCCCCTCTGCATTTGTGAATCCAGGTCATCACCTTGTGAGGCATTTATGCCGTTGCAAATGTCGAGGTAGCCTCCATTGTTTCAAAATGCCACTCCCTGGTTCTTTTCCTCGGCACTCTGTCTCTGTGCCTTGTTCACCTGTGACGCTTCGGCTCCTCCTTGTTTCTTCTATGCCGCCACTGCTCTCGCCCCTGCGAACTAGATGTTCCCCTGAAGCTGCAGAGCCTAGCTCTTGCACATCTAATGGGCGGCGCTGCAACTTGGGCAGTTGTATTGAATTTCTCCCCGACTTCCATTACTCTCAGAGCCTCTCCTGTCAATTGAGCTTCTTTGCCTCCTTAGACCTCAATTCACCTTTCGCTTCTCTACTCGCCCCTGCCAGCATTGCCCGCTCCTATGCTCTGAGCACCCTTCACCCACTATGTGTCAACATGCCATGGCTTCGACATCACATGTGATGCCGAAGGGGCAGTTGCATTGGTCACACCTCTCATCCCTAGCGCTCCTCCATGTCTAGTTCTTCTCTGTCATCTCTTGAGCACTCCTAGGGCCGCTACCCCGACACCCACAGTGGGCGTGGTTGCCTTATTGGCTCCTCTCTTCGGCATCCTGCTTCTGAGCCAAAGATGCATCCACCACCTCGCCTCAACGCCCCTGTCTCCATGCAAAACCCAGCCACTACCCGCTTTCAATTCCAATGTAGCTCCGACCGCCCTCTCGTCGTGGCGACCATCTCTGTTTCTTTTTACGAGGTCTCTGGTGTGGGCCCTGGCTCCTGTCAACCCACCTCGCCTCCATGTCCAAGCAACGAGCCTAGTCCCTCTAAGGAAGTGAAAACCCAACAGGTCCCTACATAGCATAATTCTGGTTCGATGAGCAGTGGTAGTTCAAGCTACTTCAGGGAAACGAGAATGCAGGAAGGAGGAAACAGTGATGATGCTGCAGTGCCTCAACGTGGTCCCCCTCTGGTGGATGATGATGAGTAAAAATGTTTGATAATTGAAGAACCTCCTCAAGCTTCTCATGGCGTCTATATTCTCAGGTCTCATCCAAGTCAACTTTTCTAGTTCTTTTGTTTGGATGTCTACTCACTTCAATGCAGGATGTATTTGCTTATGTCATTATGTCACTGGTTTCCTCTATATAGGCAGCACTTTAAACTCTACATGGGCTGGCTTCCCCATGAGGGCAGCTCCATTTTTGCTATTTTGCTGGACTTATGCCACTGAGGGTGGCCTGAATCGCTGAGGCCCAAGACTCTCTGTACCATATGTTTTACTAATAGAATTTTACTCTTACTTAGAGAAAAAAAAAAAAAAAAACTAATACAAGTTGTCATGAAATGAAATTTCATTTTTTCTTCCAATTTAATTAAGGGAAAATTAAATTAGAGGCCCCCTATGGTGCCATTTCTAGGTGTTGTTTTTGGATGCGCTTTTCAATGTTTCTTGTTTCCAATTTCAACATCTACTCCCCATAAATTTTGTAGAGTTTCTCAAAAATTTTGTGGAGCATTTTTATTACCACAAGGATTGGAGTTGAGGATACATGTTGTACTAAAGCTTATATTTTCCATTGATTTACATAGAATTGTGTGGAGCAAATGTTGAATCTCCATGAACCTCCAAGAGACAATAATATCTTACCCTCAAGAAAATACATGCTTCTGTTCAAACAAGATTATTTTTCTTGGAGATGTATCGATACAAATCTAGCATAGGATGGATAATACTTGCAAGTATAAGATCCAATTTATGAATAGGTAGAAGATTCATTATCTATGGTTGAGCACCACATTTATGTGCAATTGATAGAGGTTGAAATATGGAATTTAAGAAAATAAGTACATGTGTCAATGCATGTAGTTCCTATCGACAGTCCATTTGATTGTGACATGATCTATTGTTGATATGTATACATAATATTAAAAGCATTTAGTCATAGCAAATGAATTGGATCATTTTAATCATGTTGGCTTGAGGGGTCCTGACCTAGGTTCAGAGGTTAAGGTTTGCCAACAAACCCCTATACTACTGGCCCTTTCAACAATGACCTACTTATGCAGGCCAAGGTCTCACTCGAAGCAGTATAGGAGGGTGCTGGAACCAGGTTTCCACACCGTGGGAGAGAGTAAGTAATGTGAGGCAAATCTACGTTCGAAACTTATCAGACTCGCACAAAGAAAGTATATTCACAGGCTTTAATAGTATAATTAGTTATTAACCATAACAAAGCTATTACCATTCACAGATCTTAGTCAATACCTTCGCTTCCACGTGCGTATTAATAATTACCAGCACATAATATCATAACACAGATTACAGATACATTCATAGCATAAGCATATAGCACAGATGTATTCGCGGCTTAAACAGATACCATCACTGATCATTTACAGATATAATTATGCAAAAACACAGATATATTCACAGCTAAATAACCATCACAGATACGCTTTAGGAGTAAACATCACTGATCGAGATAACACATAGATACTTCAACAATATTTCGCATTCATTAACGTTCAGATCCACTTACAACCAAAACCAGCCCGCACACACAACCTAGCGGGGTCCGCACATAGCAGGACCGAGGATATTCGCACACACGGCCAACAGGAGTCCTTACCCAAAACAACCCAAACAAATCTAACAGTTTTCACATAGCATCAGTCTTAATTCATGCCTACCTGTAGACTCAAAATATTCATCTATTTATATAAATATAGCCTACAATATTCTGTGGTCTGCAAACCATGGTTTGCAGACTCTAGGTCTACCTTTTGACTCATTACAATGCGTTCGGGGCTTTGACCCACCCCAAAACCCCTGCGTTAGACTAATTAATACAAAAAATATACATAATTCTCCAAAATATACAAAATTCGCAGCTTAGGGAGCCCTGTTCCAATAGGCCGCCAACACAATCTTGTGACTTGTCCCAAGTCACTGTGGCTGTGGGTTTTGCATCTTCTCCTGAAGCTGCTTGATCGCATCCACCAACGGGGGCAGCCCTCCTTCACTTTGCGTAGCAGCATTCTGGGCTATCTCCACCAAATTCTACGAATTTGGGCCTTCTACAGCAGCAGTGACGCTCTCTAACATCTGGTTCAGTTGCTTAACTACAATGTCAACCTCCTAAGATAGCTTGTGGGCCTCATCTGCCCATGGCTTGAGGTGATCACTCAAAGTCTTCTTCCACTGCTGAAGAGCTTCCATGTTGTCTTTGATCTCATGGTTGGTGTGCAGTCAGTCCAGGCACTGAGCGGGGACCAGAGTGGTTAGTGTAGCCTCAATTTGGTTAAACTCTTCTTCTTTCTGTTGCAGTGCTTGGTTGATTTCGCGCAGGAGGGGGTTGTGCTGCACCTTGGTCCATAGTTGCATAGCTGTTTCCAACAGTTCTACACCCTGAGAAATTTGACCTATAATGACATTGGTGGGTTCTGTGACCAGTGCATCTCGCTGGGCTCGTACCTCAAGTGGTGTTTTTGGTTGTAACTTTGTCTGCAAGGTCACAATTTGTTGTTCCATCTCTGCCTTAACTGCCTGGATCTCGGTCCTTGAGGCCTTTAGTGCTACAACCAGTCCCTTAATATTTTCCTAGGCAGTAGCAAAAGCTGGGATATCTTTGGTGACGTCCACCCAGAGCCTACTAATTAGGTTCTCCAACTCTGTCTGCTACACGGCGGCATGGGTGCATGCATCCCATACCTAAGATACTTCGACAGTTTTTTCTTCAATTGTCTGCTCAGCTGTACTAAGATGTTGGCGCACTTGACGGTCTCTATGCTGAATCTTTTTGAATAGGGACACGTGAAGGATCTACAATGGTTCATGTAGCAAGCGGGCGATATCCAACTGTACCTTTGCGTAGGCCTAGACTTGCACTCCTAAGTCGGGTGGACTCAGTATGAGGGTTGTGCTTGGTAGAGGGCAGAGGTGGATTTCCGGCGTACTGATGACTACGCTGCTTATTGCTGGGGTCGACCTTACCTGAATCATACTGGTTTGTAATGTATCACTCTGAGCTGCAGAGCCTAGAGCTCAGCTTGGAGTGTATCAAATGTGGCTTTCTGCTATTCTTCCAGAGCCAACCATTTGTATTCAGCAGCTAGGGTGACTGCATCTGCGATCTGCTCTAGGTCCTCTTCGGTCAGCGTAACTCCAGTGTTACGTTCTAGCCGTTGAGCTCATTACTTCTTCTGTGGCCCTTTAAGAGGGTCATCATTTTACTTCATACCCCAAGGGGAGTCAGCACTTCCCGCCTCCAGACCTTCTGCACCCAGGTCCTGCTGTGAATCCTTCTACAATGCCGTTTCCACGCCCTTCCCAGTACTATTTCCCTGCTGCGAGCCCTTCTGGGATGTTGGTTCCACTTCCTTCCCTGTACCTTTACCCTATCCTTCGGTATCTTTGGTGGTGTCAGGCAGGGTGACCTTCGTGGTGCTCGTCCCTACAGTTTCCTTCACACCTAATTTGTAGCCAAGCTTCCAGTGTGGAGGCCAAGTCGCAATTAGGCGGTCAATGTCTTCATTAGCAACCATGTATGGGAGTGAAAACCATGCTGGATCCCTGCGGCCTCTGATCTGTACATTAGCATGGTTACTTGAAATGTTGCGATGCTTTTGTACTTATCATAAAGTGCTAGCGATAAGAGTGGCTAGGAATTGATGGTTGCTGCTAGCCCCCTCTGAAATAGGACCCAGAAGACTTGATTGTCCTCAATACGTTATGCGTCCTTTGAGTCCCACAAATTTGTGTATCACGCCCCCTCGCACATATTTGGGGTGAGCTCAGGGAGGACTGAGTCTTTAGGGGACTCCCATGTGACCAACGCGATGAGAATTAGCAACCAGGAGTAGCAGAATGCACGTCCCTAATCCTGGGCTTCGCGTACATTTGCTAGAAATTCGTTACACAGGTATTGGGACCAATTATAGCAGACCCCATTTTTGCGTTGGCCCGCCAGCTGAATCACATACGCAGGGATGGTGGTAACTTGGCATTTGTGCATCATATTGCATGCCTGCAACAAGGTACCCATCTGCGCACTGGCGTCACTGATGAGGCTGATCATGAACCCCTGAGTGTTATGCTCCACATGGTAAACCTTGGGCACCTTATCGACGATCTTTTGCTCATACTTTTTTCCAATGTGTAGCATAATGTCTGGCCCTTCCATGGAAAGACCAATAATAAGGTGAATAAGCATGGCATCAATGGGGATTCGATCCTATATCCACAAGCTGCGATTATGAACTAGGGCAAGCAGCTGGCACACAAGTCGGTATGTGACATTGTAGTGGCCAAAATGAGGCATCCTCAGTAGGTTTAAGAGCCTGCAACCAAAAAATCCGCACACCCATGGCATGGGGACTATTTTTATCCCGTCATCTTCCAAGACCCCTTCAAGATATATTTCTGGTGCTAATTCAGGGAAGGCCTCCAAATTAGCCAGGTTGTGGTCATTGAATTTTACCTCGTGGAGCTTGCAAAAGGGTTCTCCAATGATGGAGACCTCACCCACAGTTAGTGGCATTTGCAGATAAGTGTGTAGGCCATCGAGATTCTTAGGCATGCATGTTGAGGGCCTGTGAGGCTGAACATAGGGCAGTAGCCAGTTGACCGGTTCAGCAATCCAAGCCTCTTCTTGAGCAGACAGTGGTATCTTTAATGGGTTAGGTGAACATCCTTGGGGCACCGCTCGCGGGGACTTCACATTTCAAGGAGAGGTGTGGGGCTTCACCCCAGCCCATTTTGTAGGTTTCCCCAACCCTTGCACCTTTTCTTTCCCATTTTGCTTCCCTTGGCTTCGTGTGGATGTAACCTCCTCCACTTGAGGGTCAATTTCCAATACTTCCTCAGATTCTCCCTCTGTCGAGGTCACGGACTGGGAAGATTCGGTAGGATTAGATGCAGTCATTTTGGTACGAAAAATGAACTCAGGGTGGCTACTATATGAAGGGGAAGCACGCTCAGACATGAATAAGGCGCAATAATCACAGACTCGTACATAACACCGACTGCTCAAGATACAAGGAACCCTCTTCTGAGCTATCCTTCTGCTTTTATAGCCTTGGAGATCGACCAACGATTGGGTGAAACTTATTCAGAACTTACCATCAAGTAAATGGTAAAAAATATTTATAAATTTCCTCATTAATTACTGGCTGCCCACTCCTTTCAACTGTAAAATTTGCTTTTTACCTAGTTTTACTGTTACAATGGCTAGTTTTCATACCTCCTATGCTCCTAGTGCACCCCTGTGCTCCTAGCGTACCTCCTGTGCTCCAAACGCATGCCTATTCTGCTAACGCACCTACTGTGCTTTGAACACACCCCTGCGCTCCTAGCACACCTCTCCAGGCCTCCAAACCTGCAATCGATCCCTGTGCGTACCATGGTCCTGCCTGCAATTACCTCCTTTTGTGCGCGTATTCTGCCCCATACAGTTACTATGACCATATATTCAT
Source organism: Pinus albicaulis (assembly GCA_034641835.2). Classification (NCBI taxonomy): domain Eukaryota; kingdom Viridiplantae; phylum Streptophyta; class Pinopsida; order Pinales; family Pinaceae; genus Pinus; species Pinus albicaulis. The sequence continues at coordinate 205,271,785 of CM076571.1, forward strand.
TTGATCTGATATGGTTTGAACTGGTTGCCATTGACATATCCTGGTACCATGTCACCACACAGTGTGGCTAACCAGACCATTCCTCCATCAGTTATTTCTTTTACCATATAGTGACCTAGCTAGTGTTGTCGGAACTTCCCTTGGTGTTTTTCAAACTGACTATCATACAGCAGGACCAGTTCACCCTTTGAAAATGTCTTGTGCTGAATATGTCGATCATGCCATGCATTATCCCGAGCCTTCTGAACCTGCTGATAGAAATTAGCAATGAAACGATCTTCCTCTAAAGCCACAAGCTGCGCTAAACGCTCCTCCATGATATCAGGCTCTGCCATGTTCGTAAAGGTTGCGATGCGCAGGCTAGGAACAATATACTCCATGGACATAATGGCCTCCTTGCCATAGACCATCCTAAACAGTGTCTTTCCCGTCAAATTCTTGCAGGTGGTTCGATAGGCCCAAATATTTGACAGGATGCACACGTCCCAGTCACTGCGATTGGCATTAAAGACCTTGGTCAGTGCCTTCTCCAAGATCTTATTAAAAGCTTCTACAGCTCCATTTTCTTGAGGATGATACGGGGTGCTTTTCGCAGGGTGGATCTGAAATTATTCAATCAAGGCCTGTATTGTTTCATTAACAAAATTTATACCTCTATCACTCATTAAGATCTTTGAACAACCAAACCTGGTCAAAATCTGCTAAAAATGAAGTCTGTAATGGTGTCTGCAGTGAAATCCTTCACAAATTGTGCTTTGGCCCATCTGGTTACATAATCAGTTGCGGTGATGATGTATCGTGCACCTGTCTTCTTCCCTGGCAAGTTAATGGGCCCAAAAAAGTCGATGGCCAATTTGTCAAATGCTTGTAGGGTCATATGTGGTTGTAGGGGAATTTCGTCTCTGTGTGATGGCCTTCCTGTAATTTGGCATGTATCGCAAGCTTTGAAATAGTTGTGAGAGTCACTATGTAGTGTAGGCCACCATAGCCCAGCTCTCAAGATCTTCTGTGTCGTTTCTTTCCCTGTGTAGTGTCCTCCTGCTACGCCCTCGTGAGCTTCTGCTAGAATGGCCTATTGTTCATGCTCTAATATGTATCTTCGCAGCACCTCATTAGCTCCCAGCTTATAAAAATGGCCTGCGATGATGGTAAAATCTGTTGCGCCCTCCCTATAGTCAGGAACTTAATGATGCCGGTGAAGTGTGCATCAACCACCTTAATCGTGGACAATTGCACATCAGGCAACCCTTCTTCTAGGTTGGTAGGTTCCTCACCACTCTCAATTCGAGATAAGTGGTCCAGCCCAACGTTCAACCTTCTAGGCTTAACGATGATCTCAAAGTCAAAATTCTTGAAATAGTAGCAGCCATCGACATATTTCCCCCCGCAACATAGGCTTATTCACTAGGTGCTTCAAAGCCGAGTGGTCCATAAACATCTTAAAATGCCCTCCTAACACATAATTCTGGTATTTTTGTAGTGCGTAGACCATGGCCAACCCCTCACGTTCAGTAGTGGAGTAGTTGCACTCCGCACCAGAATGTTTCCTACTAGCAAATGCAACTGTATGGTCAATGTCTCCGTCTCCAGGCTACGTAAGAACAGCTCCTAGGGCAATTCCCGACGCATCTACGTGAACATGGAAAACCTTCACCCAGTCAGGAAAGATGAGAATAGGCGCAGAGAGCATATTCTCCTTGAGTAGCTCGAAGCACTTCTAACATTCATCATCCCAAAAAAACAAAATATCCATCTTTAGAAAATTTTCCATAGGTGCTGTGATCAGCGCGTATCCTTGAATGAACTTCCTGTAGTAGCCTGTATGTACAAGGTTAGAGCACAGCTGTTTCTCAGCTGTAGGCACTGCCAGCTTGATGATAACTGTTATTTTGGCGAGATCAACCATCAATCCTTGTCGACAAACTATGTGGCTGGGCAAGATTCTAAAGGGTACGGAAAATATGCACTTCTTGATATTCAGGGAAATCTGGTGCTTTCTATAGGCATCCACTATTAGACACAGGTTTGAGACATGTTTTTTTACCAACCCGAAGACAGTCCAGTCATCAAAATATACCTCCAAAAACTTGTGGATGAACTCTTTGAATACTGCGACCACCACTCGCGAAAATATGGCAGGGGCATTCTTGAGCCCAAACGGCATGACCATATATTGAAAAGATCCCCTTTCATTGGAAAACGTAGTTTTGCTACGATCCTCAGGTGTGATTATGATTTGATGATAGCTTGAGAACCCATTTTTGAATGAGTATGGTTCCTGTGCCCCTACGTTATCAAGGATTTCATCTGAGAATGGGGTAGGGAAAGGATCATGTATGCAAGCATCATTCAATTTGCGGTTCGATGATACTTGCGGTGAGCATTTTGTCGATTTCTTCCTTCAACTTTTGTTTGTACTTGGGGTTCAACTGATAAGGGAGCTGCTTCACAGGGCACGCATCTAGTTTCAAAGTGATGCACATGACTCTTAGGTCCCCTGTAATCCCTTTGAGTTCCAAAAATTTCATTGGGACTAAGTCCTGGTATTCCGTGAGGAGTTCTGCAACTTTTCCTATAGTATCATCATCCCAGTAGTCCCCAATTTTAGCCAGCTTAGGTTGCTCCTCCATTCTAATGTTGACTTCTCATAGCTTCAGAGGCTTAGTGACATTGACGGTTTGCAGTGGGGGTCCAGCAACTGCGTGCTCTCCCTCTGACTCTGGGATAGAGACATTTCTTGGGTCTTCATCACACTCTTCTATTGCTAAATTGTGGCAGTTGACAATATCCTGCTTCCGCGTTTCCCATGTTGGTGCCCCATGTGCTGCGCAAGGGCGTGATTCATCATATACTAAGGCATCTATATCCTGGAGAGCTTTGTCGAGTGCCTTTGTTCCACCTAGCAACCTAAACGTCCCTACAAACTCATCCTTCAATGTTTCTCAGTGGCGGGTGCACTAGTGTAGTTCTCCATCTAAATACCATGCAGTCGGGATTGGCCCCAAGGCATGAATGAACAGGTGAACCCATTATTATGTATTTTGTTCACACCATTTCCCCATCCATGCAGACAAGTGCTCACGCTGGTCCCCTGTTCCAAGGAAAGTCTTTACGCATAGGTGACTTGGAGGTTCAAACCGTAGGACCATCATGTCTCAACACTCTTCTGAATCCTGGAAAGTCCCTTTATGCGTGTCCCACCACCTTGACGAGGTTGCGCGCATGGCTATATTAAGGGCCCATAGCCTTCGCTCCTGTGGGACTTCAACTTCAAATGCTTGCAGAAGCTCCCTAATACTACTAGAACCATCAAAGTAGGGAAGTTCTCTTACCTCTGAGGAGATGCATCAAAAGTTCTTTGTGATTCTAAGACATCGCAGCGCAGATACATCATGTACCGATTCTCCCAATTTTAGATCTCCCCATCAGAGTCAGAGAAACATTTGTTTTCCTTCTCCCATCAGAGCACACCATCAGCCATAGGATTGATCCAATCTTCATCCTATGTGGCTAACTTATAGATGTGATCCACGTCCTCTTCTTCACACACTGGTTTTGTATACCGTTCCCCTTCCGCAGGGTCTAGGGGGACTATCACCCTTTTACCCTCATTCTCAAACACCATGCTTATTTTATTTAGGTTGATGATGCCTCCCATATCTATAGCCCAATCCAGCCCTAAAAGTGCAGGATAGGGGTCTGCATCTTCCACAATCTGAATTACCTCAAAGTCGGCTCGGACCTTAACTCCTGCAATATCTACCATAATTTTTGACAACCTCACTAATGGTTTCATCTTCTGTTGGTTATCCATGCACAGATGGATAGTGGACCATTCCAGCTTAGGCTCTCCCATCCGCTGCCAAGTTTTCTTGGGTAGTACATTCGCATCTGACCCAAAGTCCTAGATAACCTGATCCATTTCATAGTCACCAATCTGCGCTATTAGCCACATTTCCCAACCAGTGCGTTTCTTAAGCTTGTACAGTTTGTGCACATCCTTAAATTCTGGGGGTGGGTTAGTACTTTCTACGCAGCTGTATATTAGTGCTTGCAAATTATCTATTGCCTTCTGGTTGCGTAGCAGCTTCATATAGGCTTGTAGAAATGGTTTAACTTCATTGTCTATTCTCAGGTTTCCTGGAGCTTTTGAAGTAGGTGCCTCTTCCTTATTAAATTCCTTGCGGGCTGTGACGAAGGTTTCCTTTTCCTTCTGTAGTTCCAAGCTTTCCTATTTAATCGCTACTTTCCTAATAAGAGGTTCAGCTTCGTCTTCAAATCCTCTCGTAGCCATGTCGCTACGCATTACGACATTAATACTTGGTCCTTCATCACGCGGTTATGCCTTAACCCTCTGTACGTTCTGTGTAGGTGTCTGTTGTTTTTCCTGCATTTTTGCTATTAGAATTGGACAATCTTCAATCACATGGTCAAGTTGTCTACAATAATGACAAGATTGTCATGCAAGGTTCGAACAATCTCTCACAAAGTCCCCTATCTCCCCACAATTGTAGCATATCAATTGTCCTCTTCCCTTTCCTGCGCCTCCACCCCTTCCCCCTCCCCTACCCCTGGCTAGGGAGCCTCCTCTTCTTGAGGAAGATAGTGGTGAAGAAGGGTCATCCTATACCCTGTATAGGTTTCCTCAATCTATCATCAAGTCATAGGTTCGACAATTATGCTCGTCATGCCCCATAGAGGAGCAGAATCGACACCATTGCTGCTTCAATTTTGGAACATAAGCACCCAGATGGGGACATTGGTTAGTATCATGTAGCTCGGAAAGACAACAATAAATGCACCATAACATTGGAAAACTTGGCCCCGCAACCTCCTTAGGATGCAATGGGCTGGGTCCCCCAGCCTGCATGTAATTTTCCATCAGAGGACACTGATCCTTGTTATGACCGGATACTCTACATCTTATGCACCATATGTATGAACTAGCCTCTTTCCCCCGTTCCTTTTGTAGATTCTATATTTCTATGTGCATTGCCTCTAGTTGTTCTGTATCTACTGCACCCCAAACTGAGCATCATCCCTTGGTGCAGCCTCTAGCTTCATAGCAATCTCCAAAGCCTTCTCTTGCGTTGCAATCGACTGCTGACCCATAGGTTCGCGCAAGTGAGGTAGCAGCATAGCGATAAACCATTCCTTATGCTGCCTATCATCATACTGAAATCCCACATCTCTGATAACATTTTTCAACCGATGATCAGCTTCCCATACCGATTCAGTGGGTCCCTATCTAAAGTCTTTTAAGTCGACCACTATTTGAGATTAGGACTTAGGCTTTCGAAACTATTGTTTTAACGTTGTCTTAATATCTTGAATAGATGGATCTATGTGTTGTCCAACATACCCCATATACTAATCCAAGGCCCTTCCTTCAAAGGAAAGTGATAGTTGCACCCTCTTTATGGCATCAGAGGCCACGTTTTGTGCAACCCATACTGATTCTGCGACAAACCAAAATCAGTCCATATCTTCATTCCCTACACCCTTGAAGGTAGGTAGCTTCATGTGCGAGGCCATATTGTCTTCTGGTGGTGGAGGTATGGGTGATTTCTTACCCCTATGTTGACTTGAAGGTGGTGTAGCTGGAGGGTTATGCGTAGCCGATTCTCTTAGTGGACTGTAGACAGATCTATCTCCTTCTTGATTATTTCGGTAGTATTTACCACTTCATGTTGTGCTCTCTCTCAGAACAGTGGTCATTCACTTGGTGTGGCTGCATAGAATGCCCCTTTCGCAAAGTAATATTTTGATTAACAAAGGCAATGTTTTTAGGAACTTACCCCGCAAACCCTTGAAGAACCTCCGCTCTGCTTCCGAATAGGATATGAACTGATCAACTGCAATTTTTTTCACAAATCCTCCCAGCACGCTATCTACCCAGTGATCTACAGTACAGGTGATCGTATTTTTAGTCCTTTCCAGTTGTTGAATTAATTCCGGTGTCCACTACGTTACTCGCTCGTCCTTCCAACATGTCTAGAAATCTATGAGCTTGGTTAGCCACTCCTGCAACTCATGTGCAAAGGTTACAAAGAAAATTTCATATACTTCAATAAAAATGTACTTATTTTCCCACTTCTCAGCTGTCAGCTTCACGCTGAAATTCTCTTTTACAGAAAATTCCTGAATCTGTCTTTTAAACTAGTCTTCGATTTCTAGCTTCTCAGGTCTCCAGTGTTCCCTTGGCATTACCTGATATCTTTCTCAAAATTCTCTCGGTCCCAGCAACAGAACCATTTGTTAGCTTGAGGGGTCCTGGCCTAGGTTTGGAGGTTAAGGTTTTCCAACAAACCCCTATACTACTAGCCCTTTCGGCAATGATATACTTGCGTAGGCCAAGGTCTCACCTGAAGCAGTATGAGAGGGTGATGGAACCAGGTTTCTGCACCCTGGGAGAGAGTAGGTAATGTGAGGTAGATCTGCGTTCGCAACTTATCAGACTCGCATAAAGCAAGTCTATTCATAGGCTTTAAAAGTATAATTAGTTATTAAACATAACAGAGCTATTACCATTCATAGATCTCAGTCAATACCTTCGCATCCACGTGCGTATCAGTAATTACCAGCACATAATATCATAACACAGCGTACAGATTCGTTCGCAGCATAAATAGATAGCACAATTGTATTCGCAACTTAAATAGATACCATCACAGAGCATTTACAGATATGAAAAAACATAGATATATTCACAACTAAATAACCATCACAGATATGCTTCAGCAGTAAACATCATTGATCTAGATAACACATAGATACTTTAACAATACTTCACATTCATTAACATTGAGATCCACTTACAACCAAAACCAACCCGCACACACAGCCTAGCGGGGTCTGCACATAGCAGGACTGAGGATCTCCGTGCACACAACCAACTAAAGTCCTTACCCAAAACAACCCAAACAGATCTAACAATTCACACATAGCATCAGTCTTAATCCATGCCTACCTATAGACTCAAACTATTCATCTATTTATATCGATATAGCCTACGCTATCCTATGTTCCACAAACCGTGGTTTGTGGACTCTAGGTCTACCCTTTGACCCATTACAATGTGTTCGGAGCTTTGACCCACCCCAAAACCCCTGTGTTAGACTAATTAGTAAAAAAAATATACAAAATTCTCCAAAATATACAAAATTCGCAGCTTAGGGAGCCCTGTTCCAAAAAATCCTATGACTAATTTTAAATGAGGGCTAGCTTTATATGACTATCAAACTAATAAATATATATATTATCCTCTATCCCTTAGAAAACCTCTCCACAAACCAGTATATGGCTCAACCATTCATTGGATTGAAGACCAATTTACTGTGAAGGTGCAATGTATACCAAATGGGAATAACAAGAGCTCAAAATAATATTGGTGGTATTATAATGATGCTCTATTCAAGGTGTCATTTATAATTTTATGTTATTGAAAATGTAATTTTTATTTATTAATGGTCAGTTATGTTAATTAGTAATAGATAATTTTCTATTATCATTATTGTTATTATTATTATTATTACAAGCTTGTTTGTAATATAAATGATGATAAATTTCTACAATTAAATGAAAGAGATCATGTTGTAATACTCACTTAGGTATATTCAATATCTATATTACTTTCCTAGATAATTGGTGAGTACAGTAGAGAGGACCCATATATCTCGGTAGATGGAAGTATGTGAATAGAATGACTACTAGTTTAGTCATATAAATAGAGAATGAATTTGGCGGTCTAAAGTAGTTATACCTTAAAGAGACCTAGTAGAAGTAAAATATCAATATGGATATTTTTCCAATTAGTTTCTTTATTCTTGTTGTCTTCATTTTTATGGAGCTTTTAAGAAAATTAACATAGCTTTTAGGATTTTTTTCATTTACCTTCTTTGGTGGATTTATAGCCTAAGAATTTGAATCTTCTTTAGGATTCATTTGGTTCTTATCATAGCCACACCAACATTAATGAATGGTAACATTTGAAAATTGATGGTATCATATAAAATTCTGGCACTCTTTTCAGACTTCAAGCTTCTATTCAATCGAGGAGTTGGTTTCTCTAGTTCCTTTCTTAAGGAAACAATTTCATCTTTTAGCTTCTTCTAGTTTTGTTCCTTTTCCTTGAGTTGAATTCTCACCACTTCTTCCATTCTTTTTTCCTCACTTATTTTATATTTAGGCTCAAAATAGTCTACTCTATTTCTTCAAGTCTTTGTGATATATTTTATTTTGCATCACGATCCTCCTCTTCATATCTCTGCAACTATTCTTTTTTTTTTTTTCAATTTTTTTTCTTAATATTCTTTATTTCGCTTTAGGTACAAATGAGCTCCTCTTCAAGATCCATCTCTCCGCCCATTTTATCATTTTAATATTCTTATGAGTCCATTTTTTTTCCCTTTGTGTCTTTTTCCAAGACATCAATCTATATTTTGATTGCCATATAGATAATTTCTTCTTGATCACTATCGAAAATTCTTTCACTACTCTCTTTAGATGAATCACTAACCTGTTTTGGGTAGAGACCCTTATTTTGCTTATAAGAGTTCTTCTTATGTTTATGCTCATCACGTTTGTGTTTATTTTTGTATTCATGATTTTTCTTCCTTTCTTTATGTTATGGTATTATTCATCACCAATAATTTCATCCTTTTCATATGGACACTTAGCCAGAAAATTTCATACTTCACCATAGTTATAGAACTTGAAAGGAAGCTTACCATTGTATTTTCCATATTCCTTTTTGAGTTTTCACACAAAATGTGCTACCTTTGTGTTCAATTTTCTAATTGAGCTATCACTTGATTCATGCTCTCTATTCTTCATCTTCTTCAAGATTTGAATATTACTTCTCATTTTGATATATTTTCTTTTTTAATCCTGGTTTCATACACTACAAAAATACCATGCAATTCATCCATTGTCATTTTAACAAATTCCTTTATTTATTTGATCACGGAAAACTTTGGTATCAAATTTTAAAGAGACTGATCTGAAAATTTTTTGTACAATCATCAAATTTTCAATATTTTCACCAAGTCATCTGATGGTTTTGAAAATTTCATCCACACACATGAGATAAATTGCAAAATGTTCTTCGTCTTTCATTTTCAAACTCTTGACATACCTTCTATGAGTTTGAAGCTTATCCTTATTGATAATCCGATACCCATATTATAATTGTTTGATGCTCCTCTATCACTAAACTATGAGACCTATGTAGTTTTCCTTTTATTTTATCTTTCACCCAGATAATTTTATTGTCATTTGATTTTCTACTTCAAAACTATCCAACATAACTCAACTATCGAATCCAAACACATATTAATTTTTTTAGTTTCACTAAGTGGTATTCATTGGGAAATTTCTAGATATTATTATTGATATCCCTTTAGGCGAATATTTAAGTGTTATGTGCTATTAATAATTTGTGCATGTGGTTATATATTAAAGATTTATCAAGTACTAATTAATGATACATTACTTTTAATTTGATTCATATTCTTTCTTATTTAAAAAATGTTTTAAAAAACATAAATAAAACCATTTAATAATAATAATAATAATAATCCTAGAGTAAGAATGATAAAAATGATGATCCAAAACAAAAAAAAATATGAAATTTACTGATGGATAATTACAAAACAAAAAAAATTGTTTGATCAATGGGTATCCTAATTCCTAATCTACCATGATTAGTACTAAGATTTTATTTTCACATTGCGTATTCTACAAATATCATTGGTAAAATGAAATGGATAAGGAATCTCTAAAAAAATCTTGTACAAAGATTAAGGAATTGAGGTATCGATTGAAAACTCTATTGTTATAGTTTTTTGGATCTCATCTTGATGGACCAACAATAATGATTATTTGTTGCATCCTTGGAAACTTTTAAGATTTAATGGAATATATGAAGATAAATTATTTATAAAATTCAATTAAATGAACATTAAATCCAAGGTATTCATCAAGCATGTGTTTGCACCCAGGGAAATCCTATATGTTCTTATGGCTTATGCACACAAAAGTGGGTCAAATACCACCTCAATGAGGCTTCCATTTTTAATTCGTAGAAAGGCTTAGTTCAACCAATTGTTGCCAATGGTAATGAGAGAATGGATTTTATAAAAATTTGGTCTCCTTGTGGCTAGGGTTACATGCAGGCTTCAGAGAGGGATTTGAGGTCACGACTGATAACAGAGTTTTGGACAGATACTTTCATAAGAAACTGACAATGTATGCTTGATAGACCAATGACTATTCCACATAGAAGTGAAGTTGATTGGAAGGTATGGTAATTGGGTTTATTTTTTGAACCCTTTTTTTGAACCCTAATTATGTGAAGGGGAAACCAAAGAATCTAAGGTTAGATAGAATTAAAATGATATTTTTTAATGGAAGGTGGTTTTTGGGGAGCGTCATGTTCTTCTCTCGGGAATGGATAGAGATCTAGGGTCTCTGGGGGGTGGAATAGTGGTATCGATGAAATGAATGATGATATTCCCGATGGTTTGGAGGAAACAATGGGTTTTCTAAGGGAACCATCAGGTTTGGGTTTCAAAGGCCTATACAATTATGTGCTTTCTCTGAATGCATTCCAAAAGAGGAGGGTGGAAGATAAATACTTTTTAATAATGTTAGCTGTGAGGTATTTCCTATATGTGTAGTGCTAAAGGTCTCTAGCGAAGGAATTGAACCCTTTGTTGTAGAAGCTGACATAGTCTTTGGTGTGTGTTAGGGTTTGAAACTAGTACAAATTTTGCATAGGTATACATGGAAAGGGATGTGCCCTGAAGGTTTAACATTCAATGGGAGAATCTCCCACTAAATGTTTTGAATGGTTTTTTTGAGGAGGAGGTGAAGAATCATAAGAAAGGTAAGAAGATGAAATGTACTGGTGATTCGAACGGGAAAATTAGTTTTGTTGTGCTAAATTCCTCTTTAGAATATAAAAAAAGTGCTTGAGTATTATGAGGTAAATTGTATGTTAAACATGAGTTTTTATGTGAATTTATTGAGCAAATTAACAAAAAAAAACAATAAACAACAACATATAACAGAAATTAACATCACCATAAATAGTAACACAACAGCACATGATGAAGGAGTTTACACCGCCTGGGCTACATCTCCTTGGTATAGCTTCCAATGGCTTGGCCCGCTTCTATTATGCTCAAAAGTGTGATTACATATGTTTACAATTCTCAAACTTCTCTGAAACATATTCCATTGACTCCAGAAGGCCCAAAAATTCCTTTGTAGCCTCTTTTTGCATCAAATTTGGTAAAGATACTCAATTTATGATCTCCCCTAGTTCCTCCACTATTCATTCTACAAAAACCTCAAAATCTATCACCGAACCCACAATTTCACCCCTAAAAGCACTAACGGAACACCAATTCCACCACAAACCAGGCAAAACTATCGGGGCATTAATTTTCCCAATAACACCTCAAATACAGATTTGAAACCATATCAGAATGGTTAATAAATTTTTTTATTATAAAATGTCACACGTTTTTCACTAACCGCCAACATTTAATATTAAGGTGCACACATGGCATATAGGATGTTACAGTTATCGTTGGTGGTGACATGACGAAGGTTAATTCCACGGACTCCACAATGGTCTTTGGCATAGGTCATATGGCGTTGACATCGGTAGTTAACGTTATGGTTATGGTTAGTGGGGAGGGGGGCAGGGCTAGCCTCCCACCCATGGTCCTGCCCTCGACGGTGACCACGGTTGGGGTTAGACCCCGAACCCCTCCCCACATGGAAGAAATTATATTAATATAAAAAAAAAACCATAGCATAGTAAGACACAATGGTATGTCGTATTGGTAATGTGGAGTGTTGTGTATTGTGAGGTCGCGGGTTCGATCCCCGCCTGCTCCACTTGGTCTATAACCAAACTTTTGTGGCCTAACGAGCTACCACGTGGTGGCCTATGATTGGGCCACATGGCAACATGTGGTTGGCCACATGCCCAACCAATCACAACATGCCAAATCAAACAAACCAAGCAGTTCCACTTGGAATGAACTCATTCGTTGAAGAAAATTTGTTGACCAAGTCAACTTACCACAATGCATGCCCAGTCAATAGTACAGACTGTGGAATGGGTTGTCCGTGCAATTTTTTTCCAAAAATTTGTGTGTTTGAGAAATTGGACAAAACACATTTCTGGGAGCATATGGTTTCAGTTCCACGAAATTCTTTTTTCTAGATTTAGAACGACGAGATCTAGGCGGTCGTTAAGGTTCCACACTATTCTGACAACTTTCATATTTGAGGATAATTTTGAGCACCTGATCACGCCTCCCCACTGGAAGATTTTGGACCCCAAAATATATTTCATTACTGAACATGTGGATGAGCATACAACCCCCTCACCCTTCCAATCTAAATCCACTAGAATTTTCCTAAATTCAACAATTTCAGATTTTCATAAAAACTGATATTTTTCCTTGATTCTGGAGACCCTGTCTTGCTATTGGAGATACCATCTTGCTGCAATTTCCAAAAATTTTCAGAATAAAAAAATATCCTTGAAGAAACAAACACGTTCCTTCCTTGGTCATCGATCAAAGGAAACTTGAATAACTTGAAAATTTTCTCACCTCGAACGCTGTGAACATGGCGATTTTTAGCTTGTCTTGCCTTGTACTTGCGTTGAATTTTGACCAAGTGTTTTTTCCATTTCCATATACCATTTTGAAACCCAAATGAAGTACTTGTGGAACCTATGACTTATTTTTCATCTTTCTTTGGTGCTTGTTCTTTTATTTTTTCACCATTCAACATCGACATCTTGTTCCCATCAATGTTCAACATCGATGTCGATTGCTGCAAATCTTTCCCTTCTTGTTTACCTCTTTTCAAAAGAAACATGTTAGAGCCCTGAAACATCTTATTATAAACATTATAAACTTAAATGAAATTATATTTTTCATTTTATGCATCTTCTTAAAGGGTATCATTCAAAACATCACTATGCTCGAACATTAATAAAGCCAAATTTTGACTTTCATTCACTACTCTCTTGATTTCTCCTGCATGTATAGGAGACAAACTCATCTTCTTCTTATGTGCTCTAACTATGTACTCAATTCCATTCTTGAACAAGTGTTAATTATTCTCATGGCGATGAAATATTTCCCTCCTATCATAAAGAGAAGGACTTCCCAAAACAATAACTGAAATCTCAAGCGGAACTACATCAAGTTCAACTTCGTCAAGAAAGTTTGAATTGATTGAAAAACTTAGGATGCACTTCCTTGTTACCTGCAATTTTTCATTCTTTCATATCCAACCTAAAGGATAAGTCCTTGGATGTGCAAAAGTTTCTAGATTTAACCTCTTAACTAAGTCTTCAAAAATAAAATTGGCTTGAGAACCACTATCAAATAGTGTGCCTATTTTGGTATGCTTTGAAACAAATATAATGTGAAAGAGTTAAATTCGTGTATCATCATCTTGTGTTACATTAGAACAAATTGAAGAACTAGTGCTTGTTATGTTATTACCTTTCAAAACCATTGTGGTAATCTTGGATTCATCTCCTGAATCTGAACCTAAGTCATGTTTAATGATTGCAACGATTTTCTCCTTCTCTTTGGTTTTAAGTTTGTTGGGCTTCAACTCTAGATGGAGTTCCCAACAATGGTCTTCATCATGGTAATTTTTCAAACAATTTTTACATGTGAGTTTCTCTCTAATTTAATAGAACCATTTTTCGTTCATTTTCCATTAAAATTACCCTTCCCTTTGCCTTCGTACTCAAGGAAACTATCACTTTTCTCATCTGCACTATGTGTCCCTCTTGCTTCTAGATGTGTGGCTTGAACACAAACCTCCTCTAAGTTTGTGGGATTGAACATGAGAATAGTATGTCTAATATAGTTGTGCAAACCCCCAATATACTTTAACAAAGTGTCTTGAGAAGATAAATTTACACCCAAAACTATTTCTCTTCTCCTAAAATCTTATGTATAATTTTGAACACTTTGTCCCTTTAGTTGTCTAAAATTCTGCCAGTCCATTATGGCTTTCTTTATATATGCTAGAGGGTAAAATATCCTTCTCATTGCAGCAATGAAATCAAACCAAGAGATTGAAATCTTACCATGGTTTTTCATCTCTTCTTGTGTCATGGTTTCCCACCATACTAGTGTTGTACCCTCCAGTCTTAGGGAAGCTAGATGAATGTTTGTGTCATCATCTTCAAGGTTTTGAATCCTTAAGTAGACCTCCAACTGAAGAACCCAATTTTCAAGCTCTTCTACATTCACTTCACCATTATACATAGGCAACTCAAATTTAATATCATGTTTTAAGAAGGGTTGTTTACCAATTCCTTTTGAGGTATGTTGATGAGTATGAGTAAGGGTTGTAGTAGTGGAATAGGATGAAGATGAAGGTGAAGATGGTAGTGAGGATGTTGGTGGAGTAGATGGTGACTGATCACCATTTCCATTACCTCCTCCTCCTAGAGAAACCTATCCTCTTGGAGGCCTAGATCTTTCATCCTGAAACCTTGTATTCCTCTCTTCATAAATGACTTTCACCATATCTATCATGTCAAAGAAAGACTTCCTAAAATCCTTCTCATCCTCTGACATGTTATCATTTCCTCCTTCATGAGACATGCTTACTTAATCTTCTACTGCAACTGGAGGTGAATCTTGTGGTGGAGATTGTTGCAACTGTGCCCTCCTTGTCCTTGCTCCAACTTGAGAACCTGCACCCACAAGCTTTCCTTCTCCTCTATTGAGCTTCAAACTTGTAAGAATTTAAACAGTTCCAAAAAAATTAAATCCTCCTAGCAAAAGTAAACCCAGTGCTTTGATACCAACTTGATATGAATGGGAAAATTAGTTTTGTTGTGCTAAATTCCTCTTCATAATATAAACAAAGTGCTTGAGGATTATGGGGTAAGTTACACGTAAACATTATTTTTTATGTGAATTTCTTGAGAAAATTAACATAGAAAAAACACTAAACAGTAGCATCGATATGAACATCACCATAAATAGTAGCACAACAATGCATGATGAAGGAGTTTACCCCGCTTGAGCTATGTCTCCTTGGTCCAACTTCCAATGGCTTGACCCTCTTCTATTATTCTCAAAAGTGTGATTACATATGTTTTCAATGCTAAAACAACTCTGAAACATGTTCCATCGGCTCCAAAAGTCCCAAAAATGCATGTGTAGTCTCTTTTTCCATCGAATTTGGTCAAAAAATCCTCAAGTTATGATCTCCCCTAGTTCCTCCACTATTCATTCTACAAAACCCTAAAAATTCGGCACCAAACCTACAATTTTGCCCCCAAAAGCGCTAACGTAGTGCCAATTCCACCAAGAACCGGGTGAAATTGTGGGGGTATTAATTTTCCCAATAATGCCTTAAATCAGGATTTCAAACCATATCGGAATGGTTAATAATTTTTTATTATTATAAAACACCTTGTGGTTTTTGCTTAACGTCGACATTTAATATTAAGGTGGACAGATGGAAGATACGATGTTACGGTTATCGTTGGTGGTGACCTGACGGTGGTTAACTCCACAGACTCCGGAATAGTCTTCGACATATGTCAAATGGTCCTACCCCTGGTGGTGACGAGGGTTGGGGGTAGACCTCGACCCCCTCCCCCCATGGTGGAAATTATATTAAAAAAAAACCAATTTAAAACCATAGTATAATAAGACACAATGGTATGGTGTATTTGTAATGTGAAGTGCAGTGTATTGTGTGGTCATGGGTTCGACCCCTGCTCGCTCCACTAAGTCTATAGCCAAATGTTTTTGGCCTCCCATGCTGCCATGTGGCGACCTTTGGTTGGGCCACGTGGCATCATGTGGTTGGCTACATGCCTGACCAATCACAACATGAAAAATCAAACCAACTAAGCAGTGCCACTTTTCATGATATCATTTTCCAAAGACAATCCGTTGACCAAGTCAACCTGCCACTATGCATGCCCAGTGAGCAGTATAGACTAGTGACTCAGTTGTCCCTGCAATTTGTTTTCCAAAAATTTGCATGTCTGCAAAATGGACAGAACATGTTTTTGGGAGCATACAGTGTCGTTTTTCCAAGAAAGGAGTTGCACCAGATTAAAATGGATGAGATCTACGTGTTATTCAGGTTCCACACCATTCCGACAACTTCCATTTTTTAGCATAATTTTGAGCACCCGATCAACTAGGGTTAGAGAAGCTGACGAGAATTTGGTTCTTGGAAAAGGGGTTAAACTTGATGAGATTATGGATACAAGAGAGTGTATTAGTTTGGAAAGCATGGGGAAGACATTACTCAACATCCAAGTTGAATAAATGGGAAAAAGATGTAGAAATTCCTTGTAGATTCAAACTGTTAATTGTAATTTGCTAAAATAATAGGTCTACTTGAATTTACTCAACCAACTGCAGAAATAATTAAACGGTCAAGAAATCATGAAGCATACAAGAGAAATAATTAAATCAAAACATTACACAATGACTTCCTAGGGAATTCCATACCTAAAAACCTCTGTTATCTATATATTGCATTAGTTAGAAAATATGAGAAGATTACAATGCTTTGATCAATCTTGAGCAACCTCTGCACTATCTCTATTTGTCTCATTGCTTCCTAGACAAGCCTAGGCCAATACTTAACTAATTTTCTTCTTTCACAGGTCCTTATTTCCTTGCCTCGTTTCCTTGGGAATTAGCCCCTATTATTTAGGGAAATTCTTCATCCACAAATACACAATACATCATAGGCCTTCCTCTGACTGCATGCACCACCTGTACAATTTGGATGTTTATATAACTGATAGTACACTTCCCTTGACCTCCAATCTAAATTGGGTAACTCGTAGATCACAAATGTATGAGTTATTTATGGATGGATTATTAGTTAACTGGTTGAACATTGAAGCTTCTCTCCATTGCTATACCTCCTACTAGTTCCTCCAACGGTTGGAACTAGTTTAACTCAATTTAACTCAGTTAAATTGAATTAATTAATTACTACTCAAAATAAACTCAACCAGGGCTCCTATAAAGTAGGAGCCACTCTACGTGACTCAAGTTAAACCGAATTCATCTCGAATTAATTGAACCAACTAAGTCAAACTAACTTAGTTAACTCGTACAAGTTGTCAAGTGATATGGAACTTCAATTTTCTTCTAATTTAATTTAAGGAAAAATTGAATTAGAATCTTTCTTGGTTCCATTTTCAACACTCCCTTTCAGTAAGAAAGGGATTATTAGATACCCCGATCTTGCCTCTATGAAACTCGAATTTTCCTCTTGGTAATTCCTTAGTCAAGATATTCACATCCTGCTCCTCTATAGGAATGCACTTGAGCAACATGATCTGCCTCTGCACACAATCTGTAGATGGAAGTACCAGATGTCGATATTCTTGGACTGATCATGAAAAAATATATTCTCAGAGAGCTTGATAAAACTCTAATTGTCACAGTAAATCACTGTAGGATCCATATGATAACTAAATAATCCAACACGGATATTCCTCATCCATATAGAATCACAAGCTTCTTGAATAACATCCATGTACTCTGCTTCTGCTGAATTGAGTGCAACTAATATCTACTTCATGTTGTGCCAAGAAAATATTGCTGACGTGATGCTCAAGATTCTCCATGATGTGGTATTCTTGTTTGATGGACTCCCTACCCAATATGAATCTACGAATCCTTGTCGCTTCATTCCCTATATCTGTTTGTACCAAATACAAAATTCAGTGGTTCCTCTAAGGAATATCAACACATGTTTAGTTGCCTTCCAGTAGAATTTGGTTTGCTTAACCATTTCTTGACTAAGTTGGTTAATTGCAAAACACATGTCTAGTTGTGTGTTCACCAAGTACATAAGTGAACCCACGGGTTTCCTGCAGGTGGTAGCATCTACCACTTCGCCTAAAGTAACATATTCCTTCCTCCAATTCCTTACTAGAGGAGTCTACATGGGTTTGTTTCTCTCCATTTGAAACTTCTTCAGTATCACATTGGCATACTTTCCCTAAGAGATAAACAGTTCATCTCCTTGCCAAATTTCCAAACCAAGTAAATAATCCATGAGCCCTATGTATTTCATCTTGAATTCTCTTGCCAAATCCTCTTTGTAAGATTTTATCACCATCTCATCAACTATTAGAATTAAATAATCAACATGTGATATTATAATTAATAACTTACCTTCAACCACAATGTAGTAAAGGTTTGCATCTACTTCACTTTTGGTGAACCCCAACCTAGTGAAATTATTGTCGATCTTGGTGTACCAATAACTGGGTTCTTGTTTCAATCCATACAATGGTTGCTTGAGTATGCACACATGTGACTCTCTGTTGAAGTTCTCAAATCCTTCTGGATTCTCTTTGTACACCTCTTCCTCAATCGCTCCATTGAGGAAGGTTGTATTTAGATCCATCTAATGTATCTTCCATCCCATCTGCACTGAAAGTAATAGAATATATATGATTTAAAAGTACCTTGATACTGGAGCAAAGGTCTCCTCGTAATCAATTCCATCCACCTTAGAGAATCCCTTCACCATAAATCTAGTTGTGTGTTTCTCGAAACTCCTGTCTGTTTCTTTCTTCAGCTTGTAGATCCACCTGGAACCTACCAATGACTTGTCCTCTGGATTTGGGACAATTTACCAAGCATTGTTCTTGAAAATTGAATCATATTCCTCTACATTGCATCAACCCATACTGGTTTTTGCACTTCTTATTCGAATGAGGATGGCTCAGTCTCTACACTCTCACTCATCAGAGCCATGTAGCCAGTATACCAATGTAGTGACGTCCTCTTCCTGCGTTGTGAGGTGGTTATCCCACATTCCCCCTAGCATCTTGCATAAATCTATTAGCTTCTCTGTTGCGCTTCCTTCCATCTCTGGATGTCTCTACATTACTGGGTGCTTCCACTCTCTACTACTCTTCTTGTGGCTTCTCTACAACATCTTGAGGTTCTTCCTTTGGAGATAAAATCTCCTCAACTAAATGCAATTAAAGCTCACTCTCAAGGGAAAATTGCATGGCCTTATCTTCATTGAATTTCAGATCTCTACAAAAAAATTTCATCCCGTGATATTGCAGGTATACCCAATAGTTGTGAGGTGTATCAATGTACCCCAAAAATATGCCCAACTTTGTTGTTGGTTGGAAACTTGATAGTAAACTGATGAATCAAAGATCTTGAAGTGTGCCACATCTGGATTCTTCTTGAAAAAGCTTTTCCTGGTGTACTCATCCCTAGAATCCGATGAGGACTTATGTTTTGCACATATACCGCTATGTTGCATGCTTCATCCCACAAGTGCAATGGTAGGACCTAATAATGAAACATTAGGGATGCAACTCCCACAATAATTCTGTTATTTCTTTCCACAACCCTATTCTATTATGGGTTATGGGGTGCTATTAGCTTTCGTCTAATGCAATCTGATGTACATAATTTCTTAAACTCATTCGACACATATTCTCCGTTGTTATCACTCCTAAGAGCCTTCAATCTCCTGCCAGTGTCTTTCTCAACAAATGCTTTAAATTCACAAAATTTTGAGAATGTATAGTCTTCATTCTACATGAAGAATATGCAACACGTGCTGAGAAATCATATACAAATATAACATAATTCCTGTTCTTGGTTGTGGAGGTTGTTGAGAATGGTTCACACACTTCTAAGTGAACTCTCTTGAGGATTGCTTGGACTCAATTTTCCTTATAATTAAAGGCATATTTGGTGTAATTCCCCAATGTAAAACCTCTGCATGTATCTTTCTACTCTAGTGCACCCTTGGCAAGTCCTGTAGAAATATTTTTCATGATCTTCAAAGCTTCTTGGTGAAAATGGCCAAGTCTCCTATACCATAAATCATTAATGTCTCGGCTCTGTACCTTCTCTTCTTTCGTGCTCAAAGAAGCACAGTCTTATACATCCAATTTTTAGAGGTTCTTCACCCAAACCTTGATCTGCTTCACCTGTCCCACGAATACGTGAAAAATGAAATCCTTTACTTTTCTAAATATCACATCGTAGCCACGATCTTCCAACATAGTAACTGAAACTAAATTATTCTTTAGACTTGGAATATACACGACATCTTTTAATGTGAGAGGAGAAATAGAATCCCTCTGAAGAGTAATAACACCAATGTTGGTTGTGTTATACCTTCCATCATCTCCCATCATGATGTTCATATGGATTTCCTTCTCCTGCAAGTCGCTGAAAAATTATTTGTTGTCAGTCATTTGAAATGAGGCTCCACTATCTAGATACCACAAAATACCCATCATTGGTGTCACCATGCATGCAATGAGGGTGAAATACAACTCGAATTTTGAAGCAAGAGCTTCACCTGCCACTCCTCCTGAGGGCTTCTTACCGGCCTTCTTGTGCGAACACTTCGTGGTATAATGTGTGAGTTCATGATAGTGAAAACATTTAATCTTCGATAAGTCCTTCTTCTAGCTCGCCTGACTGAAATATCCTTTGGATTGGGATTTATTCACTTTCCATTTCGTTCCCTTTCAATCCATGGCACAATTATCATCATCATCATGCTTGGATGAGGATCCAACTCTGGTGTTTCACCTTATCTCTTCTTGCACCAAGTAGGACCACAAATTCTCCCACTTTGGTAGCTTCTCCCTCCCATTCACTGAATCCTTGTAGTATTTCCAGATCTTGGAAAGGCATAGAAGTTCTAGTTTGTTCATATCATCTTCAAAAACTATAACACCAAAAATCCTAAGCTCATACCAAAATTAGGCAAACTTGCTCAAGTTCTGTGGTATTGTGTCGCTCTTCTCCTTATTAATTTTCCAAAGCATGTCCTTCAGTTCCAACTTCATGTGGTCACTATTGTTATGAAACAAGTATGTCAAGGCCTTCCACATGCATATGGAGTCTCCTTCCCATGGAGGTTCTAGAAAATATGATCTCTAACTCCTTCCAGTAAGATCCTTCTTTCCTTACCTACATTCTTATTCCACTCTGGCAAGTTTTGTGCATTTGTAGTTTCTGCTTTCAAAACGTTTCTATCAATGTATTCCTTCAATCCATTATCTTCCACAACTACTTTAATCCAGTCCTTCCAAGAAACTTAATTCGAGCTACCCTCAAGGGCATACTTGAGCCTTAGACCATAGAACACCATCTTGATCTCGTTGCTAGTTTTGGAGATTATATGTAATATTCCCAAATTTTCACATGATATTTGGAATATTAGAGTTCTTGGTTTTCTTAATAAATTAAGTAAATAAAAGGGTGGAGGGACTCATAAACCTCAAAGATGAATAAAATCCACTTTTAATGTGTGTATGTGGATATTCTAGATCTATATCTAAAATTATGGAGTAGTGGAGCTGCTCCATTAATGGAGATCATGTCTCATTTATAAGATAGATTATGGAGGATGAAACAGTCAAACAAGATCATGGATCTTAAATGTAAAATCATGAGGATATTTGGTAAGTCAACTAAGATTATAGTGCATTCAAATAAGATCATAGAGCACTTATGATAAGTTAGTGGAGGAAGTGATGCATTTAATGCACACATGATGGAGAGGGTGATCACCCCATGTGAACATGATGGAGGAACAATGCAGTAAAACATGGATACTTATGTCCACATGTACAATGCATTTTTGGAGTGGGCCTAGGCTATGGAAGGCTCGTGTATATAATGAAGATGAAGGCACAATGGAAGGCATGATTTGGATTGTTCATTTCTTGATCTGTTTAGATCTATATTTGTCTTAGGAAATTTCCATGCAGGCTTGGGTTGTTTAGCACAGGGTGTTCCCGAGCGGGAATCCCACCTCTTTCTTTGAGTGATATCTAAGGAAGAGGATTGCACTACATTCCTTATCAGGCATTGGTGCCATCTTCAGCAGGTTTTTTCTAGTATTCAACTAGGAAATCAGTGGAGGATTCATTCTACCACTTGTTCTTCACATTTAGTCTTCCAAGAGAAGCATATCTATATCTGGCATTCAGGCCATTCAGTTTTACATCCATGCAGTAGTAGTCCCTTCAAGGATTGCGCAGTCCAGTCCTATAGATCTATTGGAGGAAGGAAGTTTCCAGTATTTCAGCTGGAAATCTTGTGCAGGATCATCTGCTCACATTGGATCTATTGTTTCCATCATCCAGGAGATTATTTGACATATCTAGCAGCAAGCTATTGAGCCTCCCTCTCTAACAGCACAGTTTTTTGAAGCTATTGTTCATCCGGCATCTATTTTTAGTGGAGGATATTGGAGGAGCTAGATCTTGAGCTTTTAGCCCAAGGATCTAGAGAAGGGATTAGCCCTTCTACCATAGATCTAATTGTGCATCATCGCAGCCATCATATCATCAAATCTATCTTCAGATCTACATTCCCAGTATCATATCTAGTGAATCCCTAAGAGGGTGGTTTTCTTAGATTGACAGATCTGAGAAACCCTTTCTGGGTTATTTGGGGAATCCATCATTGAGCCCTGATCTACATTTTCAGCATCATCGAAGCTTCCATTCTGCCTAGATCTGACTTTCTATCTTTCAGGAAGTTGCAATTCCAATAGTTGCAGCAGGGATAATGCATTTTACCTTCCAACAGTTTAGCAGTTACGCAGTCCCTCTTGTGGGATCATTGCAGGTCATTCTAGGCCATCCCTTTGGCTTGAGTGTCTCATATTTTGAACACTGTTGTACTTGATTTTTCACCTCCTATATAATAAAATGGCTTAGCTAATTCTGTGCATTTTGATGTGTATTTAGATTTATTTTTTACTTTGCTTCAGTTCTTATATTGTGTTTAAGTATTACTGCATTCTCCCTTTTGGGATATTACAATATATCTCCAAAACTCATTCCTCCTGCAAAGACAAACTCGTATTATTCTCTTCTCTTGGGGCCCTTGTTTTGTTTAAGTTTTGAACTTTTGGCCAAGACATTTTGAACTTTGACTCTTTTTGAGTTGCGGAATAAACACACATAGCAACCGCGACCGCGCCGCAGCGACCAGGAGTTGCGGAGCTACCAAGGTGGCGCGGAAGCACTTGATAGCTGGAGATCGAACAAAGATAAGTGCAGATGAAAGAAACACAACAAAAAATAGAAGGTAGAACACACAGACATCAGAAGAGATGCTGGGAAAAGCCAGAGTGAAGACACAGAGAAGCTGCCAGTTGCGACGAGCGGGTGAATAAAAGGCGATCACCCGGCTGAAGAAGGAGAGAGGTTGGTTGGTTGTTATTGTTGTGCAAGGTTGGACAGGATGCGAGTCGATTTCGAGATCGAAGACACGAAAAGGAAGGATGTACGAAGCAGTACCCGGAAGAATCATGTGTTCTTCCTATGGGTTCTTACTCTCTATGTTCTTCCTTTCTGTTCTCAAACCCATCTGTATCTGACTTGTGAGTTATCAGAGAAGAAAGCTATGTAATCATGTATTCGGCCAGAAGAATAATATAAGGAAGGATTGCTGTCTCAATATGTTGTTCATGCGTTGTAATCTGTTTACACTGATTTAAAAATTTTAAGTTGCGATTGTCTGAATACCTAGTTAGTGATCTTTCATGTGTAATTTGGTATATGTAATGGATGCACTTTCTTTCTTTGGTTGCGGGTTTATTCCTTACCAGTGATCTCATCCCCTTATGCATGTGGTCGCGGCACGCCTCGGGTGAGATGCATTGCTCTCCAAGAGCAGGGTGAAAATGCCGGCGTGTTACTAGACTACACCGGACCCCTTGTTGGCCACAACCCTTGAACCTGGGTCTTGCCCGCGAGACCTGACTTTTCGCCAACAAATGGTTTCGTTGCCGGGACCTGCATGTTCTGAGGGGATCTAGATCATGGTCTCGAGGATTTTTGAAGGAGAAATACGGCGATGGTGGGATGATCATCTTGACCATTTTATTACTCAGCAAGCGGAGCTGATCAAGAAAAAGGAGGCGGCGGTCAGGGAGCTTGTTCTTTTCTCTGACTCAGCTAGTGATACGTACGAAATTTTCTGGGGAATGTTCCCCACAGATCTTTACAACTGGTTGCAGAGGTTACGAGCGACGCTGCCCCAAGAAGGCTTGCGGAAGATAAACCGCAGGTGGGCGCACGAAGACCTGGTAGCTCTGCATCGGGTAGACACTGAACTCACCCGTGCAGTGGATTTTTGGGTAAGGACCACGTTGGAAGGATACGCTGTGGAGTTTGCTGCTGAGTGTTACCAATCCTTCTCGAAGGCCGAGGCTGTTTTTCACTCAGGGCTGAGGGGGAAGCTGTTGAAGGAGATTCTGCTGTGGATCAAAGCCCTGATGGTGGACGAAGGGTTGATTGAATTCCACAAAACGAGTATGGAAGCGTAAACCACCCGTACTGGGGGAAGGATTGAGGGGACCGATGCTGTGTAGACTGTAAGAGTGGGGAGCGGGGGATGGACGTTGAGGCCGCATGGAAGTTGCGGGAGTCACGTGTGCATCGGCGGGCACAGATCGCCGATAGGTGGCGAAGAAGGGTAATGAGAGATTTGAAGAGAAGGGAAATCGAGAGGAGAAATCAGAAGGAGGCGCCTCAAAAGACAAGAACCATGGGTTTGGATACCCGGACAGGAGATGGGACGGCAGCGGACGTACAGTGGGTGCATGGGAGCCCAGCGACGCGAGAAAGAGAAGTAACGACTAGCGAAGATAATGGAAAGATGCATCCCGAAGAAAGCTCTGATGACGAATGGCACAGCGTGATGCAACAGATGTTCCAGGATCAGACGGCACCCACCCCTCCAGGCAGCCCTACGTCCCACTTTCCGCATGGCCAGGATCCCGACCTTCCCCTGGTACTTTATCAACCTTTGAGAAATATTTTTATTCAGTTACAAGCATTAAGTCAGTCATATAGTAGTTCAGCGGCGTCGGTAACGCCCAGTAGCAGCAGCGTCACTAGTAGTGGTATTTTCCCTAGCGGGACCGTTACGCAACCAAGACCCGGAGGTTTTATCCTGGTTAATTCTCCACAAGTATACATGGTTGGATCTTTCACCCGGTACCCAGAGTTCTCTGGCCGGGGAAATGACGACGTAGAACAACACTGGTATCTGTGCGAAGCCATCTGGAGGGCTTGACAGACGCCGGATGCAGGGAAGTTAATAGAGTTCCAAACCACGCTCAGAGAGAGAGCTCTGCGTTGGTTCATCAAGTGGTCCGAGGTGCACCCTAACCCGGTAATCGCGGACGTGAAGCGGGATTTTGTCCGTGAATTCAAGCTCCCCCAGACAGACCAGCAGGGCCTGTCAGAGCTGTGGGAAATTAAGCAGAAGGAAGGAGAAACCGCGTGGGAGTTGATGCGGCGATTTAAAGACGCGATCGGGAAACTCAGTTACCCGATCGATCCAAACCACCAGAGGGACTGGTTCATCAAGGCTCTGCTCCCCTTGACATGAACCCCTCTCACACAGCAGAAGATTGATAATCTGCAGGACGCTTTGGAGCAGGCCATGAAGATTGAAGCCATGGCGGGATACCCCCAGGAATACAGGGGGGGATGGCCCCGCAAGACCCTTCTTTGATAGGGTTGCAACATCAGATTGCCAGCTTGATCGAAAAGCTCAAGAAAATTCAGCTAGCGAGACCAGTGCGACCGAACGTTTGGTGTAATCATTGCCTGGTTGAGGGACACGTCGCAACCGAATGTCCTCGTTTGCGCGGCGCAGGAGTTGGGCCCTCAGTTGCAGCAATTCAGGGGGGTCCACCACCAGGGGGTGGCGCGGCGATGAACCCGCAGGGAGTCTACCAGCCGCGACAGACCTTTGCGGGGTTCCCACCGCAACCGGGGTCTTCCACCACAGAGTACTGTGAGATTTGCCGGACGATGGGGCATCCTCCTCAGATGTGCCCGATATTGCAGAAGTACTCCACGGTGCCGAATAACGTATACTGCGAATTTTGTGTGTCTACGACTCACACCACCGAGCAGTGCAGGGCACTTGACGCTCTTGCGGATCGATTGGATTGTCCCTCGTACAGGGTGAACGAGGCTACAAGGGGAAGAAGTGGCGGCATGCGGGGAGGCCGAGCAGGAGGACGCAGTCCGGTAAAGTGCTACAATTGTGACCAGGAAGGTCATGTGGCTCGAGAATGTCCCCTTCCGCGACGACCCTGGTGTCCCCAGTGCCGGGTCAACGCCCATGCTACAGAAGACTGTCCGGAGCTCATCAAGAAGTGGGAAGAACGGGTGAGGCAGAGGGGAGCGAATCTGATCAACTCAGAACCGCGCAGCACCGCAACCCCTGACATGCAGATTGTTGTGATAGTAACACGGGGTGGAAAGAAGACTGGAGACGATGCCCACGAGAAGGAGCCAGCACAAGTGGTTCGGCCGGCATCCCCAAAGAAGTTGATCAGGCCCGAAGTCCAGAAGAAGTATTTTCAGGAGGCGGTTGAGGCATTCGCCCAGTTGCGGAACGAGGGAGGACTGGAGGAGCCCTGGCGGCCGGAATCCGGTGCACAGGACGCCGCAGATACTGTGGTCGAGGATTGGCTCCGGCTATTCCTCAGGATTGTTGATAACGCTGGGCTGCGGCAGCAGCTCAAGCAGGCTTTAGACGGAGCGCTGCAGGGGCACGCAGAACCCAGAAATCCGGTGGACGCTAGGCCTCAATACGTGCAACGTGTCAAGCGGAACAAGCAACGAACAAGCAAAGAATTCTGGCTTAACACGCAGGTTGCCGGATTCCAAATCAGCGACACCATGTTGGACTTGGGGTCTGATGTCAATATATTGCCACGAAAGACATGGGAGGCTCTTGGAAAGCCACGGCTCGCCTATTCCCCAATCCAACTCAGGATGGCGAACCAGTACTGTATTTTTCCAATCGGCCGACTCGAGGGTGTCGAGGTCGACGTTGCGGGGGTGAAGACATACACCGACTTTGAGGTTATTGATATCATGGGCGATAAGGACCCCTATCCTGCTTTACTTGGCATTGATTGGGCTTTTGAGAATTACGCAATCATCGACCTCAAGAAGGAGCTGATGATTTTTGAGGATGGGGAGGTAAGGGTCACTCAGCCCCTCGACCCGTATCAGGGTCCGCAATACACAGAACCGGTGGACAGTCGGGAGGATGCTCAGATAATAGACCATCTCTATCAGATGACTGCAGGGAAGCGGGACGATTACATCAACCCGACCGCAACAGGGTCTATCAGTTGGCGGAGTGTGCAGAGCTCGGAGCTCGGATCCGAGCTTGCGTGGGAAGACTGGCAGCAAGGGGGGTATGAGACCACTACACGGAGATGTGCCTCCATCGCTTAGGTCCGATGGGTAGGGACTGAGATCCGCGGATACCCCACATTATCAAACATGCAAGCAGTGAATACGTTTATTGCCAAGGTGGAAGATCGGGTCCCAGAGAAAAGTCGAATACCACTTTTGGATGTGGCCTTGAAGTCCACATCGGGACGATGGTGGAACAATCACTGCAACACTCTGTTGCGATGGGAGTGTGTGGCGGATGCTCTACGGGCACGCTTCAAAGAGGATGAAGGGCCCTGCATTACATTTAAACATCATGGAGCTTCCGACCCGCGACAGCATTTGCAGGCGTGTGAGGAACAGTGGCGTAGCGCCAGGTACCCTGAGGAGTTGTGGGTCCACAGGTTTGTCCACTCCCTGGGTACAATTCCCCAGGCCTGGTACCTGGAGGAAGAGCGGAAACGGGGAACCCGCTCTTGGCAAGCAGTCGCGGAAAAGTTCGTCCAGAGCTTCTCGTTCGGAAGAGGCAGAGAAGCGCTTGATCTGAGGCCCTGAAAATTTATGAAGAGGTTGTTTCGCCATCTGACAGTGAGGAGCCCCAGTGGCGCCCCGCTCACGGGTTAAGCGTGAGTGGTTTGCGAGCAGGTGTGGCTGTCCGGAAGATGATGGTTGGATGACCTTAACAAATCTCTATTTTGTGAGAAAGGAAGGCGGCGCGGCACGACGAGCCAACGGCGCCTGGGGAAAGGAGTCATTTAAACCCTAAAGACAAAGAAAGGCCATTTATACAGACAGGAGAAACCTAAGCTCGCAACGGTGGGAGATTACTGGGACGAGGAGACAACAAAAGAAATTTTCAGCCTCCTCCGGGAATACGAAGATTTGTTTCCATCTTCAGTTGCGGACCTGAAGGGGATCAAGGGATGCAGGTGAGATGCGCATCACCACTTTGGAAACCGGGAGCACGGGCGGAGGTGGCTTACGACCTCAGGATTGCAAATCCCGTATCAAAGAGAAGGTCAAGATGGAGATCGACAAGATGTTGGCTGCAGGACTCATCTTTCCGATAGAGGAAGCTGAGTGGGTAAGTCCCATTGTCATCCAGAACAAGAAGGACAAAGCAGAAATCCGTGTCTGCGTGGATTATCGTAGTTTGAATAATGCTTGTATTCACGATCCGTTTCCCACTCCCTTCAGCGACAAAGTTCTAGATCATGTCACGGGAAAAGAAGCTTATTCCTTCACTGATGGGTTTTCGGGCTACCATCAGGTGTGCATTCCCGAGGAAGACAAGGCGAAGACAACATTCACAACTGAGTGGGGATCATTCGCATACCACGTTATGCCGTTTGGTCTGAAGAACGCACCGGCGGTGTTTTCCCGGATTGTCATTGCTGCCTTCTGGGAGTACATTCACAAGTTCCTGGAAGTCTATATGGACGACTGGACTGTTTACAGCCTGCTGAAGAAACATGCCTCCCTATTGCGTGTTATGTTCGATCGATGTCGCCAGCTGCAGATTTCCTTGAACTTAAAGAAATGTATTTTTGCAGTACCATTCGGCACACTCTTGGGTCACGTGGTGTGTAAGCAAGGGGTCTGTGTTGATCCTGCCAATTTCGCGGTCATCGTCCACATGGAGGCCCCCGAGACTGTGAAGCAGTTGCGGGCACTTCTCGGGCACACAGGATACTACAGGCGGTTTATCCGCAATTATGCCAAAATCACTACCCCTTTGGAGAAACTGATGCGGAAGTCAGAAGCATTTGAGTGGACGGCGGAGTGTAGGAAGGCACTCGACACATTGAAGGAGAAGTTGGCGATGGCACCCATACTTGTTCATCCCGACTGGGATAAGCAGTTCCACGTGCACATTGATGCGTCCGGGATCGCACTGGGCGCTGTATTGGCGCAACCCGGGGAAACAACAGTTGACCACCCCGTATACTTTGCCAGCCGACGGTTATCGAATGCAGAGAAGAATTACACCACGACCGAGCGAGAGGCGTTGGCGTTGGTGTACTCTCTTCAGAAGTTCCGCCACTACCTTTTGGGCGGAAAATTTACATTTTTCACGGACCATTCGGCGTTAAAATATCTGGTCAATAAGCCAGTGCTGGAAGGAAGAATCTGTCGATGGCTTCTACTTTTTCAGGAGTTCACGTTTGAGGTGATTGTTAAGCCTGGCCGGTTGAACGTTGGCCCCGATCACTTATCTAGGTTGGAGACGGGAGAGAATGAAGGTTCGTTGGACGATCAGCTCCCAGATGCTGACCTATTTCGAGTTGAAGCAGTCCCAGACTACCTGGCTGACATAGCCACGTATCTGACTACAGGACAGTGCCCTGAGGATTACACCCCTCTTCATAAATGCCACTTGGTTGTCCGGGCGGCCGATTATCAATTGATCGCAGGGCAGCTGTACAAACTGGGCCTGGATGAGGTGTTGCGCAGGTGTGTTCTTGACCACGAGCGGGAAGCAGTGATGTGGGAATTTCACAGCGGTGTTGCGGGAGGACACGTGGGTGCGAAACCCACCACAAGGAAGGTGCTTCAAGCTGGCCTGTGGTGGCCGACGGTACATGCAGACTGTAAGGCCTATGTGAAACGTTGCGATATTTGTCAGAGGACGGGACGACCTTCGCACATGGACGAGATTTCGCTACACCCGGTGCATGTGTTGCGGCCATTTGAGAAGTGGGATGTTGATTTCGTAGGCCCCATCGCACCAATTGCTCGCCATTCCAAAGCTCGGTACATCATCACCGCAACGGATTACCTCACCCGGTGGGCTGAGGCGGCAGCGGTGCGCGACTGCTCGGCGGAGACCGCTGCCTGGTTCATCTTTGAACACATCATCAGCCGCTTTGGCTGCCCAAGGAGCTTAACCAGCGATCAGGGTACGCATTTCATTAATGCCACGGTCAAGTCGCTACTGGACACATTTATGATTCAGCATCATAAAAGCAGCCCATACCACCCGCAGGCCAATGGTACGGTGGAAGCCTTCAATAAGATTCTTGAAAAGGGCTTGACTAAAATTTGCAATGCTCAGCGGGATGATTGGGATGAGCGGCTACCAGCGACATTATGGGCTTACCGGACCACGGTAAAACGTTTGACCAACCAGACGCCTTTCCAGTTGGTGTATGGCCGGGAAGCGGTGATTCCCGCCGAGTTCACCGTGCCCAGCCTTTTGATCGCAACGTCCCTCCACTTCTCAGAAGAGGCGTCACTTAGGGAACGCCTCCAGGAGCTACAGGAGCTGGATGAGGCTCGATTCCTCGCAGAATTCCACCAGAGGGTTGAGAAGGCCCGACAGAAGGCGTGGCACGACCGCCACATCAAAACTAAAGCTTTCCAAGTTGGCGGCAAAGTTCTCTTGTACGACAGCCGGTTCCAGAAGTTTCCAGGCAAGCTCCAGATGCATTGGCTGGGACCGTACTTTGTCATCGAGATCCGCGACTCAGGAGCCGTTCGGTTGGCACAACTGGACGGCACAGTTCTTCCGGGATGGGTGAATGGCGCACGCCTGAAGCCCTACCAGGAGTAGGTACTTCTCATTTTTCATTAATAACTCTCGCAACCGAGAGAACCCGTAGAGTAGCGTAGTTGAATAACTCTCCCGCAACCGGGATGAATGTAGGTAGTCTTTTCCAATTGTCGGTACTCAATCAAATAACCAGTCAGTTGCGGGAACATTACCGCAACCGAAAGTGGTCGGGGCGGGCCAGTCCAGCGTGTCGCAGCGCCAGTCCAGCATGTCGCTGCTCCAGTCCAGCGTGTCATGCACGAAGGATCCATCCTCGTGCCAGTGTCAGTCCAGGTCATATCCGTCAGTCCTTTTGTCAGTCCGTAGGATAGCTCAGATTTGGTCATAAATTCCCTTAATGGACAGTAATCATACCGTAATCATTTACCATCAGCCGCAGTTCTCTCCGCCGTCGGGTCCGCCCATCTCCCAATGACGCCGTCAGCAACTGTCAGATTATACACAGGCCTGCGATTGATCGCACGATTAGCGCAGGCAAGAAAGATAGCAAGAATTAATTGCCGTTATGGAGTCTCATCAACCCCGCGCGTGCCAGCAGATGGCCCAATTTGCATGAAGGCTATCAGCACAGGGATGACGAACCAATTCAGTTTGGAAGTTTCAGCGACTCCGGAGAATTCGCAGTATCAGAGCACTCAGCACCTCGCAGGAAGTTACAGAAGAACCGTCCAAGTCTATCAGAGACACGCCAAGATGCCGAGAGCTCTTCTCTCAGTTCCTGAACCAGCATTAGATAGAATAATTCACCGAGTAGAGTCGCTGGTCGGCAAGTATGACAATGCACCCTGTATGGACGCCAACTTGTCCGACCCGGCTGAGTTTCCTCACCTCCATTGGCAGACGTTCATGGAACACCATTACACGCCCGGGAGCAGCTCTAACAGTCGAATGCGGGAAGAATTCCGGGGCCTACAGAAGTCGACTTTGATGAATTTGAGGAGTCTTCCCGTCTTCAGAACCACCGGACCAGTTCTGCAATGTACCCGGTTCCTCCTCAGTCGGGTGCAGAACGGGTCCCTATGGCTTAACGAAGAAATTCCAATACATGCAGCAGACATTAATCGGCTTACCGGGCTATCTCAAACTGGTTCAGATGTCTCCTCTGCGGGCCAGACATCCTCCAAGCGCGCCCGGAAGTCGGCTGATGCGGACCTCTACACCAAGTATGGCACTCGCCGGGGCAGCAAAGGTGCCAAGATAGATTTAATAAATGTACTAGCAATCCGGTTTGCTTGCTACCTGATCGCTAGCAAGACCATGCGCCACTACACAAAGGGAGAGTGCACTCTGGACACAATTTCCATTGCAGAGCACTGCGTCCAGGGGGCCAGGTTGAATTGGAGCTCGTTTGTGTTGAAGGAACTCTTCGCGGCTTGCGAATACAATTACAGGCGGACTACCAGTTTCATCTATGGGTACTTGCTCTTAGCGTTCGCCATGTGGAAATGGCATCTTCCCCCGATACGGACACCGGCGGAGATCACCGTGAGCCAGCCGCTCGCGATGCGATATTCCCCCTGGCAGGTGTCCAAGGACCCCAACAGCAAGCAGGTGAACACAGAAGCGTTCCGAGAATGGTATGGGATGATGACTGATGTGGTCACTTACCAGCAACGGGTGCCTCGGCACCTGTTGGATGAATATGGTGAACAGGTGTGGTTTGGCGTCAGCCACAACCACACTTTCATCTGGCCGACTTGTGTACCGCACCACACTTTTCATATGGCGCCCCTTTGGTTCCAGCTGAATGACAGTGTTTTCCATAGGGAGGTCTCTACGTGGCCGGGGGTTGTCCAGCACGTTAGCGACGGAGTCATCCGCTACAATTTTGAGGGGATGAGGGCCGCACAGCAGCCTGCCGCGACCGGCGCAGGGGGAACTTCCCAAGTTGCGGCGGAGACAACCCCAGATGCAGCGGGGACCGCAGCGGACCTGCCTGAATCACTGGTCCCCATCGTCGAGCATTTCAACGACCAGGCCCGGCGACTCAACGTAGTAACCCAGGTTGTTTCCAGTGGTGCCCCTATATTTCCTTCTTTTGCTGAATTTCGTATTAATCGGTCCCTTGGTCTCTCCAACACCGTCCCCCTCACTTCCCCCATTCCCACTAACCTGTTCACTTCTGCCACCCCCCTCATCATGACAATGGGTGAACCGGGCCCCGAACCCGATTCCACCGGCCCACCTCCATCCAAGAGGGCCCGCACTACGGCCACAGATCCCGTGGTGGATCTTACGGAGGATGATCCACCAGCCACGCCGCCCACAACAACTTTGATTCCGGAGGAACCGCTGATTGATCCGGCGGATTTCCTCAACATTCGTCCCCCTCACACCTCGTTCACCCCACCCACCGCCCCCTCCACCAGCCGACCACATGCCACCTCCCCCAATCCGTCCAATTCATCAGCCACTGTGTCCGATTCCTTGATCCGGGAACTTTTCGGCGGTGACCACGGGGCGGAGGTCACCTCCAGTACTGCAGCAGTGGTACCGCCTGTTGACCCCGTGGCCACATCCCGGGATCCCCTTGCCACTATATCTGTCCAGCCAGCCACTGTTGGGGTTGATTCAGCCGCCCCTTCCATAGAGAAAACCACGCAGTAGGACCGGCCAGAGCTTGATATGGCCACTTGAGTCATCGTGACCTTCGAGTCCATCTATCAGAGATTTGGGTGACGTTCATGAGCCAATCTTCGGACGGAGCCGCGGGTAAGGTGCACCCGGCTGGCATGGAAATGCCAAACAGCGAGTCCGGCACCGCATGTATACGCTCATTCGTAGGCGGCCCTCAGGCCCCGACGGTCCCACCTTAGAACTACGACGAGGCGGTGCAGCGGAATCAGATCACGGCGCTTACTGAACAGCGCAATCAGCCGCTGCAGGAGAAGACCTACCTCTAGGAGCAGGTCAACATTGTTAATCAGGCGTTCTCCAGCATATGGCCGGAGGCACGGGCTCACCATGCCCCACTCCCTGCTCGCATAGAGGAGGACAGTATAACTACGAGCTCTCAGGCTGAGGAAGTTTCCCTCCAGGTCCCTTCTTGGGGGAGAACCGGGAACAAAAGGTTCGTTAGCCGCATGGCCTACCCTTCTAGATCCACCCAGTGACCATTCAGGACAGGTAACTGCCAAACAGACGCAGGCAGTTAGTCTACAAGCAACTCTCCATTCCACTGCAGCCGCGGCTTCTGCCCTTCTACGCAGTTTGCAAGAGTGCTCACTCACGTTAACTGTCAAGACGCAGCCCATTGCTACCCAGCTACAACAGATTGCCCGGGACATTCAGGCGACTGCAGATCCAGCAAGGTTAGATCAACTTTACGCCCAGTCGGACGAGCTTGAACTTCACATGCAGCAGACTGAGGCCGAATCAGCAGCGGCCAAGCATGTTATCAGGGAAGTTCGACCGCCCATTCAAGCCCAGGCCGACTCACTCCAGCAGCTGGATGCCAAGGCTGAAGCACAGCTTGCCACATTGTTCAGGGATGCCCCGACGCCCATAGACGAAGCCGCCGCCAACCGAATCTCTCAAGAAGCAGACCTGCTTATGCAGGAATGGTAGCAAGCAGTGGCGGCCTTCACAGAGCTTCGAGACACAGCGCTCCGCCGGGTCCCAGAGTTGGGGCCCTTGTTTGAACCAGCAAGTGGCGGAGCACAGCAGGAAAGGGCGCCGGCGGAAGGAACAACAGAGCAAGGCACGGAAGCCAGCGGGGGAATGGAAATAGAAACTGTTATTTGTGATTGACTCGCGGACGAGTCAAAGAATTGTGGTCGGGCCCTGTTGGGGCCCTTGTTTTTGTTTAAGTTTTGAACTTTTGGCCAAGACATTTTTAACTTTGACTCTTTTTGAGTTGCGGAATAAATACACATAGCAACCGTGACCGCGCCGCAGCGACCAGGAGTTGCGGAGCTACCAAGGTGGCGCGGAAGCACTTGATAGCTGGAGATCAAACAGAGATAAGTGCAGATGGAAGAAACGCAGCAGAAAACATGAAGTGGAATACGCAAACATCAGAAGAGAAGCTGGGAAAAGCCAGAGTGAAGACACAGAGAAGCTGCAAGTCGCGAGGAGCGGGTGAATAAAAGGAGATCACCCGGCTAAAAAAGAAGGTTGTTGTTAAAGGTTGAATGGATACGAGAGAAGTCGCGAGGATCAAGACCTGAGGAAGGACGCGCAGAGCAGCTGCGGAAGAATCATGCTTGTTCTTCCTATGGTTCCTTACTTTCTATGTTCTTCCTTTCTGTTCTAAGACCCATCTGTATCAGACTTGTGAGTTATCAGAGAAGAAAGCTATGTAATCATGTGTTCAGCCAGAAGAATAATATAAGGAAGGATTGCTGTCTCAATACGTTTTTCATGTGCAGTAATGTGTTTACACTGATTTAAAATTTTAAGTTGCGACTGTCTGAATACTTAGTTGGTGATCTTGCATGTGTAATTTGGTATATGTAATGGATGCACTTTCTTTCTTTGGTTGCGGGTTTATTCCTTACCAGTGATCTCATCCCCTTATGCATGTGGTCGCGGCACACCTCGGGTGAGACGCACTGCTCTCCAAGAGCAGGGTGAAAATGTCGGCGTGTTACTAGACTACACCGGACCCCTTGTTGGCCACAACCCTTGAACCTGGGTCTTGCCCGCGAGACCTGACTTTTCGCCAACATCTTCTATTGTGATTGTTGGAATGAGGATTGAATTTGTTGTCCTTGATGACAAATCTCTTGTAAAATAGCAATTATATTGGTTCTGGATAAGTTCAGAGGTGGCAGAGTGATGGAACAAAATTTTAGAATGATGGGACAGAATATTTACAAATCAGAATAAGAAGATGGATAAAGTACATATTTAAGGAACTATACGCGAGTTGCTAAAGGAAAAAGCACATATACACACGAGTAAAAAGAAGAAAATTCGTGCATGATATAGTGCTCTAATTCCGTAATACCATGGGTCATGTACTATGGTATTAGCCCATAGTATTGAGTGCAGTAACAATTATTTGATCCTACCCAAGAATACCATCAACAATTGTGTGGTTTTGGCTCATGGTATTGGCTAAGGAGGTGAAGATCATAGTGCTAAATGTGAATGAGTATGTGAATTGAATGAAAACTTCAATCTGAAGTATATTTGCATGGAATGGGATATAATCAATAGATATATCTGATATTATGATGCACTCATGAATACATTAATGGATCAGGATCTATAGACCTGAAATGACTATGTATTTGCATGATCTGTTTATGAATTGTTTAGATCTGTGATATGGTGCATGATTGTTGAAGTGAAGGGTGTGATCTGAGTAAGTTTTCTGAAGTGTTTCGCAGTCCTAAATTATTTACATATCTATACATAGGTTCGTCACGTTGAAGGTGAGTATACACGCAGGTTCGACTATGCCAAGGTGTGTATGCAAGATAGGGTTTGCTAAAGAATGTTGAAGGAAATTTCTGATCATTTTTTATGTATTTATGATGTCTGTCAATGATGTATTCATATATATCTATATTGGTTGAGTACTGATTATAATGCTATTTTATGATGTATAAATATCAGTGATTGGTTGATTGAAAATGATGGATGCTACTTACTATTTGAGGGCTCAGTAAATCTGACAAAATATGTCTGAATATCTCTAATCTATTATGAGTCTGGTCAGAACTCTAATCTTAGTATATTAAGATATATACACATATTTCTCCACATAAAAGCATGTATACACGTGGATTTCCGTAAGTAAATAAGCGTATACATTTGTCTTAGGAATGATTAGGGTTGTAGTTGATTTTGTGTGTTGATGCAAAAGTCTTGGTTTAGTTCTGTGGTGTGGTTACAGTGATCTCATTCTTTTATTAGAATTTGGTTGATGGTTGTTTATGTTGATCTACAAGTTGTGTTGAATTAAAAGCTATTAGATCTAGTGTGAAAATTTATGAAATGTGGTCTACAGTGGTTATGAGGATCAGAGCCTTCAGTGTGGAAGTTGAAGCTTCCTGCCAGCAGGAGATGGTGATTAGATCAGTGTTTTATAGCACCCTTCCAGTGGTGGCTGGTAAACGAGGTCAGTGAGTTGGAGCTCCATTCCAATAGCAGCTGGAGAATGAGAGAAGGTTGCAGGCTTCTGCAGGTGGGTGCTTGCATGCTGGTATGAGTCTGTGCCAGTACAAGAATGTAAGAAATTTTCTATATAATAAATATTGAGGACAAAGACGATAGCAATGATGGTTTTCTCCTGACTTGGGTTTCCACCTTAAATCCTGGTGTTTATGTGTGTTGTGTGATGATTTGTTATGTTCTTACTGCACATGTTTACTGCTTACTAAATGTATGATTAATAAATGATGCACTGGGCTATGTAAAGTTTCTAAAGATTTATCTGAATAACAATTTCTATGGGAATACACGATTTTCCTTATAGAAAGTCATGTGCATACGCTATTTTTCTTAATTAAATTCACATATAGAAATCAGTAAAATAAGAAAAATATTGCGATTTTTAAATACCGATTCACCCCCCCCCCCCCCTTCCCCTCTCAAAATTTTTCCCAAAAATTGGTATCAGAGTAGTTCCTTCTAAAGAAGATTGATCGCTTGAAGGAAGATCTACCAAGATGAGCAATCAAGATAGAATAGCATCTATCAGACCACCACTCTTCAACGGAAAAAATTTAATCTTCTAGACGATAAGAACAAGATCCTATCTTCGGTGGCTTGGATCATATGTTTGGGAAATTGTTGAATGAGGTTACAAATATCCAGCTGCAGTTCCCATAGATTGAGAAACACAGAAGAACTATGAAATTAATGCGAAATATGTCAATGTATTATTGAGAAGCCTGACCAAATCATAATTTTTCAAGGTTACGCAGTTAGATACGACAAAGGAGAAATGGGTCAAAATCATTCTAAGCTATGAAGGTGATGCCAAGGTAAAAATATCTAAACTCCAATCTCTTAGAATTCAATATGAAAATATCAGAATGCATAATGATGAAAGTATTTCTAGTTTCTTTCTGCGTCTATATGAGATCATAAATCGTATGAGAAATTTGGGTGAAGACATAAAAGACACAACTTTATTAGAGAAAATATTAAGATCTCTAACTCCTAAATTTGAGTCAAAAGTATTTTCTATTGAAGAGAAGTAGGATATGCAGACCCTTATTGTTGTTCAACTTTGTGGGATCCTGACTTCTTTTGAAATGAGAAAAGGAGGTTCGTGTGAAGTTAGAGAAACCACATTTAAAGCTACTGCGAAAGGAAAGGAAAAGGAAGAAAACCAGAATTGGGGTATGTATAAGAAGAAGATGAGGTGAATTTTGTAAAGAAACTTCAACTTGGCACCTGAAGGTTCAGAGGTAAGCTTCCCTTCAATTTTTTTTCTTGTGGAAGAGTGGGTCATTATGCTGCTAAATGTCCTCATAAAGATAATCATGATAAGGGAAAGGATATAGAAAAAGGTAATATGAGATGATTTGACAATAGAAAAAGTTGCTATACTCATGAATATAGTGATGGATTGTCAAATGGTGAAGAAGGAGAATCTGATAAAGATCTTAAACTACTCATGGAATTTGAAAAAGGCAGTAATGAGTCTAAAGATAATTTTATGGATGCTTTAGAAGAAAACAATTTTCTTGAAGAAATCACTCAACTCAAAATATGCTTGGAAGAAAAAAAATAGCCATAGATACTCTAAAGAATCAACTGACAGAAAAAGAGAAGCATAATGATAAGTTAGAATGTGAAATAGTAAGCCTAAGAAAGGAACTTTAGAAAGTAAAAACTCTAAATCTTAGATTTGATAAAGTATCTGAAACGTTAGATGAAATTATCAAGGTTCAACTCTCTCCTCTTATGAAGACAAGTCTTGGATACATTAGTGAATATTCTCAGATAGAAAAATCCTCAGCCACAACCAAAAGCTATCTAAATGAAACAAAAGCTAATCAACAAAGTTTCATCTCTCAGCAGAAGAACAAATACAATTCGCAAGTAAATCATGTTCGTTCCAATTCAAGGATGAACAATAATAGAAGCATCAGTCAAAAGGTAAACAATACTAGAAGGTCCTATGATCACAAAAATTTCTTCATTAATGAAAAGTGTTTCTCATGTCATAATTTTGGTTAAAAATATGCTCAATGTGTTGCATACAAAACCATCATGACCAAAGAAGCAAGAAAACAAAGAAATGAGACAAGAATAAAGAAGACTAATTATAACAATTTTTCTCCTCTTCAAGACGAAATCGAATGCTTATTTTACAATAACTTTCGACATGAGAAATATGAATGCAGGAGCAAACTATAGCCAAAAATATCCACAAATTCTAAGGTATGGAAAAGGAGGGACTTACAATTCGAAAGCTGCGGCATAGCTTTATTTGCATAAGGAGAAGAAAATCAATGGTACATTGATAGCAGATGTTCAAAACACATGATAGATGATAAAGACAAACTCATTTCATACAATGCATTAGAAAAGGAAAATAATGTCACTTTTGGAAATGACTCTCTTGCTGTCATAAAGGGAAAAGTATCTTTTTTTCTATAAGAAAAGGTTAAAGATATTAATGTTATGTATGTTGATGGATTAAAGCATAACTTGTTGAGTGTTAGCCAAATGTGTGACCAAGGAAATGAATTTGTCTTCCGATCAAAATCATGTGTGGTTCATGAACTTGACATAGGAAAAGGCATAATAAAAGGTACAAGAACACCAAGCAATCTACATATACTGAAAGGTGGCCAGGAACAATGTTATCTAGGCAAATATGCGGAAAACTGGTTATGGCACAAAAGTTTGGGACATTTGAGCTTTTCTCAAATAATAAAATCAAGTATTTTCAAAGTTTTCTGTGATCTACCCAACATCACCCTACCATAAATTACCATATGTAAGTCATGTCAATTCAGTAAGAAAACCAGATTTTGATTTAATGCCAAAGAAGGATCAACAAGTAAGCCTCTTGAACTTATACATACTGATTTGTTTGGACCTGTAAGGAAAAGGTCACCTCGTGGAGAACAATACTATATCTTATTCATTGATGACTTTTCTGGAATGTGTTGGATCGGTTTATTGA
This sequence comes from Pinus albicaulis, assembly GCA_034641835.2. NCBI lineage: Eukaryota > Viridiplantae > Streptophyta > Pinopsida > Pinales > Pinaceae > Pinus > Pinus albicaulis. Next base: position 205,311,715 of record CM076571.1, read on the forward strand.
AACACAAAGATGAAGCATTTGAAAAAGTTAAGGTCTTCAAAGCTTTAGTTGAAAATGAATTATATCTAAAAAATCAAATGTCTCAGATCTGACTAAGGAGGAGAATACATATCAAATGAATTCTTTGATTTCTATGAACACTATGGCATAAAAAGATAAATTTTGTAGTTGGAACTTTGCAACAAAATGGTGTGGCAGAAAGAATGAGTATAACAGTTCAACAAATGGAATGTGTTATGCTTGATGAATCTGGGACTCCTGACACATTTTGGGGTGAAGCTGCACATACCATGGTAAATATTCTCAACAAGGCTCATGTTTGTGTGAATAGTTATAAAACGCATTATGAACTTTGGTATGGTAATAATCCTACTGTGAAGCACTTTAGAGTTTTTTGAAGAAAATGTTTTATAAAAAATAATCATGAAAAACTTGGTAAGTTTGAAACTAGAGAAGACAAATCAATACTTCTTGGTTACTCTTCTAGAAGTAAAGGATACAAATGCTGCAATAAGAGACTTTAGAAAATTATTGAATGTATTGATGTTGTGACTGATGAAGCATGCACAGCTCCCAAAAGGGAAATAACAACAAACAAGGATGATGATGAATGCTTTCCCAAATACAATCACAATGATATAGAAGAAGAACCTAATGAAGCATCATAAGAAGACACATTAGATAGAGAAAAGGCTCCATCCATGTATGTTAAAATAATAGTCTATAATCTCAAATTTTGGGAGAAAATGAATCAGGGGTACAAACAAGAAGAAAACTTGTGGGATCTCCTAGTTATCTAGCACTATTATCCACCATTGAACCACAAAATGTAAATCAAGCTAGCAAAGATGAATGTTGGATTAAGGCCTTGAATGAAGAACTAGATCAAACTGAAAAGAATAATACTTGGGAATTGGTTCCAAGGCCTCATGATAAAATTTTTATTGAAAGAAAAAGAATATTCAAAAATAAGTTAAATGAAAATGGAGATGTAATTAGAAACAAATCTAGAATTTTTTGTAAAGGTTATGCTCAACAAGAAGGTATATACTTTGAAGAAAAATTTACATTAGTATCCAGACTTGAATCCATAAGAATGTTTCTTGCATTTTCAAGTTTTCAACGTTTCAAATTTTATCAAATGGATGCAAAATCTGCCTTCCTTAATGGAGATCTGGAAGAAGAAGTTTATATAGAGAAACCAAAAGGATTCATTCTAGGGAATGATGACAATTTTTTTTGAAAACTAAAAAAGGCTCTATATGGCCTAAAACAAGCTCCACGGGCATGGTAATATCATCTTCAAAAATATTTTCAACAATAAGGCTTCACAAAAGGATCTTCAGAAAGTAACCTGTACACAAACATTGAGGATGAAAAACTATTAATTATTGTTTTTTATGTTGATGACATCATTTTTGGGAGTATTGAAGAATCCATGAGTCAGAAATTTTCTTCTGTTATGCAGCAGGAACTTGAAATGTGTTTACTTGGGGAACTAACATATTTTCTTGGTTTACAAGTGCAACAAGAAAAATATGGCATATTTCTCTCACAAAAAAAATATCTCAAGCAAATTTTGGAAAAGTATGGAGACTTCAAACATGTGTGAACTCCAATGATGAACGGATGTAACCTCAATTTTCATGATGATTCTCCCATGGTAAACTAACCAAAGTATAGATATATGATTGGAAGTCTGCTTTATCCAACAGGTACTAGACCAGATATCATGCATGCCATTGGGATTGTTAGACGTTTCCAAGCCAATTCAAAGGAATCACATCTTCAGGCAGTAAAAATAATATTCAAATATCTCCAAGGAACTCAGGACTTTGGTCTATGGTATCCCAAAAATGTTGATATTAACATTCATGCTTACAAAGATGAAGATTGGGCTATAAATGTTGATCACTGGAAAAGCACTAGTGGAGGTGAATTTTATATGGGGCCCTGATTAGTATCACGGTTCGACAAGAAACAAAACTCCATTGCTTTATCTACAACAGAAGCATAAATTTGGTTTTTGCATCATGTTGCATCATGTTGCACCCAAGTTCTCTGGATGATGCAAATATTAAAATACATTCAAATTAAATGTTCTCCACCCATATCCATCCTATGTGATAATACAAGTGCTATTAGTATCTCAAAAAATCATGTTATGCACTCCAAAACCAAGCATATTCCCACCAAGTATCACTTTTTATGAGAACAAGTGATTGAGAAAAAGGTTAAATTGGAGTAAGTTCCCTCCAAAGAACAAGTTACTGACATATTTACTAAACTTCTTCCCAGACAAGCATTTGAATATCTCAAACCAAAACTGGGAGTTGTCTCTGCCTCATTATGTTGTTAAACTTATATGTTCTATTTTCAGAGGAAAATTCAGAAGAATAATTTCGTTATGCATGTTGCTTGACACATAATCACGTATATACATGAGAATCTCTTCAGACACTCACGTATGGAACTCTCTGTCATAAAATCCATGGGTTAACCTCCAAAACAAACTTTTTCATGTTGGTGATAGCTATGGTTTGGCTCTATTGATCAGGTGTTGATGGGTACAATCTGCGGTTATGGTTTTTCCAGTTACATTTTCCTCTTTGATATTTATCTGCTTGATCAATATGCTTTGATGAATGGGTTGTTGAAAATGTTTAGGTTGCACAAGTTTAGGGGGAGCATTATCCTTGTTGGGTATAATGCATTGTTTGCATTATGTTGTTGAATTATGTTCGATGATCTCTCTCTATTAAGGTCCTTTGGTATTGATTATAAAATTCATCTCTGTAATTTGATGTAAGGTTCATGTTGAGACCTATGATATAAAGCTTGTCATATTTAGTCATGTATAGAATTTTTCAAATATGTAAACCCATGTGGTTGGTGATTGAGAAAAAACTGTAAACCTAATTGGTTGGGTAGTTGAGTCAAATATGTAACCGTACTTTTTTGGGTGATTGATGTAAGTATGAATCCTTGGTGATATGATAGTCCATAAATTCATGCACTTCAAGATTCAACATGTGTTCAAGGGGAGCATGGTCAGTATAGTGTAGAACAAAACTCTTGCATCTACAATGAAAGACCTTGTTTCAGCATCGATCCATCCTTTTCCCTTGATGTCAAAGGGGAAAAGTAATTTTGGTGTTTTAATAATGCTTATGTTGATGTGTCTACACGTTGTGGTGCTCAAACACCAACATGGTTTCCATCAAGTCTAAAGGGGGATAATTTTGGCATTATGATTGCATGTGTTGTCCTTGATGGAAACCCTCTTGTAAAAGACCAAGTATATTGGTTCTGGATAAGGTCAGAGGTGGAGAAGTGATGGAACAGAATGTCAGAATGATGGGACATAATCTTTACAGATCAGAATTAGAAGATGGATAAAGTACATATTTAAGGAACTATACGTGAGTTGGTAAAGGCAAAATCACGTATACGCGTGGGTACAAAGAAGAAAAGTCATGTATGATCTAGTGCTCTAATTCTATAATACCAAGGGTTCTGTACCATGGTATTTTCCCACAACATTGAGTGCAGTAATGGTTATTTAATCCTGTCCAAGAATCCCATTGACACTTGTGTGGTTTTGGCTCATGGTATTGGCTAAGGCTCACACTATTTAAGGAGGTTAAGATCATAGTGATAAGTGTGCATGAGTATGTGAATTGAATGAATACTTCAATTTGAAGTATATCTGCATGGAATGGGCTATAATCAATAGATAGATGTGATATTAGGAAGCACTCATGAATACAATAATGGATCAGGCTCTCTAGAACTGAAATGAGTATGTATTTGCATGATTTATTTATGATTTGTTTAGATTTGTGGTCTAGTGCATGATTATTGAAGTGAAGGGTATGGTCTGAGTATGTTTTTTGAAGTGTTGTGTAGTCCTAAATTATTTACATATCTATATGTGGGTTCGTCAAGTTGAAGGCACGTATACACACAGGTTCGGCTATGCCATGGTGCTTATGCAAGCTAGGGTTTTACTAAAGAATTCTGAAGGAAATGTATGATCATTTTTTTTGTATTTATGATATCTGTCAATTATGTATTTATATAGATCTAGATTGGATGAGTATTGATTATAATGCTAGTTGATTGTGTATAAAGATCAGTGCTTGGTTGATTGAAAATGATGGATGATACTGACTATTTGAGGGCTCTGTAAACCTGACAAAAATGTCTGAATATCTCTAATCTATTTTGAGTCTAGTCTGAACTCTAATCTTAGTGTATTAATATCTATACACAGGTTGCTCCACAGAAAAGCGTGTATACACGTGGGTTGTTGTAAGTAAAGCAACATATACATTTGTCTTATGAATGATTAGGGTTGCAGTTGATTTTGTGTGTTGATGCATAATTCTGGGTTTAGTTTTGTGGTTTGGTTACAGTGATCTCATTGTTCTGTTTGAATTTGGTTGATGGTTGTTTTTGTTGATCTACAAGTTGTGCTGAATTAAAATTTGTTGGATCCAGTGTGAAAATTTATGAAACATGGTCTGCAGTAGTTATGAAGGTCCGAGCCTTCAGTGTGGAAGTCAAAGCTTCCTGCCAATAGGATTTGGTGATCAGATAAGGGGGTTGTATCTCCCTTCCAGTGGTGGCTGGTAAACGAGATCAGGGAGTTGGAGCTCCCTTCTAGTAGCAGCTGGATAACAAGAGAAGGTTGCAGCCTTCTGTAGGTGGGTGCCTACGTTCTAGTATGAGTCTACGCCAGTACAAGAATGTAATAAGTTTTCTATATAATAAATATTGAAGACAGAGATGACAACAACAGTGGTTTTCTCCTGACTTGGGTTTCCACCTTAAATCATAGTGTTCATGTGTGTTTTGTGATGATTTATTTTGTTCTTACTGCACATGTTTAATGCTTACTAAATTTATGATGAATAAATGATGCACTGGGCTAAGTAATGTTTCTAAAGATGTATCTGAATAATAAGTTCTCTCGGCATACACAAGTTTCCTTACAGAAAGTCGTGTGCATATGCTAGTTGGATTAATTAAAGTCGCGTATAGAAATCAGTAAAATAAAGAAAACTATTATGAGTTTTAAATACTGATTAACCCCCTTCGCCCCCCCCACACCCCCCTCTCTCAGTATTTTTCCCAGTAGTGATTTCATCTTTGATACCATGTAGAAATTCGTTGTAGATTCAAACTGTTAATTGTAATTTGCTAAAAAAATACTTGAATATACTCTACCAACTATGGAAGTAATTAAAATATCAGGAAATCACGAAGCATGCAAGAGAAATAATTTAGTCAACACATTACATAGTTATTTATTTGGAAAATCCATAACTAAAAACCCCTGCTATATATATATATTTCATTATTCAAAAAATATGAGAAGATTAAAATGTGTTTCTCAAGCCTGGGAAACCTCTTCACTATCTCTATCTATCTCACTCCTTCCTAGACAAGCCTAGGCCAATACTTAACCAATTTTTTGCTTGCCCAAGTCCCTATTTCCTTGTGTTGTTTCCTTGGGAATTATCCCCTATTATTTATGGAAATTACTCATCCACAAATACGAAATACATCATAAGCCTTCCTATGATTGCATGCACCACCTATATAATTTGGAATATTATACAAGTGGTAGTACAATTATCTTCAACTTCAATATCAACTAGGTAACTCGTAGATCACACATGCATGATTTTTTTATTTTTGAATTATCAGTTAATTGGTTGAAAAATGAATTTTCTCCCCACTACTAGACCTCCTACTAGTTCCTCCAATAGTTGGAACTATTTTAACTAACTTTAACTCAGTTAAACTGAATTGATTAATTACAACTCAAAATAAAATCAACCATGGATCCTATAAAGTAGGAGCCACTCTACATGACTCAATTTAGACCCTCAACTTGAATTAACTGAACCAAATAAGTCCAAATAACTTAGTTAACTCGTACAAGTTGTCATGTGATGTGGAATTACAATTTTCCTCTAATTTAATTCAAGGGAAAATTAAATTAGAATGTTTCTTGGTGCCATTTTCAACGAAAGAGGTGTGGGGGAAGGATTTTTAGTCACTCTTGGTCGTTATAATGTTGACTCAGGGTTGGTTTGTATTCAGTTTCAACACAAAATCATAGGTGATCTAGGTTTTATCAAGGTTTTCATTTATAGAGTCAGCGTCTATTATTTTCAAGAATTGGTTGCCTCTTCTCAATCCAAACGGGTAGTTATTAGGGGTTGTACCGACGTGGGTTTGGTTTCCAGGACTGTCAATGCAACTATGAACCAAGGATATTTTTTTCCTAATCGGTGGAAAATTGGATATTTTCTCTATTTTGACAGATCCTTTGTTGATTTGGGGAAGGTGGTGTATGCTCGCATTCTAGTACATTTGGATACCATGGAGGGTTTGGAGGAAACCTAATTATTTTTTACCAAGGGATGGCTCATAAAAATTTTATGTATTATGAAGGAGTATAATTTAGATGTACTAGGTGTCACAAAGTGGGCCATGTGGTAAAAGAAGGCTCACTCCCTTACTCTAGGAAAATTGGGAAAAAATATTTGGGGAAGTATGAAGGAGTCATGAAAATAATTCTGGGTTGTCTATGGAAGAATCCAAATATTTCTCAATCTATTGGTCCAATATTATGTACCATTGAAGAAGACAATCGACTGCTACAAGCGAAGGTGTGTGGCCCCATATTTTCAACAGTGAAGGATGTCTATGCCAAATCAATTACAACGAATATTCCCTCATCTACTACCCTATCTCAAATCTCATTAATATGTTTTTCTCTATGGTTATGAACTTGAATTTTTTGGCCAATCCTAGCTCATCATAGGGAGATGTTGTATTGAATCCATACTTTATTTTTGTTCTTTGTCTCATTGCCTCTGAGTCTGTGTGTTTATTTTCACCCTTCCCTTCCCTCTACGCCAATGGATATTCGTCCTTGTCTCTCAATTTGGGTCCCTGATACAACCTACATTCCAAATAGAAACCCCCCACCCCTCTTGATTCTATGTGTGGTATTGGGCCTCCATCCCCATCGAAAAATTCTAATAAACCAAGAGGGAGGAAGTCTCATATTTCTAAAGTTGAGGTATAGGCTAGTCAGGACATTGTTGCTGGTAAAAAATGATCTGTAGAAGGGGTACTTAGAGAAGTTCATACCCATATATTTGGATCATAATGAAGTGATTATATTTTAACTATAGAGGGTTGCCTAGCCCCTCCAAACGTCTATCCTTAAATCAATTGGTGTTGCTAGAGTATTTAGACATTATTTTCTTTCAAAAAACACCAGGTGCGAATGAGGAAGTTGTAAAGGTGTTGGAATCATTGCTATCAAGATGCTCCTTTATTGTTGTATATGCTAAGGGTATATCATGTTGGTTGGCATTGGGGCTCAAACAAAAATACATTAATATTTTAAATTCATGGGGACGAGAGGGAGTCTTAGTAGTTGATATTTATGCTGTAAAATTTGGGTTTGAGTTTTAGATAGTTAATGTATATGGTCCCTGTCTAGATATAACAGAATTTTGGGATAATCTAATGAATTTTGATTTCATGCAAGCTAAGAACCTGATTTTGGGGGGAGACTGATAAAGTGCAAAAAATTATGCTAAAAAATAAAAGTTTTCGAAATGGTTTGGAACCTGAACGACCGCGTATATCTCGTCATTATGAATCTAGAGCAACTCATTTCATAGAAAACCGATAATGTATTCTCCTAGACACACGTTCTCTCCACTTTGTCAAACAAGAAAATTTAAAAAAATAATGCACGACATCCCAATGAACAATCCATGGAGATGACTAGGCATGCCTACATGGCAGGGTGACTATACAAGTTGACTTGGTCAAAGGTCTCCATGGGAAAATGGTATCGTGCCAAGTGGAACTTGGTCAGTGGTTTGAAATGGTGCAATTTTATTGGTGGATTAGGTGACCAACCACAGGCTGCCACATGGCCCAGCTAGGGGCCACCATGTGGCAGCCTAAGGGCTACTAAAATTTATGTGGGAGGCTGAGCAGAGGCATCGGGGATCAAACCTGCGACCTCCATAAAGCCACACACAAGTCTTACCATTACAATACACTATGTTCCTTGTTTTATATATATTTCCATTTCATTTTAATGTAATATACAATGCAAATTGGGGGGAGGGGGTCGGGGTGTATCCCCAAGCCTAGTCACCATGCTGGGGTTGGGGACCATGGGCGGGAGGCTAGCCCCATGCCCCCCCATAACTATATCATCTAACGTAACCATGAAGAAGATGTAATATGACTGGGGAAGAGCAAAAGACCATGATTTATCTTAAATTCCGAAGCTGGAACCGCTAGCGTTAACCTCTGACGGAAGCCATGACATGTCCCCACATCTAATGTCAAGTTCGACAACTAGCCTAATGATGCAGGTTTGGTGTTATATAATTTTTTTTTATTTAACCGTATTTAATATGGTTTTACATTCGTATTTTATGCGTTATAGGGAAAATTAATGCCTCGACAATTTCACCCTATTTTTGGTGGAATTGGCGCTCCCTTAGCTCTTTTTGGGGTGAAATTATGGGTTCGGTGCTAGATTTTGGGGAAAATGTGGAACAAATAGTGGAAAAATAGGGGAGATCATAACTTGACGATTTTTTGGCCAAATTCAATGCAGAAGGAGGCTACACAGGAATTTTTCGGCATTCTAAAGATGATGGAACAAGTTTCAGAGATGTTTGAGCATTATAAACACATGTAATCACACTTTTGAGCATAATAGAAGAGGGCCAAGCCATTGGAAGTTGGACCAAGGAGACATATCCTAGGCAGGGTGAACTCCTTCAACATGTGCTATTGTGATACAGTTTATAGTGATGTTCATGTCTATTGGATGATGTTGTTAAATGTTTTTTTTTATGTTAAATTTCTCAAGAAATTCACATAAAAACTCATATTAAACTTTCAATTAACCTCTCAAATCTCAAGCACTTTGTTTATATACTAAATTGGATCTTAACACAAAAAAACTAATATTCCCATTCACATCAAGTTTGTATAAGAGAACTAGGTTTACTTGTGCAAGGAGGATTTAATTTGTTTTGCAATTGTTTAAATTCTTACAAGGTTGAAGCTCAAGAGAGGAGAAAGCAAGCTTGTGGGTGCAGGTTCTCTAGTTGGAGCAAGGAGAAGGAGGGAACAGTTTCCATAATCTACACCACAAGATTCACCTCCAATTGAAGTAGAAGCTTCAGTACGCATGTCTCATGAAGGAGGATTTGATAACATATCATAGGATGATAAGGATTTTAGGAAGGATTTCTTTGAAATGACAAAGATGGTGAAGGTCCTTTATGAATAGAGGAACATAGGGTTGTAGGGTGAAAGCTCCAGACCTCCAGTAGGAGAGGGTTCTCCAGGAGGAGGAGGTAATGGAAATGGTGATAATACACCATCTACTCCACCATCTTCATCTTTATCTTCATCCTCTTCCACTACTACAACCCTTACTCATACTCATCAACCTACTTGAAAAGGAATTGGTAAAAAACCCTTGTTAAAACTTGATATTAAACTTGAGCTGCCTATGTATAATGGTGAAGTGAATGCAGATAAGCTTGAAAATTGGGTTTTTCAGTTGGAGGTCTATTACAGAATTCAAAAACTTCAAGATAATGATACAAATATTCAACTAGATTCCTTGAGACTGGAGGGTGCATCACTAGTATGTTGGGAATCCAAGACACAATATGAGATTAAAAAACATGGTAATCTCTCACTCTCTTGGTTTAATTTCATTATTACACTTAAAAGACAATTTTACCCTCTAACATATATGTAAAAATCCATCATGAATTGGCAGAACTTTAGACAACTTAAAGGTCAAAGTGTACAATATTACACCCAACAATTTAGAAAAAGAATTCTTATGTTAGGTGTTGATTTTCATTCACAAGAAACGTTGTTGAAGTATATAGGGGGTTGACATAGCTACCTAAGGAATACTATTCTTATGTTAAATCCCATTATACTAGATGAGGTTTGTGTGCAAGCCACTCACCTTAAGGCAATAGGTAAAAATATTATAGAAGATGGTAAAAGGAGGCCATTTAAGGGTGGAGAGAAAGGAAATGGTTTTAAAAGGAAATAAAATAAAAATGCAGCCATAAAAAAAGAAGGAGAGAAACTAATATGTAAGCATTGTTCCAAATAGGGTCATGATGAAGACCATTGTTGGAAGCTTCATCCAGAGATGAAGCCAAAAAAATTCAACAAAAAAGGGAAGGAAAAGACAACTTCAATCACTCAAGAGGATTTGGGGTCCAACTCGGGTGATGAAACTAAAATCACAGCCATGGGGATAAAAGGTAAGAACTCCATTGCTAGCACTATCACTTCAAATTGTTACACTAGTACCTCAAATGAAGAAACTAGACTTGAACTGTTTCATGTGAGGGTTGTCTCAAAACATACAAAAATTGACACATTATTTGATAGTGAGTCTCAAGCAAACTTGATATCTGAAGACTTAGTTAAGAAACTTGAAACCATACTCATCCCAAGCCATATCCACTGGGTTCAATATGCAAAGACACCAATTTAAAGGTTACAACGAAGTGTATTTTCTGATTTGCAATCATCGCAAACTTCATTGAAGAAGTGGAATTAGATGTTGTGCCACTTGAAATTTCAAGAATTGTTTTGGGAAGTCCTTACCTCTATGCCAGAAAGGAAATCTTGTATCACCATGAAAAAAAGTACCACTTGTTGAAAGATGGTGTGGAGTACATAGTGAGAGCCCATCACTAGAAACTAATTCTATCATTAGTTATTGCAGGGAAAATGAAAATGCTAGTCAATTCAAGAAAAAATTTAGCGCTTCTTATGATCAAACCCAATGTTGATGATTATTATGAAGCATTTGATGGTTGTAATACAAGTTTCAATTCTGATTTGGTTGATGTAATTAACCATGATGATAAGGTGTTTCATGATGTGAAGGGATTGCCTCTCAACAAGAATGGGATCCCACTTGAAAAAACTTTGCAGAAAGAATGTTCTCTTTGTGACATTGGCATGCATCAGATGTCAAAAATTCAAAGTGAAGAAATACCAAAGAAAATCCAAAAGTTGTTTAATAATGGAATTACTCGACCATCTCTTCCACCATGCAGTGCACCTATGGTTTTTGTGCCCAAGAATAATGGAAAGCATTTTATTGTGGGGGATAAAAGGAGTGGCTTTCATCAAATAAGAGTTGTTGAAGGAGGTATGTGGTAGATGAAATTTACATCAAACAAGGTTTGTTTGAATGGCTTATAATGTTTTATGGTATTTTCCATACTCCTAATACTTTCGTGCATATTAAGAATGATGAATTGGAGCCATATCTAGATGTGATAGTCCACTTGTACGCCATTGTAATTTAAAAAAAAATTCTTTATGAACATGTCACATATAAGAGAAAAATACTTGATGTTGTAAGGCATGAACATTTGTTTTTGAAGATGTAAAAGTATGATTTCAGTAAAAATTCTTTGATGTACTTAGGCTATAATGTTGGAGGAGGTAAGTTTAAGGAATACCTCTCCAATTTTGACACCATTGTGGATTAGTCAACGCCCAAGATGGTAATCTCGATAAGAAGTTTTTTGGGGGTATCTAAATGTTGGAGGATAATTTTTGTTAATATGTCTTCTATTGTAGCTCCTTGGTATGAATTGACATGTGTGCAAGAGGTCTTCCAGTGGGGAGCAAAAAACAATAGGCATGTGATGCTTTGAAGCAAAAGATCATTTCGGATCTTTTATTTTATCTTTTAAAATTGAAAAGATCATTTGAGTTTCAGGTTGATGCAGGTGACTTTTCCATTTCATTTCATTCAAAAATTTTTAATGGTGCAATGATTAAGTTGCATCGATTAAGGAACTTTCATTTGATGGGAGTTTGTCAACAATTTCACTTGGTCAAAAGGTATAAGAGAGGTATAAGTGACAAGTTCGTTGATATTCCTTATAGACCTGTTATTTGTGTAACTATTGTACTCAAGCATCATTTTGTTTTACATGGAAGTTATGTTCAATAATAAGCATACTTTCAAGATGTACATTCAAGCTTGAGTCAAGTAAACCAAGTAATGGAATTTGTTTACCATTTTCATCATAATTTTTTGTGTCATCTTCATAAGAAGTATGTTGCTTTTGGTGGTGGCCTAGACAAACCCAAGAATTTCACTGAACAAATCCAATTGATACAACAAAGAGTTGAAGATCAACTTGAAAAGAGAAAATGCAAGTACACGTATTGTATCAATCACAAGCACCAAGTCGATTATGCAGTTTGGTGTCACTTTTGTAAGGAGAGGCTTCAAAGTGAAGAACAAGGATAGAATGTTCAGATTCCATATTTTGAAGATTTCACCTCAAAAATCCTTAATGATCTTCAAAAAGACACCATTCGTGACAGAAGAATAAAGTATTCAAGACAAGGGAATGTTGGCTACCTTCGAGTGAAGATGAAGGAAAGAAATTTGTCAAAGGCCAAATGGTTCGAGATTCGAAAGGTGAGGGTTTTGTACCCTCATCTACTTGAAAGTTGAAAGTGATATTTTGGGGTCCAAAAGCTTCTAGTGGGGAGTAGTGATAAGGTTCTCAAAATTATGCTAAAAATTCAAAGTTGTTGTAATGGTGTGGAACCTGAACGAAGACATAAATCTCGTCATTCTAAATCCGGTGTAACTCATTTCGTGGAAAACCAACACCGTATACTCCCAAAACTGTGTTCTGTCCACTTTGTCAAAAATGAAATTAGAAAAAAAATGTAGGACAACCCAGTCAACAGTCCATACAGCTGACTAGGCATGCCTACGTAGAAGGGTGACTATATAGGTTGACTTGGTCACAAGTCTCCATGGGTGAATGGTATCGTGCCAAGTGGCACTTTCTTACTGGTTTGAAATGATGCAATTTTATTAGTGGATTTGGTGGCCAACCACAGGCTGCCACATGGCCCAGCCAGGGGTCGCAAAGTGGCAGCCTGACAACCACCAAAATTTATGTGGCAGGCTGAGTAGAGGTGTCCAAGGTCAAACACGTGACCTTCGCCAAACCACAGACAAGTCTTACCATTGCATTGTGCTATGTTCCTCGTTATATGTGTATTTCGATTTGGTTTTATTGTAATATACAATGCGCATTGTGTGGGGGGTGGGTGGTGGTGCACCGGGGTCTAGCCCCATCCTTGGTCACCACACCGGGGGTAGGGACCATGGGCGGGAGGCTATCCCCATGACCCCCCCAACATTGTAGCATCTAACGTAATCATGACATAGATGTAATATGACCGGAGAAGAGTGGAATACCACAGTTTATCTTAACCACTGGAGCTGGAACCGCAAGTGTTAACCTCCAACAGAAACTGACATGTGTCCATGTCTAATACTAAGTCTTGCAGGTAGCCTAACCGCCCGGGTGTGGTGTTATATACATTTTTTTATTTAACCATATTTAATATGATTTTAAATCCGTATTTTAGGTGTTAGAGGGAAAATTAATGCCCCAACAATTTCGCCCTGTTTTTGGCAGAATCGGTGCTTCGTTAGCGCTTTTTGGGGTGAAATTGTGGTTTTCGTGCCGGATTTTGGGGAACATGTGGAACGAATAGCGAAGAAACTAGGAGAGATCATAAATTGATGAGTTTTTGGTCAAATTCGATGCAGAAGAAGGCTACATATACATTTTTGGGCATTCTGAAGCTGATGGAACAAGTTTCAAGGTTTTTTGAGCATTATAAACACACGTAATCACACTTTTGAGCATAATAGAAGAGGGACGAGTAATTGGAAGCTGGACCAAGGAGATGTAGCCCAAGCGGGGTGAACTCCTTCATCATGTGCTATTGTGTTACTATTTATGGTGATGTTCATGTCTATTAGATGATATTGTTCAATGTTTTTTTTTATGTTAAACTTGCAATTAACCTCTCAATCCTCAACCACTTTGATTATATTCTGAATTTGATCTTAGCGCAATGAAAATAATATTACCATTCATATGAGAGACCTAAATTTTTATTTGGGAGTATCTGAGATCTAGGGCGAACATGGTCACCCTGGTCCATTATTAGATTTATTCACTCATTTATTGGAGTTGCATAACTTCATTGATGTCTACATGGCTAAAATTAAACCAACATGGCATAACCCATGTGTAGGGGAAGCCATGATCACTCATAGAATCAATTGGTTTCTGATGAAGTTTTTGTTAATGGAAAAATTATCTCTTTCACCAATGGGTGGGCTTAGGAGGATATTATAATCACCACTTGATTTATCTCAAAATCAAAGGAGGCATAAGAAAACTAAAAGCTCCGTTCAAGTTCAATTCTGTTTGGATGAAGGATGAAGCCTTCGGATCTATGATCAGGGAACATTGGCACCAATGCATTCAAGAGAGGGAAAGGTCATTTTCCATGCAGTTTTCTGCTAATATAAGAATATTAAAAAGAGTTACAATGGTATGGACAAAGAAAAAATCTTATAGGGATGAGGAGGCTATGAAAAAGATTGACCAACACTACAAGGAAAATATCTTCTAGCAGACGATATAACAAATATTTTTTAGTGTTATAAAATTGGCAAAAATTGTTAAAAAACATTTTCTACAACATTATCTTGTGGTAGAAGATGTTTTGAGTAGAGATGATAACATAACTTCATCACAACTAAAAAAAATTGGGTAGTTAGAGGTTTTAGCAGATGTTTTTTTGTTGTGCACTTAATGGGAAAAAAATCATCGATGTGCTAACACTATAAAAGCATAAGTGTTGTAAATTTAAATAAACGCATCGGGGCATTGAACACAAACAACACCAGTCCCAAAAATGTATACCTCCCCAGTGCTTATGTATTAAACAAATGCCCCAGGAAGTACTTTTCAAGAATCGCAAAGGTGCTGGAAAAACAAATTTGCAGACCTAGTGTTTTTATTTAAATTTAGATTGTTGGTGCTTATGTATTTCAAACGCACACTAGTGTGCTATTAATATAAAAGAATAAGTGATGTTAATTTGAATAATCCACTAGGGGTGGAAAAAATATTTTGGAGCAGTGAGGCATTGGTGCTACGAAAGCACCAGTGCTTCAAGAATTATAATGCATCAAGGTGTTAAATGTAAACAATGTCAGTGCTGGAAGAGTATAACTCCCTGATGGTCATATTATTCTGAATGACTCAGTGTTGTAATATTTAAGAAAGGCATCGTGCCATGAAAAAAACATCTTGCTCCACCAGTATTTTTACATAATATAAATCACCGATGGTTATTTGTTTTATAGACACACTAGAAGTTTTATTATTATACCATTTTATTAAAGATGATACCATTTTTTATTATTATAAATATTGTTGCTAAAAAATTCATATTTGGAGCGGAGCACATTAATATACGACAATTATTATGATTTTTTAAATGCATTATTCATCAAAATATCAACATATATCTTATAACAATATTTATATAATTTAATTTTTTATTATTTCATTTGTATATGATATTTGGATTAAAGTGTGATATCATTAGATTTTGCATCTCTTCATTATACTATTTAATCAACCATATATTTAATCAATGGTGTAAAATTTCACAGCGACATTGGACAACACAATAGAATAAATTAAAATGTCTTTTATTATCTATGAATAAGAAGCTCTTGTCATACAAGTTGAGATAGTTATTTTTTTTTTCTAAGTTAGACTAAGTTCTATTAATATAACATAATGTACAAAGAGTGTCTGGCCTCTGGAATCGCTGAACTAGCCAATTACAGAGGCATTATAGGTCAAAAAATCAAAATAGTGACTGCCCCAGATGGGGAAACCAATCTTACTGTAGCTGCCCACATAGGGGAAACTAGCTTCATACAAAAAATAGTTGAGTATAATGAAAGTATTCAAGAGAGACATAGTAGCCTAGGAAATTAACAAAACTAAATAAAAAAAAAACTTGTTCAAGCTAGGTGTCATTGTGCAAAGGCAGTGGTTCCTCCACAATGAGGCACCTGTATTCATCAAAGGAGTCATTTGCATGCTTCGTTTTTTGAGTTGCTAGTTCTGGAGTTATGGCGGTGTGAGCAGTGTGTGAACTTCCCTTACAACCTTCTTCTCCTGACCAATCTGAGCTATCACTGCCACTGCTACTGCTGCTACTGTTGCTCTTTCCGTTATTACTAGAGGAGGGCATGCCCTGATTGACTGGAATGGATTCAAACTTATGCGAGGGCGGAAGAGGTGCTGAGTCAATAATGGATTTTCTGAGCTTTTTCTTGGGGTTAGGGCTTACACCAAGGGAAGCTTCCTCCTTGAAGCTGATGGCAATGGTGGCTATGAGGCGAGGGCGGTCCAAAGCATAGGTGTAATGGAATTGAGCAGAGTTCTCCGTAGGCGGAGGGGGGCATGTTTTTAGACGAGGCAGAGGTGGAGAGGGGTGGTTAGGGGGGTGGTGCAGCGTGTAAATTCCTTCAGGAGAGACAGAGCGAGATAGTCGTGAAGCATGGCCTTGGCCTCTGCTGCTACGAGTATGTTGTGTAACCAGCTCCAAAAATAGAAGAAAAAATATATCAACGCCTTAGAAATGAGCCACTTCGAGGGGGCAACCTCCAATAAATTACATAAATGAAAAATTCTTGGATGATACAATTTACAAAACCTCCTTTCTATATATAGGAGTCCATGGGGCCATAATGTAATCCTAGTGGGCCACAATGTAATCCTAGCCGACCTAACAACAATAATTTAAGGGCACAATAATAACAAAATGGGGGTTACAAGGGTTCAATAATAACAATAAGGGGGTTACACTAACAATAATAAGGGACTATACTAGTGATATAGGGACCTCACATGCCCCTCTCCTTCAAAAAAGTGTTGTCCTCAACGCTTGAGTAGCTCCGGGTGCTTCTGTATAAAATTCTCATCCTCCCATGTAGAATCTTCAGTGGGTAAGTTCTTCCACTTGATGAGATACTATGAAATTGATCGATTCCGTAGCTATCGAGTTCTTGTTTCCATGACTGCTTCAGGTTCCAATATGATTTTTCCTTCCTCATCAAGTTCTGGAAATATTGTTTGAACCGGAAGATTTTCACCTATAACCTTCTTTAAGCATGAAACATGGAAAACTGGATGTACTCGCGAAGAAGCAGGAAGCTCCAATTTGTATGCCATAGAGCCAATCTTTTGCAACACCTTGTAAGGACCATAGTACTTTGGTGATAATTTATTATCCTTCTTAGCTTGCTTGAGGGACATTTGTTTGTATGGTTGTAGCCGTAAAAATACCCAATATCCTACATCAAAACTTCTCTCACTGCGATGTTGATCTGCCTGTTGTTTCATTCGATTTTGTGCCAAATTCAGGTTATCCTTTAAGAGTTGGAGAACTTCTTGTTGATGCTCGATGTGATCTTCCACTGCTTGAACCTTCGAATTTTCTTTTAAAGATGATGTGATGGATGGTGGATGATATCCATAAAGTGCCATAAATGGGGTCATTTTTGCTGCAGTATGGAAGGAAGTGTTATACCACCATTCAATAAGAGGTAACCACTTGACCCATTGTGTTTGTTTATCAGATACAAAACAACGAAGATATCCTTCCAAACATTTATTTACTATCTTAGTTTGACCATCAAATTGAGGATGATAAGATGAGCTATGAGCTAATTGAGTACCCAAACAAGAAAATAACTCCGTCCAAAAATTTCCAGTAAAAATGGGATCTCTGTCGCTCACAATAACCCTTGGGCTTCCATGTAGCTTTTGAATTCTATCCATAAATGTAGTAGCAACTCTACTTGCTTTAAATGGATGAGATAATGCACAAAAGTGTGCATACTTGGTAAGTCTATCAACTACCACCATGATGACACTCTTTCCTTCGGACTTAGGTAAACCTGTGATAAAATCCACTGAAATCTCCTCCCAACGTTGACTTGGAATGGATAAAGGTTGTAGAAGACCCGGGGTCTTAATTGTCTCAACTTTATTTTGCTGGAAAACCAAACATTCTGCCACAAACTTTTGAATATCAGATTTAAGGCCATCCCAAAAAAATTCTTTCTTCACCTCGTGGTAAGTTTTTAAAAATCCCGAGTGTCCTCCTAAAGGAGAAGTGTGCAATTCCAAAAGAATATTTTGTTTTAGTTGGGAATTCTTGCAAATATATAAGCGATCTTTGTACCATAGGGAATCATTTTTCCAACTAAATGTATCAGATGTACTAGGATCTTGCTGCAACTTTTGAATGAGTGTCCATACATCTTTGTCCTTCTTCCATTCATCTCTTGCTTCGGTTATCCAATCTGGTTGGATAATAGAAATGGCACAAAGCAATGCTTCCACCTCTTCATTCTTTCTTGAGAGTGCATCTCCAACAACATTAAGCTTTCCTTTTTTGTAGATTATTTCAAAGTCATAACCCAACATCTTTGTGACCCATTTTTGCTGCTCTTCTGAAGATATTCTTTGTTCCAAAAAGTGTTTAAGACTATCATGATCAGTTTTTACCCTGAAGTGTCTTCCCATTAGGTAAGTTCTCCATTTCTTTAGTGCATGCAGTATTGCTAACATTTCCTTCTCATAAATAGGTTTCTGTAAATACTTTCCTTTGATTGGACGACTTTCAAAAGCAATGGGTCTTCCTTCCTGCATTAAAACTGCACCAATTCCATTTCCTGAGGCATCACATTCCACAATAAAGGTTTTTCTGAAGTCTGGTGTAGCTAAGACCGGTGCTAGGCACATTGCCTCTTTAAGACGTTCAAAGGCCTTAGTTGCTTCAGGAGTCCATGAAAATGCATCTTTCTTCAATAATGTTGTTAGAGGTGCTGCTATTCTTCCATAATCCTTAACAAACTTGCGATAATACCCTGTTAACCCGAGAAATCCTCGCAACTGTTTTATGGTTGTGGGACTTTCCATTCCTTAATGGCTTTAATTTTGTTAGGGTCTACTTTAACACCCTCGTGAGATACAATATGACCCAGATATTCCACCTCTTGTACTCCAAAGAAACATTTGGATTTTTTTTGCATATAATTGTTTCTCCTGCAATAGTTTGAGCACCCTGTCAACATGTTCAACATGATCCTTCCAAGACCTGTTGTAGATTAGTATATTATCAAAAAATACTAGCACAAATTTTCTAAGGAAGGGTTTGAAAATGGAATTCATCAACCCTTGAAATGTAGAAGGTGCATTGGTAAGGCCAAAAGGCATGACCAAAAATTCACAATGACCCTCATGAGTTCGAAATGCTATTTTTGGAATATCTTCAGTCTTCATTCTAATTTGATGATATCCCGAACAAAGATCCAACTTGGTAAAATAAATTGCTCCATGTAATTCATCCAATAATTCATCAATCACAGGAATGGGAAATTTATCTTTAATGGTGAGCTTATTGAGCTCCCTATAATCCGGACACATTCGCCATGATCCATCCTTCTTGTGTACCAATACTACAGGAGAAGAGAAAGAAATTTGACTAGGTTGAATTATACCCGCCTCTAACATTTCTGCAATCATACGTTCAATTTCGCTCTTTTGGAAGTAAGGATATCTATAAGGCCTGATGTTTGGAGGAACACTTCCCGGAATCAAATGAATAGCATGATCATGATCACGAATAGGTGGGAGTCCTTTTGGAGTTTCAAACACCTTGGAATGATTGTCCAAGACTTGTTGGAGATCTGCAGAAATAGATGATTTTGATGTTGGAACTTCTAGTGAGCATAATTGTGCAATTACGCCTCGTTGTTCTTTCTTTAGAAGCTTTGTCATGACATTAGAGATTATTATCCTTCCCGGCTTCCCTTCAATACCCCGTAATTCGACTTCCTTTCCTTCTGAAAAAAATTTCAAGAAAAGTTCTTGAAAATTAAAAGCTACCGTCCCCAAAGACTGTAACCATTGTACTCCTAGTACAACATCAGCACCTCCCATAGGAATGGAAAGCATCGGACTAGTCAATACATATTCCCCCATGGTTAGCTTAATGTATGGCATTTCCCAGAGCAATTTATAGTTCCTCCATTTGCAACCATCACTTGGCATTCTGGTGCTAGGTATAGGAAACAATTTAATTCCTTGGCTACCTTACAATGAATAAAATTATGGGTGCTACCTGAATCAATCAACACTATTACCTTTTTCTTCTTGATCTTTCCTACTATCTTGAGATTTTGAGGAGTGGTAATTCCTACCAGTGCATTACATGATATGGTCGGATTCATTTCTTCCTCTTCTATGGCTGGTTCCTGGTGTGTATCCTCTTCTTGTTCATTTTCTTCTTCTTCTTCACAATCTATGTAAAATAATTTCTTTTCAACACACTTATGACCTTTGGTGTATTTGCTATCACAACTGTAGTAAAGCCCTTTTGCTCTTTTTTCTTCCAATTGTTGTGGTGTCAACCTTGTAGGTTGTGGAAATCTAGGCGTAGCAACACTTCCTTCTTTATAGAATTGAGTGGTAGGCTTCCTTGTCGCCATAATTTTACATTCAACTTTTCTTGCCAACCCGAATGCCTTCTCCAATGAATCAGGTTCCAAAACGCGAACTTCATGTTGGATGTTATCCTTTAAAGTGCCTATGAAGAGATCAATCCTGTGTTCCTCTGGAATATCAGTTACCCTTATATTCAATTTTTTGGAAGTCCTCAATGTGCTCCCCCACTAAACCCTTTTGTTTGAGATTTATCAATTGGCTAAAGAAGGTGTTGCTCTTTGTATCCTCATAATGTGCTATCATTTCCTCCATAAAAATTGACCAAGTGACAATTTTTTTACGGGAGCAAAGCCATCGACACCATACAAATGTATTTTGTTCTAAATGTAAAGTTGCAATGCGTACCTTTTGTGTGTTTTGCACATTATGGAGATCAAAATATTGCTCCATCTGTAGTATCCATGTTACAGGATCCTTTCCATCAAACTTCCTCATATCCATTTTTGGAATATGGTGGTTCTTCCCGCCAGCAATAGAGTTTATGAAATCACGATTAACATTTATTTTGTTCTCATCATGAGGTTCTTCTACTATATTTTCGCCATTAGGAATCATTTCTGGTTTTAAACTAGTCATCAAGCCTTCCATGTATGCTTTTAGATCATTCTTCATGTTTTCCATGTTGTCTTTCATGTCATCCATCTTAGCTTCCATGCCCACTTCCATGCCATCCATCTTAGCTTCCAAACCATTCATCTTAGCTTCCACGCCTTTCTTCAAACCATCCATCTTAGTTTCCACGCTTTTCTTCAAAAATTCCATTTCATTTTTTGTTGTTCTTTGCGAGAGCGAAATTTTCTCTTGTAATTTTGATATGTCATGTTGCCATTCTTCATCTTCATGAGTCATAGTAGAGCCTTCTAAAGGCTTAATGGGTGTTGAATTCTTTTTAGGGGCTATTTTAGAATCCAATACTGATATCTATTCTACAATATGCCCTTGGGATCAATTTAACTTGATTATTCAAACAAGACTTATGCAATTTGGAAAAAAAATACACACCTTTTTCTTGCTTTTGAGGAGCTCGATATTGAAAATGGATTATTTCTGTGATTGTAGCACTTCAATATCTAAATTTTGGTACCGATGTATCCCTCTAAATTATATTTCGAATGCCATAGGTCTGACCTGATTTGGATTCTCCAAGACAAATTTGTGTCCAATCTCCCATAATGACCTAATTATGGATTGGTTCAGTAGTGCGAACTTGTACGACTTGCCACGTGTCACTGTTTCGTCCTTGGTATCTGAAATTGATATCCAAGAAACTAAAGTCCGTGTACTTGCGACCACTTTTTACGGCACTCCAATCTGATGCCCAGAGAGAGAGTTATTGAACTTTTCCCACGATCACCTCTTTGAGATGAAATTCAGGAGCCTGAAAAAGCACTACCTTCCACAGATCATATCTCCAAAAATATAACGAACCAAGCTCTAAAATTTTTTGACGAATTTCCTCAGGATTTCAGCTTAACACCATATGAATTTTAAACTTTGAACCTTTGTACAAAAAAATTTATAGCGCAAATGCCACGATGTCCTTTTTAGGAGCTTGAAAAAATACCTAACTTCCACAGATGATATCTCCTCAAATATTGCGAACCAAGCTCTGAAATTTTTAGAAAAGATTCCTCAGGATTTCGGCTTTGCACCCTAAAAATTTCAGCTTCTGAAACTTCGTAGAAAAAAAATTATAGCGCAAATGCCACGATGACCTGTTTGGAGCAGCGAAACCCTAGAATCCAAAGCTCTGATACCAAATGTTGTGTAACCAGCTCCAAAAATAGAAGAAAAGAGATATCAACGCCTTATAAATAAGCCACTTCGAGGGGGCAACCTCCAACACATTACATAAATGAACAATTCTTGGATGATACAATTTACAAAACCTCCTTTCTATATATAGGAGTCCATGGGGCCATAATGTAATCCTAGTGGGCTACAATGTAATCCTAGCCGACCTAACAATAATAATTTAAGGGCACAATAATAACAAAATGGGGGTTACAAGGGTACAATAATAACAATAAGGGGGTTACACTAACAATAATAAGGGACTATACTAGTGATATAGGGACCTAACAGAGTAGTAGGGTAATGGTCAAAAATCTCATCATGAGGCGGTGAAGAGGACTCAGAGCAAATGGACTGTGGAGGAAGTGACACTCGCCCACGCCCACTGCCTCAGTGACAACGCATTCAATGTCGCTTGGGAATTATGGAGTTGTTGGAGGCATTGGAGATGAAAATGAGCGATGAAGGTTGAGTAGAGGGAGTAGAAGGCTGAGGAATCAAAGACTCAGGGGCAGAATTGAAGCTGCAATGGAGGCCGTGAGAGAAATGGTGAATAGGAGCTAGAGTAATGCAATAGTAGAGGCTGCACTGCCTCCCTGTGGGCATTCTAGAGCTCGGCTCTGAGACCACAGAGGGGCAAATGCAGCTAGAGGGCGATGGTAGAATGCTGCAGCGCGGAGGAATTTTGAAATGGTGGTAGCTGCATCAACGTTAGGGTGAATTAATGTTGAAGTGTTGAAACCAGGTGGAAGATATAAATGTCATCGTCCTGATCCCATGCGTGACCATGTGGCTAAGCCATGTGTCACGTGCTGGGCTCACCGTCCACCTGCCCATATTATTCACTCGCATCCGGAAAAAATGAGATAGTTATTGGTAAACCCTTGTTTTTCAATTGTGTCACTATGTCCATTACACTAAACAAAATGTCTAATTTTCATGGACAATTATTTCAAACAATACAACAACTTTCATTGATATCCAAATAGATCATCATTGTTTGTTGGAACTATTGTTAGTACTACTCGAGCTACTTCCATGAATTGGTTTACTTTGACAGATGTTTTGTTGATTTCTTTGAAATTTTTTGACTTCTTCTTGTTACATCTACAAACACAAAAATAAAGTGTAATGAGCGTATCAACATTAGTGAGAATGATGAAAATTTAAATAAATAATACACATCAATGTGAATCGAATAGCAATGTACCCTAGTAAGAAATTACTCATGAAATTTACACATGGTTTCAAAACCAAGTCTCATGCCTTGTTGCAATAACACTTTTGTTGGCATAGTTCCATATTTTTTTTCCTACAAGTTTTATACCCCATAATAAATCATAGATTTAATATAAAGAATTTTTTTGTTCTATTAATGATAAACTTAGTGAATTAAAACAACATAGAGACTTACAAAATCCAAAATTAATTTTTGATATGAAAACATATACTCATAACCCATATTTAACCCAATGTCAATCAATTCTTTTGATGGATCTTCTTTGTATATTAGCACCTATTTGAAAACATTCAAGAATGATTGTTGTAAAATAACTGAAAATATACAAAAATGGAATCTTAAGTTCTTATAAGGAAATATTAGCAATTACTCACAAACTTTGATATCTACTCTGTTGTCGCTCCTATAGACAGCCTAGAGTTGTGATAGACCAGTGCCTAGGACATCTTATATAGCAAGGAGCGTGTAATATAACATGGGGAGTTATCAGCAAAAGGCTCTCATGCTATCTCTTGTTAAACAAGGAAATTAATTTGAATGGGACCAAACTCCAGAAACGTGGCACATGAAAAGAGATACTGCAGAGGCAAGATGTAAAACTCTAACACAAAGCATCAGACAATTCAGAGACAGCTTACTGCAAAGTGGGTCGATTCAGAAATACTTCACAGAGATAAATAATCCGAAGGTGTTGACTGTGTAAGAAAGGTGAGAGAATACTAGCTATCATATAGATGATATCCAGATACACAAATTACCATGAATGGGCTTACCGATTTAAGAATCCATACATAATAACAACGTTTTAAAAATAGCATTCCATAGAAGCTAATATAGTAGAAGTATGGTAGAAGTGAAGATGGAACAGTATATCATGCATGAGCTATATTTAAAGCGCTTGATTGATTCAAACATGTGTATCAACTAGGATAAATCCATACCAAACCAGTGAGCCACTCGCATTCCAAAACATGATACAAGAAAGATGGATGAAAACAGGATGAACATTTAAATTAACACGTAAAAGGAGAAGTTACAAACTGTGAAATACCAAAGTCCAGAATCCACTTTAACAGATGGAACTCCTCCTCACTGAGACCCTACGGGCTCTGAGCATTCATACAAGAGTTCAAAAAAATGTATACAAAATTCTCTTACTGCACAATTTTCTGATAAATTTGGAACCCTCAATAATCTGTTCTTAGGGAGTTTTATAGGAGAACAGAAAACTAGTAAAAGCGGTAGGTGATGAACATTTAATTTGCCTCATTAAGACAAAATGGCGGAAACATTCGTGCCCATACTGCTGAATGAATATGTTGTGTTGTATGTACTTTGTAGCATGCCTTCTAGAATAAATGCGCTAGGTGAAAATCTCTTTAGGAACACGTCGTAGAAGTAAAATCACATAAACATTCCGTCCTTTCCTGCAAGAAAATTCTGCCGAAATGAAACCTTGAGGGCAATGTCGTCTGCGCATGGTACCTTCTGCGTGATCCATGATATCTTTGTTTTGGTACCCTTGCCATTTAAATATTAAATCCGAGCCCAAAATCTTCAATTGCAGTTATTGAACTCTTTTATTTCCCACTGATGCTTTTTGCCGCAACATTAATGTCTCCATCTGCAAAAATCTGTGCTTTGAATGACTCTGGAGGGTTTGATAGATTTCAACCCTTTCTTAAATGGTAGTCTTTTCGACGCACCTTCCTAGGCCTTTCTTCATAAATTTCGCCTTTGCAAACTGGTCCTTTGACGTGCTCTTTGCTTCTGTAATGGAGGCTGCGAATCATGGCAATTTTCCATCACTGTAAACCTGCAAAACACACAAAATTGTGAAGAAAAAAAATGCATGGGGATGGCGATGCAGTGGGGATGACTGTGTAATAATGCGGCATGATGAAATGGCGGAAGAATGCAGGGTGGCGATGAAAAATGCAGTGGAATGATGATGAATGGACCGGGTAGAGGTTTCTAACGTAAAACAATGAAATTTTGACTTATGAATGGAATATATAAAGGGAGGAGGGACATGCGACACACACGTGGAATGGGTGACATGGAGATTACGGGGTCAATGGCGTGGTGTGAGTTAAATCTAAGCCGTCCGATCTCAGGAAGAGATCGACGGTGGAAAACACATCGGAGGGAAATGAGACGGTGGGCTAGGGGCACTGTTGACTTTGATTAACACCCATGCAGTTTCGTGAAGCGATCGTTGTCAGATGGCCCTCCCCAGATCAGACATCACACATGGATATCGTGTCGTGATTACAGACGAATGATAATGTGCGAGGAACGGTGGTTTTGAAATAGTGCACAGGGATGCGTGGCACGCGATGAATGGCATCGCTCCAAAAAATAAAAAACCGCCCTCCTCCTAAAGGAAGTGCGATAGAAACCGGGCAGTTTTGAACAGAGGACGCGGGGCGGGGACCACCGGGGCAGATAGACTCTAGGCCGTTGATTTTACGGTTTTATCGGACGGCAGGCAGATGGGCTACGGGTGTGATAGAGATGAACAAACGTTGTCCGATCTGTACAGATTAATGGCTAAAAATGCACCCAATATGTATTTGATAAGCGCCCTCCTGGATAGCACTTGGTTTGGTGCCCTGGTCGTGCGAAGAAAAAGACAGAGGGGCTAGGGCCAAAGGGGCTAAGCCTTAAATATTTTCGAAAGCGGATTTTCAGCCTTGCACAATGTAATTTGGGGAGTAAGAAATGGCACGATAGGCAGAAAAATATTTTTAGGAACAAAGAGGTGGTTTGAAAGGTTTAAAGAGCATGGCTTGCAAAAAAATTTTTGTAGGAGGTTGACATGATCAACATACTCCTTTCTTCCTTGTCGTCTTGTTTTATGTGTTGAATGGGTTCCATTTTGTTTTGTTTTCTACAAGAAAATAGTTGAAAAATAATATAATAATATTTAATATTTGAAGCAAGTTTTTGTTGAGATGGCTCCTCTTATGATTCAATTATGTCTATTTCTTTGACCATCTCCTTGTACACTTTTTTGAGCATTCCTACTGGTATTTTTCGGATATCATCTCGTTGATCCTTTGGGATTTTCATAATCTTCCTCCAAAAGTAATAAACTATTTTTATATTGATATATAAACCCTAAATATAACAAAATTGATATTAATAAATGAATGCTTTGTATTAATATATACATATAATTCTATAAAACCATTTTGGTTAAAAATATTACTTTTTGAAAGATTTTTTTTTGTTGTTGTATGTTTTTTATATTGCAAGTATGACAAGTCTCATCGATTATTTCTCTAGATACACTTCGTGTACTTTTAATATAACTTGGTTCTTAGAATCATTACATTGAATTTTTTATTGTAAGTGGAAAGTATGTCTCTACATTCATTCCACTACATCCCTCATAGTTTTATAAAATAAATTCCCCCATTTCATTAATCTCCACCACCACTCCAGATGAGCTAAGGACCAATTATTCTTTATTTACATGTTTTATAATTTTTTTCTTCTTAGAACAACATTATTTCCTTCATTTTTTGTTCCTGTAGAACATTAAAAATATGTGAATTAATACATTATTTGAAATATGTTATCTAATATTCTTACATAATATATTATTAATGAACATTCAAAAGAAAAAAACTTATATTGAATAGTATTTTTTCATTCACTTGATTCATCCTTCTGCAATTTTTCCTTCAGGATTTTATGCTCTTCAACATTTAGATAAAAAATAATCTTATCAAGCTTCCTAATTTTGTGGCTTTGCTTGACACCCATTAATAAATACATATTTGTTAAACTTAAATATAGTTAAAACATATTAATTTTGTAAAGAATTTACAAATAACTTGTCTTTTCTTCTTTTTTGGATGTGTTATCACTGTGTCGATCAATGTTTTTGTTACTTGAAAACTTCTCAGACATTTTTTTATGAATATAAAACCTGTACCATTAAATATGGAATCAATTAAATATATTTTATAAAAAAATAACAACATTTTCAGCCAATAACAAATTTAGACACTAGTGCACTTATTTGAACAAAACACATTGATGCATTTAATTTGGTTACTACACCGAGAATTTACTTATTAAGCACCAATAGAGAAAATTGTTTTTTTTAAGAAATTAAATTATGACATTGCGATATGTAACGATAAAAGAACCACCATCACAGTAAAAAATGAAAACAAGAAAAAAAACACATGTTTTTTTACTTAACGGTGTTTTTTGTCATAGCCGTTCTGGTGCATTATATAAAACATGGGGCACTGATGTGTTATACTTTGATAAACGCATCAAGTGTTTAATTATTGAGCACCGACAATGAAAATTATTACTTTTTAAAAACAAAAAAAAATTATAACATTTTTTGACTTAACAGTCCTATTTTTCATAGGTGTCTCTGTGGACTATATCAAACATAAAGCACAGATGTGTTATTTAAAACATAGAGAATCGATAAATGAGCACTCTTTTTTAAAAGGTGAACATGGCCGATAGGGTTTGGATCCCATTCATGAATTGGTCCCCATGCTTTACATGTGAAATAGATTAGATACAGTAATACACAAACATCTTAAATCTAAAAACCCTAAAATGAAAAGCCATAATTATGAAGTGGTAGAGGGAGTTAAACCCTAAGTTGAAATTTTGCAGTCTTGTAAGCAAGAATAAGCAAGGGTTTAAGGTAAGTATTGATTTTTTTGTTTTTGTCTGAATTTTAATTAAATCTAAAAAAGAACAAAGATTGTAAAAAAATTATTACCAAAATAAATAGTAAACTTTTTACTATGCAGGGTTTTTATTATTTTCTAAATTTTAATTCAATCTAAGATAAATTATAAAATTTATTTTTATTATAAATTGTAAAATTTGTTTTTATCAAAATCAGCTGTAAAATTTAAATTTTTTACTATGCAGGGGTTTGAGTGAAATACCATACCTTTCAAATTTTGATCTTCTAAATAGTTGATTTGTTGTTCCAAAAAAAATTTCTACTCCAAAGTGCTTCGAGTATGTCTCTATTGCAAATCTCTCTTTTAATTAAATCCAACATAAATTGTAAAAAAAATTACGAGTAAAATTTTAAGATTTTACTATGCAGGGTTCTCAGTAAATCACCATACCTTTCCGCTTTTGATATTTTGAATAGTTCTGTTGTTCAAAAGTATTATGCCACTCCACAATGCTCCCACTTTGTCTCTCTTGCAAGTGTCTCCCTTGATTTTTTACGAAAAATAACAAAATAGTGAATAACTTATTCCTATTTAAAAGACTGTATGAAATTAGATTTCGAAAAATCATTACGGCTCATTTTTAAATTTGAAAAAGAAAACAAATTCTCTCTTTTTTTCACTTTTTCTGAATGCCAATGAGTTTTAGAGGAAAACACACTGGTGCATTTTTGTGTAACGCACATGGTTAAGATAACTTATAAGTGCACTAAATTTTTATAATGCATCGATATGATAGAATCAATTTTTTATTTTTGAAAGCCTGGAGACTAGTGTGGTTATTATTTTAAATCCATGGTGCGGTTATTAGTGAAACACATCGGTGCGATGATTTTTATAGGAGCACCGATATGACATAATTCCTTGTTTTATTTTTGAAATCACAGAAATTGGTGCGGTTATAATTTTAATGCACTGGTGTGACTTTTAGAGAAACACATCAGTGCAATTAGCGTTAGAAGAGCACCTTTATAATGGAATTTATTTTTTAATTTTGAAATCCTGAAAACCAGTGTTGTTATTATGTTAATGCCCTAGTGTTGTTATTATTGAGTGCAACAGTGTGTTGAAGTTTACAAAAGAATCAATGTGCTCTAAAACTTGTCTGAATTTTTATTTCAAATAAAATGGCATATTCTTATCAAATTATCCTTTAGAATGCATTGACATGAGTTGTAGTAATTCATAGTATACATTTTTCACTTAAATTTTCCTTATTCATGAAAAATGGTTTCAAAACTACATTGAAATTAAGATTGTGGTTAAATGGTTCTTGAAATTAATTTTAGGTATGTACACAAAAATGTATTGTTGATTTTTCTAAAATGCGGGGATAATATATCATAATATCAAATGACCAATTCTTTAGATTCCAACTCGTTCCATATTGCTCAAAGGCCTTCGCAGAGTTCTCCCTTTACATCTCCAATAAATGTATATTTATTTATATTTTGATTATCTAATTGATATTATTTTATCCATGTCAATTTGAATAAAAATGTATCCAAATTTGTAGGATCTTGATTTAGAATCGAGTTCAGATGCATAAAATATTTCCTGATTTCAAAAATGTTGGAATTTCTTATCAGGAGCAGCATACCGCAAGCAGTTGGTAAATGAAAATGGACAATCGCTTCACCCTGCCAATTGGAACATGGCATGTTCCAGCCACAATCTTGGGTTGGAAATGGAAATAATTATTTGGTACAATGTAATTTTAACAAACCAATTGTGTTTTTCTTACAAATATCATTGATGTACTAATGCTCAATATTTCTTGAAATTAGGATTCTAGTGATGATAAGCGATCCACCTACCATCTTCTAGATCACCCCACTACAATTTCAAATCGAGAGAAGGCTAAATTAAGAGAAAAAATAGAAATGAAGCATACAAAAAATGGTTGAATCAACCACTTCTTCAATTCCCACTATGTCCACATTCACCAATTAGGAATGACTACAAAAATAGTATCTCTTCATCACAAGTTGGTAATGGAGACAATCAAATAGAGTTTGTAGTTATGGATGATTACTTACGGGATATGATTGCCATGGAGGAAATGTTGTTAGATGCATTCTGAAACAATGAGCTAGGGGATGATGCTCATATCATTGACACCTTATTCGAAAGCCTAAAATTTAGTTCCACCACGCAACTCTTTGGACTTGGCGGCCTGTCAAATTCCACAAAAATGGGGACAACGATGTTACTATACAACTTGAAAGCAAAGTTCAACATATTGAATGCATATTTGTTGGCAATATTGAGGTAATTGACCATGATCAAGTCCCTTATATTTTGAGATAAAATCTTATCACACAATCAACATTAAAAATGGTTGATTTTATGAGTGTTGAATATTGACACTGCATATTTATAGTGCCCAACAATTGTATATTATTCAAATATAATGTTATTTTGAGTGATATTGTCTTGCTAAGTAGTTTCGAAGATGCAAATAAAATGTAAAAAATGTTTTGTGTTGAGTACATATCATATCATGTGTGTCTGAATGATTGTATTTTATATAGAGGATAATATGTAGAAAAAGAGATATGTCTGAATTATGGGCATTAGGTACCACCAGCCTAGATCCATTTAACTCTGGATCTATCATGCACCGAGAGGGATCAAATCTCTCGAGGTGCAAACCTATTTTTTGAGTGCAAAACTTGAGGAAAGGTTTGCACCTCGAGAGATTTGATCCCTCTCGGCGCATGATAGATCCAGAGTTAAATGGATCTAGGCTAGTTTCAGTCGGAGGCATCAACGTCACATTTTTCAGATTATTAAAATTTTTGTATATTTTTGAGATGTAAGATGGATCTAGGCTGGTTTCAGTCCTGTGCTACCAAGGAAAATCTATCAAAGATATGATTAATTTTATCAGTAATATGTAAATAGATCAAATATTAGTATAATGATTTTAAATATGATAAATATTTCTGAAATTAACTTGGTCATTTAAATTTTAAATTTTCTTAGTTACCTCAGTTCGTTGAGATGATAATTATTGTTAATAACTATAATGATGAAAAATGATGAAATATTTTTTTTAAATGCAAAGTGACAATAATAGTGTCGAAAGATAGAAAATGTGAATAATAAGAACGTACTCATGTTACAATCAATCTCAAACTATTTTCTTCTACTATTATTATTTCCTCCCTTGTTAGTTTTGTTATCTTTTCATATCGAATATATGAAAAAGAAAATTAAATCGTAAACCATTTAAATCTTTAGCTCGATCTGTTGTAGTAAACATGATACCTTGTCTCTCTTGCTCTCCAATATTAATAGCTTAAATTACTATAACACAAAAATCAATCTACATTGTTAATAACTTTTTGTGCTTACACTAAAATCAATGCATATTGTTAATCCAATCACTTTCATATTAATGTACCGTCATATTTCCAATTACATCAAATCATAAATCAGCATATACATTGAAATCAATGCATTTAATGCAAGCAATCAAATAAAATTAGAAAATAACTTCTACATTGAAATCAATGCACCTAATGCAATCAATCAAATAAGATTAAAAACCAACATCTACACTGAAATCAATGCATTTACTCAAAGCACTAAAATAGGATTAGAAATCGCCATCTACACTGAAATCAATGCATTTAGCGCAAACAATCAAATAGTATTAGGAATAATCTACATTGAAATCAATGCATCTAGTGAAAGAAATCAAATATAATTATAAATTGACGTCTAAATTGAAATCAACACATCCAGTGTAAGCAATCAAATAGTATTAGGAATCATCACCTACACTGAAATCAATGCATCTAGTGCAAGTAATCATATATCATTAGAAATAAATATCTACACTAAAATCGATGCATCTAGTGCAAATAATCAAATAGGATTATAAATCACCATCTTCACTTAAATCAATCCATCTAGTGCAAGAAATATTCTTCCCTCTCTCCACCCTCCATCCATATCTATATCCCCATCCATCTCTTTTTTTTTGTCTCTATCTCACCCCCTTAAACACACACGCTCTCGCACTCCATATATATCATTCTCTTTGTCGATCACCCTCTCTCCCCATCTCTCTCTTCTTCCCTCTCTTCCCCTTCTCTCCCTCTCCCCCGCTAATATCTCTCTTTCCTCCTTTTGTCCTCTCTCTCTCTCTCTCTCTCCATCTTCCTTATCACTCACTCTCTCTCTCTATAGGAACCAACATCTACACTAAAATCAATGCATTTACTCAAATAAATCAAATAGCATTAGAAATCGCCATCTACACCGAAATCAATGCATTTAGTGCAAACAATCAAATAGGATTAGAAATAATCTACATTGAAATTAAGTCATCTAGTGCAAGTAATCAAATATAATTATAAATCGACATCTAAATTGAAATCAACACATTTAGTGCAAGCAATCAAATTGTATTAGAAATCACCACCTACACTAAAATCAATGCATCTAGTGCAAGTAATCAAATATCATTAGAAATAAATATCTACACTAAAATCAATGCATCTAGTGCAAATAATCAAATAGGATTAGAAATCACCATCCCCACTTATATCAATCCATCTAGTGCGAGAAATATTCCTCCCTCTCTCCACCCTCCATCCATATCTATATCCCCCTCCATCTATTATTTTTTGTCTCTCTATCTCACCCCCCTAAACACACGCGCTCTCGTACTCCATATATATCAATCTTTTTTTCAATCACCCCCTCTCCCCATCTCTCTCTTCTTCCCTCTATTCACCTTCCATCTATATCTCTATCTTCCCCTTCTCTCCCTCTCCCCCATTAATATCTCTCTTTCCTCCTTTTGTCCTCTCTCCCTCTCTCTCCATCTTCCTTATCACACACACTCTCTCTCTCTAGAAACCAACATCTACACTGAAATCAATGCATTTACTCAAATAAATCAAATAGGATTAGAAATCGCCATCTACACTGAAATCAATGCATTTAGTGCAAACAATCAAATAGGATTATAAATCATCTACATTGAAACCAATTCATCTAGTGCAAGTAATCAAATATAATTATAAATCGACATCTAAATTGAAATCAACAAATTCAGTGCAAGCAATCAAATTGTATTAGAAATCACCACCTACACTGAAATCAATGCATCTAGTGGAAGTAATCAAATATCATTAGAAATAAATATCTACACTAAAATTGATGCATATAGTGCAAATAATCAAATAGGATTATAAATCACCATCTCCACTTATATCAATCCATCTAGTGTGAGAAATATTCTTCCCTCTCTCCACCCTCCATCCATATCTATATCCCCCTCCATCTCTTCTTTTCCGTCTCTCTATCTCACCCCCCTAAACACACACACTCTCGCAATCCATATATATCAATCTCTTTGTCAATCCCCTCCTCTTCCCATCTCTCTCTTCTTCCCTTTATTCACCTTCCATCTATATCTCTATCTCCCCCCTCTCTCCCTCTCTCTCCATCTTCCTTATCAGTCACTCACTCACTCACTCTCTCTCCACCTTTCTCTCTCTATTTCTTTCTTGTTACCTCTCTCCCCCTCCCCCTCCAAGTCCATCTCTCTTTCCCTCCCTCTCTCCACTCTCTCACATCCTCTCTCTTGCTTCCTCTCTTTCCCTTTCTCTCCCATCTCTCTCTTTCTTCACCCACCAACTATGTTACTATATCCCTCCCTCTCTCCTTATATCTCCTTCTCCCCCATTATCTCCATCTCTCCTTATTTGTCTCTTTATCTCAGCCCCAAACATACATGCTCTCTCTCTGTCTCTCCCTTGCTACTCCTTCTCTCTCTCCACTTCTCACTCTCTATATTTCTTATTTCCTACATCTCTCCCCCTCCAACTCCATCTCTCTTATCGATCCCTCTCTCCTCCTCTCTCTCTCAAGTCCTCTCTCTCGTCCTTCATCTCTCTCTCTCTCCCCTAAATCCCTCTCTCTACCCTGATCTCTCTCTCTCTCTCTCTCTCTCTCTCTCTCTAATACTCTCTCTTCCCCCATCACTCTCCTCCTCTATCTCATCCTTCCTCTCTCTCCCTTTCTCTCCCACCTCTCTCTCTCTCTATCTCTTTTCCCTCCAATCCTCTCTCTTCCCCCATCTCTCTCTCTCTCTCTCTCTCTCTAATCCTCTCTCTTCCCCCATCCCTTTCTTTCTCTATCTCTTTCCACCCCTCTCTCTCTCCAACTACATTACTATATCCCTCCCTCTCTCCTTCTCACTTCTTCTCCCCCCCCCCCTTATTTCCATACATCTTACTTTGTCTCTTTATCTCACCCCTAAACATACTCACTCTCTCTCCATATCTCCCTTATCACTCTCTCTCTCTCTATTTCTTCTTAGTTATGTAAACTAATGAACATAAATATTCATAAATATAAAGTAGATTATGGAGTAAATATGAAAAGCATTTTTATTTACTTACCATACCTCTAGTTTATTTATATTTTTATTTATTTACCATACCCCTTTTCTTTACTATGGTATTTGGCCCATAGGCTTGTTATATAATTAGATTTTTATTTATAATCCTATTTGATATATTGCTATTTATTTACCTTACCTCTTTATGCCTCTTTTATATTTATTTATTTACCATACCTCTTTATATCTATTTTATATTTATTTATTTATTTATCATACTTGTTTATACCTCTTTTATATTTATTTATTTACCCATGGTATTTGGCCCATGGTATCAATATTAATTTGTCCCATGGTATTCGTCCCATAGGCTTCATCTAAATAAAACCTCTTTTTTTATGGAATAAATATAAAAAGAATTTTTATTTATTTACCATACATCTAGTTTATATATTTTTTTATTTATTTACCATAGCTCCGGAGTAAGTATAAATTCATTTTACAAATATTTAATTAAAAGAAATATTAAAAGATTTTGGATTTTGATTGTTTGTGTTGAATTAACTCTTTTCCTTTGATTTAGGAAATGGTATTGACTTTAGTAAAGAGTAAAGATGTTTAAAATTTTACTTAATTTGGAAATTCAATGTGGTAATTGTTTTTGTTAAAGGTAAATTTATGATCCATTCAAATTCATGTATATAATTTCCTATCCATTAAAATTATATAAATAATACATAATTGTATTAGAAATTGATATATGTTCTAGCACAATGCGATTTTTTTAATTTTATTTTTTATTTTTTAATTTAAAACTTAAGCCGACATTTTGTACGAGGACGTGACCCACCTGACATCGGGGTCATATTGGGCTGTAGATGCGCCTCTCGGCGCAATAAAAAAGAAGGTAAATCACATGTTCCTCCTCATAAGATATTGAGGAACATGCCTATAAGCCCAAGGATTCAAAGGCTCTTCTGTTGCAAAGAATAAGATATGTTGCAGGGATGGAATGCCTCACACATAATTGAGTCAATGGTTATGTGAATCCCAACAAATTCAACAACCGTGAAGCTTATATAGGATACAAGGCCCAAAAAATTCAAGGATGAAGTACGAAGTCTACGACACAGCATAGCCATGGATGGCTTCAGCCCATATTCCCTCCAAAACACAAACTATTTTGTTTGGCATATGTTAGTGATCAATAATAATATCCCCCCATGGTTTTCCATGAAGAATGAACATCTTACATTGGCCCTCATAGTCCCTGGTAGAAGACAAGTGAAGAATATATATTTCTACTTACAACCATTGGTAGATGAATTGAAGGAATTATGGGAAGGGATACATGTATACGATGTATCAAGACCCATCACAACATAGAGGAGTTTTATGTTGTAAGATATATGTGCTTACATCATACATGATTATCCAATATTAGGAGTTCTCTTTAGTAAATTACACGTATTTTGATTTGTTTATATATGTAAAAATATTGTTCTACTAAATATTAATTTAGTTCACTGCAATTTTTCTGATGTTCATGATCGCTAACATGCCCTGTATTATACAATAATTTAGGAGGTCTTGTAACAAAAGGGTATTATGGATGTAAATGTTGTGGACCTTCTCTAAAGGCTAGGTGGTCCAACCACCTACAAAATCCACTGTATGACTTATCCTGGGTATTCCTCCAGAAATAAAACCCTTACAGAAGAACAACATCCTCTTTCAATGGTAAATCAGATAGAACCCAAAGGCTTGCAAGAATGACACTAGATAAATGGCTTAGAGCATATTAAACAGAGAATGAGAAGGATATTATGGAAATATTCGACTCAAATGGCGAACCTATGTTCGATGATGCAAAATTATTCAACACCTATGTTGAGAAATTTCCCATTGAGATTAAAAGGAATTTTGTCTTGTATGATCTCCCATATTGTGAGCATCTTAAGATTGCACTATTACTAGATGCCATGCATATATTTAAAAATGTTTCATATTATTTATGGAGGCATGTATCATTGAAATAAAATGGCACATTGGTTGTTAGGAGAGATCTTATTTATTCAAAAACTAAAAAGAAACATTGGCCAAGGCAAGAAAGTAGAGAAGAGGAAGGTCCTTGTTGGTTTCAAAGAAGGTAGCGTCCCATGCATGTTAAAGAAATATGATTTTACTTTGGCAAAGGAAGCTAATTAGTGTGAGGGTGCCTTGTTTATATGGGTCTTCACTACAACTTTGCGTCACTATGCAGGACCATTTGTCAAGGTTGAAATCGCATAACCATTTGAACCTTCTAAGAGTATGTATGTCAAAAACATGGTTTTATTTTAACGAGGTAAAATATAATTAATTTTTTTATGTGTTTAATTTAAAGTTTCATTATCCACTACTCATGTGTGGGTGTGTGAAACATGACTTCCCCAAAGGCCTATGATGTGCCATATATAAATGATCAATATTTGTATGTTGGATCACATCAAAGGAGATTCATATGGCTAGCATTCCACACTGGCATCAAGAGATAGTTGAGACTGTTTGTATGTTTGATAAGGAACTACCGACTATAAAAACCCTCGGTTAAAAATCCATGTAATAAAGTTAATAAAGGAAAAATAATACTAAGGTAACAGGACACGTATTCCAAGATGAATGTTGGTCAAAAAAATAGTGATTGGGATCACTTGTTATTAATAAATGGCTATGGAAATTGGCAAAGGAAAAGTGGAATTAATTGGAATTTATTTATGAAAATAATGGAAAATAGGAGAAAAAGAAGGTGAAAGGTCACATAATTGCATGTGAGGGAAATTGAAGAAAAAATGAAGAAAATAGATGCCTGAATAATAAAAAGGCTTCCTGAGGATAAATTCACAATCTTTTGTCATTTTTAGCTTGGAGCTCTCTCTATTATATAAAAATTAATTATTCTGTATATATTAGTTTAGTTAAGTAAAGGGCATGATCAAAGATCATGCCCCTTCACCAAGAGGAACTTAGGTTTGCATTTAAGCCCGTGGACCTCACTCTGTAATGCATCCATTCATTTATTATTTAATAAAATATATAATTACAGTCAATCACTATTGAACGCAGGGTTTTTGTGCAACATTTGGTATCAGAGCAATATGGCGTGGTCGAGGAAGTTGTGAGACTCTGTGTGGCAGTGGCTAACGACCTTTGGGCTATGTATATGGATGAGGCTGTGAACGACATGTAAGCCATGTTTTTTTTCTTTTTCTTTTTCCTTTTTTTTAAAAATTGTAACTTTTAATTTTGTTTTGAAATTGTTTTTTGTATATGTATTTTTATTTTTATTTTTTTCTTTTTTTGAATATATTCTCTTTTCCTTTTTATTTATGTACTTTTTTTTTCTTATATAGTTTTTTTCCATATTTTTTTTTAATGGCTAAGGGCCAATTGGAAAAAGTGGAGAATCTCCCAATGTGTGGCAAAACACTTCAAATATGATGGCAAAAAGGTTGATGAATTTTAATGGTCATAGACCTGGATCAGAATGGCTCTGTGCAGTGGTGAGCGGCAAGAAGATCAAACTGCTCTAATACCTTTTGGAGGCAATATATTTTGGGAAGCAAGTTCTCCATATGAATAGACCATATAACCGTCTCCAGTACCTCCTCCAACAAAATACTCTTTCCGAAGAACAACAAAAGTGGATTGATTTTTTTTTTTCCTTTGACATGGAGGTACTCCATAAAAAAGGAAAGGAAAATGTAGTGGCAGATGCTCTGTCCAAGAAGACAAAGAACCGTCACTACTTACAGTCTCGGTTGTTGTTCCTGAATGTCTTAATGATATTTGAAGTGAATATGCAAAAGATCAAGAAACAAGTGCTATAATCAATAACCTTCATCATAACTCAAAATTTGAATGGAATAACGATATTTTATGGTACAAGGGAAGAAGCTATATGAATTCAAATTCTAAGTTTAAGACTAATATTCTCAAAGAGTCACATGATTCATTGTTAGTCGGACATGTAGGATTCTTTAAAATATACTATAATGCATGTCAGTCATTCTTTTGGAAGGGAATGAGTAACAATATGTAGAAATATGTAGCAAAATCTGATAAATCTCAAAGGAATAAAAATGAAAATATTATGACACCTGGATTACTTCATCCTTTAAATATCCTGAATCAAAAGTGGGAAGAAATATCAATGGACTTTATCGAAGGGTTACCTGTATCTGAGGGTAAAGGAAAAATTCTTGTAGTAGTCGAAAAACTCACCAAGTATGCTCACTTTATTGGAATGATGAAATTAGATTCAAAAAAACAAATTGTTGAGATATTTTTCAAAAAATTTTACAAATTACATGGATTTCCCAAGGTCATTGTGAGCAATAGAGATGCCAAATTTAAGGGTAATTTTTGGAAGGAATTTTTTAATCATATAGGAACTTAATTCAACATGATTTCAGCTTACTATCCTCAAACATATGGCCAAAATGAGGTTGTAAATAAATGTTTGGAAGCCTATCTACATTTTTATACCACAGACAAATAAAATAATGGTTACATCTCACGGAATGGTGTTACAATTATACTTACCACACATCAACGAAAATAACTCCATTTCAAGCTTTGTATGGGTATGAACCTCTGAAATGGAAATAATTTTATATCATCTAGACGAAACTACCAGTTGTTAAAAACTAGTTAGAAGAAACCAAAAAGGTTTTCTAAACTCTGAAAGAAAATCTAAATCATGCAAGAAACTGTATGAAGCAGCAAGTTGATCGAAACAAAACTGAGAGAGAATTTGAAGTTGGAGAATGGGTATTTGTCAAACTTCTTCCATACAAGTAGTTGTTCTTAAAACAAAAAGGAAAAAATAAATTGGCACCAATATTTATGGACCATACCTTATCAACAAAAATATCAGCCAAGTCACATATAGTTTAAGCCTTCCTGATAAAAGTCATGTTCACAATGTCTTCCATGTATTTGACCTCAAAAAGGCGCTTGGTGAACATCAATCAGTGAAAACAACACTTCCGTCCTTCGATGATGAAGGAAGGGTCATTCGAGAGCTATAAGGTATCATCTACTTCAGGGAAAAGAAGCTCTCATATTGAGTAATCAAGGAATACCTGACAAGTGGAAGGACTTACCAGAAGAAGAAGCTTCTTCAGAGACTGAAGCATTTCATCAACAACATCTGGCGTTACATATGCTTTGAGGACAAAGCATCTTTTGGGAGGAAGGAAATGTTATCTAAAAATTACCTATTTTTTATCTATTAGTTTAGTTAAGAAAAGGGCATGATCAAAGATCATTCCCCTTCACCAAGAGGAAATTAGGGTTGTATTTAAGCCCAGGCCTCTCCCTCTATAATGCATCCATTCATTTCTTATTTAATAAAGTATATAATTACAGTCAATCACTATTGAATGTTGAGTCTATGTGCAACACTCTCTCTATTCTCTCTCTCTCATACTCTTGCACACTTAGATTTTCTTGGAGAATTTTGGAATACTTTAGATTTCGAGAAAGAAGGCAAAGGAAAAACAAGAAAGAACAAGAGAACAATAGGATCAAAAACTACAACGGGACTTATATGTACAAATCAAGTTGTATGTATGATTTCCTTGTTATTTTTGGAATGCATGATATATGCATGTGGTTTCTTGGTTATCACTTGTCATTGGCATGGAGAATTGTCGGGATTGATAGTTTTTTTTTCCTGGATAGACATGGTGTTATGTTTTTTCCATTTATTTTCTAATTGGTCTTATGGTTGTGGGCTGAGTTACTAGTTATTGGAGCCTTGGTTGGAGAAATGCTTTGGAAGCCTTGGAAAAACTTGGGTTGAGTTACTAGTCTTAGAGCTTTGGTTGGAAAAACACTCTAGAGCCCTTGGAGGGTTCAGTTACTATTACTGGAGCTTTGGTTGGAAAAATTCTCTGGATCCCTGCAAAAACAGTGGGTTGACTTAATAGTCCTGGAGTTGGGTTGGAACAAATGCTCTAGAGCCTAGGAGAACTTGTGTAGAGATTGATCTGGTGATGATTAGTGATTTTTAACAGTGAGGTGGAATCATCGGTTGAGGGTTGACGTGGTTTTTCCTCTAGAAGCCCTAGTTTGGTTTTGGTTGGTTTATTCAATGAGATCCAACATTCACACTTGGAATATGGGATGGGGGTGATTGGTTGAAAGAGGAATTTGGTTCAACCTAATCTATGGTCAGGTGGTGCATGGATGTTCCTAACTTGGTTGTATTTTCATATGTTAATAAGAGCTCTTTTCCTTTTGTATTTCAAGAGTATTTATACTTGATATTATGTGGCTTTGATGGTTAGTCTATCATTGTTATTATTTTGTTTATATGTTGGTTATAAACATGGTTTCATGTAAAATTATAGATATGGCTCTTAACATGTTTAGATTGGTAAACTAATGCTTATTTAGTGCATGTCATACTAGATATTTTTGAAACTATTATGAGAGGTAATTATACCTTCTTGATGATTCTCATATAAGTATCATATCCCTATGTTAGATATGCATTTATGACCTGTAGATTACATGTTCACAATGTATTTGACCAAATGGTTGGCATGGTTAGGCATAGTTAGGTCAAGTTCTTGACTAAGTTTTGTATTAATGGATTTTCCCTTGTGTCATTCATAATTTTGGAAATTTTTATCAATTTCTGGGCAAAGGTCTAGATCCTAGTAGCCTTGAAAAAGTGGATTAGATTGTGAGGTCGCATGCACAGAACTAGGAATTCTACACTACAGTCACTAGGAGAAAGAATTATCCATGTGACTTGAGGGTTACAATTTCCATCTTACCTTGTTATGAAAGAGACTAGGAGTCCATATCACTAAAAAATAAAGTTAGCTCAGGGGTTGGGCACCTGCAGTGGTTGTTCATCTCCTGTGGCTCTTGTAGCTCCTAAGGAAGGTCAGTAAATTTCTCGTTTTTTATTCCACTTCCTCAATTGTAACTAGGAGGTTGAGTCATGTCATAGTAGCTCCTCCTCTCATGCACTAGAAAATTTGGCGGAAATTCTGACGGCCAATTCGTCGCTATTCCGACACATAGTCGTCGCAAGAGCGACAGTTCGAGCGCGGGAAAAACGTGGTTTGTCATGTCGTCGTAGTTCCGATGCACATAAAAAGTGTCGCACTATCGACACTTCTTCCGTCGCTTTCGAACAAGCGTCGCTCTTCCGACGTCTTCCGAACCATCGCGCATCCAACGTTTGTAAGTTGTCGCACTTCCAACGAAATGTGGTCCGACGTTTTTAACGTCGCTCTTTCGACGTTTGTAAACGATCGCAATTCCGACGCAATGTGGTCCGACGTTTTTGGCATCGCTCTTCCGAAGTTTTTAAGTTGTCGCAATTCCGACGAAATTTGGTCCGACGTTTTGAACGTCGTTCTTCTGACGTTTGTAAACGATCGCAATTTCGACGAAATGTGGTCCGACGTTTTTAACGTCGCTCGTCCGACGTTTTTATACTGTCGCTCTTCCGACGTTTTTAAGCTGTCGCAATTTTGACGCTTACAAGGTGACGGTATACCGACGGTGGGTTCAATTTAAAAAAAAAATGAAACTTTAAAAGAGGAAAAACGTTGTTTTGAATATATTATATGAAGTAAAACAGTCCATGAAGTCATTACATTTTCACATCTGAAGATTGGAACCCAAATATCCATCCATAAAAGTGGAAGTCCCACCCCAGACAATGATAGAAAAATAACCCATGTCACATACAGGGACATGATATAAAACCCAGTAACGGTCCACATGGAGATTATCGACAATCTGAGAAAGCATCCAAATATGCCCGAGGCATTTATAAGAAAGTGAAATAGCAGTATGTAGAATAGTAAAGCAACAGATAGAGTACCGACGTCCATTGTTCCAAATACAAATTAAAGTACCCAAAATCCTTGAACAGAGAAAAACGCTAATCATGTGAGGAGTGTGATATGTCCAAAATATGAAAAGACCATCAGACCATATCAATAAACCAGCAACATAGACGAGCATCGCTAGTTTTGAAGGCAGAGTGATAAACATTAATCATTTTTTTTTTCACAAGAGAAAAAACGATGTTTTGAATATATTGTATGAAGTAAAACAGTCCATGAAGTCATTACATTTTCACATCTCAAGATTGGAACCCAAATATCCATCCAGAAAAGTGGAAGTCCCACCCCAGACAATGATAGAAAAATACCCCATGTCACATACAGGGACATGATATAAAACCCAGTAACGGTCCACATGGAGATTATCGACAATCCGAGAAAGCATCCAAATATGCCCGAGGCATCTATAAGAAAGTGAAATAGCAGTATGTAGAATAGTAAAGCAACAGATAGAGTACCGACGTCCATTGTTCCAAATACAAATTAAAGTACCCAAAATCCTGCAACAGAGAAAAACGCTAATCATGTGAGGAGTGTGATACGTCCAAAATATAAAAAGACCATCAGACCATATCAATAAACCAGCAACATAGACCAGCATCGCTAGTTTTGAAGGCAGAGTGATAAACATTAATCATTTTTTTTTCACAAGAGAAAAAACGTTGTTTTGAATATATTATATGAAGTAAAATAGTCCATGAAGTCATTACATTTTCACATCCGAAGATTGGAACCCAAATATCCATCCAGAAAAGTGGAAGTCCCACCCCAGACAGTGATAGAAAAATACCCCATGTCACATACAGGGACTTGATATAAAACCCGGTAACGGTCCACATGGAGATTATCGACAATCTGAGAAAGCATCCAAATATGCCCGAGGCATCTATAAGAAAGTGAAATAGCAGTATGTAGAATAGTAAAGCAACGGATAGAGTACGTACCGACGTCCATTGTTCCAAATACAAATTAAAGTACCCAAAATCCTTGAACAGAGAAAAACGCTAATCATGTGAGGAGTGTGATATGTCCAAAATATAAAAAGACCAACAGACCATATCAATAAACCAGCAACATAGACCAGCATCGCTAGTTTTGAAGGCAGAGTGATAAACATTAATCATTTTTTTTTCACAAGAGAAAAAACGTTGTTTCG
Organism: Pinus albicaulis; assembly: GCA_034641835.2. Lineage (NCBI taxonomy): Eukaryota > Viridiplantae > Streptophyta > Pinopsida > Pinales > Pinaceae > Pinus > Pinus albicaulis. The sequence continues at coordinate 205,355,482 of CM076571.1, forward strand.
AATATATTATATGAAGTGAAACGGTCCATGAAGTCATTAAATTTTCACATATGAAGATTGGAACCCAAATATCCATCCAGAAAAGTGGAAGTCCCACCCCAGACAGTGATAGAAAAATACCCCATGTCACATACAGGGACTTGATATAAAACCCAGTAATGGTCCACATGGAGATTATCGACAATCTGAGAAAGCATCCAAATATGCTCGATGCATCTATAAGAAAGTGAAATAGAAGTATGTAGAATAGTAAAGCAACAGATAAAGTACCGACGTCCATTGTTCCAAATAAAAATTAAAGTACCCAAAATCCTTGAACAGAGAAAAACGCTAATTATGTGAGGAGTGTGATATGTCCAAAATATAAAAAGACCATCAGACCATATCAATAAACCAACAACATAGACCAGCATCGCTAGTTTTGAAGGCAGAGTGATAAACATTAATCATTTTTTTTCACAAGAGAAAAAACGTTGTTTCGAATATATTATATGAAGTAAAACAATCCATGAAGTCATTACATTTTCACATCTGAAGATTGGAACCCAGACTCATGGAAAATTTGTCATCAAAAAATTAAGAAGACTGCCCTCATATGGGGAAAGCAGTCTTGAACGTTTAATTTACAGAATTCAAAAATATTACAAAGGTCCAGCACAGTAAAATAATCTAAAAGCAGCCTAATTAAGTGGGCATGCGAAGCAAGAAAAACAAATTAACCAAACTACTCCTCTAGTGGCTCCTCCATGATTCGGCACCATCATTCGGAAGGTCTAGGATCGCTAGGTGCTACCTCCACATGCATGCCACGGCTCCCCTCCTGAAGGCCCGAATGCTGGTCGGCTTTTTCCGAGCTCAGACCTGCCGGACGGGTGCATTCTTCCTCTGTTTGGGCCTCCTCGCGGAAGACCACAATGACTAAAGCCGTGATTCGCGGGCGGTTGAGAGAGCAATTAAAGGAAAATTGCGCAGTGCGCATCGTGGGAGAAGGTGAACTAGCGGTGGGGAAACGAGGAGCACTAGGGGAATCCATATGGTGGCCAGATCCTACAACCCGACCCCGCCCACTCCTAGTATTTGGATATCGACCTGCGTAATAATCACTGGAATGGCCGGAAGTCAACTCTGTTGAGGCGCTGGAGGGAGCGCGCAGGGGTTGACCTCTAGTGCTCCCCCTGCGGCAATGCATCCTATGATGCATGCGAGGCATGGGTGCAGTCTCAGGCACAGTGGGCACAAGAGGAGACGAAGAAAAACATACACAAGAAATAGAGGAAGACAGACATAGACAGAACCGAGAGAAATGCAGACATGTAGCAAGGTCTAAGCGGTAATTCAGCTGGCCACTTCTCCTTATCATCACAGTTAGCAGGCAGTGTAATCCAGCAACTGGCTCGTCTGAAAAACCATAGAGAAATGCCATTTTGTCGACCCGACTGCAATGCAATCAAAGGACGCCCGTCATAATTAATCTCTGATCATTATTAATGAGAGCCAAAGGCCGGATCATATTGGAGCGTGCGGAATCGCTAAGAGGAGTGGAGGTCTGATCTTGAACAGTGTTAAAACTTAATTAATGCGGATTTGATGTGAAAACTTAATTGAAGAGCGTTAAATATTAATGCGATTGAGATGAAATCACCATATCCATGTCCCATCGCCTTAAACGCCATCGAATGCACCCGCAGTCGGGAGTAGGGCAAGTTTTGATTGAGGACACGTGGCATAAATTGATTGGAGCGGATCTTTGTTTGGGTCGCTTGCGCAGTGGAAATCTAGACCCGTAAAATATTAGGGCGAATTTGATAAGAAATTCGCGTCACAACTCTCCCTCCATACGCCAGCCCAACTTCAGACCCGAAAAAGATTAGGGCGGAATTCATTTGGTTTTTTAGTCACAAAATTGGCCGACGTCAGCAGGCTATTTTGGAACGTGAATTTGGTTTGAATTATGGTTTATTGCCGTTTGAAGTCCGACGGGCTCGACTTAAGAACAATTTTGTTTGATCCCATCTTATAAAATTTGTGTTGGTTTTCTTTGATAATACACATATTTATAATAAATCATGAGAATACCACACTAGTAAACATGTGGAAAAGTTATATAAATTATTGAGAACAATCATTTTTATGTAAAAATATCCAAATGTGCTTTTGGGAAATAAGAATTCGAGTATTTGGTTCATATTGTTTTAAAGGAAGGAGTGAAGTTTGAGCCTCAAAAGATGCAAGCTATTACAAAATGACCTATTCCTAAGAAAATCAAGGTTCTTAGAAGATTTTTTAGACTTACATGATATTATTGATCATTTGTTAAGAATTATGCACGCATTTCAAGTCCACTCACATATCTCTTGAAGAAAATATCATTTATATGGAATGATGAGGCTACTTTGGCATTCTCTCTTTCAATGGATGCCATGATGTCTTCTACACCAACATCAGTTGCTCCTACTTTTGGTAAAACATTCATAGTAGAGTGTGAGGCACTAGGACAATGAATTTATGTAACATTAACACAATAAGGGATATCATTGGCTTTTAAAAGCAAGGAATTTAAAGAAAATATTTGGTGAAATCTACGTATGAAAAATAAATGGAAGCAATATTACATGCAATAAAAAATGGGGATAGCATATCATTGGGAGGTACTTTAAAGTCAAGATATACCATGATAGCATAAAGTATTTTTTGAAGCTATGGATTTCATTAGAAGATTAGCAAAAATGAGGAGAAAAAATGCAAAGTTTTAATTTTGAGATAATCTGCAAAAAGGGTAAGGAAAATTTAGTACATGATGCTCTTTCTAAAATAGAAGAGGCCTCAAATTTATATCCAATTACATTTTCTATTCCTAGGTGGCTAGAAGAAGCTTGCCATAATGGAAAAATGACAATAGTACTAAAAAAAAACTAAAATTTATAAAGGATGGGATGAAATCTATGGAGCATTGGGAGTGAAAGAGAGATATACTTTGGTGCAAATGTAGAATATTTTTATGCACGCAAGCATATTTGAATAAAAAAATATTAAGGGAGTCCCATGTCTCTCCGATGGTAGGACGCAGGGTTCCTTAAAACATCTCAAAGGATCAAAAAATATATTTTTGGAAGGAATGAAGAAAGATATTCAAAATTTTGTAAGAGAAGGTCGGGTTTGCATAGTAAATAAAAGAGAGATAGTAAAATCTCTAGGGTTACTTCAACCATTCCACATACATATTCAAAGACTAGAAGATATATCAATAGACTTTGTTACAGGGTTACTGAAATATAAAGGTAAGTATTACATTTTTGTGGTCATTTATATAGACAAATTTTGTAGATTTTTTTTGTAGAGCTCAAAGTACATAAACAACAAGCCAAGTGGCAGAAGTGTGGGGATTTCTACAATAAACCTTTGTGTGTGAACAATTGTTTCTAGTTAAATGATTTCCAAGCTTAGTTGCCATTGAATTATCTCGAACTTCTAATTGTGAAGAATTGTTTAACTGTGAGGCGATTGGGTACTGATAATTCCATTCTTCTGTCTTTGAATTCCCGTAAATTGTTGGATAACCCTGTGAACTCACCCCACCCGAAGGCGAGGTCTGTGTAGAGAACCGGGGTCGTGAACACTGTTCAAATATAAAAATCCCGCTTAATAAAGAGACAAAATTGTTGTGCTCTCGGAACCTGACCCGAGGATTGGACATGAGTTAACAAACAAAAGGATAGCAGAACCAGACTTGCACCCGTGGTCAAGCCCTATACCAAAACCACGAGCGGAATCACAAAAGCGGGTTGCACATATTGTACCGGTTTTGCGGAGTAGGTAGTATTTCCTATTCGCGAGTGATTCCATAGGGAATGCGACACGTAGCAAAGTGACCCCCGGAAAACCACCGTTTAACCCGCACCATCGCACGTTAAAGCCTGACGTTGGAAGCCGAGCGAAATTGCCAAGAGTCGTTGATTTGGAGAAGGGCCATCGGACGGTGGTCGCACATTGAACTTGCCCGGAGGTTAACTAAGGTGTGCGGAGGATAGCCAGGTACGATACGAGTGTTTGATTGGTTATTGATATATATAGGTGGGGCCGGAGTATAATGAAATTTTTTAATTAAACGATTGGCGGATAATTAGCATAAGTTTGGAGCGTGATTGTTGTAAGGCTGGGTGGTGAAATATAGAGCCGAAATTTCATTACAAGTTATTTATTTAAAAAGAAACGTGGAGTATAAATACAAAGTGTTGAATGTTAAACATTGGTTATAAGGATTGGAGATAATATAAAGTCGGGAATATAAATTAAAGTCCAACCATTGTGGATAGTATTTATTTATCAAATTCTACGAATTTGATAAATAAACCCCAAGAAAGAAGAAGTCAATTAAGACTCAGGCTGGAGGAAAAGAACGGGGTACACCAAGGGAAAATGCTGACACAGCGATTGTAGACACACCAGCTCTCCTTGGGGGTCCAATTTCAGTTTTGTTGCATCACACGATGATCTCTCTTCTCTGGCATTTACTTGTATTGAAGATCACTATTCTAGGAATAAGGAGTTATTTTCTCCAAAAATAACCCTATCCAAACATTGACAATGCATCAAGGATATCTTTCTATGCTTCATAAGTACATATGTTCTACTTCTAAATTATGTCTTGGAAGTGGTTGTTTTGCTGGAAATTATTCACCAGCTGGTTTCATACCAAAGTATTTTCACATTTTCAGTATCCAATATATGAAAAAGATAATGGTTTAAAACAACATAAATATTTGAAATTTTGCAAAAATTGTCTGGCACACTCTGAATATGAATTTTGAAGTCAAGTGCATGATGTTGTATAGGATCAAGTATAATTTTGAATACAAAATGTTTCACAAGAAAATTCTCAACATGCTACCCTGCAGTAAGGATTAAATGACAATATTGCATCAACTATTTCCATAATAAAAGTGCACCTCGACCATAAGACTAAACAACTACAAATGTTGTAGATCTAACAAGACCACACAATAAAATGTATTCCACAAGGCCAATACTGTATGAAAAATGAAAAGGAGTTTTCAACCAAAAATACCTTAGGCAACTAATTCAATTAGATACACCAAACCATCAACAAAAAGGAAAACCAGCCTACTCAAAAGGCAAGCGTTTACCTCCTTTGACAAAATTTTGAGTTCCGAAACAAGGGCCTTTCTTGTCTTGTCAATGCCCCTAGTAATTTGAATGGGGTTTGCACCTGCTGCAACAACCTAAACAAAAAGGTTTCATTTCAAATTATTTTCCACAAATTTAAGATACAACCATTGTCATTTTTGTATTTCCTAACAAGCTCATAAATTTTGACAAAAGAACCAAATTTTTTTAATACATGATAGCAATTTTTTCACTCAAAAACTATCTTAGACTCAATAAGCCCAACCCAAAACTAAAAAACCAAACACCATAAGACCCTACAAAAATGAATAGATGATCTTAATCCAATACTATCGACAAAAAGTTACCTTTACACCCTCACTTATTAAACCCTGTGTTGTTGAATTTTAACTTCAACTGCTGCAGCAGAAGGACGGATGCAGCAGCAACATTTTTTTTTGGAGGTTGCTTGTATGCCATCCAGAAATTTAATTCAGCATTTAAAATTCCTGCAAGTTTTTTTTGTAGACGGCCACAGCCATATTTCTGTACAGGATTGTATTTAAACACAACAGCCAGCATTAACGCAATTCACCAACCAGAAATTAAACAAACAGAAATTTACCCGACAGCTTTGTAAATTCAAAAGGAGGACACGTGGAGCATTAATATTGGATCGCATGAAATTGAAGGGAATCTGAAAACCTGAAAACCGGACCCGAATTTTTTATAGGGCACATTGGATTGAGAATTCGAGTTAAAATTAGGCAGACGTCAACATCCCATTTGGAACGCGAATTTGGTTTGAAATTCAATCTATTTAGACTTTTGAAGTCCGACGGAAAGGGTTCTTTAATGTTTTGATAGTTTAATATATACATATGTTATATATATATCATATGCGAAATGAAAGGTGGGCCATAGAATTTAGTTTTAATTTTATTTTTTTTAAAAGATGGTTTATTATAATATGTTTTATATGTTCCGGCATATAAAAATAAAAAGGTCGAAAAAGCTTGGTAGTTTTTTTTATAGACAGTACGTAAATTTTTTATTACATAGCAGTGTGTAAAAAGTGAAAAACTGAGTGTAACTTTTTAGTGTGTATGCACAGCAGTGCGAAAGGGAAAAACACAGCAGAGTGTCTTAGAGACAGAGTATGTTTGTTTTGAACAGACAGTGAGTTGGTTTTATGCACTGCGTTTTGTAGCAGTCATAATTTTGTAATCCCTCTTAGTGAGGAAGAAGTGTAATAGTTTTTTTTTGAGTTATTGAAGGGAATAGAAGTTTGTTTTCAAAGTATTGAAACTCTGTCTCCTGTCAAAGAAATTTTTATTTTCTCTATGTTAGAGGAAGGGAGATTTATTCTCCATTCATTGTTCTGGAATTTTTCAATATTCCAACATGTGCAAGAACAACATATGTTGTGGTTCCATCCCCAGCTAAATCATTTTTCTTTGCCGCAGCTTGCCTTACCAACTTGGCCCCAATATTTTCAACCGGGTCCTCTAATTCAACCAATAAAAAGGCCAAAACCATAGCATTGAGATACATTTCATTACACTGTCAATAACAATAAAATTTGACTCATCCATAACCCTTTCCTTTTATTGTTGTGAAAAGCTTTATGCATTACTCTAATGTGGCTAGTCCATAGGCCAAGTAGACCACTGGGTAACAAATATGTTTCCTTTCACCTTTGAGTTTTCAAATTATGCCTACCAAATCTAAGACATTTAAGAGGGGGAACTAATACAACGTTAAAAAGAAAACCAGAGCACACATCTACAAATTACCTCCTTAGTACTGTCACACCATCATTAACTATTTTCAGAGAACCATGCTTTCTCTCCAAGACAACATTTTGCCCTTCGCCCCAAGGGTGACTCCAACAAGATCAGCAAGTTTGTTCACACCGCCTGCAAGACAAACTGACAATGCTTTCAGTAAGTGTGCAATTGAATGCCAGACCATATTCCAAAACAACCCTCCATGAAAAATTAAAATAACACATTAAAATCGAATATAAGTGGACAAGGAAAGATCCACCGTAGTGAAGTTTCACGTGCAGGTGACCTTCCTTTAAACATAATTTTTTCTTTGACCTGCAATTTTTTTGTCACTGAGCCATCCTTTTTGAAGTACAACTCCTTTTCCATAGCTCTTGTATTAACTACCTTCTCTCTGTCGCGTAATCTCAGAGTCCCTCTTCCGCTTGAGCAATTAAAGGAAATGGGTGAAAAAAATGAAAGAGAAGACAATTGTCTGCCATAATTATCAAACATTGCACCCAACTTCTTCCCCTTTCCATTGTTACCCAATGAGGTAGATGTGGCAATTGTTGTCATACTGCCCAAAGCAGAGGCCATATTCTCTTATGATGAATATAGAATTACAAGATCTTCATATTAGTATGAACCTTAAAAAACATGACTCCCATTGCTAAAAACCACTTTTAAGTTGTAACCGGCAAACTAAACAACTATCGCAACTTTTGGCAACTTCTGGAGCATTAAGAGAGAAAAAACCAAAGAGAAATACAACCACAATCCTCATTTTAATGAGATCGGACTATATATTTGCATTAAGATAATAGAAATAAATCACGACTATATTAAGGCCAGCACAAAACAATATTTAACCAGTGTCTCTCGTGGCCTTCAGGTTGCCATGCTATAGGTTGCATATTTTTAATTTAAATTCTTGACCTCTCGTGCCCATCTATGAATCCATCCAATGGGATATCTACATCAAATGCTCCTTTATATCCCCAAAAACAAATTCCCTACTACAAGAGCACCAATATTTATGGATCACCCCACACCATCCCACCCACTAGAAACGGTGAAAAAGGAAACCCGAGAAACCTTCTGAAATATCTCAAGATGACTATATGGGTGGTTCTTATGAATCAACCAACCATTCGGAACATGCTCATCAATCCAAACCATAAGTATTATGTGACAATATTCAAGCAGGCACTGAATCGGATTTCTGAAGCTATGTTAGAGAAACCCTAAACTCTCACTGAAAATAGGTGAAATGTGGCACCACTCAGAGATTGACATGTGCCAATTGGTACAAGTGGTAGAAAATTGGCATGCTCAAACAACGAGGTGATGCAGGAATGACATGAGGGAGAAAATATCAGAAAAGCCCCAAATCTGGAGAGCTAAAGCTCATCACCAACCTGAGATTGACAACTTTACATGATGTAACCTATGAAATCATAAATGGAGAAATCATAGTAACAATAAATTAACCTATGTAACAATAAAGTTGGATTCATCCTGGGAGTGGTAATGGGAGAAATCATAGTGAACAACAGGAAACATGCAGAGTTGCTTACAATCAAATAGATGAAAAAACACATATAAAAAACCTACATAATAATCATGAACAAGCTTAATATTGAATTATGAACTGTAAAGGAACTTACAAAATGTGACATTACGAACCTGGTCAAGCGCACAAGCAAAAATATCCTGGACATGACCCTGGTTGACAAGTTGTATTGCTCATGATGCAAGAGGATTTGTACCTGCACTGCCAATTCAATCAAAATCCATCATTATCTATATAATAAATACAAGTAATTGATGTAGTATTTTTTACTCTAAGATGCATTCTTATGATAATGTTAGAACATATGTTGAAAATGTCAAAACATACCTGAATAAGCTCCTCTTCGTTTCAAGAACAATTTATTGGAGTCGCATGAACTTGGAACAAGCCTCCCACGATCTGAAATAGTAGCAACTAAGTCAACAGTGACTTTTTTGTTGCTACGCTGGATCGAGGGAGGTTTGCTCCAAGATTAAATCGCTCCAATAAATTATTCTCTACTAAACAGGGCCAACCACGTGAAGGTGGAAGCTCTTATGGCCCCTCCCCCCTCACATCACTCTCAATTCCCCAATACCCAATCTATATTTCATTTTTTACTTTCATGAGAATAAAAAAAAATATTCAATAACTAATAAAAAAACAATTCAACAAAAAGTACGCAAGGAAACATTGCAATTAATGCTTGACATAAAAATAGTATGATAAATGAGTTTTTTATATAACGCAAAAACGTTCCAAGTATGGTAACGTTTGTCTTATAATAATACAATATTTTACATTATCGAATTTTCTTTTTCTTCTTCCTATTTCTAAAGCTCCTAATTACATCATCAATATCATCATGCTCTGCTCCTGTTTCGTGCCTTTCGACCCGCACTGCTAACCTAGTTGCGTAGTCACGATGTCTGGTCTCATCCAGTGACGGGGCATCGCCTACAAAAACAGATAATATTAAATTTTAATTGTCAGTTTTTAAATATCATTGAACTAGTTCGTTAATATTAATAAAAAAAATTGCAATGAGATTATTTACCTGGTGCACCAGTTGTCGCCGTTGGGACTGTTGCCCTGTCTTCCTCTCTGGTGGTAAGATCCTCAAGGGAAACATTCTCCGTCATTTAAACAAAAAACGTTATAAGGACAACCATCAAGGTATAATTAGAAAAAATTATAAGTGGAAATTAATTACCGTCACGGCCCTCACTGATAGTAGCATTGTCGGCCTGGTCCCCACTACAATGATCAAGTTGCACGTGAGGATCATCTACATCTGGCTCTAAAACTGGGTTATTTGCCTCGTCGGTAGTGCTGCTCCCCTGATTTAAACAAATTTGTTAGACATTAAATTTATGGACGAAAACAAACATATTGAAAGGTTAATGTTTTACCTTATCAGGAATTCTGGATCTTGGGACCTGCCCCAAGCTTCTGCAACGTTCAACTACAGCTTGATAGCCGAAATGGAAAGCGATATTTTTATCTTCCTCTGTAGTTTCTGTTCCGAATTCATCACCCTACATTACATATGATTGTGTATTTTTAATCATATTTAATAGGATTACAAAAACATTGGAAGGCGATACAATTAATTATAAGATGTTTAGCTACTTAATTACAATTCTTGCGGCTAATTTCAAGTAGTCGCCCTGGCCTAGCTTGTGATGGCCCTTTTTTTCAATCCTAGCTTTGGTTGCCTTTGAGGTGTCAGGCAACCTAGCATCAAAATATTGAAGTCAAATATGACGTAGAACACTTTTATTTTAGACATAGAGAAAATTAAAGCTATTGAATTAAAGTTGTAATTTACCTTGCGGGTCCAGTTGGCATTTTTCCTTCTTTCTTTGCCCTTTTCTCTTTTCCGTCATGGATGAGTGCTCTCCACTCACTCTCTGGAACTGTGAGAGGATGCTCATATCTAGGGTTACATTGCAATTGCGTCATATAGATGTCCCTGGTATATTTCAAATATTTGCCGGCTAGCCGAGCCACCGCTGTTCTGTAAAATGTGCCGACCCCAAAAAGGGCTTCTAGATAATCTAGAATTTCTTTTTTCAGGTTGGAATTCTAGGAATTCCACCCTGTGCATATGGTTCGGCCAAAAATTACCAACGCATGGCTCTCCAGAAACCTGTAGAACTCATTGTTTCCTACACAGAAAAAAGAAGAAGATATTATCATTAATTTAAAAATAAAAATCATGATAAATATGTTTTAGATAAAGTACATGAAGTAGTTAAAATATTAAAATTTACTTGGGAGTTGTACATGCTTTATAGGGACACCTTCATCGTTCCCCAACAACATGCCATTAATGGTCCCTGTGGAGCTGACACGTGTAGCTCCAGGAAACACAATAATGTAGTTGGCCATATTAGCCTCATCATTGCCAACACGTTCAGCGGTTGGCTGGGTGTCTGCTTGGGCAGGGTGTGTTTCTTGGCTGGCACCTAAAGGAGTAGAAGGTGTACGAGAGGGTTGTTGGGAAATATCTTGCCCTGGTGTCCCACTACCACCAACACTGGGTTCAGCATGTGCCAGAAAACGCTACATACAAAATAACTTTTTGTTAGTTTAGTCAATGTAAAAATTAAAAATAAAACTATCACAATTCATCTCATGCAGAACAAAAAAAAATTCCTTTTGACTTTTTATTATTACCTGATATGTATCTAGCTGACTCATAAGTTGTTTTATCCTCTCTTCTGTTTCAGGTGTTTGAGGCGCGTCTATCAAAGTATTAAATTCTGACCTTGCATCTCGTGCCCTTTTTCGCAACAATAACACTGGAGATAGGGATGAAGAAAGCTCTTCCTCAAAGAGGGAATCATCAGGCGTACCATGGCTAGGTGTTTGCATATTTGAACAAAATTAATATTATTTCAATTATGTAAATAACTAAAATACCTAAAGATATAGCAATGTTGGCACTTTACATGTTCTTCCGCTGGCCTCTTTCCACGATCATCCCATCTCGGGGTTGTTCCTGCACTGCTCTGATCAGTCTGCCACATTGCAATAAAATTATAAATGTAAAAACTTGAAAACAATATCTAACTTGAAAACACAAAATGAAACCTGAAATAATTTCTAATAAGACACCGGAAGACAGAGTTAGAGTTTCAAATATGCCTTGCATTGAATTCAGTCCTGGAAACATGTCATTGCACATTAATGCACCCAAACAAGAGACGAGTTGACAATGAAGACCTTATTGAATATATTGTTGGAGAAAATTCTAGTAAACTTGTTGTGAAGACCTTGAGGACATTTTTGGAGCAACATTGTTGAAGCTGATGGTATAGTATTGTTGGAGACAATCTTGAAGGGCCTTGAAGTGAAGCTTTTGGAGAAACTATTGAAAAATCCTTAGAGCATTTAATTAAGGCACTTTCTATCTTCCATCACCTTTTTCCTTTCAATATCCTTTAAACGATTTTGTTGATATTTAATGTTTGAAATCACGTTATAATTCCTTGATTATATGTGTTTGGGGATTTTCCCTTTGAAATTACCCAAAAATACCCTGGCAATTTTATCTTCAGGATGCATGTCTGACCCTATTGTTCAATATTTTGATTGATAGTAGTAAACACAGAGAGTTAGGGGGCTCTTGACTTGGTTTGGTTGGGCCATTAGATCCCTAACATCTACTAGGGAGAACCCCCCTTGAGTTGGAGGAGAGCTAGCCCGAAGTGAAAAGAGGTTGGTGAGGTGACAATGGGGCTATTGAATTACACATGGTATCACACTTAGCTTTAGGACTTTATCTTGAGAAGTGCGAGATTTTGCTATATCAATTCTCAAATTGTTTACAACACTATTGTTAAGAACTAATAAGAAGTGATGTTGAGGGGTTTTTGGGTATAAGAAACAATACCATTTAAAAACTAGGGTTCTCAATCCTTGACATTCCTTCACATGGGCCTAGGGGCACACTAGAATAATTTCACACTAAACCGTGCAAACTTAAAAGTAACTTAACAGATCCATAAAGTAATAATAATCATAATTCCTAATTCCCTATTGTACGATATGATGCAAATTATTCAAACATGAAGCAATGAGGACATGCAATGTCTGAATTTCAAGATTGATGAACCAATACAAGAAGTTAGAAACTACAACTTTGATTCAATACTCTGTGTCCTAACTCCAGGAAGGAATCTAGTTTGTAGTACAGAACATGCATCGTGTATTATCAATTCTTAATAGACAACAACTAAAGGTCATCTACCTCATCAATTCCTTCCCATTTTGTGTTTTTATGTTATATTCCTTATAAAAGTGTCAAATTTCTCTCAAAGTAAGCAACCACCGAATAAAATAAAAAATAGTTGAGATATGATTGAGAAATGGTCATTTATTTCTTGAAAGGATCTTCACAATTTCTTTGGTTGTTTTTCATCCCAAGAAACAAGAAATGACCTAAGAAACTATCGTGATGTAATATAAGAAACAACACGGTGCAATGGCCATTTTCAAAGCCAAATGATGTCCATTGAGGACATGGCCTTTATTTGGTTCTTGTTTCATAGGAGTTTCGGGTAGAAATGGAACTTTGTTGGAAGTGAAAGGAAAACATGTCTCATGTTGAATTATGAGAAAATCATGTTGTTCATGATGCAACAATTGACTGAAAATTGTTTTGGAAATCTCCTGGAAGTTGTAACTTGTGACTAAGGTTCTCATTGACCTTTACCTAACTTTGGAAAAGGAGGTGTTGATTTTCATCTTGATATATATATTTTTTATGATACTAATAGAGGGTAATGTAAAAGGGGGAAGATCAAATTACAGTTTGATTCATTGTTGATAATTGGTGCCAATCTTCAAGAGGAATGAAGAGGTTGTTATCTTTACAATCCCATCCCAACATCAAATTCAGTGATAAGTTTCTATGAGGTTTTGGGTCAAGGAAACATTCACTCCACGAATGATATATTTAAGTAGGCTTCTCCTATTCTGAGAAAACACCATACCTATAATGCATTCACTTGCATGTATAAAGGGAAGGGAAAACATGTTTTCATACAACGGTGACAAAGGCATCTTGGGGAAAGTTATCTTCACTTTTTATTTATGTTGTTCACCCACACCACTCTCGTGTTTTCACTAATCCTGTTTTGTCATTTTTTGGATTCAAATTAAGTTAAGGCCTTAAGTATTTTTTGACCTTTCGGTGTAGTTTTTATAAGTGGCATGTATGGATTTTCCATTAATTCTGCACTTTTTCTCTTCATGCGCATGTTTCCCTGGAAATCAAATGCATTATTTAGTCCCATACATTTAACAAGTTGTTGGATCAACTCCATTGGTAATATCATGTTTCCTATTCAATCAAAATTTATCTCAGTTAGGGTAGGTAGGAAGGTTTTCCCTTTGTATTAATAGGGCACTTCTAGCTTGCATTTTTATTATATCTTTCAAATTTAGTGTCGTTTCAATTAGGGAATGAATTTTTGCAACTTTCAAGGTGAGAATGAACAAAGACAAATTTTTGTGATGGATGACTGTATATGACTCCATGGCCAGAGGAAAAGGCACTAATCTACTTCTTAAAATATCTATAGTTCTCATTCACCTCATACAGAGATGGTCCCTGATTTTGAGCCAAATGTTGTAGCAAAAAGTCCCCCCCCTCCATAATTTGATATTCAATGGAAATTTCTTAAATTGATGATGGGGCATGATTATGGAACATTGGTACATACATATGTAATGGAATTCCAAGATCATGATATATGTTTGCATATGTTTATGGAGGTGGTGGAGCAAAAAAGAGCTCAAATAGAGCTGAAAATTTTCACATAAAAAGGATTGTGGGCTTGACTAATGGTTCCATTTAAAAAATGATATCTAGACAGAGAATAAGTGTAGCATGAAAACATGCATTGAAAATCCATCTGAGTTTGCATTGTATTACTTATGATGGATTCAAATTTGGGTTTCAAAATGCCAGGTTATGGCATGATTTTGTCGAGAAACCCTTAGTTGATTCTCATGTTGGTTTAATTTATATTTTAAGTTTGTTTTGCAGTCTTTGGGTGATAGTAACTCATGAACTTGGTTACCAATGTGTAACAATCATATTTCAAGAATAAAGTTGTGATTTTTTTATATTATTATTATTATCTATTAGCTACGAGTATTGACACCTAATGCCTGGAATTTTGACATCTTGATAGCATGGATAATTTCGAAAATGTTTCTAGTAATGTTAACATAATAAATATCATTACGTATCTTCACTTTTGTCACCATAATAGACCTGTGATATGGACTCATCACACAACTTCATATGCTATGTCCCAACAAGTTCAAACTGGTTGAACCTACCTCATAGTGTGGTTATTAAGGACAAGTTGCTTGGTATATAACTCGATAGCATAGACCGCATTGCAGTTCTAAAAAGAATTCTCAAGTGTCAAAAAAACTTCACAATATGTTCTACTATAAAGCCTTTTGGGATACCTGAAATAATATATGTATCATTGATGACTTTTAAAGTATGACAAGATCCAAAGGGAAAGGAAATCAATGGAAGAGTGATCCACCAATGAGAACCTAGAATTTAGCATTAGATGAGTTAGAGTTTAGGAAATTGAAACCCTATAATTTTAATTAGTGATGAAGGACATCACATAGGTAATTATATTTTCATGTAGAATAATCTGTTAATTCAAATTTAAACTACATAATATGAAAGGCATACAATAAATTTTTCCACGTAAGTCCAAACAACCTATAAAAATGGAAAACCTTCTTTTTCCATGGGAAATAATTTACCTTTCCTTTTTCAAGGCAATCTAAATCACAAAAAATATGAACTATACTGCACACATTCTTGGATAATGTGAAAGTGGAAAGGAATACCCTACACAAGTGATGCACACATGTACATTTGAACACTAATAGATTTTTGTAGTTGAAATGCAATGCTTGTTTTCATTTAAATGTAGGGTTTTTAAAGTAGGGAGAAATAATGGCTGCCAAATTAATAAGCGTTTCTTTGGGAAAATTTAAATCTTGTATTGGGTGATGAAGATAATAGAGGGTATTGAATCTTGATTCTTGACATCTAGAGAGAACCCTACAGCCTAACACAATCCAATGGAATTGACCAAAAAAACCCAAATAGAGTCAACCCTACTAGAGGAGGAAGGGCCTGCAGTAAGAACTTACCATTTTGCAAGAGCTGAGGGCAAAAATGCCGTTCTCGCAAGAGCCGAGGGCGAATGCGTGCTTAATGTTGTTGGAAATTTATGTAAGAGTCGTAGGGCTTAAAAAGAATAATGCATGCCGTCTGCAAGAGCTCAAATTTGCAGTGAATGTTGAGGCGAATGCTGTTCTGCAAGAGCTCCTGGGTGAATGCTAAGGCTATCGTCGAGGCTTAACGTCGTTCCGTAAGAGCGAGGGCGAATGCGCGCGTGATATCAGATGTTAATGTAGCACACATGTAAATTTGAACACTAATAGATTTTTGTAGTTGAAATGCAATGCTTGTTTTCATTTAAATGTAGGGTTTTTAAAGTAGGGAGAAATAATGGCTACCAAATTAATAAGCATTTCTTTGGGAAAAAATTAAATCTTGTATTGGGTGATGAAGATAATAGAGGGTATTGAATCTTGATTCTTGATATCTAGAGAGAACCCTACAGCCTAACACAATCCAATGGAATTGACCAAAAAAACCCAAATAGAGTCAACCCTACTATAGGAGGAAGGGCTCAATAAAAAGAAGGAATCCTACTATTTTGTGAGCCGGAAGCGAATGTTGTTCTGCAAGAGCTGAGGGCGAACGCTGAGGGTGAATGCTGAGGGCAAATGCTGTTCTGCAAGAGCTGAGGGCGAATTCTGTTCTGCAAGAGCGGAGGGTGAATGCGCATGTGATATCAGACATTAATGTAGCTATTGCGACGGATACGAAACAATAAAATCATTTTTATGTAGCGTGCATATAAGTTTTGTATTTTTATGTAGCGCGCATATAAGTTTCGTATTTTTATGTAGCGCGCATATAAGTGTCGTTATACCGACGGCGGACAAAGCGTCGCTACTGCGACGGCCACCTCCAAACGTCGCAATTGTGACACTTAGACGTTGTGTTGTACATGCGACATTTGGAGGCAGCTGTCGCAATAGCAACGCTTTGGGCCATAGTGTCGCAATTGTGACGTTTAGTGTCACAATTGCGACGTCTTCCTCCAAACGTCGCAGTTGCGACACTTTGTCTAAGTGTCGGTATTGCGAAAATTTTCTATAAACGTCAGTATAGCGACGATTTCAGGCGGGATTGAAAAAAATTGGGGAAATTTCTGACACTTGGTCAAAAGCGTCGGAACCAAGTGTCGGAATTTACGCCAAATGTAGTAGTGATGTTTACCCCAAAACACTGGTGAAAGTGGGTAGATATGGTAGGGGTGGTTATAGATTGATATTAGAGCATGGTTCAATACTTGTATTGGATGGGAGGAATGTATTTATAATGCATGCATGTAATTTTTATATGTGCTTGTTATATACACATGGCGATGGTAATTGTTGCAGTTGTGCCATCATGTAGAAGTTGATGGTGTTGATGTCAATGTGATTGATATGATGATTTAATTATATATATACCTATGTTTTTCTAATCTGGATTGATTTTGCAGACGATATAGCCTCCCCTAAACTTCATTGAGGTATGTTGATTATGTTTGTATTTGGTTTATCTGACATATTACATTATCAGGAAGAAGATCAAACATGAAAAGAAAAATGGTGGACTATATTTCACGTGATTCTCCCTATAGATCATAGGATGAACATGGTGATGAGAACTCTCCTCACATAGCAGATACATTAAGAATTTTGAAAGAAAATATTAGGAGTTGTAAGGAAGATAATGATAGGATCATCCAGTCAAGAAAATAATTTTTAGGGCACAGGAGAAGCAAGTAGAGGTCAATATAGTGATTCTTCATAATTTATCATATTTGTAGAGATAGGGACCACTTGGGATTAGTCATGGATAGGAGGAAATGACTAATGGGGCATATGGAAACATGTCTCTATTAAGGCACTGGTTGGATAGAGAGGATACAGTGAGAGATGGAGGATTTCTGGATACACCTGACCAAAGGGACACTGATAATTGCTTCTATCCTAGTTATGGTTTAGAGAGACAATATGGTCATCACCATCACCATCCATATAGGAGGAGTGAGAAGAAGTATTTGCAAGAATAATTCAAGAAAGAAAAGCCACCTACATTTGACGAAGAAATGAAGAAACCACAGGATGTGGAAGCTTGTTTTCTTGGGACTAATTAGTTTTTTAAATTGCATGATTATTCAGGAAAAATGAAAACTAGGATAGCTACTTTCACTCTTAAAGGTAAATAAGAAATTTGGTGGGAAGATGTAAATAATTTCAAAGGAATTCTGGAGGAGGAGTTGGCTTGGAGTGAGTTTGAAAGAATTTTTAGGAAGAAGATGAGGGATACTATGATGATAGGGAAAAGGAGGTCTAGGAGTTGAATATGGGATCTATGACCGATGATGAGTATACTAGAATATTCTTAGAGTTGTCGAGGCATGTGAATTATCTTAAGGAGGATAAATAAAATATTCATAGGTTCATCAGTGGGTTTTTGTTATTATTCAAGGACATGAGTTAGTCTGATGATCCTAGATCATTGGAAGACGCCATCAGAAATTTGAAACATTGTTATGAGAAATCAAAGAATAGCTATAAATCTAAACAATATTTGAAAGGTAATGAAAAGACTAAGGGAAAATGGGATAAGAAGAAAGTAATACTAAAATACATTGGTAATAAAGAGAATGCAGCACCACACAAGAATTTCAATGCATCTGATAGAGGACATGGATTTTAGTTTGAGCAGCATAACAAGGGTGATGGAAGGAAGCCTTTACAATGTTGGAATTGTGGTAAGGACCATCATAGGATATATTTTCCACAACATCAGTGTGGCATACCATATATTTATAGTGCTAAGGAGGCACAAATAGTGGGGTATGTTGGATAAAGTATTCCTAGGATTTATGCAGCATCGGATAACAAGCAGGTTGATCATCATGCATCTATTATCGATATGGACAAAAATACTTATGATCAAGTTGTTTCTATTTTGATTGACCCTAGATCTAACGATAGTTATATAAGTCTTGAATTGGTGGATAAGTATGGTTTGAATAAATAAGTGCATGCAAATTCTTGGTTAGCGCAGTTGGCTACATGTATTAAGAAAATAGTTCATCATTCGATAAGAGCTTGTGAATTTGAGTTGAATGTTATGGCTACATTAGCACATCTAAATGTGATTCCGTTTGGATCACATAGTATGATATTGGGTATGGATTAGTTATACATTCACATTACTAAGGTGGATTTCTATTATAAGGCTATTGAGTGCTTAGATGAAAATGGAGAATGGAGAATTGTGTAGGGTAAGAAGAAGGAAACATAATTTTGAATGGTTACGATAATGCAAGAAAAGTGTAGTCGCAGGAAAGGGTGTCTATTGTTTGTAATGCATATTTCTAGTGATAAAGGTAAGTATTTTGAGGATACAAAATTCTTCAAGAGGTATCCAATTTTGCAGTAGCTTCAGGATGTGTTCACAGCAGAGTTTTCAGAGTTGCTGCCTCACAGAGAAGTGGAATTTTGCTGTTGAGTTGGTACTAGCGAAAACACCAACATCAAAGATGTGTTACAGGATAAGCACTCTAGAGTTAGTAGAACTGAAATTGCAGTTGAAGGAAATGTTGGAAAAGGGATACATTAGGCCAAGTGTGTCACCTTAGGGTGCACCAGATTTGTTTGTGAAGAAGAAGGATTGTACTCTCAGGTTATGCATTGATTACAAGAAGTTGAACAAGGTGACGATGAAGGACATGCATCTATTGTAGAGGATTGATGATTTTTTTGACCAGTTGAAGAGAGAATAAATGTTCTAAAATATTGATTTGATATCAGGATATCATTAGGTATGCATCAAAGAAGATGACATCTACAAGACTTCTTTTCGAACCAGGTATGGGAACTATGATTTTGTTGTGGTTTAGTTTGGCTTGACTAATTCTCTATCTACTTTCATGTGCTTTATGAATAGTGTGTTGCATCCCTATCTAGACAGGTTTTTCATTGTATTCATTGATAACATATTGATATATTCTAAGAATGAGGAAGAAAATTCATAAAATCTAGAAACAATGTTGAAATTTCTAAGAGGACATCAATTGTATGTCAATATTGGTAAATGTAATTTCTTTCAGATATTGGTTCATTATTTGGGGCATGTGGTTTCCAAGGAAGGCATAGTAGTGGATCCAGAAAAATACAAGAGCTATCATGGAATGGGTAACTCCTAGGAATGTGGATGAGGTCAGATCATTCATGGGTTTAGCAGGTTATTATAGGAGGTCCATCAAGAACTTCTCACGAATTTCCTATCCTATTTCATCATTGTAGAAAAAAAGAAACAAATTTGAATGGATAGAGGAATGTGCAGCGAGTTTATAGTAGTTGAAAAAGTTGCTTACTAATGCTCTAGTTCTAAATATTGCAAATCCATACAAAGAGTTTTTGGCGTGTACAACTGATTGCAAGAAAGGAATAGGTGGGGTTATGATGTAGGAAGGACATGTAGTATGCTATGAGTTAATGAAACTAAATGAGCATGAGAAGAATTACGTGATGCATGATATTGAGTTGGCCACAATCATTCATGTTTTGAAGATGTGGAGACATTATCTTCTTGGTAGGAGGTTCATCTTGATAAGTGATCACAGTGGATTGAGATACTTATTTGACCAACCGAAACTGAATTCTAGGCAAGCTAGATGGTTGACCATGATCAATGAGTTTGACTTCGAGATTAGGTACATTAAGGGAAAAGAGAACAAGGTTGAAAATACTCTTAGAAAAAGAGTATAGGTAAATCACATAGTAGTTATGAGCTCATATGGGACAGATTTACAGGATCAGATCTTGCAAGCAAGACAACAAGATGACAAGTACATGAAGCTTAAGCACAGGTTACAACAACAGGGTATAATTTAACAAGATGTGGACTATCATCTCACAACATATGGTTTGGTTAGGTTTAGGGACAAGATCTATGTGTCAAATAATAACGAGCTCAAGAATCTTATCTTATGGGAATTTCATGTCAAGATGTATTCAGGTCACCCAAGATACTAGAATACATTGACCACAGTTAAGAATTTCTAACATTGGCCGAGTTTGAAGAAAGAGGTGGTAGAGTTTGTTGTGAAATGCTTGGATTATCAATAGGTTAAAGAAGAGTGTAAGCATCTAGGTTGATTATCTCAACCGATTTTGATTCCAAAGTGGATATGGGAGGTCGTTACCATGGAATTCATTACAGGTTTGTCGAGGAAATCTTGACAACATGATTCTATTATGGTTGTGGATGACATGTTGAAAAATGTAGTTCACTTCATTCCAGTAAAGTCTACGAATCCAGCTAATGATGTATCTCAAGTATTCATCAGAGAAATAGTGAGGTTGCATGGTGTTTCAAAGAATATTGTGTCAAAAAGAGATGTCAAGTTCACATCCAGGTTTTGGAAATGGATATTTGCAGGTTTGGGATAGATTTGGTGTTCATTAAATATTATCATCCCGATATAGATGGACATATAAAGAGGGCCAACAGTTTTTTGGAGGACATGTTGAGGATGTATGTCATGTATTAGCAATGGAGGTGGGAAGAGTATCTTCCACTAGTTGAGTTTTCTTACAACAATGGGTATCAAGAATATTTTAAGATGAGTCCATTTGAGGCACTTTATGGGTGGAGTTGTAATATTCCTATCAGTTGGAGTGATCCGGTGAAAAATATGATGATTGGACTAGACATGTTGGAAGAGATGGAACAAGAAATAATGTAATCAAGAAGAATCTAAAGGTATCACATGATAAGTAGAAGAGATATGTAGATAAAAATGGGGTGTTTAAGGAGTTTCAGGATGGGGATTAGGTGTGCTTGTGCATCAAGCCCAAGAAGATTACTTGAGGATTGGATCATGTGACAAGCTAGCACCTCAATATTGCGGGCCTTTCAAGATACTTAAGAGAATTGGACGAGTAGCCTACAAACTTGCACTACCTCCAAGAGTGAAAGTCTATGGTGTTTTCCATGTGTCATAACTTAATAGTATGTGAAATATGTTGATCATGTGATTGACTAGTTTGCATTGTAGGTAGATCCAGAAGGAGAATTAGACCTGAAAACTCAATGCATTTTGCAACGAAAGGTTTTCATGCTCAAGAATCTAGAAATCGAGGAAGTTAAAGTGTAGTGGAAGCACTTTGGGCCCGGTGAAGCTACATGGGAGATGGCTGATCAACAGAGGGATATTTATCCTTCTCTATTTGTTGGTTGAGTGGATGTATTATGGTATAAGTTTGATGTTGTGTTTTGGTTATGTATATATATGCATATGTTGTAAATATCATATCGAGCTGTGTTATAAAGCTCCATGGGAAGCATGTGTTTGGTTTATATGTGTCCTTGGACACCGAGGATGGTGTTTTCCTAAGAGGGAGGGTTCTATAATAGCCCACTATTAAAAATACATATAATGAATTTAATAAAGGAAAAATAAGACCAAGGTCATGGGACACACATTCCAAGTTGAACTTTGGTTAAAAACATAGTGATGGGGATCTCTTGTGATTAATAAATGGCTATGGAAATTGGAAAATGAAAAGTGGCATTAATTGGAATTTATTAATGAAAATAATGGAAAATAGGAGAAAATGAAGGTGAAAGGTCACATAATTGCATGTGAGGAAAATTGAAGGAAAAATCAAGGAAAATGAATAAAATAGAGGCCTCAATAATAAAAAGGCTTTTGAGACAAATTCACAACCTTTTGTCAATTTTAGCTTGGATCTCTCTATCTATTCTCTCTCTCATAATCTTTCACACATAGTGTTTCTTGGAGAATTGTGGCATACTTTGGATTTGGAGAAACAAGGAAAAATAAAAGCAGGAAAGTGCTAGAAGACGATAGGATCAACAACTACAATGAGATTGCTTTGCAGGTATAGAGTTGCACGTATGATTTCCTTGATATTTTTTGCATGCATGATACATGCATGTGGTTTCTTGGTTATGAGTTTTCATTGGCATGGAGGATTGTTGGGATTGATAGTGGTTTTGTCTAATCATGCCATTTCCTAGATAGCCATGGTGTTGTCGGTTTTGCATTTGTTTTCTTATTAGTGCTTATGTTCCTTATGGATGTGGGTTGATGTACTAGTTCCTAGAGACTTGGTTTTAAAAATTCCCTGGAAGCCGTGGAACAACTTGGGTTGAGTTACTAGTCTTTAGACAAGCAATCTGGAGCCCTTGGCAGGTTGAGTAACTAGTCTTAGAACCTTGATTGGAAAAAAAATATAGAGTGATGTGGCAACGCTGGGTTGAGTTACTGGTCCTGGAGTGGGGTTGGAACAAACACCTTAGAGCCTTGTACAACTTTGGTAGAGACCGATTTAGTGATGTTCGACCGTGAGGTGGAATCACTGGTTGAGGGTTGAGGTGGTTTTGCCTCTAGTAGCCCTGGTTTGGTTTTGGTTGGTTTATTCCATGAGATCCCACACTCATGCTTGGAATATGGCACGAGGATGATTGGCTAAAATAGATATTTGGTTCAACCTAATTTATGGTCGGGTGATACGTGGAAGTACCTAACTTGGTTGGATTTTCATATGTTAATAAGAGCTCTTTTCCTCTTGTATTTCATGGGTATTTATACTTGATATTATGTGTCTTTGATGGTTGTTCTATCATTTTTATTATTCTAATTATATGTTGGTTATAAGAATGGTTTCATGACAAAATCTACATATGGCTCTTAACATGTTTTGATTGGTAAATGAATGGTTATTAAATGCATGACCTAATAGATGTTTTTGCAACTATTATGAGAGGGAATTAGACCTTCTTTATTATTCCTAGATAAGTATCAGATTTGGGTGTTCAAATATGCATTTAGGACCTATAGAATACATGTTCACATTTTTTTTGATGAAATGTTTATCATGGTTAATCCTAGTTAGGTTAATTTATTGAATAAAATATTCATTAATGGATTTGTTCTTGTTTCATTCATCATTATGGAAATTTCTATAAAGTTCTAGGCAAAGGTATGGATCCTAGCCCTGAAAATGTGCCTCAAATTTCGGGGTCGCATGGATAAAACTGCGAATTCGAGACTATAGTTTCTAGGAGGCAGGATTATCCATGCAACTGGGCTATTACATTCACTGAATTTCCTTGTTATGAAAGAAACTTCTAGTCTAGATCACTAAAAAATAAATTTAGCTCAGGGGTTGGGCACTTTGAGTGGTTTTTCAGCTCCTATGGGTCTTGTATATCCTAAGGAAGGTCAATGAATTTTCAGTTTGTCGATTCCGCTTCCTTTATTATACGTAGGAGGTTGATTCATGTCATAGTAGCTACTCCTCTCATGTTTACCCTCGTAAGCTGGTGAAAGTGGGTAGATATGGGAGGGGTGGTTACATTGACGAGTTTCATGGACTTGAAGGTTCATCTTCTAATTCACCTAGTAGATGAGGTTGAATTAGTAGTGGTGGTTATTGTCATTGGATGTTATTCTTAGAGAGGTACATGAAGAAATTGAAAATTTGTGTTCGACAAAGGGTAAACACTGAGGGTTCTATGGCAGAGGGGTACATATCGTATGAATCTTGCTATTATGCCAATGATTACATCAAGAAGATTGAAACCACACTAGTGACCAAGTACGGTGATTTGGGATGATGAAAGGGATGAAGGAAAAAGAGAAGGGGAGACTCTCCAAACAAATGGAAAAAGGTACATGATAAAGAGTAAGTGGCTTATCAATTGTGAAATTTCTACAAAATAACTATTCACACTGAACTTTATAGTTAATGCAATATATTTTGATATCATATATACTATATATGTTGGTTTGATTTCATCAGCGAATTATTAAATTGAAGCCATCAATAAATTCATTCTTTACAATTCGGAAGCAACACAATCATGGTCACATTGTAAAAACAAAAGGGGAGGAAATGGGACAGTGCCAGGAAAGAATTTAGACAGTTGAAAAATAGAATTTTACCTTATCCTAAGCATTTAAATGAAAATATGATAATGACATGACCTACAATTGGGTTGTTGATCAATTCAAAGAGAAATATGGTGCATCTGGACGTTACCCACATGCTGAGGAGGATGTGATAAACATAGGTATTGGGTGCAAAAACTCAATAAAAATCTCTTTCTATACATTTTTAACTTCATAACGCACCTTTGAATTGTAACATCTATATTTTTAAATTTTAATTATGTTTGAGTTATTATATGTCATGACGTTGTGATTTTTTCAATTTTTTTATGGGTGCATTTGTTCCCATCTATTTGGGCATATGGACATCATTTTCGCACGAAGGATGTCAATGATGGATCTGTCACACAAGACTATGGAGTGGAAGTTGATTTTGACAAATGTAGTCATGCTAACCACCATGAACAAAACCTAATACAAGGGACGTTAGGTTATGTCGGAAATATAAAAGAGATCATTGAAGTGGATTTTTTTTTGTTCTAATGTGTTATTTTTAGGTGTATTTGGTGGGATATCAAACAAATCTAGAAATATGTGGCATGGATATCGTAATAGTGGGAAATATATCAACTCTAGAAAGATGTGGCATGAAGATAGGGAGCCCTGTTTTTTCCCAAAACACTGCAACCAACAGTTTTTTTACCCAGATGTTTTGGATAGAGATTGGTGGTTCGTATTAAGACATGACCCTAGATGAAAACATATTTTTCAGAACAATAGTGTTATCATGCCAAGCAGGAAAGATAATCGGGGTGATGAAAAGGGAGAATGATATTTACTTGTGTTATTACATCATTTATACTATTGTGGTATGTTTTAGTTTCCTTTATTTTTATAATTATGTTGTTTTTTATCTGTCTTTTTGGAATTTTATATAATTGGTAAGATTCACAAACCTTTTTGCACATTTTTTCCACTAGAAATATTTTTACGCTTAAAACTAAGTATTTCCAATTGTGTAATTTATAGTTTAAAAATTAAAATTTTAAGATATTTGTTTAAGTCTAATTTATAGTAGACTTCTTCTATAGGATTTGGATAGACACCATGATGGATCAAAATATTGTAATTCTAAGCTTGAATTATCAATTGTGTACTCTTATATCATGCTTTTTGTGACCCCAAACATATATTTCTAATATATAAAAAAAAAATTCTACTCTAAATAATGTAAAAGTCCATTTTGAATTCTAAAGGTAAGCACTCCATTAAGAATGCTAATTTATAACGATATTTTTTTAAGATATCAATCTAAAAATACTCATTTTCTCCTTTCTCAAATGACATTGTGAGTATCAATCTAAAATAACTCACAAAGTGATAGTTCAAAATTGAGAAGGAAAATCATAGCTATGTTATATATGTGTACTAAAAGGCCTACTGCGACCATCGTCAATTTTTTTCAATATAGAAAAATAACCTCCCTTATTTTCACTATGTAATATATCACCATAAATATAAATGTTTAAAACATGGCGTACAATATCTATGATAATAAGGATTCAAGGTGACAATCCTTCTCAATTAGGAAAATGAAAAGAATATCCTAAAATGTGAAAATAGGGAATCTGTAAACATAACATTGAAGATTTATTCTAGAAAGGTTCACAAGAGCACTCCATTATTTCGATAAAATAAGTATTCTTCCCTACTTGACATAAAATGGTTGAGATGAAGGAATTAAAGAGAAGGAATGTATAATTAGATGTTAGATACTTATTGGTTTATTAATCATTTCACATGTTTTTTCTTCAGGTTTACATCAAAATCAATATAAATTATGTAGTGATAAATCTATGGGGAATTTAACAATGAAAAAATTGTATATTAATATGTAAGATTAAATTCTCCGCATGATAGGTAAACTCATGTTTACTATATTTAAATTCCATTTCTTGCAACATTATGTAAACTAAAAATAGGTCTTATGTGCATGTGTAAAATGTTGATTACATATTTTTATGGACCATATATTAGATAAACAAATGGGATTACATGGATGCATTGTAGGTTTTAATCATTTCTTCATGGATAATGGGAGAGTTTTGAATTTTCTTTTCAATGGTCATTATAAATAAAAGTTGAATTAATAAATATTTTATGGCTAAGAATTAAATGATAAATAGTGTGATGGTGATTAAGAGGAATTTGTTTGACTTTTTAATAGAATTGGTGATGCATTTTTCTTTCCTATTTAGATTATGTAAAATAAATAAATATTTTTATGTATTTATAAGTTAATGATTTAAAGTAGACATGTCCAATTATCATTGTAAATATGATGTATTTGCTAGGAGAAATGTATTTTAGTGACTATCTCATGATAAACATGAGGAACAAATAATATTTCTTGAGTTCAAGAAATAATCAAATGTATTATTTGTCAAATAGTTAAATCTAATATACTATGAATTTCGTATTCTTTAAGTAATATTTATTATTTAAAAAAAGATAAATTTAAATCACAATAGCAAGTAAAGAACGAAATTAGCACCAAAATGTTATATCTTTATTACTAGAAAAACTTTACTTGCCTTTTTAAGGAGGAACTTCGAATAGAGAAAATCCCAAACTACAAGTAACTTCACAAACCTTATTTTACATTTCTTCCTCATCTTTAGAGAGAAATTTATAATTTAAATGGTAATAATTGCTATAAATATTAAATTTCAATTGCTTGAAACTCTCATAACTATAGTGATAAATTAAATTTTATTAAATGGAACTTTTTAAGTTTATTAAATGTAAATTAATTATAACAAATTATGACTTAAGTTTTTTAAATTTAACAAGAGATTGAATTTTATAAATCAGGATAGATCCATATTAACAACTGATCTACCAAGAGCCGAGAGGGATTGAATCTCATTATATAAAAATCTCTTTTTTAAATGAAAAACTTGAAAAACGATATACAGTTAAAAAGATTTAATCTCTTTTAGTGCTTCATATGTCTATGATTAAGATGGATCGATATTGGTTTTATATCTCTATATATAGAGCATGTGTAATTGTTCATTGTTTAAATTGTATTTTTGAATAATTTATTATTATATTGATATTTTATATTAAAAGTTGAATGAGTTACATTCTTTTGTCTTATTAAGAACCAACTAAATTATTTTACCTTTAATTATTTTTTCCTTGTGATTATTGAAATACTTTACTAATTAGGTTAGAATGAATATGTATGAACTATCTAAGCAATAGAAAAATATTTACAGTAATTTTACAAATATTTTCAACCATATTAAACTTTGTAATTTATAAAATTCTATTTGCCTTTTTCTTTTAAAGTAAGTCATTTTGCATTTAATTTCATATATATAATTTCGATATAAGTTCACCAATACATAATCTATAATAAATTTCATTTCATAAAAATAAATATCATGATTATGATAACCATCTAACAATCATAAACAACATCTAAAATACACATTCAAATTCGCTAACATCATCTAGTTATATACACCTCTAGCACATATAAACATCATTAAATGACACACAAATCTAATAATATAACAAGGCATCATCATCGTGATCACATATTACGAAACACAAGCATTTTAATCTAACATAATCACCACACACATCCTCAAATATACATATCATATAAAATAACGGTTATCACATAAACATATACTTGCAAGCACATTAAATGAACATATCTAACATGAACTA
The DNA here is from genome assembly GCA_034641835.2 of Pinus albicaulis. Classification (NCBI taxonomy): domain Eukaryota; kingdom Viridiplantae; phylum Streptophyta; class Pinopsida; order Pinales; family Pinaceae; genus Pinus; species Pinus albicaulis. The sequence continues at coordinate 205,383,792 of CM076571.1, forward strand.
ACAATATACACATCAACACCAACATATAAAATAAGTATGTCAACATGAGAAAAAAAAAATGCACTACATATATATACACAAAAGAGTCAAATAACCACATGATCAAGTGAAATATCTAATGCAACAATAGTAGTGGTAGGTTGGTGTAGTGTAGAAGAAGGAGATACAACAATAGTAGTGGAAGTATGGTATGTAGCAGAAGATGATGGATGGTCAACTACGTCAATATTCAAACTATGAGGTGGAGGAGAAGGTGGCACAACTGCTCTCTTAGGGTTAGAAACATGAGGAAATAGTGGGTGATCATGAGGTGAATGATGTGGAGGTAGAATACTACTAGAAGAATCACCAACACCCTGATCATGATCTGATGGGGTAGTACATATGGGTGAATACTGTGTATCTGAATGATTACTAGTAGGATCACCACCTTCATCACTGGAAGGATCATCACCCTAATCGTCATGATTTGATGGGGGGGGTACAGGGTGAAGAATCATCTATATCTATTACATGCCATGATACCTCCCCACTACAAGTAGCCCAGTAACTCTAACCATATGACACATCAAACTCATCATATCACATGGACAATCCCTCAAGATATCCATAAGCCTAGGATCTTCCTTGATGTCTCGAGTTGTCCTAGGGTAGACCCCCTCCTCAACAAAAATTCTAGAGAGTCAGTCATAATAGTCCATCCTAAATCTAAGTCCATCCCTACACACCTACATGCCCACACCCATTTGCATATGAGGTTTTGCCTCACCCTCTGCAACCTTGACCATCTTCGTGTCTCCCTCTAGTGTGGGATGAGGCATGTCTGCAACGAAACTGTTGAGGTCTACAAAATATATAGTACACAAAAATAATTAGACAATTTCATTAAACAATTTAATAAAAAAATTTAAATAACGTGCTATAATAAATTTTTTTCTAATTAATTAAGACAATAAAATGAAACTATATTAATTTAAAAAAAACACTAATATTACTTCTATCATATGTAGGCTCATCCGGTGTGAAGAGGATGTTGGGACACTATCACCAATTCATCCCCGCATAAGGACACAACACCAAGACAAACATGTGGTCATCATCATTGCTTAGTAGTCACAGTGCCTCTTGGGTATCATCTCACCCCACATGCGCACATGCATCTTAGTCATCGACCTAGGAGGGAAACGGTCAAAATTAAGCATCATCTCTATAAACCCCTCAAAAAATAAACAAAAAATCTCTGATGCAAAAGGGAATTCCGTTCTCTCATGAATAATAGCATGACATTTATCTAAATCCATGAAAAAATGTGGCAAAAAATGGAAAACCATCTAATACATCATGGCCTCTGCACCAAAGAATCAACATAAAAAAAAAGGGAATCTAATGTGTTACCCATCACTAGTTTAGTGTGCAATGGTAATCATTAATACTGAGAGGTTCCTAACCTCCTATACACCAAAATAATCGATTTGTAGTTGTCCACTAGACACCTGGAAATACGTTGCACAAACTACATGATTCCCAACATATCTCTGAGAGTAAACAAGCTGACTCTTTTTTGCAACAACATGGATGACATCAGGGAACTGGGGAAAATCCTCCCCTCTTTGCGATAGGCCAGTGATGAAAATATTTCCTCCTTAGTGGGACCATACCATGTGTTAGGATTGACACAAAAAGAATTTTTGTGGGCATCCCAGTGATGGATCAGTTGCGCTAATAACCCAAAGTGCGCCTTCATGGATGTAACCTCCTCATAGTACTTAATGAGCCCTATATTCCTTAAGAGGACTTGGGGCTTTGTTGTAATATAGTGATGGTATAAATCTCACTCCCTCTCTCGTGCCTCCGATGGTCACACCAAATTGTATTGGTATGCAATTTTCTCCTTTTTGTGTTGCTCCTCCCTCTATTAACACCGTTGTTGCATGATTAACATATAAAATACATCAACCTCATATATATATATATATATATATATATATATATATATATATATATATATATATATATATATATATATATATATATGAAAACTGTGTTTATAAAAATGGAAATATAAATTTGAATTAAAAAAAATCCTCTATGGACCAAAAAAAATAAAGCACTGGGAATGGTGTGCCGAAAAACACACTAAAGCACCAACAACAGTGCGTACAACTACTTGACGCACTGCTTAAACATTGGTTTCTTATTTCTCGATGTAGTGTGTTTAATAATCTTTTCACATTGAAACAAAACATTCAGTTTAACAAACACACCTAGCTATATTTTTTTAATATTTATGCATGGGGCACATTTGGTAAAACAATACACACCAGGAAGTAACTTTTACCAGACACACCGTAGTAAAATTATAACTTTCCCAGTGTGTATCAACTTACCAAACACACAAGCCTACGTGATGTAGAGCATTTAGTGATGGAGCGCACTGTTAAGGCACTCCGTCTGCAAGGTCACCAGTTCAAAACCCATGGGTGATTAGGATTAGTCTAAACTACAAAAAAAAAAAAAAAAAAAACCTACCAAACACACCGCTAAAAATTTGGTTTCTTATTTCTCGTGTCAGTATGTGGACATACAACTCGCACCAGTGTGTATGAATAACCTTTTTGCACTGAAATGAGATGTTTATATTAACAAATACATCAAGACATATTTTTTAAATATTTATGCATGTAGTGCATCTGGTTAAAACAAACGCAGTAGGAAGTAACTTTTACCAGAAACAATGTGGAAAAAAATATAACTTTCCTTGTGCATATCAATTTACCAAACTCACCATAAAACTACTGTGCATTAACATATTGCATCAATTTGTGGTGCACCCCATAAATTTACAGGATGCACTATCATCGGCGCAAGCCAAATGAGTCAAATGCACTGCGCATGAAAAAAAAAAATTCAAAAACAAAGGATTTTTTAACTTAATTTTCATTTCTACTATGCTAAAAAGTTAAATTAAAGAGAAACATGGGCATTACCTAGACATTTGCTCATTGGGGAGGCATGGTTACCCTGTAAATGAAACCAAATTAATTGAGCACCATTTGAGAAAATTAGAAAGCAACGCACTGAGCAACGGATGGAAGGATGTTAAGAAAGGGAAGCACAGACGATAGGGCACTTGAAAAAGGAATGAATGGGACCATTGGTTAAGATATCTACAACACTTAAAATGGTAAAAATGAATTTTTACAACAAATTTTTTTTTTATTTAACCCTTTTTCGGTGCGCTAGGTTAACCACACCGGTGCATAAACATTCCTAAGTACATCACTATTTTTTTAATTAAAAACCCTATCACAGTGCACCTTGTTGTTGATGCACTGGTGCATTTAAATACATTAAGAGAATCACTGTGTCATTTGAGTATAGCACTGAAATGATGAAAATGAATTTTACAACCATAATTTTTAAAATTTAATCTTTTTCTGGTGTTATCGAGTAGTATATGCATCAGTGTGCATTATATAGGTAGCGCACTATTGTTTTTTATTTTATAAAATTTAACCTTGCAATGGTGCACCACTGACTATTAAGCATCGTCGTTCTATGTTAGTTATGCACTAGGGCATTCATGTACTTTTTTAGCACTAGTACGTTGTGAGAGTATAGTACCAAACAGGGAAAAATGAGTTCTACGATCGATTTTTTATTTAAATTCAACCCTTTTTATGCTATATTGTATTATATGCACTAGTGGGAATTATGTACTTAGTGCACGATTATGTTTTTTGTTTTTTTTTTTGAATAAAAACTTTGCTATGGTGCAGTTGCACCATGTGTTGCTAACCACCAATGCGTATCATTATATAACGCACCAATATGTTTCTGGTATTATAGACACACCGTTAAAAAAATCCTCACACCCATATCTACTAGTGAATTGCACTACAAAGGTATTTTTGGTCTATTTTTATAGGGACTTCTGCAAAAATACCCATTATAGGGTATTTTCCTTGTAGTACAAGAATTGGAAATGTTAAAATATCCCATCAAGGGGGATACCAGGTGATTGAATCTAAATAAAATATTATTAATATGGAGGCATCCAGGCAAAGATTTCTAGAAGAAAGGGAAGAAACCTAGAGATTGAAAAGTAGAGTAGTATGGCTCTATGCAAGATATGGAAATACCATTTTTTTCAATAATTTTCTAGAGGTAGGCATACAATTAATATCATAGGGGCATTATCCTGAGGGTGGAAGGGCAACAAATTTTAGGGATATTTCTTGTCTAGGTACAAACCATTTCCAATCCTTATTCAAGGTGCCTTGGGAAGCCTCACTAGCTAAAGTGATCAATGTAATCCACTTTTTCCCCATATATGTTTATGAAGAGGCTAAGATTTCCCTAATGGAGCTTGTCTCTAAAGAATAACTTGAGAAATTGTTGCATGGGTTTCTAAGGGATGAAATTTTGGGCCTTGATAGGTAGCCGATTGAATTCTTTTTAGCATTTTATTATTTTTTGGGAGGTGATCTCCTAAAAGTGGTTGAGGAATGCAGAAGGACTGACAGAATGTATGATTCCTTTAACTCCACCTTCATCGCTATAATTCCAAAGGCATACTCTCCTAGTTCATTTGATCAGCTCGGGTCGATCTCTCTATGCAATAATGGTTACAATATCATAGCGAATATTATTTTTAATTGGTTGAAGCCTATATTTTCTCAAAAATATAAAAGGATAAATTTTCTTTCTTGGAGGGCAGACAAATTCACGAGGCCATTGGGATAGCATAAGAAGGCCTTCATTGACTGATGAACAAAAATTTTAAAGGTATGATGTGCAAAATCGATTTATCTAAGGCTTGCGTTAAAGAAATCTGGACATATATTAGAATGTTGTTAACACATCTTGCATTCGATGTTAATTTCAGTAACTGGGTTATGTGTTGTATCACCTCTGTATCTTTTTTTTTACCTTAATAAATGGATCTTCATCAGATTTTTTCCATACTGAAAGAGGCCTTCTATGGGGATTTTTGTTATCCCCTCTATTATTTCTTCTTGTTGCTAAAGGGTTGAGTAGATTGAATGGGGATGCTAAAAGAAGAAGTGACCTCAAAGGGGATTTGGTGTTTGGATATTTGAATCTCACACACCTCATTTTTTACGAACAACGAGATTATGTTCGGTGACAAATCTAGAAGAGATACAAACACTATAAATAATTCCCTAATTCTTTTAATTAAAGCAACGAATTAAAGCAACTAGGATGGAGGTAAATATTCAAAAATCCTTCATTATGAATTTGGCTACTCCATAGATGAAATCACCCATGTACAATCTATTTTTCCTTTTCTATGTTTTCATATGAAATCCTAACAGTTATAAAAAAACATACTGGCTTTGTTTGTTGTCAAAGATCAAGAAGTGAATCAAAGGATGGAGCTTAAGATGGCTCTTGCAAGGAGGAAGACTAGTGGTCATTAAGTTGGTTCTTGAGGCAAATTTGGTTTTCTGGATGCCCCTGTCTTGGATTCCCAAGGTGACTCTAAATTTGGTTCGAAAGAGTTGCAGATTTCTTTGGGTGGGTTCAAAGGAAGGGAGGATTTTCCCTTGGGTAAAATGGGACAATATTGTGCTTCCAAATAAATGAGGTGGCTAGGGCTTAAAGAATTTGACGTGATTTTCTAAGGTCTTAGAAACCAAGGTGAAATGGTGGCTAATCTCCTCAGAAATTATATGGACGAAGGATTTATAGGAAGTATATATATCATATAGATTTAAAGGACTAGATCAGGAATCCAATCAAGAGGACTAAACATATCAGTCATATGGAAAGTGATGTTTGATTCCTTTAACATCATTGAAAAAGGATTAGCTTGGAAAGTGGGCTCAGGGGTGTTCGGTACCATATTTGTATACTTTATTCTTGCATTTTACCCTATCTTTCTATCTCTTTGTACCATTATTACTCTTAAACACATGAGGTAAAACCTTTTCCTTATCTTTCATGGGATATTTGATTAATGAAGTAATTTTCATGGAGGTTTTACCTTTTTACATATTAAATCCGATATTTCTACAGATTCAGCCAAAACAGGAACATTGCAGTTATAAGTCTAGGAACAACCCATCTTCAATGCTTTCTTCATTTGTTGTTACAGCATAACAGACTCTGTTTGTACTAGCGCCATTTCAGGCATTTTTACGGTTTCCTTCTATGCAACTAGGTTTCCGTTGTAGCAAAATGTATTTTTGGTGATTATGGAGTTGGTGAGGGGAATCGAGGATTCCAGGGAATTTGTATAAAAAGGCATGTGGGCTGTGAATCGGGGTTAAGCCTTTTTTTCATATAGATCTTGTAACAATTCTACTTTGTCATTAATCAAATGCACAACATCTTGTTTTTTCTTCTGTAATTCATGAGTTTACCCCAGCCCTGATCAGAGAGTTGGGCCTACTCTTCTCATTAGGTGTTGTGTTTTCCTTTCTTGTATTGTTTTCATGATTTAGTGTGATTTTATCACTGTTGTTACAGTTAATATTAAATTTCTATGAATGTCTTTAAATTCTGCAATTTACTTAATTGTTGTTACAGTGGTCTATGTGTTGTGGATTTAAACTTGTGATCTACATAGGTCATGTGCTTGTGTCTACATATACTTTGTCGTTAGTCTTGAAATAACTAACGCCCACGGGTTGACGATTTATGTGGAAAAAGGGTTGAACATCGTTCATATTTGGACACCAACAAGGGGAACAAGTGAGGATTGGTCAAGATCCATGGACAAGGGTTGGAAAAAAATATCAGTCACCATGGGAGATAATTAAATTTCTTACAATGCAAGGAATAAGAACCTTTAATCAAGTAGTTGATCAAACACAACTATATGGGCTCAAGGATGTTGATTCCACAATTTTTAAATTTACCTGAAGTATGAAACCAGTTGTGGCATAATTATATTGTGGCCCTTAAATTTTCCCATGTAAGGATCCAAGACAAGGAATATGAATGAAAGTGGATCCATTATCAGTTCGGGGAATATTTGCTTAAATAAGAATATATATTTTTTATTGCTAAAAAATAACTAGTGGAATATGCTTAGTGGTGGACACTAGTATGGAATATTAAATTCCCAGAAAAATATTATCTTTTCCAATGGTGTTTTCTCGAGAAAAAAATTCCCACCGATGAAAAGCTCAAAAAAAGGAGTTTTGCAAGGCCTAGCTGGTGTCCCTTATGTAAGGATGCAAATGAATTGGTGGATCAGTTATTCATAGCATGCTATGCTACATGCCAAGTTTGGAATTTTATCTGCAATGAACTATCAATAGGTTGGCAATGAAAAGGCACATCCTACAGAGCCACATGGCTGAATTGGTGGAATTTTGTTTCCCCAAAAAAATTGAGAAATTCCCCCCCTATCATAAGCTGGGGAAATGGCTAGGAAGGGATAATGTGATTTTCCCTGACAAAGGAATGTGCCCCGATCATGTTTCTTCCCATGTGGTAGCTATATACAATTTTATTCATGTTGATGAAGAAAATAGCAAGGTGTGCATCAATGTTGAAGAGTAGGTTAACAAAACCTTTCCATAAGCATATTTTGACGGTTCTTCCCAATATGGAGGAAGTCATGGGGCCAGTGATATATTGAATTTAAAAGAAAATTATTCTTACAAACTAAAAAGTGGATTGGGTCGTGGATCCAATAACTATTTTGAGCTCCTAAGCTTAAACTTACTATTGCTCTTTGCTTCTGAAAAGGGGTGTCGATAGTTGTAGGTCATTGGTGATTCCTGTGTGGTTTTTAGTTGGTTTAATGAAAACTCTAGATGTCACATGCACACAATAAAACTCATCCTAGAGGGATTATTACTGGTAAAAATGAATTTTGATCATATTACATGTCAACATATTTACAGGGTGAGAAATGCAATTGTTGATGAGATTACCAATGCGGGCACACAACAAGCTTGCGACATTTGGAAGATCTTGGAACAAGTTGCAAGTGAACACTATGAGTATTATCACAAACCATTCATAGACGATATACAGGTGGAAGAAGCATGAGATTGAAGACACTCACCCAAATTTTAATACATGACGGCTTTTTGGCATGCAGGAAAAAATTCTTTACTTATTCGAATTTATGTTTCAATTTTGCACCTACATGATAATATTCATATATAGTTATCAATTTATTATGAAAATTTTGCACCTACATGATAATATTCATATATAGTTATCAATTTATTATGCAATTGGCTATTTATGAAGCTTGATCTTAGTCTTTTTGTGATTTGTATGCTAAACATTAAGGCTTGTTGCAACCTTATTCTATTTTTGGTTTTTGGACTTTTGGCATGACTGTAAATGAAACTGTCTTTTTTATATGCCTTTTGGCATCTCCGGCATGTAATTTTCATCCTTTATAATGGAAAATACAATTTTACCTTGGGGAAAAAAACCAATTGTTGTTGATTTTCTTAGCCATTTAATTAGTTCCATGCTAGAAAGTTCCTAACTCAAATAACCATGGTTAAGGCACATTGGCTTACATTAATATATTTACTAAGGATTCCCTTCATGAATGTGAGGATGCATTTGACCATGGGTTTCCCCATAAGGTTTTCCTTGGAAAATAAAAAAAATTATGAAGTAAGAGACTCTATAATTAAGCTTAGTTTCTTCCAAGGCATAATGAAACAAAGGGTTGATCTCTACATTATGAAATAAGAAAATTTTTCATAAAGGGTTTATCAAGAACATAACAACCACTATCAATCATACATGTTTGTTTCGAGAAAATCTGAAAAACAATGCCAAATTCATTCCCAAACAAGTTTTTCCAAACTCCTCCTTGGTCCCTAAGAATAACAATATCCCATCCTTTTGTGCGGACAAGTATGCCTTGGTGTTAGTCTTGAAGCATATTCTAGAATGGATCTATGTGGATGAATATCTTTTGGCACACGGCATGATTTGGAAGTTCAATAATCTATATCCATCACTAAAAGAGATCTATATTTAAATAGATGCATCTTAATATTAGCACTCATGGAGGAAATAATGGTTATCCATTCAAATTAAGAAATTACATGCTTCAATAATGATAAAAATGTAATGAATAAAAATACCACTTAAGGTGGTGCCCCATTTACACTTCATGTCAACAAATAATACTTGATGATCCCTAAAACTATATCTCCTTGGTATGTATACGAGATAAAGGGTAAAATCATACAAAATTATATTAACACTATTAAAATGATAATATATCAGTAATAAATTACTATCCCATGACCTAGGAGCCTGATATTCCTTACCCATTACAACAAGTGCTACCCTCAACATATTAGTATTTGTAGATGATTTTGTATGAAAAACTAGTCCTTCCAAATTTCATCCTTTTTTATGTTGGTTCTTCTAATTGATGAATAATTCCATAATTAGTCTTGGCTTGTTCTTCCGCATTTATTTCTCCTATGAGTCTCATTTCTCCCATGGTAATGGCCCTTTTCCAAGCACATATTCTCAAATTGTTAGGTCCCTATATTACTAGTTTAGTCCCTTATTGTTATTAGTGTATCCCCCTTATTGTTATTGCTGTACCCTTGTAACCCCAATATTGTTATTATTTTGCCCTTACATTATTATTGTTAAGTTGGCTAGGATTATATTGTGGGCCCATGGACTCCTATATATATAGAAGGAGGTTTTGGTCATTTGTATCATTTAATAATTGTTAATTTATGTAATGTATTGGAGATTGCCCCCTCGAATTGGATATTTCTAAGGCGTTGATCTCTCTTTTCTTCTATTTTTGGATCTGGTTTCCTAACATTTGGTATTAGAGCTTTGGATTCTATGGTTTTGCTGCTCCAAACAGGTCATCGTGGAATTTTCACTGTAAATTTTTTTCTACAAAGGTTCAGAATATAAACTTTTTACAAAGTGAAGCCGAAATCCTGGGGAATGTTGTGGAAAATTTTCAGATCTTGGTTCGCAATATTTTCAGAGATATGATCTGTGTAAGTTAAGGATTTTTGCAGGCTCCTGAATTTAACCTAAATAGGTCATTGAATAATTTTCTCTATAACTCTTGTTCTACGAGGGTTCAGAAGATGAAACGTTTACAGAACGAAACTGAAATCTTGAGGAACGTCATGGAAAAATTTTAGAGCTTGATTCACAATATTTTCAGAGATAGGGTCTATGGAATTTTTGGATTTTTCAGGCTCCCGAATTTCATTTCAAAGAGGTGACCGTGGGAAAATTGTCATAACTCTCTCTTTAAGCATTAGATTGGAATTATGTAAAAAGTGGCCACAAGTACACAAACTATAGTTTCCTGTGTATCAATTTCAGAGCTGAAAGAGGAAATAGTGACACGTGGAATGTCATACAAGGTCGCTTTACTGAACTAGTCCATAATTAGGTCATTGTGGCAGATTTGGCATAACTTTTTCTTGAAGAATCCAAATCAGGTTAGACCTCTGGAATTTGAAAGAAGATTCAAAGGGATACTATAGGACCCAATTTTAGATATTAAAGATCGAAAATCATAGAGATACTTCAGTTTCAATATCGAGCTCCTCAAAAGCAAGAAAAAGGTGTGTATTTTTTTTCGAATTACATAAGTCTCGTTTGAAAAAATTAGTTTGAATTTATTCCAAGGGCAAATTGAAGAATAGATATCAGTATTGGGTTATAAAATTTCCCCTAAAAATAATTCAGCACCCATTAAGCCTTCATAAGGCTCTACTATGACTCATGAAGATGAAGAAATGCAACATGAGATATCAAAATTAAAAGAGAAAGTACACCAAATTTCGCTATCGCAAAGAGCAACAAAAAATGAAATGGAAGTTTTGAAGAAAGGCATGGAAACTAAAGTGGATGGTTTGATGAAAGGCATGGAAGCTAAGTTGAATGGTTTGGAAGCTAATATGGATCGTATGGAAGTTGGCATGGAAGCTCAGATAGATGACATGGAAGATAATATCGATGAAAAAATTAAAGACAACATGGAAAACACGAAGAATGATCTAAAATTATACATCGAAGGTTTGGAAAAGTTGATACAAGAAATTTTTCCTAATGGTGAAAAGATAGTAGAGTAAACTCATGATGAGAACAAAATAAATGTTAATCGTGATTTCATAAACTCTAATGTTGGATGGAAGAACCACCATATTCCAAAGATGGATATGAGGAAGTTTGATGGCAAGGATCCCGTAACATCGATACTATAGATGGAGAAATATTTTGATCTCAATAAAGTGCAAAACACACAAAAGGTGAGCATTGCAACTTTACATTTAGAACAAAATAAATTTGTATGGTATCGATGGCTTTACTCCCATAAATTTTTTTTCACTTGGTCAATTTTTACTGCGGAAGTGATAGAACATTACAAGGATACAAAAATCAACACCTTATTTAGCCAATTGATAAATCTCAAACAAAAGGGTTCAATGCTGGAGAACATTGAGGACTTCCAAAAATTGAATATAAGGGTAACTGATATTCTAGAGGAACACAGGATTGATGTCTTCATAGGGATTTTAAAGGATAACATCCAACATGAATTTCGTGTTTGGGAACATGATTCATTGGAAAAGGCATTCAGGGTCGCAAGAAAAATTGAATGTAAAATTATGGCGACAAGGAAGCATACCACTCACATATATAAAGATGGAAGTGTTGCTACTCCTAGACTTCCACAACCTACAAGTTTGACACCACAACAATTGGAAGAAAAAAGAGAAAAAGGGTTTTTCTACAATTGTGATAGCAAATACAATAAAGGTCATAAGTGTGCTGAGAAGAAATTATTTTACAAAGATAGTGAAGAGGAAGAAGAAAATGAACAAGAATCTTCAAAAGAAGAGAATATACACCAGGAACCAACCCTGGAAGAGGAAGAAATGAATCTGACCATATCGTGTAATGCATTGGCAGGAATTACCACTCATAAAACTCTCAAGATAGAAGGACATATCAAGAAGAAAAAGGTAATAGTGTTGATTGATTCGGGTAGTACCCATAATTTTATTCATTGTAAGGTAGCCAAGGAATTGAATTGTTTGCTATACCCAACACTAGAATGTCAAGTAATGGTTGCAAACGGAGGAACTATAAATTTCTCTATGAAATGCCATAATATCAAGATAACCATGGGGGAATATGTATTGAATATTCCAATGCTTTCCATTCCAATGGGAGGTGCTAATGTTGTACAAGGAGTACAATGGTTACAATATTTGGGGACGGTCGCTTTTAATTTTCAAAAAAAATTCTTGAAATTTTTTTCAGAAGGAAAGGAATTCAAATTACAGGGTATCGCAAGGAAGCCGGGAAAGATAATAAGCTCTAATCTCATGAAAAAGATTCTGAAGAAATAACAATGAGGTGTAATTGCACAATTATGCTCACTAGAAGTTCCAACATCAAAATCATCTATTTCTGCAGATCTCCAAAAATTCTTGGACAATCATTCCAAGGTGTTTGAAACTCACAATGGACTCCCACCTATTCATGATCATGATCATGCTATTCATTTTATTCCAGGAATTTTTCCTCCAAACATCAAGTCTTATAGATATCCTTATGTCCAAAAGAGCGAAATTGAACGTATGATTACAGAAATGTTAGAGACTGGTATAATTCAACCTAGTCAAAGTTCTTTCTCTGCTCCAGTAGTATTGGTGCACAAGAAGGATGGATCATGGCGCATGTGTCTAGGTTATAGGGAGCTCAATAAGCTCACCATTAAAGATAAATTTCCCATTCCTGTCATTGATGAATTATTGGATGAATTACATGGAGCAATTTATTTTACCAAGTTGGATATTCGTTCAGGATATCATCAAATTAGAATGAACACTGAAGATATTCCGAAAACAACATTTTGAACTCATGAGGGTCATTATGAATTTTTTATCATGCCTTTTGGCCTTACCAATGCACCTTCTACATTTCAAGGGTTGATGAACTCCATTTTCAAACCCTTCCATAGAAAATTTGTGCTAGTATTTTTTGATGATATACTAATTTATAGCAGATCTTGGAAGGATCATCTTCAACATGTTGACAGGGTGCTCAAACTATTGCAGGAGAAAAAATTGTATGAAAAAAAAATCCAAATGTGTCTTTGGTGCACAAGTGGTGGAATATCTGGGTCATATTGTATCTCACGAGGGTGCTAAGGTAGACCCAAAAAAAATTAAAGCCATTAAGGAATGGAAAGTCCCCATAACAATAAAGAATTTGTGAGGATTTCTCGGGTTAACAGGCTATTATCGCAATTTTGTTAAGAATTATGGGAGAATAGCAGCACCTCTAACAAAATTATTGAAGAAATATGCATTTTCATGGACTCCTGAAGCAACTAAGGCCTTTGAACATCTTAAAGAGGAAATGTGCCTAGAACTGGTCTGAGCTATGCCAGACTTCATAAAAACCTTTATTGTGGAATGTGATGCCTCGAGAAATGGAATTGGTGTTGTTTTAATGCAAGAAGGAAGACTCGTTGCTTTTGAAAGTCGTCCAATCAAAGGAAAGTATTTATAGAAAGCTATTTATGAGAAAAAAATGTTAGCAATAATACATGCACTAAAGAAATGGTGACCTTACCTAATGGGAAGACACTTTAAGGTAAAAACTAATCATGATAGTCTTAAACACATTTTGAAACAAAGACTATCTTCAGAAGACAAGCAAAGATTTGTCACAAAGATGTTGGGTTATGACTTTGAATAATGTACAAAAAAGGGAAGCTAAATTTTGTTGCAGATGCACTCTAAAGAAAGAATGAAGAGGTGGAAGAATTGCTTTGTGCCATTTCTATTATCCAACCAGATTGGATAACCGAAGCAAGGGATGAATGGAAGAAGGACGAAGAAGTGTGGACACTCATTCAAAAGTTGCAGCAAGATCCTAGTACATACGATACATTTAGTTGGAAAAATGATTCCTTATGATACAAAGATCGCTTATATATTTGTAAGAATTCCCAACTAAAACAAAATATTATTTTGGAATTGCACACTTCTACTTTAGTAGGACACTCAAGATTTTTAAAAACTTACCACAGGGTGAAGAAAGAATTTTTTTTGGGATGGCCTTAAATCTGATATTCAAAATTTTGTGGTGGAATGTTTGGTTTGTCAGCAAAGTAAAGTTGAGACAATTAAGACCCCGGGTCTTCTACAACCTTTATCCATTCCAATTCAATATTGGGAGGAGTTTTCAATGGATTTTATCACAGGTTTATCTAAGTCCGAAGGAAACAATGTCATCATGGTGGTAGTTGATAGACTTACCAAGTATGCACACTTTTGTGCATTATCTCATCCATTTAAAGCAAGTATAGTTGCTACTACATTTATGGACACAATTCAAAAGCTACATGGAAACCCAAAGATTATTATGAACGACAGAGATCCCATTTTTACTGGAAATTTTTGGATGGAGTTATTTTCTTGTTTGGGTACTCAATTAGCTCATAGCTCATCTTATCATCCTTAATCCGATGGTCAAACTGAGATAGTGAATAAATGTTTGGAAGGATATATTTGTTTTTTTGTATCTGATAAACAAACACAATGGGTCAAGTGGTTACCTCTCGTTGAATGGTTTTATAACACTTCCTTCTATACTGCAGCAAAAATGACCCCATTTATGGCACTTTATGGATATCATCCACCGCCCATCACATCATATTTAAGAGAAAATTCTAAGGTTCAATCAGTGGAAGATCACATCGAGCATCAACAAGAAGTTCTCCAACTCTTAAGGGATAACCTAAATTTGGCACAAAATCGAATGAAACAATAGTCATATCAACATCTTAGCAAGAGAAGTTCTAATGTAGGAGACTGCGTATTTTTACGGCTACACCCATACAAACAAATGTCCCTCAAGCAAGCTAAGAAGGATAATAAATTACCGCCAAAGTACTATGGTCCTTACAAGGTGTTGCAAAATATTGGTACTATGGCATACAAATTTGAGCTTCTTGCTTCTTCACGAGTGCATCCAGTTTTCCATGTTTTATGCTTAAATAAGGTTATAGGTGAAAATATTCCAATTCAAACAATATTTCCAGAACTTTATGAGGAAGGAAAAATCATATTGGAACCTGAAGCAATCATGAAAACAAGAACCCTACAGCTTCAAAATCGATCAATTTCAGAGTATCTCATCAAGTGGAAGAACTTACCCACTGAAGATTCTACATGGGAGGATGAGAATTTTGTACAGAAGCACCCAAAGTTACTCAAGCATTGAGGACAACGCTTTTTTGAAGGAGAGGGGCATGTTAGGTCCCTATATTACTAGTTTAGTCCCTTATTGTTATTAGTGTAGCCCCCTTATTGTTATTCGTGTACCCTTGTAACACCAATATTGTTATTATTGTGCCGTTACATTATTATTGTTAGGTCAGCTAGGATTATATTGTGGGACCATGGACTCCTATATATAGAATGAGGTTTTGGTCATTTGTATCTTCCAAGAATTGTTCATTTATGTAATGTATTGGAGGTTGCCCCCTAGAAGTGGCTACTTCTAAGGCGTTGATCTCTCTTTTCTTCTATTTTTGGAGCTGGTTTCATAACATAAATGGAATAAAAAACTAATATAAATATTCTCCCCTCTAATTCTTATTTATAACCCATTTTGAATCACCACAAATGGATCTTTCCATCAAAATTTCCTCCGGTTTTATTTCGGTATGCCTTTTAAAGCCTTAAATTTGGATTTTCTTTATAAGGCTAAATTGTGCTTATTACAAGTTTTCTAATACTAATATTTTGTTGTTTACATTTTTGTAGGGTGTACTCTAATATGTCCTCTACACGGTTTCAAAAACTATATTTTTCTCTATTTCAAGAGAGTGAACTTGTGCACCCTATGACTTTGAACTAGTAATACTTCAGGATGTGAAATTTGGATTTGCACACTAACATTCTCTATTTATAACAATACATTTCATACTTAATTTGGAATGATCAATCTCATAATATGATATTTTTGGTAGAGCATATGCTTAAAAAAAAAATTGAGACTATTAAAGCACCATAACTTCTATTGTTAGTACAACTATAATTATAGATAACTACAATTTATTTTTTTATCAAAAACAAGTCCTATGCTAATCTAATATTATATAAAATGATGAAAGAAAATATTCTATAATGTATGTTATGAAACCAGCTCAAAAAATAGAAGAAAAGATAGATCGATGACTTAGAAATCAACCTTTTCGATGGGAAACCTCTTTACATTACATAAATGAATAATTATTGGATGATACAAATGAAAAAACCTAATTTCTATATATAGGAGTCCAAGGGATCACAATATAATCCTAGACAACATAACATAACAATGTAAGTGCACAACAATAACAATAATGGGCCTCTATGGGGCACAATAATAATAATATGGGGACTACATGATCACAACAATAACAATAAGGGGGCTACACTAACAATAAAAATAAGGGGATGCACTAGTATCATAGGGACCTAGCATGCCCCTCTCCTTCAAGAAAGTGTTGTCCTCAACAATTGAGTAGTTTTGGATGCTTTTGATTAAAATTCTCATCCTTCCATGTCGAATCTTCAGCGGGTAAGTTCTTCCACTTGATGAGATACTCTAAAATTCATCGATTTCGTAGCCTTCAAGTTCTTGTTTCATTAGTGCTTTAGGTTCCAATATGATTTTTCCATCCTCGTCAAGTTCTGGCAATATTGTTTGAACTTAGAGCTTGTCACCTATAACCTTCTTTAATCATGAGACATGAAAAACAGGGTGCACTTGGGAAGATGCAGGAAGCTCAAATTTGTATGCCATAGTACCAATATTTTGAAAAACCTTGTAAGGACCATAATACTTTGGTGATAATTTATTATCCTTCTTAGCTTGCCTAAATGAAATTTTTTGTATGGTTGTAGCCATAAAAATACCTAGTCACCTACATCAAAACTTCTTTCAATGCAATGTTTCTTTTCCTATTGTCTCATTTGATTCTACGCCAAGGTGAGGTTATCTTTTAAGAGTTGGAGAAATATTGTTTGATTCTCGAAGTGATCTTCCATGCTTGAACCTTAGAATTTTTTCTTAAATATGATGTGATGGAGGGTGGATGATATCCATAAAGTGCCATGAATGGGGTCATTTTTGTTGCAGTATGGAAGGAAGTGTTATAAAAACATTCAATCAGAGATAAAAACTTAACCCATTGTGTCTATTTATCAAATAAAAAGAAACAAATATATCCTTCCAAACATTTGTTTGTTGATCAGGGGTTGTCATTGATGTCAACCCAAGCAGCATGAGGGGCTACCCCGATAATGCATGGGAAAATTGACCTACCAAATTACTATATTCCGAGTCAAGGATATTTTTTATGGTTTCTACTTGTCAATATATTTTCGTTGATATATGGCACGCTACGTAATTTCTCATGGTTTGAGAGATATTCATGTTTGAAGTTAGTAACCCTAGTTAGTGCGCTAAAACCCCGTGTGGTTGTGGCATGACACTAATAATTGGTTGCGGTCATTGAATAGTCAATAATTAATAATTTTTAAGATCCTTAAATCCCTCCCATGTTCACTTGTTGAATTCCCTCTCAACCTAATCATTTATATAAATTTTGATCCTCATATCCTCCTCATGCATGGATTTCGCTAATTGAAACATGTCATCGTGGAATTTTCACTATAACGTTTTTTCTAAGAAGGTTCAGAAGCTGAAATTTGTATGAGGCAAAGCTAAAATCCTGAGGAAGCTCCTATAAAAATTTCAGATCATGATGTGCAATATGTTCGGAGATATGATCTGTGGAAATTAGGTTTTATTCAGGCTCCTAAACTTCCTCTCAAAGAGGTGACCTTGGGAAAATCGTCATAACTCTCTCTCTGAGTATTGGATTGGAATTTTGTAAGGTGTGGTGGATATTGCATGAAATTTAGTTTTTGTTGTAGCAATTTTAGAGTCGAATTAGGAAAAGTGACATGTGGCTTACCGTACAAGTTCGCTCTACTGAACTAGTCCATAATTAGGTGATTGTGAGAGATTGGGTGTAACTTTGCCTTGAAGAATCCAAATTGGGTCATACCTGTGGCATTGGAAAGAAGACTCTAAGGGATACTATAGATCCGAAAATCACATATTGGGGATATGAAATAACAAATATACACCATATTGAATATCGAACTCCTAGAAGGCAAGAAAACACTAGATCATGTGTTGTCAAGGGCTGCAAAGGACCAAACTTTCTAGGGCAGCAAAGCAAAAAAAGGTTCAGCAGAGGTAAGCTCCAGGTAACTATATTATGTATATGCATGTTCATCTCTTAATTTCATTAGGTTCTTTGTATTCTAATTTATTTTTATTTTTTTTAGCACTGACATATGCTCTCCAGGGTGAGGTAAGTTTTGCTATTATCATGTCATGGGTATTTCCTTGAATAATTTTTGCAGGTATTATATATTCATCAAGATAAGACTCAATGCATGATCTAATCTTCTGAAGAGTGAGAAAAGGTAGCATGACAAGAGCAGCAATCAAGGTGCATAATAACAGCAAAAAGTTCACCACATGAAGTCTTCACGTGGGTAGCACTACATACAATCATTATAAAGGTATCATTGTACTGAGTCATTGTAAAAGCATCATTGTAAAATTTTTACAAGTGTATATCTGCTAAGAATTGAAGAGGAAGTTTAGGGAGGTTTAGGATCATCATTAGGTATTTGTGTCATAGTTGGGGTTACGGTATAGTGTGTCTTCTTCTTATACATCATTCTATATCATTGCAAAGTGGACCATTTTCCCTGGTACGAGAGTCCATTCTTCTTTTATTCTTCTATAGAGTGGTAGGTTGGTTGCATGAAGTCACCAACAGGTTCAAGCTTGTGAAAACTCTAGGGTGGTAGGGTGGTGCTAGGGTGAGTTGCAGCTCATTGGGTGTTGGGGCATCCGTTCAGTTGACTACTAAAGAATATCGGGCGTTGGAGTGTCCATCTAGTGGGAGTTGGAGAATAATTCTTTTCTAGATTCTAGGAAGTTGGAGCTTTATTTTCAATTGAAATTGAATATTAAATAATTATTATAAAAGCATTCAGGTGGTTTTTGTTACGGAGGGGGTTTCCACATTAAAAATTGTGTGCATTTGTGTTCCTTTTGTTTACTGCTATCATTGTACAAACACTGATAATAATTGAATATTAACTAATTCTCTAAAATATTAATAATATTACTAATTGAAAGGAATACTAATTCACCCCCCTCTCAGTATTTCCAACAATTGGTATCAGAGCTTGGTTCCTTCAATAGCAGTTTGACATCTGGAAGAAGGTCATGGAGCATACCAAGAATGGTGTACCTATGTTCAATGAAAATAATTATGCACTTTGGAAAGGAAGAATGGAGGTCTACCTCTTGGCACAAGGTTATGAAGTATGGGACACTATTCAAAATGGCTTTACGCCAACCACGGATGAACAAGGTAAAAATAATTTGGTAAATGATGTAAAAGAAAGAATATTATTATCAGTGGACTTATTGAATCCACTTATCATAAGGTGCTGGGTTGTAAAACCACAAAAAATGTATGGGACAAACTTAAGAATATATATGTAGGTGACTCAAATGTCAAAGAAGCAAAGCTTCAAATCTACAGAGCAAAATTTGAGGAACTAAGAATGAAAGAATATGGCAACATTGTTGCATACTTCCAACACATTTATGAAATAACAAACACTCTGGAAGGATTGGGAGAGCCTGTCGATGAGAAGAATATTATACAAAATATTCTTAGAAATTTACCAGGGAGATTCAACGCAAAGGTATCGATCTTAGAATATAGTGCAAATTTGGACAAACTCAACAAAGAGGAATTACATGGAGTTCTCATAGGATATGAAATGAGACTTGATGAAGAAGAGGTTACTTCGCATCTAGAAATTGCATTCGTTGCATCTAAGAAAACCAATAAGGACAAACAACCTTCAAAGTAAAATACCTACACCTACAAGTGTGAAGAAAAGGAAGATGATGAAGAAGGTCTTTCAGATGGAGAATATGCTTACTTTACGAGAAAACTAAAAATTTGTGAGGGAAAATTCAAAGGTAAACTTCCATTGATATGTTTCGGTTGTGCTGAGGTTGGGCATTTCGCTGCAAAATGTCTAAACATAAGTGATGGCAACTCAAAAGGAAAGAAAAACTTTAAGAAATTCAACAAGCAAGGAAAAAATAAAGGATTCAAGAGGAACATTCTCTCTAAAGAATATTTTTCATCATTCGATGAAGATAGTGTCAATGAAGAAGAAGCCAATGAGAGAGTATTATTTATGTCCAAGCACAATAAACAAGAGGTATCAAACAATGAAGAAGAAGGGTTGACCATAGAAGAATTTTTTAAAGAGTAAATCAGGCTTATAAAAGAGCTCAAGGCTAAGAAGATCCATTCCAATACTCTTGAACAACAAATTCAAGGTCTCAAAATTGAAGGTGAAGAACACATATGTATTGAAGAGTCACTTCAAAAGAAGTTGGAAGAAAGCAACGAAGAAAGGGAAGCATTAGAAGCCGAAGTAGTCTCGCTGCTAAGGAAGTGAAGAAGGGAAAAACTATCCAAAACTATGCTAATAGCTCAAGAGCATTGGAAGAACTCATAAAAAATCAACGATCTTACAATGACATAACTGGGCTCGATTAGAAAGAAGAAGAAGTTGGACCTTCTACAACAAAATACAATAAACCTATGAGATCTGACATGCATGTAGACTTCAGTGGACAAGATTTGCAAGAACAGCCTTGGAAGACAATTCCTCGATGAAGATTTCCATCCAGGTACCAACATATTTTTCATGGCTATTGTTATTCATGTGGAAATTTTGGTCATAAATATGTAGAATGTTGCATGTACCCTAGGAACCAATAAAATTCCAGGAGAAATTTCAAATATGAACCTCCTAGGGCTCAACGAAACATCAATAGATTTTAACATTTAAGAAATTATATGGAATGTTACAAATGTCGAAACTTTGGACACATAGCCAGAGACTACAAACTTGAAAATCCTCAAGAAGAATCTTCGAAGCCACAAAACGAACGGACATGGAAGAAGAAGAAGACTGATAATTGTGCTCTCTCTCTCAAGGCTCAAAACAATAAAGATGTGTGGTATGTTGATAGTGGTTGCTCAATGCATATGATTGGATATAGAAAGAAATTTGTATCTTTGAAGAGAAGAAGGATGGAACCATATCCTTTGGAAATGATGGATCTTCAAATGTTATAGGATCAGGTAATGTCACTATTGGTAGAAAATTTGTTCTAGCCAAGAATGTTCTATTGGTTTAAAACATGAATCAAAATTTTCTGAGTGTTGGAAAAATGTGTGATCAGGGACACATAATGCTATTCAACTCCACAAAATGTGAAATCAGGAAAGGTAGGTATGGTAAAATTGTGGCTACAGCAAGTCAAGCTCCAAACAACATATATGTTCTAGATGAAGAAACTAAAGCATATCTACTAGCTAAAGAAGATGAAAGTTGGTTATGGCACAAACGAATGGGTCACATAAACTTTGACAATATTGTTAGGTTAAGAAAAAGGGAATTTTTACGAGAAATGCCGAAAATCTTGAAACCTTCCAACATACTATGTGAGGCCTGTCGGCATGACAAGCAGACAAAAGTCAAATTTAAAACAAAAGAACACTTTGCATCACATCCTTTGGAATTGATACGTACTGCTCTATGTGGTCCTGTGAGAACAAAAGGCTTAGATGGACAATTATATTTCATGTTAATGATAGATGAATGTACCAGGATGATAGTTGTCAATTTCCTAAAGAAAAAATATGAAGCATTTGAGTGCTTTAATATCTATAAGGAATTGGTCGAAAATGAAACTAATTTGAAAATAAAATGTCTAAGATTAAATAATGGCGGAGAATTCACTTCCAAATTATTTTAGCAATACTGTGATGAAAATGGAATAACAATACAATTTTCAACAGCATGAACACCTCAAAATGGAGTTGTTGAAAGAAAGAACAGAACCGTACAGGAAATGGGTAGAACAATGTTGAAGGACTCAAAATTGGATGAAAAATTCTAGGTTCAAGCAATTGATACAGAAGTATTCATTATCAACCGAAGTCTTCTTAGAAATAATTGCAACAATACCCCATATGAATTATGGAAAGGAAAATCGGCTAATGTAAAATATTTTAGAATATTCAGAAGCAAATGTTATATCAAAAGAGAATATCAAAATTTGGGTAAGTTTGAATCACGTGTTGACGAAGGTATCTTTGTTGGTTACTCACGCAAAAGAAAGGCATATAAATTCTATAATCTAAGATGACACCAGATAGTGGAGAGCATAAATGTTACATTTGATGAAGATGGTGTTCTAACGAATAATGATGAGAATCTAGAATCTTTGAAAATTGAGACAGAGGCCGAAAAAGACACAGAGAAAATTCTAACAAGAAGAAACTATCAACCAGGAAGAAGTAAATAATGATCATCAAGATATACCGGAACAACAAGAAGAAGCTCCTCCAAAGAGAACACAATAATGGATTCAAAAGAACCATCCATCAAATCAAATCATTGGTGAAATAAATTAAGGTCGACAGCTTCGTTCATCACAACGACTCAAATTGTTTTTCTATCAAACTTTGAGCGTAGTAGTTTTGAAGAAGCCAGCTAGAATGAACATTAGGTAACAGCTATGAATGAAGAATTAGATCAAATCGAGAAGAATAACACCTGGGAACTAGTTCTACGACCAAGAGATAAAAATGTCATTGGGACTAAATCGGTGTTTAAGAACAAATTGAATGAAAATGGACAGGTTACCATAAACAAAGCAAAATTGGTTTGCAAAGGCTATGCACAAGTGGAAGGAAATGATTTGGACGAAACATTTGCAGCAGTCGCCAGAATGGAAGCCATATGAATGTTTCTTGCCTATGCATGTTCAAGAAAAATAAAAGTCTACCAAATGGATGTTAATTTAGCATTTATGAATGGAAAATTAGAAGAAGAAGTTTACATCGAATAGCCTAAAGGTTCTCTACTATCATAAAAATAAGACTATGTTTGCAGGTTAAAGAAGGCTCTATATGGTCTCAAGCAGGCTCCCAGAGTGTGGTATGCTCGTCTTGATGGATATCTATGTCAACAAGGGTTCAAGAAAGGTACTATTGCGTTGAGGCCTCAGAAATCCGTGGCAACAACAAGGGCGATAACCACCCATTCCAGACCTTAAGACAGTTCATTTTCCAATTGGGATAGTGGCTCTGACTGGGTGTAATGGGACCAGTTTTCCAGATTTGGGTTTTGTATGATTTTTGGGTTTCTCTCAAATGATTTGCATGAAGAATCACTAAAAACTAAAACAAATTTATTCTAAAATGCAAAACTTTGAATTAAGTTTAATCTAATCTAACCCGAGATAATACTAATTTTATGTGATCTAGAATGATGTCCATTAAGTCTGTGATGATTTAGATCAATCACAGACTTAATAGAATTAATACTTTTGTAAGATAATTCTTTTGAAAAAAATAGTTAATCAAAAGAAGGTGTTAAACATATCGCATATATTCTAATGATCATATATAAAAACAAATCAATTTCTATTTTTATATCGTACAATAGTGAAATCGATATTTCAAACAGAAAAAATTGATTTCATACATAATTCATGAAATCTAGATTCATTACTAATATTTAAAATAGAGTTAGCATACATGATAATAGTACCAGATGTTTGTTGTCCTATTCATCTTATCAGTGATAATAGGCCACAATCAACTCTTCTATCAATAATTCATTCAAATAATACAAAAGTGCATCAACAATGATCAACAAAATGATATATAATTGAAAAGACCGTGTTCCATCATTTTATCAGGGCATCCACAAACTTACAATAAGGCATTCATTGTAAATTTTTTTAATAAAAAATTTGGACCCTTCTCTAAATGCATGAGAAGGGTTTAAATACTACATTAACTACTTACAAAAATAGTTTATACAAAATATCTTATGAGGTGGTTTCAAACAACCTTCCTCATTCCTAGTATCTAATTGCTAAATTTGAAATTATTAAAAACAAACTAACTTATAATCATGCCTGATGATATATTACTGTCAGCACTTCTTTTCTGATCGCAAATATCAGACATTGGTTGAACTTGTGAAGGCTTCCCGAACTGTGTCTTCATCTGCCCAGTAAATATAGCATCAAGTAAAAGTGACTGCATTTTCTGTATCGAATCCAGAGAACAATTCAATGTCATTATTTGACTATGAGGCTTAACCAGTAGCTGCCAGTATGCTTCCCAATCAGTCTTTTTCAGCTGTGCAAGTGTTTCTTCTCGGAGTCGACCTGTGTTTTTCCAAATTTTCTCTAAATTTCTGAGATCAGGAATCAATTTGTGATTTCCTTCTTTAATCAAACCAGATGTATGAAACATGTGGTTAATCATTTTTAACATACTCTTTGATATACCTGCTGCTCTGGCTATGGCCAATTCTGTCTTTTTTACCTGTGCATCCCAGTCAGTAAAGAGGATATCTTTAAAATTTTCTTCGATCTTTGGGAGACTTGACTTTCTCCCTTCCTCTGAATCCTGCCATTCAATATAATCAGAAATTGTGGTATTGAGTTCATCAAACTCAATTCTCTGGTCAATGACTGTATTAGTCAATTGTTCACTAATTTCCAAGTGTGGGATTATGTTTGACATTTGTAAGATAAACAAGTTTTGTTGTTTTTAGAGTAAGGTATTTAATGCCAATGCTTCTTTTATGAATTCCTCTACAGTAGGAATACCTTCATATTTTGTAAGATATTCTCTCAATTCCTTAATCAGTGTGTTTTTTCTAAATAATTCATTTTCATGACTTATCTTAAGCACTTCCATATCTTGTTGAAATTTGAAGAGTTGTTGCTCAACCTTTTGACTTGGACATTTCCTTTCTTCATCTAGTTGTTGTTGTAAATGCATGATTTTATCATCCTTTTCTTGAACCAAAATGGATACTTCGGCTGCATTATCCATTGTTGCAGTAGTGTATGCTCGAGCAAATTGTGATAGTCGAGTCAGATTTTCAATTGAGTTTGATGGAGTGTCTTTCCATACAACTTCCATAACTTCATTTCTTGGGGGTCTTTCAATCCTTCTTCTTTTTCTTTGTTTCCTGACTAAAGCTTTATGAATAGGGTTGTAGAATACATCCAGTGGAGGGATATCAGTCACCTTCAGAACGATTTCATCAGTAAGAAATGCAGGAATGACTTATGTATCTTGGCAAGTTATCCCAGGAATTTCAATGATTTCTTTTGTTGAAACTATTTGTCCCTGTGGAGTCTGAAATTCTGTATTTTTCTGTGAATATGATACCTCCAGGGTATTTATCAATGTATTGCTAACTCATGTCCAGAATTTATCTAGTTCACTTTGATTTTGTGAATTTGATTGTTCTGCTTTGATTTCTTTGCTTGCTTCAGTCATATAACTAGTAACTAAGACATTTTTAGGGATATGTTGAGTCTTTGTTCTCTGTACTCATTGAATCTCTGTAATTCTTTTGGATTTAGGTTCAATTTGAAAAAAAATTGGACTTCTTCAAAATTTCCAATAGATTGCAAAATGTTTTCAAATCTATCATCGTGTGTATGATAGGTTTGATTTTGACTAACTGAGTAAATTTGTTAGCAATATTTTCTGGATCGAATTGCCTTGAGGGTAATATGGGGTTCTTCAAATACTCAATCTTCTTACATTCTTTCAATGCATGATTGAAATTGCCGAGGGTAAATGTACCATATTGAATTGGAAAACTTGGCCATAAATTTTTTTACTATCTTTCAAAGATTTAGTGATTCCATTACTGACAGTTTGGTAAGTGACTTCTCTTGTCATTAATTTATCTGAAACATATAAAGGAAGAACATGTGGAGGAGCGGAGCTTCCAAATACTCTGATGAATGAAAATGATTCTTCAATAAAACATCTCCCTCTCATTTGAAGGTCTGTAAACGCTTCCTTAGTGAACCTAGGGCTCACTCTGTCAAACATTAATTGATGTAACGGTAATACAACTCCATAACATAGCCTGTGAAAATGTGGTGCATAATTGTGTTCCCATATCTCTTTATGACTCAAATGAATAGGGATAGGATACTCGTGAGTCCATTTCCAACCCATAACTGGAAAACTAGTAGAAAAACAGATAGCATCAAAAACATATGCACTCATGAAAAATTGGGGGACGGGTTTGGAGGAAGAAGCTCTTGTCTGGCGATATTCATTAATCACTTTAGCTAGATTTTTAGAAAGAGTGGTTTCCCAATTCATGATGTGGGAATTAACACAGGAGTCAATTAGGGGAAGCCAATTTATAGAGAACTTGGTATTATCGGGGCGACCATATAATCTACATAGCATCGCGGCTGCAAAATTGTAGAGATTTGCAAGTGAAGCGATGGGATTCATACCTGATTTATCATGTTTAAACTTGTTATCCAGTTTCCTCCAATCTTGAATTGTCTTGAAAGGGTCCTCATTGTTCTTTGAAAATTTCTCAACAAATCTATTATCGTAGATGTCTTGTTGGTCGGGTAACTTGTACGTGACTTTAAAATCTTCAACTCTGAAAGAACCTAAGATCTCATTCTTAGTGATTCTTAATTGTCTGTCCTTGATTTTTGAATTGTCAATCACCCACCTAATCATGTCGGTATATGGTAAAAGGGTGGCCCTTGCTGATATCTTATGAAGGAAGGAGCATGCAATATCTTTAAACTGTAAATTTGAGGGTGTTGCATCATCAGCAGTTGCCTTTACCTCCACTACTTCAGGTTCTTTGTCTTCAAGAATAGTATAGATAGCTTGCCACTTTGTGGCACCTCCATTGGTAGTGCAGACCGTATCTGAGACTATCAGCGACATTTCTGGGTATTCCAATTCTGCAATAGTCTATTTGTCGTGCTTCTGCATTACTTTGCGTATGGACATATCTTGAAGGAAAATCCCTATTAAATATACAGTAATGACCAAATGATGGAATATATATTGAAATGAGCAATTTTGAAAGAAAAGATCCAAGAAACAACTATATCATTAATTAATCGCAATGAATCAATAATTGTTTGCGTTGGGATGATAAAACACACTTAATAGTTCCTAACATGATTTATTTTCATGTAAAACCTTTATTTAAACCTGTCAAATCCATCGTATCGTGCCATTTGAACCTGTCTTTATGAAGCGCATTACTTTTTGTTTATGAGATATGTGATTTCACGATATCGCGAAATCGCAAAATCGCAGTATCGGAATATCGCAATATCGAAATTTTGGTAAGAACTGCTTAAAGTTTTAAAACGTAAATCCGTGATATGTGATTTATGATGTTGCTTGTGAAATTCAAATCAGTGATCGCAAAATCGGGATTTCGTTGTTTTATTGCTTAACTTTCAATGAGAAAATATTATGCGAGATGAGATTTGCAATAGCGTAATTACAAGGATGTTTTATTAATTTCTTTTTTGTTTTTTATGTTTTTATTTAATAAAATCAATAATGTTTTTGGAGTTTGATTTTTTATTTAAAATGGAAAAAAAAAAAATTTAAGAAGGGTCCCTATTTCTATATATCAAAGGTCTAGATTATTTTGAAAATAAAAATGGGGGGAGTTGTTGCATAGCACAACAATTGGCGATTCACTTGGGAGAACCAGATATCTCTCATTGGTTTATTTTGATATTTCTAAACTTTCAAAACAAGAAAAATATATAAGAATAAAAATAGTATGATTCGTGAATTAAACAGTGTTTTTTCAGAATATAATCTATTTACCTATCTCATTTCTTCTTAATTAACCCCTTCAGTGATAATACATAGATATATGTATCAGTTAGTACTCAGATTTAAAAAGATAAAGTAGGTATTCTCTAAAATTGGTTTCATAGATTTTTACACGTTTATCACATATAGAGCCATTGTTTCCAGCAGGCGTTTATAGCCTCGACAGGGTTATCTTTTAACCAATAATGATTCATGGTCCCATCTGAATTTGATTTCTAATTTCAAAATATGATTTGACATGTAATTGAATTTATTTTTCCTGACACATTTTCAAAATCATTGTCCAGGTTTGGTGGCCTGATAGTGACAATGTCATTCACTGATAGTAATTTAGACTGAACAAGCTGGCTCGTAATGAGACCCCTTGTCTATTTATTTTTTATAATCATTTAGCTATTACCCTATTGTAGTATGCAGTATTGGTAATATCAGTCTAGATTATTTCTCTATGATCATGATAAACAAGCTTATGTTGAGACTTATTTTCATTTGAATTTGTACATCGTATATATTTCTTTTTCTTTTTTGAAATATATTTTGAAGAAGAGATTTTATCAGATGGGATGAATCATTGGCTCGTTTAAGAGTTATGGATGATAATTATAGAGTTGGTAGATACCTTTTTGTAGAGAATCCTTGCTAAGTTAAAAGTTTCCTTTTTTGACTGATACATAACAACTATATTTTATGATATCAAGAGTCTTTTTGGAAAGTATTAAATGCCTTTAGTAAATTTCAAATTATTTCAAAAAAATAAAGTTTATTCAATTCTCATAGTTATAATCATCTTTTTACTTTACTTATTTATAGAAGCGAAAGATCAAAATAATTTATCAGAATTTTTGAAAATTTGAATCAACCAAAAGTGATGCTATTTTCAAATTTTATTTTCCTAAAGCAAAATAAAATTTAAAGTTTGATTTCTAAGAAAAATATTTTTTAAGAATATGACCATTCACAAGTAAGGAATCTTTCTTACCTAATAAATCTTGTAACAAAAATGTGGATAAGCCTATTTTTTTATGATTTGAAATGGACCAAGCCATAATCTTTGGAATTTGGTATGCTTACCTTTTTCCTCATGTGACTTATCCCATTTCAAAACAAGGTCTCCAATCTCAAAAGCTTTTGAGCTGGTGGATGTTGTGTCAAACAAGGCTTTCACTATTTGTTGATGATGAACATTTATAGCTTTGGATTTTTCTCTCTGTTCTTCCATTTTAAGAATTTGATCTTGACTAAGTTGAAGGGAAGACGAAGGATCTTCATCAATAAATTGCAATAAAGAAAATAATGGTATTGTTATATTTGTGGGTGGAAATTCTTCTTTCCCATAAACTAACACAAATGGAGAAGTACCTATTGAGGCTTTCTAGGTAATTTTATCTGCCCAAAGAGCAAATAATAGTGCTTTGTGCCAATTTTTATGATTTTGTTCTATAGTTCGTTTGATGATTCTGATAAGGTTTTTATTTGTAGATTCAACTAATCCATTACCTTGTGGATAATAGTTAGTTGAGAATTTTAATTTAAAACCTCTTTTCAAAGCAAATTCTATCATAGCATTTCTAGAAAAGTAAGATGCATTGTCAAATATCAAAGCTGATGCGAGGCCAAACCTGGTGATTATGAACTGATCAATAAAATCTGTAATACTTTGTGTATTAACCACCTTTAATGGGATAGCTTCTACCCTTTTTTTGAAATAATATGTCACAGTTAACCCCCATTGTTCAAATGGTTGTTGGATATTTACTGGTTGTAGTGGAAATGTTGCTTTCCTTTCTCTCCCTACTGCAGTTTGACAAACTTTACATTTTCTCACGTATTCATGTGCATCATTAAATAGAGTTGGCCAATAGTAACCGACATGCAGTATTTTATGAGCTGTGGTGTTTCCTCCGAAATGACCTCCAGCTGGTCCATCATGTAATTCCTGCATTTCTTTTTCAGCTTCAGTTTTCTCTAAACATCTCAATAATGCATAATCATATTTCTTTCTAAATAGCACATCATCTATGAGTTGATATTGATTTTCTTTAAGCCTCAGAGCACGCTTTGCTGTATAATTGAGATATAATGGAGCATATCCATTTTTTAAGAAAAGTTTCAGATCAGCATATTGTGACTGAGAATCGTTTAGGCTTACCTCGAACAGTTATATTTCATTTGATTGATCTTCTTCTATTGGTAAATGAGAGGCTCCAGTTAACATCTTGCAAAGACTTTGACCTTTAACGATTTTAGCAAGATGTATCTCTACATC
This sequence comes from Pinus albicaulis, assembly GCA_034641835.2. Lineage (NCBI taxonomy): Eukaryota > Viridiplantae > Streptophyta > Pinopsida > Pinales > Pinaceae > Pinus > Pinus albicaulis. The sequence goes on from CM076571.1 coordinate 205,413,944, forward strand.
ATACTCTTGAAGTGTGGTAACCCAATTTGCTCTCTTCTCTCCTACTTCTCGTTGGATTACTAATTTCCTTACTGCTGAGTAAGGTACTATTATTTTAGTATGTGTTTTTATGAGAAAAGGTCTAAAATGTTTCAAAGCTTTAAATACAACATAAGTTTGTTTTTCCACAGTTGAATAATTTAACTCAGCACCTTAAAGGTTAGAACTAAAAAATGAAATTGGTGCTTCAATGTTTTGATCATTTAGCTTTGTTAAAACTGCTGCATATGATGTATCAGAAGAAAATGTGTATAATACGAATGGCTTAAGAAAATCGGGTGTTGTTAAAGAAGGAGCTTCAATGATGGCTTTCTTAATTAATTCAAAAGAATTTCTCTCATATTTTCCCCATTTAAAAAATGAATTTTTATTAATCATTGATTGTAGGGGTAAGATGATTTGGGAAAAATCAAGAACAAATCGTTTTACAAAATTAATTTGTCCTAAAAATGATTGCATCGTTTTTTAATTGTGTGGTAGAGGAATGTTTTCGATTTCCTGAATCATATCAGGGTCAATATGGATTCCTTTTTCGGAGACAATGAACCCTAATAATTTACCTTCTGATAAGGTGAAATAGCATTTTTTTAGGATTCAAGAAAATGCCAAATTTTCTACATCTTTCAAAAATGTGTTTTAGGTGATTAAAATGATTGTTTCTATGCTTAGAGTAAAAAGTAATGTCATCTAAGAATATAACAACTGAGCTATTGATTATTCCTATGAAAGCTATATCCATAGCACGTTGAAATTTAGCACCGGCATTAATCAACCCAAAAGGCATTTTTTGATATGCGTATATTCCCCACTTTGTCCTGAATGTTGTCCTTAATCTATCATCTGGATGTACCATAATCTGATTATATCCTAAAAATCTGTCAAGAAAAGACATCAATTCAGATCCTGCAACTAATTGTAATATCTATTCCATGGTAGGCAAGGGGAAATTATCTTTTTGGCAAGATTTATTCAAATTTCTAAAGCCTATGCAAATCATAATATCTCCATTCTTCTTTCTAACTGGGACCATGTTTGACACCCATTTCGAATGTCTAATGGGAAAACTAACTTTGGCTTTGAGCATTTTATTTAATTCAGACTTAATTTGACTTTCTAAATTTGGGTGAATATTTCTAAGTTTTTACTGAATAGGTTTGTCATCTCAGATCATAGGTATAGTATGTTCAATTATAGAAGTATCATATGTTTTGAGATCTGAATAATCCCATGCAAAGATATTTTTATATGTTTTCAGCAACTTAATGAATGAAATCCTTTCTTTAGGTTTTAAACCAAGACCTAGGTTGATGTTTTGAGGTTTTTCTAGTGTACCAAGATTAATTAATTCAAATTTTTTAGTAGAACTCTGGGTTTTTGAATTGGTCATCTTCTTAAACCTATCTTTCAAATCATAGAGATCTTCCATTTTGACTACAGATTTGGGAATTGGATTAGTATTTTGTTTATCTTCAATCTGTAACTCATGTTCATGTTCATCTACGATTTGACCCTCTTATGATCCATTTGATGTAAGAAAGACTACTATATCTGCATCATTGTTAAATACTCTCCAATTTGTTACGTTGTCAGGAATGGAAGGCCTAAAAATTAACTCAATTGAAAATATATCTAGGCTAAATTATTTGGATGGTATAAGCTTAGATGCTACATTAACAAGTAAATCAACACTTGCATTTTGTAATCTAGGAACTGTGGTGAAATTAAATGCAAAAAATTGGGATGTAAGGCTCCGAGCTAAAGTTTGATAGTGTTTCAAATGTTCAGAAATACAATGAATTGTATTTCTAATTTGTCTAACAATTATTTCAGAATCTTCATATACCTACAAATATTTAACATTTAAACTAATAGCTTTGTACAGACCTTGTATCAATGCTTCATATTCAGCATTATTATTCGTGCATTGAAATTCGAGTCTACAAGATAGCATTATTTTCTCTCCTTGTGGGTTGATTAAAATGCAACCTGCTCCTGCACCATCTTCTGATTTTGAACCATCAAAGTATAAATTCCAAAATAAAGAATTTTTTGAAATTTTATTGCTAAGATTGACACATCTAGAAGTGCCTATTTGAGAAAAGTTTTCAATTTGAGAAATAGCAGTATTTGTTGAAAAAGATGAAATCTGGGCATTGAACGATCCAAGAAATGATTCAGCTGAGTAATTTCCAATAGTATTGTTAGTAAAAGCTACATGTTCGTTTGTTTCTTCAAGTTTAGTAACTGTATGTTTCATAAATTTTTCGCGATCAACTCTGATTTGATTTGGTTTACCATTATATGGCAACCACATGTGTGACCAATCAGTAGCAAAATATCCATGTAACTTTTCAGACCAATCCCTGCTTAAAATAAGACCATAAAATTCAGGGATGTCTGCGACCAAAATATCGATTTCTTGCAGTACCTTTGGATTGGATGATAATCTAATGGATACTGACAACATTTCTCCAATGACCTCTACTTTTGTTCTATCTAATTGAACTATATGTACAGTATATTTTTGAGGAGTGATGTTCAATTTTGTACACACCGTTCTTGGCATAATGTTTGAAGAAGCTCCTGAATCAATAAGACAGTTATGAACATTTTTGTTAAAAATCTTATAAGTCAAAAGTAAAGGAGTGTGAAAAATAGATCTATCAGTAATTAAAACAAGATCATTGGGATTTACTTTGTTTGTAGATGACAAAGGTTTTCCCATATCTTTAGAGGCTTGTGCTATAACTGATGGTTGTATAGGATCTACAGTGATTGCCTTGATTTCTCTAGGTAAACTTTTCTGCTATTGTTTGAGTTTGGTCATTTCATGTAATGAAATATTTGCTTTGGTATTTTTCATATCTTCAACTATATTGTATTCCACTGTATCTTAAACTATAAAAATTTTGGAAGTTGTAATAAGATCAGGTGAAATAGGATTTTTCTGAACAGTTGTAGATTTTTTTACTGCTGTTTTCTCCTTTGTGGGGGGATATTTCTATTTCTGATTTCATATAGTTGAATCAGAAGAAGATTTACTTCTTGTAGACATAGGCATAGATTCTCTTTCTTCTTTTGTGGGGAGAATAAAATCCCATAACCCATTCAGTTCAACTTCTTCCTCAGACTGTGGTTCTTGTTCAGATGGTGAGGGATCTTCAGTATCTTAATCAGATTCAACATTTGAAATGACATTTGGAGGTTGAGAATTTGAAGAAGGATTTTTATTAAATGGGAAATATGATTGCTTAGGTACTGATGATTCAGCGACTTGTTTCTTTATATCAATCATGTCATTTGACATAGTATTTAACACTTTTTGAAGACCTTCAAGATTAAATGGATCTTTTGAAACTTTCTTTTTGGAATCTTGACTAAATGTCACTTTCTTTGATTTCCTGTCTTATATCTCTAATCATTTTTCTAATGCTGAGATTATTTTCTCTACAGCAAGAGCTTCTTTCATGTTTTCTAAAAGGGTATCTTTACCAGCTCTATCTAAAAAAATAGCTATATTAGAAGGTAAAGAAGAAATATACCATTCTATTTGTACATCGACAACAGGATTGGAAGCGGTTGGGATTTTGTTTAATAACTTGTTAAATATGGAGTTAAAATCTTTGATCCTTTCACCTGAATTTGCTTTTAGAATGGAAAGAGCATTGATTAAAGATGCAATAGTTCTATCATCTCCAAATTTTGCAAGAAAAACTTGTTCAAAAGTTGCCCAATCGGTAATTGATCCTGTCGGGAGTGAAAAGTACCATGATCCTACAGATCCTTGTAAAGTATAAGAAAACAATCTGACTACAATGTCTTCATGAACAACTCCATTAAGATTCATGGCTAACATAAAATTATTGATATGCTCTTCAGCATGAAGACCATCGTCAGGATTATATTTAGGTAGCCATTTTTCTGGATGATCTGGAAGAGGATTTGGATTTGCAATCAATAGAGCACCAGGATTCATCCAAGGTCGATTGGCCATAATTGGTTTTGAAGTTTGTGAAGATACAAAAGTAGATCCAGAAGTAGGGGGAATGGATGTAGAACTTACAACTGGAACAATACTACTTGTGATAATACTGATAGTTTGAGTAGAGGAAATGGAATAATAAGAAGATGTAGATTGAGTAATAGGATGTGAAGAAGTAACTGAAGGAAAATTTGACGTGACTTCACTTGTATCTGACTTAGATCTATATATAGAAACTTTTTTACGATGTGATTCTATTGGATACTCAAAAGGAGGAATTCCAAGTCTTTCACTTTTGGATCGGGTTAATATACCATTTTCTTTAAATAAGGAAGTGACGCTTTCTTCATAAGCTTATGGATTAACAGGCTTTTCAGCAGAAATAAATATTCCTTCTAATTTCTGAATTAAAGGCTAAACTTCAGGTGACTCGGGAGTGAATTCTGAAGCAAATGACTGTCGAGATATTTCAGGAGATGAGGGGAAGGTTTCTACTATTTTCGATTTCTGAGTTGGTGATCTAGAATTTGATCGGGAAGATGTAGAATGATTTTGGGGAGATCAACTCTCATGAGGGCTTCTAATTTTAGGTTTAGATTTATATTCCATTCATAGTCAGGCCCTCCTTCTAGTGCCAAAAATGTTGAGGCCTCATAAATCTGTGGCAACAACAATGGAGATAACCACCCGGTCTGGACCTTAAGATAGTTCCTTTTCCATTTGGGATAGTGGCTCTGACTGGGTGTAATGGGACCAGTTTCCCATATTTGGGTTTGTATGATTGTTGGGTTTCTCTCAAATGATTTGCATGAAGAATCACTAAAAACTAAAACAAATTTATTCTAAAATGCAAAACTTTGAATTAAGTTTAATCTAATCTAACCCAGGATAATGCTAATTTTATGCGATCTAGATAATGTCTATTCAGTTTGTGATGATTTATATCAATGGCACAGACTTAATAGAATTAATAATTTTGTAAGATAATTCTTTTGAAAAAAATAGTCTGTGATGATTTATATCAATCACAAACTTAATAGAATTAATAATTTTGTAAGATAATTCTTTTGAAAAAAATAGTTAATCAAAATAAGGTGTTAAAAATATCGCATATATTCTGATGATCATATATAAAAACAAATCAATTTCTATTTTTATATCGTACAATAGTGCAACTAATACTTCAAACAGAAACAATTGATTTCATAAATAATTCATGAAAGCTAGATTCATCACTAATATTTAAAACAGAGTTAGCATACATGATAATAGTACCAGATGTGTGATGTCCTGTTCATCTGATCAGTGATAATAGGCCACAGTCAACTCTTCTATCAATAAGTCATTCAAACAATACAAAAGTGCATCAACAGTGCCGACAAAATCATATATAATTGAAAAGACCGTGTTCCATCATTTTATCAAGGCATCCACAAAATTAAAATAAAGCATTCTTTGTAAATGTTCTTAATAAAAATTATGGACGCTTCTCTAAATGCATGAGAAGGGCTTAAATACTACATAAACTACTTACAAAAATAGTTTATACAAAATATCTAATGAGGTGGTTTCAAACAACCTTCCTCATTCCTAGTATCTAATTGCTAAATTTGAAATTATTAAAAACAAACTAACTTATAATCATGTCCGATGATAGATTAATGCCAGCTATGCTTTTTTGATCACAAATATCAGACATTGGTTGAACTTGTGAAGGCTTCCCGAACTGTTTCTTCACCTGCCCAATAAATATAACATCAAGTAAAAGTGGTTGCATTTTCTGTATGGAATCCAGAGAACAATTCAATGTCATTATTTGACTATGAGGCTTAACCTGTAGCTGCTAGTATGCTTCCCAATCAGTCTTTTTAGCTGTGCAAGCGTTTCTTCTGGGATTTGACCTATGTTTTCCAACTTTGCTCTAAATTTCTAAGATCAGGAATCGATTTGTGATTTCCTTCTTTAATCAAACCAGAGGTATGCAACATGTGGTTAATCATTTTGACCATACTCTTTGATATTCCTGTTGCTCTGGCTATGGCCAATTCTACCTGTTTTACTTGTAATCTATCATCGGTGTGTATGATAGGTTCAATCTTGACTGACTGAATAAATTTATTAGCAATCTTTTCTAGATCGAATTTCCTTGAGGGTAATACAGGGAGCTTCAAAATATCAATCTTCTGACATTATTTCAATGCATGATTGAAATTGTTGAGGTTAAATGTACCATATTGAATTGGAAAACTTGGCCATAAATATTTTTTACTATCTTTTAAATATTTAGTGAGTCCATTAACAACAGTTTGGTAAGCGGCTTCTCTTGCCATTAATTTATCTGAAACATATAAAGGAAGAACATGTGGAGGAGCAGAGCTTCCAAATACTCTGATGAATGAAAATTATTCTTCAATAAAACATCTCCCTATTATTTGAAGGTCTGTAATGGCTTCCTTAGTGAACCTAGGGCTCACTCTGTCAAACATTAATTGATGTAACGGTAATACAACTCCATAACATAGCCTGTGAAAATGTGGTGCATAATTGTGTTCCCATATCTCTTTATGACTCAAATGAATAGGGGTAGGATCCTCGGGAGTCCATTTCCAACCCATAACTGGAAAACTAGTAGAAAAACAGATAACATCAAAAACGTATGCACTCATGAAAAATTGAGGGACAGGTTTGGAGGAAGAAGCTCTTGTCTAGCGATATTCATTAATCGCTTTAGCTAAATTTTTAGTCCCAATTCAAGATGAGGGAATTAACATAGGAGTCAATCAGGGGAAGCCAATTTATAGAGAACTTGGTATTATCAGGGAGACCATATAATCTACATAGCATCGCGGCTGCAAAATTGTAGGGATTCGCAAGTGAAGCGATAGGATACATACCTGATTTCTCATGTTTAAACTTGCTATCCAGTTTCCTCCAATCTTGAATTGTCTTTAAAGTGTCCTCATTGTTCTTTGCAAATTTCTCAACAAATCTATTATCATAGATGTCTTGTTGGTCGGGTAACTTTTACATGACTTTCAAATCTTCAGCTCTGAAAGAACCTAAGATCTCATTCTTAGCGGTTCTTAATTGTTTGTCCTTGATTGTTGAATTGTCAAGAACCCACCTAATCATGTCGGTATATGGTAAAAGAGAGGCCCTTGCTGCTATCCTATGAAGGAAGGAGCATGCAATATCTTTAAACTATAAATTTGAGGGTGTTGCATCATCAGCAGTTGCCTTGACATCCACTACTTCAATTTCTTCGTCTTTGAGAATATTATAGATAGCTTGCCACTTTGTAGCACCTCCATCAGTAGTGCAGACCGTATCTGAGACTATCGGCGACATTTCTATGTATTCCAATTCTGCAACAGTCTGTTTGCCATGATTCTGCATTACTTTGCGTATGGACATATCTTGAAGGAAAATCCCTATTAAAGACAATGTAATGATAAAATGATGGAAGATATATGGAAATCACCAATTTTGAAATAAAAGATCCGGGAAACAACTATATCATTAATTAATCGCAACGAATCAATAATTATTTGCATTGGGATGATAAAACACACTTAGTAGTTCCTGACATGATTTATTTTCATGTAAAACCTTAATTTAAACCTATCAAATCCATCACATCGTGTCCTTTGAATATGTCTTTATGAAGCGCATTACTTTTTTTTAATGCGATATGCGATTTCATGATATCGTGAAATCGTAAAATCGCAGTATCGGAATATCGCAATATTGGAATTTGTGTAAGAACTGCTTAAAGTTTTAAAACGTAAATCCATGATATGTGATTTATGATGTCACTTGCGAAATTCAAATCGGTGATCGCAAAATCAGGATTTCACTGTTTTATTGCTTAAATTTCAATGAGAAAATATTATGCGGGGTGTGATTTGCGATAGGGTAATTACAAGGATGTTTTATTAATTTCTTTTTTGTTTTTTATGTTTTTATTTAATAAAAGCAATATTGTGTTTGGAGTTTGATTTTTTATCTAAAATGAAAAATACATTTTTATGAAGGGTCCCTATTTCTATTTATGAAAGGTATAGATTATTTTGAAAATAAAAATGGGGGGCGTTGTTGCATAGCACAACATGTTGATAGCAATATTTATGTACAAATACATAAAGATAATTTAACAATCATTGAGGTATATGTGGATGATATGATATCTGGTAACAATGATGATTGACTAAGTAAGAAATTTGCTACAAAGATGCAAAGTGAGTTCAAGATGTCTTTACTTGGTGAGCTGACATACTTCTTAGGGCTTCAAATATCTTAGCAAGAGAAAGGAATATTTATATTTCAATCCAAGTACATCAAGGAAATTCTCAAGAAATTCAAAATGGAAGATTGCAAACCCGTCCTTAATTTGATGGTAACAGGTTGCAAATTGAGCATAGACGACTCATCTAAGGATGTGGATCAAAGGTTGTACAGATCTATGATCGGTGGTCTTCTATATGTAACAACCTCCCAGCCAGATGTTATGCAAGCAATTGGGCAAGTAGCAAGATTCCAAGCAGCACCAAAATAATCACATATTATTTCCATCAAAACAATTCTTCGATCTCTGAAGGGCACATCAGAATATGGCTTGTGGTATCCCAAGGGTAACAATCTCATTATTCAAGCCTTTATAGATGTAGATTGGGCAGGAAGCGTTGATGATCATAAGAGTACTAGTGGAGCTACATTCTATCTAGGTGGTTGTCTTGTATCATGGTTGATAAAAAATCAAACCTCAATCTCATTATCTACAGCGGAAGCTTGTTTTACTCAAGTCCTTTGGATGAAACAAACTTTGCAAGATCTTCAAGTACAATTCAGTGAGCCTATTCCCATATTCTGTCATAACACCAGTTCCATCAGCATCTCTAAGAATATTTTCATGCATTCAAAAACAAAACACATTACGATCAACTATCATTTTGTTAGAGAACAAGTCGTTGAAAATAATATCAAACTTTAATATGTTGGTACAAAGAACAAATCGCCGATATCTTCACTAAAACTTTAGCTTGTGAAGCATTTGAATATCTTCTCCAGAAGCTTGGTACTCTCCCATGTTCTCATTAGACTTTCCTTATTTAAAATATAAAGGGGGAGTGGAATTGTGTACAAGTCCGCAGGATGGTTATGTGTCAAGGTGAGTTACCCTTTTCCATTGATGTTAAAGGGGGAGATAATGTTGCAGGAAGAGGTTTCATGATCGCAGGGCGAGTACTTGTATTGCCATCAAAGCCAAAGGGGGAGATTGTTGATCAGTGGTTCTCATTGATGTCAACCGAAGCAGCACTAGGGGCTACCCCAATATTTCATGGGAATTTTGGCCTACAAAATTACTATATTACAAGTCAAGGATATTTTTTATGGTTTCTACTTGTCGATATGTTTCCGTTAATATATGGCATGCCATGTAATTCTTCACATTTTGGGAGATATTCATGTTTGAAGTTAGTAACCCCAGTTAGTGGGCTAAAATCCCATGGGGTTGTGGCATGACACTAATAATTGGTTGTGGTAATTGAAAATTCAATAATTAATAATTTTTGAAGCTCCTAAATCCCTCCCATTCTCACTTTTTGAAGTCCCTCTCAACCTAAGCATTTATATAAATTGTGACCCTCATATCCTCCTCATGTAGGGATTTCGCTACTTGAAACAGGTCATCGTGGAATTTTCACTATAATTTTTTTTCTACAAAGGTTCAAAAACTCAAATGTTTATGAGGTGAATTTTAAATCCTGAGGAAGCTCCTATAAAAATTTTAGATCATGGTGCGCAATATTTTCGAAGATATGATCTGTGGAAGTTAGGTTTTTTTTCAGGCTCCTGAACTTCATCTCAAAGAGGTGAACTTGGGAGAATCATCATAACTCTCTCTCTCTCTCTCTGAGTATTGGATTGGAATTCTGTAAAAATTGGTAGATAGTGCACGGACTATATTTTTTGATGTAGAAATTTCATAGACGAATGAGGAAACATTGACATGTGGCATGTCGTACAAGTTCGCTCTACTAAACCAATCCATAATTAGGTCATTGTGAGAGATTGGGCATAAATTTTTCTCGAAGAATCCAAATTAGCTGAAACCTATGGCATTGGAAAGAAGACTCAGAGGACTACTACAGGACCAAAAATCACATATTAGCGATCTGAAATAACATAGATACACCAGATTCAATATTGAGCTCCTAGAAGGCAAGAAAAAGCTAGATCATGTGTTGTCAAGGGCTGCAAAGGACCAAAATTTCTAGGGAAAAAAAGAAAATAAAGGTGTAGTAGAGGTAAGCTCTAGGTAGGTATATTTTTTATATGCATTTTCATCTCTTAATTTCATTAGGTTCTTTGTATTCTAATTTGTTTTTTTTGTTTAGCACTGACATATGCTCTGCAGGATGAGGTAAGTTTTGCTATTATCATGTCATGGGTATTTCCTTGAAGACTTTTTGTAGGTATTATATATTCATAAATATAAGACTCAATGCATGATCTAATTTTTTGGAGAGTGAGAAAGGGTAGGATGACAAGAGCAGTAATCAAGGTGCAGAATAGTAGCAAGAAGTTCACCACATGAAGTCTTCATGTGCGTAGCACTGGATACAGTCATTGTAAAGGTATCATTGTATTGAGTCATTGTAAAATTTATACAAGTGTATATCTACCAAGAATTGAAGAGGCAGTGTCGGGAGGTCTAGGATCATCATTAGGTATTTGTGCCATAGTTGGGGTTATGGCCTAGTGTGTCTTTTTCTTCTACATCATTCTATATCATTGTAAAGTGGACCATTTTCCTTGGTACGGGAGTCCATTCTTCTTTTATTCTTCTATAGGGTGGTAGGATGGTGCTAGGCTGGTGCATGAATTCACCAACAGGTTCAAGCTTGTGAAAACTTCAGGGTGGTAGGGTTGTGCTAGGGTGAGTTGTATCTCATTGGGTGTTGGGGTATCCGTTCAATTGACTACTGAAAAATATTGGGCATTGGAGTGTCCATCTAGTGGGAGTTGGAGAAGAATGTTTTTATAGATTCTAGGAAGTTGGAGTTGTATTTTCAATTGGATTTTAATATTAAACAATTATTAGAAAATCATTCAGGTGGTTTTTGTTCCAGAGGGGGTTTCCACCTTAAAAATTGTGTGCATTTGTGTTCCTTTTATTTACTTCTATCATTGTACAAACACTGATAATAATTGAAGATTAAGTAATGCTCTGAAAGATTAATAATTATACTAATTGAAAGGAATATTGATTCACCCCCCCTCTCAGTATTTCCAGCATTGTTCACTATCTCGATTTTCCCATCAGATTGAGGATGATATGACGAGCTATGAGTTAATTTTGTACCCAAACAAGAAAATAATTCTGTCCAAAATTTTCCAATAAAAATGGAATCTCTGTCGCTTACAATAATCTTTGGGTTTCCATGTAGATTTTGAAATGTTTCCATAAATGCAGTAGCAATGATACTAGCTTTAAATGAATGAGATATTGCACAAAAGGGTGCATACATAGTAAATATAGCAACTACCACCATGATGATAGTCTTTCCTTTAAACTTGGGTAAACCTGTGATAAAATCCATTGTAACCTCCTCCCAACGTTGACTTGGAATGGATAAAGGCTGTAAAATACTTAGGGTTTTAATTGTCCCTACTTTATTTTGTTGGAAAACCAAACATTATACAACAAACTTTTGAATATTATATTTAAGGCCATCCAAAAAAATTCCTTCTTGACCTTATTGTAAGTTTTTAAAAATCCTGAGTGCCCCCCTAAGGGAGAGGTGTGAAATTCCAATAGAATACTTTATTTGAGTTGGGAATTCTTACAAAGATATAAGTGATCTTTGCACCATAATGAATCATTTTTCTAGCTAAATGTTTCATATGTAATGGGATCTTGCTGAAAATTTTGAATAAGTTTCCACACCTATTCATCATTCTTTCATTTATTCCTTTCTTCAGTTATCCACTTAGGTTGGATAATAGAAATGGCAAAAAGCAATGCTTCCACATCCTCATCCTTTCTTGAGATACATCTGCAACAACATTTTTCTTCTCTTTTTTGTAGATGATTTCAAAGTCATTACCCAAAATCTTTGTGACCCATTGCTACTTCTCTTTTGAAGAAAATATTTGTTCCAAAAAGTATTTAAGACTATTATGATATTTTTTTACTTTGAAGTGTCTTCCCATTAGGTAAGGTTGCCATTGCTTTAGTGCATGTAGTATTGCCAACATTTCCTTCTCATAAATAGGTTTCAATAAATACTTTCCTTTGATTGGACGATTTTCAAAAGAAATGGGTCTTCCTTATTGCATTAAAACCACACCAATTCCATTTCTTGAGGCATCACGTTCCACAATAAATGTTTTTGTGAATTCTAGCGTAGCTAAGACTAGTGCTTGGCACATTACTTATTTAAGATGTTCATAGGCCTTAATTGCTTCTAGAGTCCAAGAAAATGCATCTTTCTTCAGTAATGATGTTAGAGGCGCCAATATTCTCCCATAATTCCTTACAAACTTATGATAATACCCTATTAACCCCATAAATCCTAGAAGATGCTTTATGGTTCTAGGGATTTTCCATTCCTTAATGGATTTAATTTTGTTAGGGGTCTACCTTAATACCCTCATCAGATACAATACGACCCAAATATTATAGCTCATGTACTCCAAAGAAAAATTTGGAAGTTTTTGCATATAATTGTTTCCTCCAATAGTTTGAGCACCATGTCAACATGTTGAACATGATCCTTCCAAGACTTGTTGTATATCATCAAAAAACACTAACAAAACTTTTCTAAGGAAGGGTTTGAAAATGGAATTCATCAAACATTGAAATTAGGAAGGTGCATTAGTAAGGCCAAAATCCATGATGAAAAATTCATAATGACCCTCATGAGTTCTGAATGCTTTTTTCGGAATGTCTTCAGTCTTTATTGTAATTTGATGATATCCAGAATGAAGATCCAACTTGGTGAAGTAAATTTCTCCATGTAATTCATCCAATAATTCACCAATGATGGGGATGGTAAATTTATCTTTAATAGTGAGCTTATTGAGCTTCCTAGAATTTGGAGACAAATTCCATGATCCATCCTTCTTGTGCACCAATACTACTGGAGCAGAGAAAGAAATTTGACTAGGCTGAATTATACCATCCTCTAATATCAACCATATGTTCAATATCACTCTTTTGAAAATAATGATATCTGTAAGGTTTGATGTTCAGAGGAAAAATTCCTAGAATCAAATGAATAGCATGATCATGATCACAAATAGGTGGGAGTCCTTTGGGATTTTAAAACACCTTGGAATGGTTTTATAAGACTTTTTGGAGATCTAAAGAAATAGATGATTTTGATGTTTGAACATCTGGTGAGCATAATTTTGCAATTACGCCTTGTTTCTCTTTCTTCAGAAGATTTTTCATGACATTAGAGTTGATTATATTTCCCGACTTCCCAAAAAACTTTCAAGAAAAGTTCTTGAAAATTAAAAGCTATTGTCCCCAAATATTGTAACCATTGGAATCCTAGTACAACAACAACACCACCCATTGGAATGGAGATAATTGGATTATTCAATACATATTCCCCCATGGTTAGCTTGATATTATGGCACTTTTGAGAAAAAATGTATATTTCCTCTATTTGCAACCATCACTTGACACTATGGTGCTGGGTATAGGAAGCAATTCAATTCCTTGGCTACCTTACAATGAATAAAATTATGGGTACTACTTGAATCAATCAACACTATTACATTTTTCTTCTTGATATGTCCTTCTATCTTGAGAGTTTGAGGAGTGGTGATTCCTGCCAATCCATTAAAACATATGGTCAAATTCATTTCTTCTTTCTCTAGGGTTGGTTCCTGGTGTATATCCTCTTCTTTTGAAGTTATTTGTTCATTTTCTTCCTCCTCTTCACAATCAATGTAAAATAATTTCTTCTCATCACACTTATGACCTTTACTATATTTACTATCACAATTGTAGCAAATAACTTTTTCTCTTTTTTTTCCAATTTTTGTGGTGTCAACCTTGTAAGTTGTGGAAGTATAGGAGTAGAAACTCTTCCATATTTATAGTTGTGAGTGGTAGGCTTCCTTTTTTCCATAATTTTTCTTTCATTTTTTATTTCCAACCTGAATGCCTTCTCCAATGAGTTAGTTTCCCAAAGGCGAACCTCATGTTTGATGTTATCCTATAAAGTCCCTCTGAAGACATCAATCTTGTGTTCCTCTGAAATATTAGTTACCCTTATATTTAATTTTGGAAGTCCTCAATGTGCTCCACCATTGAACCCTTTTGTTTTAGATTTATCAATTTTATAAAGAAGGTGTTTCTCTTTGTATCCTCATAATAAGTTATCATTTCCTCCGTAAAAAATGACCAAGTGACAATTTGTTTACGAGAGCAAATCCATAGATACCATACAAATGTATTGGTGATCCAGGTGGATTAAACAGATACAAGTACAAGTGGCTCAGCACAGAGGGCTCAAAAATCAAAGTTTTCGAAAGATTCTCAAACCAAGTTCATGTTGTAGATCTCGTCTTTCTGATTCCAATGGCGCAAACGGCACTCAATTCCAAGTCCGTATGAAGGAGTTAGGAGCATTCAAAGTTTTGGGTTGACTTGGTGACTGGGCAGCCTTAAAGAGGACACAAATTGGACCAAACCTGGCCACCGGATTTCGACACACTCAGGCCAGGTTCTGGGAAAAATTGTTGCCCAGTTAATTTGCCTCCTACGTTCAAAAATCGGATTTTTCAAAAATGCACAGTTTGTTTTATAAAAACAAAAATTATTTAAAAAAAGGGGGTGGCGGGCCACCACCCCTGCCGCACCCGACTGCATGTCACAACAAATAAAAAAATATATATTTATATTTATGGGCTAGTGGGCCATGACCCCCATCAGACCCCACAGAGCCTCCACCGCTATATGTTACGTGTGTTATAACAAACACACCAACCACCCATTAAAATAAATGGTGCCAGTGGGAGTTAAGGGGGCAGCCGCCCAATGCAAGCCCGACCCCCCATACTTGGTATTTAAAACAATGCAGATTTGTAAAATTTGACATACGCGGGTTTTGTGGGGAGGTGGGATTTGATCCCCCGACCTCCCCTTAACAAATTTCCTCATTACACCAAATGGCCATTTGTGGTAAAATCCGCCCACTCTTTTTACTTAAACTCGTCTTTTTACAAGTGCGTTGTTAGCCCCTTATAAATTCCTTGACAAGCAAGCAAGGGGCTAGATTGTTTTGAGAGCGTTCAAGGAATGCATTTCCCTTGAAAACACATCATCCTTGAAGCCTTTTATGTTCATCACCTTTGACTGTTCCCCTCTGTTGTTCTTGAGTCTATGAAGCCTCACTGATCTGCTAAGAATTGTGCTCCAAAAGGCCTTTATTTTCCCCTTGTACCTCTACTGAGTGTCCCATTTTTCCCCTTTTTCCCTTTTTGACAAAGTCCTCCTTTTTCCCTCTAAGTCCCCCTTCGCCCCCTAAATCATACCCAAAATTCCCTTTAGATCCTACGAGTTCCCTTTCTTTGGCCATTTTCCCATTTTATCTCCCTATCGTTATCCTTCCTTGCCTTCAAAATGCATTAAAAATGGGCCAAAACCCACTTTTTAACTTTATATTAAGGCCTAAGCCCCTTTAAACAATGTTACTGATGAAATAGGTAACCGCAATGTTACCTACTTTTTTTTGGTAGCATAAAAAGCACCCGATTTTGAAAAGTGGTGATGCAGAAGCACCATTTTTTTTTTTGGTGCACATTTTTGACACTCTAATATTTTTATTTATGAAGTATGAATATTTGTTTTAAAATGTTAGTGATTTTCATGCTAATTTTGAAATGTATTGATGCAGCATCAACTTTTTTTTTTTAGAGCGGTGATTTTCATGCTAATTTCGAAACGTATTGATGCTGCATCAACCTTTTTTTTTTTAGAGTGGTGATTTTCATGCTAATTTCGAAACGTATTGATGCTGCATCAACCTTTTTTTTTTAGAGTGGTGATTTTCATGTTGGTAATAAAACACAAAACTTAGATAAAAAAAATATATATATAAAAACAATAAAAAAAACCAATAAAAATGTAAAAAAAACAAAAATAGCTCGTAAAAATAAAAAATTTAAACAAAAATAAATAAATAAACAAAAATATTTGAAAATTATATCCAAAGAAATGACAAAATTTGAAAAAAAAAACAGATAATTTAAAGAAAAAAAAAATTGACCAAAAAAATTAAAAAAAAAAATTTAATTAAAATTTAGATTAAAAAAAAATTAAATTAAAAAAAAAAAAAAATTAAATTTAAAAATTTAAATTAAAAATAATAATAATAAGAAGAAAAAAAATACAAATTTTAAAATTAACAACAAAAAAACAAATTAAAAAAAAACAATTAAAATTGAAAAAAAATTAAAAAAATTAAAAATTAAAACAAAAAAATAAAAAAAATTTAAAAAAATAAAAACAAAATTTAAAAAAAAAATAAAAAACAAATTTTATTTTAAATAAAAAAATTAAATTAAAAAAAAAAAAAAATTGAAAAAAATTAAAAAAATTAAAAAAAAAAAATCACCCGTGGCAGATGCGGAGCGCCCAGCCAGGCCGCCGTGGCCGTCGAGCCCCGGCCGCCCACAGGGGCTCGCGCGCAGCCCCCGCCGCCGGCCCGAGGGCCTGAGGGCCGCCGCCACGGGGCGCCCCCGGCGCGCCCAAGGCCGCCCGCCGCCCCCTCCACCACCACCCCGTTCTTTTTTTTTATTATTATTTTTTTTTTTTATTGATTTTTTCAATTTTAATTGTCTTTTTTTTTAATTTGTTTTTTTTTTTTTTAATTTGTTTTTTTTTTGTTAATTTTAAAATTTGTATTTTATTTTTTTGTTAATAATTTTTATTAAATTTTGCTTTTTTTTTTACTTAATTGATTTTTATTTTTTAATTTCATAATTTTTCTTTATTATTAAGTTTTACGTTCAGTTTTTTTAATATAATTTTATAAAATTTAATAAATTTTGTATTTTTTTTAAATTATGTTTTTTTTTTTTTAAATTTTATTATTTTTTTTGTTTTAATTTTTTTTCTTTTTCTTTTTCAATTTTAATTGTTTTTTTTTTAATTTGTTTTTTTTTTGTTAATTTTAAAATTTGTATTTTTTTTTTTTTAAATAATTTTTATTAAATTTTGCTTTTTTTTTTTATTTAATTGATTTTTTTTTTAATTTCATAATTTTTCTTTATTATTAAGTTTTACGTTTAGTTTTTTAATATAATTTTATAAAATTTAATAAATTTTGTATTTTTTTTTTTTAATTTATTTGGATTTAATATTGTTTTTTAAATGTTTTACGCTTTTATTAAATTTTGTTAATTACATAAAATTTTATATTTTTTTTATTTCAATTAAAATTGTGTATTTAAAATTAGATTTTTTTAAATTAAACTTAATTTTTTAAAATTAATTTGTTTTTTTTATTTATTTAATATATATATATATATATATATATATATATATATATATATATATATATATATATATATATATATATATATATAAACAATTGTTAATTTTTTAATTGATTTTTAAAGTTTTTTAAGTTTTTCTTTTAACAATGGTTTTTTTTTTTCTTTTATATTTAATTTTTTTTTTTTTTTTCAAAATTTATTTGTTTATTCATTTATTTATTAAATTTTAATATTTTTGTTTTTAAATTTAATCTGTTATTTTAATATTAATTTTTTTTTTAATTTAATAAAATTTGATATATATACATATTTTAATTTAAGTTCATATATATATTTTATTTTTTATAATTTAAATTTAATTTATTTTTTATAGTTTATTTTTTTTTTAATATATATTGTTTTAAATTTAATATTTTCATTCTATTTTATTTTTATTTTTTATTTTTAATTAATTTTTCATTTTTTTACTTTTAATTTAAATAATGTTTTTTTTTTTTTTTGAAATTTATTAAAATTTAATATATTTCCTTAAATTTATTTTTTTGTTTTAAATTTAATTTTTTTTTTAAATTTAATGCTACTTTTCTTTTTAACGAATTTCTATATGTTATTTTTTATAATTTAGTAACTTGTTTTTTTCTTTTCTTTTTTTTTTTTAATTTAATATTTTTATTTTGTTTTTATTTTTATTTTTTAATTTCTATATTTTTTAAATTTTAATCTTTTTTTTTTTTCCTTAAATTTTAGGTTTTTTTAATGTTTGAATTAAAATTTTTATTTTGTTTTTATTTTTATTTTTTTTTATCTTCATATATTTTTAAATTTTAAGCTTTTAAATGTTTTTATTTTTTAAATTTATTTTTTTTCTTAAATTTTAGGTTTTTTTTTAATGTTTGAATTTTAAAATTAAAAAATGTTATTTCTATTTGTTGTGTACAAAAAGTATGATGTAAAAATTTTTTTTTGTTATTCCGCATTCCGCATCAACTTGTTTTGTTTTTGGAGGGTGTTTTTTCAATCCTTTTTTCAAGAAACAATTTTGTTTTTACCATAATTTTATAAAATGTTGAAATTTGACCTTAAAAAAAAAAAACGAAGTGCGTTCTGGAATACACACTTTTTGTTTTTGGGGTGTTTTTTCATGTTTTTTGAGTCTTTTTGGGCTAGAGTTCCCGTTTTGAGGTCAGGTTACCTATTTGATCGGTAACAGTGCTTTTACCGCAAGCCCCAACCACTTCCCCACGTAACCCTTACCCAAGACCAAGCACTTAATGCCTTGGGTGCTAATCGCAATCACAATGTGCAAACGGGCACATTTCCTTTGTTACAATGAAAAATCCCGATGCAATCGAGTTACGTTAATAAGGCCCGTGACGTGTTTTATACCGTTGATCTATCACGCAGATCCAACGAACGAGCGCTAATCGCACTCCCCGCTCTGGTCGCAATCGCAAGGATTATATTATGCGCTCCGATCGGTCCATTGCAAAAATTTGCGATGCGATTGATCGCAACTCCCCTCCGATCGCTCTTCTCCTCCGATCATCGCAATCGCATTTCCTTCCCTGATCTCCCAATCGCAACCCCTTTCCCCAATCCTCCAATCGCATCACAAGTTATGTTTCCCCCGATTGCGATTACCCCCAGTCCCACCACTTAACTCCCTCCGCCATTCATAAAATAAAGGGTTTTCCTTTGTTAAACCCAAATTTTGGTTTCATTGCATAATACAAGGGGTTGTATCCAATCGCATCGGAAATTGTGTGATGCATATATATGTATCTTTCCCCACTCCGATTGCGATTGCGATTCCATATGGGTCCCACATCATATGGTCATTCCATTGCATTTCATCCATTTCCTTTGTATTTCCTCCATAGTCCAAACTCTTGTGTTTTGCATTAAAATGTAAATGTTTCATATTTGTTCCACCCCATTTCATATATCATTCCACTATTTAATCTCCGTCGTTGATCTACGTCTCCAGGTCATGATCTAATGGCCCTCAAGCGTTCCTCACCAAACCCTATTTGTTCGTTGTTTATACCATATTAGCACATTTTTCACATTCATTTCATTCAAAAAACATTGTTTCACCACCGCCACGCTATTGTTCTTCTGCCCTCCATAGTCATTCCTCCTATGCATGGATTTCATAACTCAGTCCCGTGTTCTACAGGGTTATCAGGTGGGAAAGGCCGCCATGATTGCACAGTGCTTATTACAGCGGCGGGTTTTCACCGACAGAGATATAAATAAAACAGCAGAGAGTATCAGTGGAGCAGCAGAGGTTTCAAGGCACGTAATAGGAGATTTTGCGCCTTAACTCTATGTTTCAGGGGCAAAGTACCCGTTTGAAGACACCATGGATCATCTGGAAGGCCCAGTGCATAGAAATTAAGGAATAGCAGGGTTTCACATTAGCAGATTGTTCTAAAGGACAAAGCGCCCATATCAGTTCCACTATTTACCGTGTTCCTAAATATTTCCGCCTCGACCTCAGTCCCAAGCTACCAGAGCAGCTGTTAATGCGGTATGGTAGACCATTCAGTCATTCACTTCATTCCTTTTTTTATTCACCAGCATACCACAGAGTTCTATATTCAGAGTACAATAGGGCCATACTAGAGTAAATGGAAGCCTAAGAAAATCATTCTTTCATCCAAGACATGCCAGAAGATTGAATGCGCAGAGTTTAAACAGAATGGGCTTCGACCCTCTCCTTTTTTTCTGTGTTTAATGTTTCATTTAGTGCTTCACCTACCTCCTCGGCTCATCTTCTACTATAAAACTCATGAGAAAACTATTGTGAAGGTTGTTGGTGAGATATCAGAGAATTGCAAGTTGTTTCTCTTGAGACAAGTTCTCTGTGTAAAATTGTAAGATAGGCTGAGTAAAGATGTATTCAGGCTGAATGTTCAAGCTGTGGGCAATGTTGTACATGACTGGTGTTGTTTTTTAATATGACAAGCACATTTCTTTGGATCCTGATCTAAAGCAACTGGTGATGTTTTCTATCTCTGTGTTTATTTCATTTCATTACACTTCTTTTGGCTTGCATTAGAAATCTGGCATAGGATTTGCCCTTGTTAGGCACCCTATTTTTCTGCTCTCCTTGCCTTAATGTTTTCTGCTATATGTGTTATGTAAGAATTGGTTTCAGTTAGTTTAACCAGTGTAGTGGTCTAATATATCGCTAGCTGATGTATGAATTAATGAAATCTATTTCTTAGATGTTCTTGTTGGGATTTGATTAAATGAATTGGGAACACTGGGAGTTTAGAACTCTGTCTCTGCCTCACTAGGATCCTTTTCAGTTAATTAAATCTTTCTAAGATCCCTCAAGTTGTTCCTGACCCTCCTTGAGAGTTGCCTATGAGTATGTCCAAGCAGGTCTAGAGTTAAATGACCTCTGACCTGATCTATAGACAGAAAGTGGTTTTCTCTCCTTCTTTCACCTTTCTCTCCTTATTGTTTCATTCCACCTATCATCTTTAAGACCCAAATGCTTTAGCTGACTAGCCCAACTGAAAGCTTGCACATTGAACAAAAAGTAAACCCTTTCCTGACTCCATCGCCCAATGGCCTTGATGTTCTCTGAGTTATCTACCTTTTCCTAAAACCATTTTTGCCCATCCTTGTCTTGTACTGGACCCTTCTTTCCTGATTCCCAACAATCAAACAAACAAACCTTGTGCCTATAACTAGCCTAAAATCTTAACATTTGAACTTCAAAGACAAATACCTTTGACAATCATAGAGAGATCCCTCTCTGGACCTAGGAGGGCTAGATCCTAAGGTCTGAAAGTGGTTCTGATGTTGTCTCATCTTTTGGTCTTGCCAACCTGGCCAAAACATAGGAACCCCAACATAATGGCGACTTCGCTGGGGAATTTCTGAATACTTTCCATCTCACTACATCTCAAACACTTCAGAAACCTACAATCTCTGGTTAGGTTGGTAGTTAAACACACCTATTCTCGAATCAACCTCCATTTGTTGTGTGTCTCTTGTACTCTTAGACAGAGTCTGGAAAGGGCCAGGTAGCCTCTGGATCTCATCCTCTTTTAGAGGTGACATATCTGGTAAATTCCCTCCCAGTCAATCTCTGGTTGGAGTTTGTTGTGTTTTTAGGTTATTCCTGAAAGGTGTCATCCCCTAAGCACTGTGGTGGACAGTGTACATCCCAGAAAAACTCTAAACCTTCTACATGGCGACTCCATAGCCCCTTAAAGATCAAAGACTCCACTGGTGATCAGTAGGCTTGCTGATTGTCTTGGTTTCACATAAGACTCCACTGGGAGACCAGCCTTCATAACAACATCAACCACAATAGAAGTGACAAGAAGGGTTAAGCTCCTCTATTGTAAAGGAACATTCTGGCTTCAAGAACCATCTACACAAGAGCTTATCCCAACCCAAACCCACCTGAAATAGTTGATAACCCTGAGAACATCATCAAGAAATCACCTACACCTAGAATATCAACTATTTCCAGTCATATCCATAGAGCTAATTCTGCACCAGAAGACCTTACAACTCTATCACATTCTCATCTTGACCTAGACCCACCTAGTAGATTACCAAAAATTAGGTCATCCAGTAATCTAGACCAGCATAGCCTTGATTTTCCCGGTCCACCATCCCATAGTGGTCAATACTTTAGGGACAGGGAGACCCCTCCATCCACACCACCTGATATTCACTTCATTCAGAACTTGGGACTCTGCCACCCTAAATCTTC
The DNA here is from genome assembly GCA_034641835.2 of Pinus albicaulis. Taxonomy (NCBI): domain Eukaryota; kingdom Viridiplantae; phylum Streptophyta; class Pinopsida; order Pinales; family Pinaceae; genus Pinus; species Pinus albicaulis. The sequence continues at coordinate 205,436,230 of CM076571.1, forward strand.
TCAACAAACCTTTGTTGGTCTTAGTATCCCTGTCATCCAAATACCAGCTGCTCAAGTTAACCCTTTGCCTCATTGGAATATCATCATGGCAGCCTGGTATGCACCTTTGATGTTACCTCAGCCTCTAGTGCCCCTACCAAATGATTATCAATCAAAGATCCCACATTTCACTGCCAAAGAGTCCATCACAGCCCAGCAACACGTAGATAAGATGGAAGATTCTTTTGACTGCATGGAAATAGATGATGATACATTCAAAATGATAATCTTTGCCCAGAGCTTAGGGGGTGATGTGAAGAAATGGTTCAAAAGCCTACCTCCTAATAGCATCCAAGATCTCCCTGCTTTATATCAGACTTTCATCAACAAATGGGAAGTTAGGGCTAACCCTCACCAACTCCTAGCAGAATACATTAACCTTAAAAGAAACGTAGGAGAGAGTGTCCATGATTACTCAACAAGATTTAACAGCATTTACAATGCTCTCCCCCCACATATGAAACCTCCCCAAGGTATGGCTCTAGCGAAATACCCTGAAGGCTTTGATGCTGACATGGCCTATCAGCTTAGGGATAAAGAGTACAACACATTGGAAGACATGGAGAAGGGAGCAGTGAATATAGAAGCCAACTTGATTGAGAAAAGGGCAAGACTGAGAGCTGAGAAAAGGGTAACATATAGGGATGACAATGTAGCTTCCACATTTGACCCAAATCATGACCATCTATCTAAAAAGGTGGACAAGCTATACCAAATGATGGAAAAAATGGTGGTCACGGTTAGTAACCAAAACAGAAATCAAAACCAAAACCAGAACCAGAACTTTAGAAGAAACAATAACACTCCCAACAGACAAAGAGAGTCAGATCAGAAAGTTATTCCCCCATTTCAAGAGAACTTTCTCGATGAAGATGAGGGGATCGTAGAAGAGTCTGAGGGAGACACAATTAACATGTTTGAAACTGAGAACTCGATCCATAATTTTTATTCAGATGAAGATCAGCCTTCACCCTCATACTGGGATGAGGAAAGATTAGAATTTGATGACTACAAACTTGGATTTGAAAATTCCATTATGCAGGTCAGGGAACAATATGAACTTTAGAGAAAGAAGAGCCAAGACAATTCCAAAACTAAGACTTCTGAGGACACTTTTAAGAAAAGGCTTGAGAAATCCTCTAAAGCAACTACTGAAAGTAACAAAACAACAGCTGAGAGTTCTGGGAAAAGCAAAGAAAAGGACAACCAAAAAACTGATAAACGAAGTCAGACATCTAGCAGCACTGGCACTGCAGTTAGTGCTCCTGATAAAACAGTCCCTAACCCTGTACATAGTGATAATCTGCAAACTGATTCAGCCACTAAGGCAATGGAAAACAAAACAAAGTTGAGCACTTCCAAGAGTCAGTCCACTTTCAATTTGGAAAGTGAGATTGAAAAGATTAAGATCTCTGTACCACTCTCTGAGCTGGCCACTTAGGATGTATATAAAGGCCAGATTTTGAAAGCTTTGAACCTAGGTGAAAATAGTGACACTTTTAACCTAAGTGATGATCAACCAGCACTTCTGTTTGGTCCAAAGATTGAGGGAAAGTTTCAGGAGGGGGTAGTTCCACCTTTTTATATCAGTCTCAACATTCATGACAATATTCTTCACAATGCGATGCATGATTCTGGAGCATCACACAACCTAATGCCTAAGGTAGTCATGGAAAGGCTAGGCCTAGAGATAACTCGTCCTTACAAAGATTTATATTCATTCGACTCTAGCAGAGTAAAATGCCTTGGCCTAATTAAAGACCTGTGTGTGAGTCTTATTCAGATTCCTGCTAAATGTATGGTCATGGATGTGGTGGTGGCAGATGTGCCACCCAAGTATGGCATGTTACTATCTAGATCACGGGGAGCCAAGCTTCAGGGCACCATGCAGATGGATGGGGCCTATGCCACCATCCATGTGTTTAGCCAACTAAGAAGACTGTACAGGGAGGCACAAATGAAATTCCTGGTCAGTAGCACCGAAAAACTAGAAAACTCACCCTTATACTCTGTACATACAAACCTTGACTCTTTCATCTTTTGTAATGATGAATCCTTAGAAGGGTCAGGATCCCAAAACAGAGACACGAACAAGGAAACACAGCCCATGGACTTTAACATAATGGCCACCCTGGATTTAGAAGAAAACGAAGAAGGAAACCCTAGACCGTGTACTGACACGGAAGTTCATACCAAACAGGAAAACGAATGCAAACAGCCAGCTGGTCATCCCTCACAAAGTCATACATCACACGAAGAACTAAACAACCCACAGCATAGTGCAGACCCTGCAGCACAACATAATGGCGAACCCAGCCATAGGGAAAGAAACGATAGTAAAACCGAAAATGTGCCCCTGTGGGTAATGAACTTTGATGGGTCATGCACAAGAAGAAACGCCGAGGCAGGGGTGTGGTTGCATAACACAGAAAACGACTACGCAGAGAGCCACGCCTGCAACCTACATTTCAAATGCACTAATAATATTTCAGAGTACGAGACTTTAATCCTGGGTTTAAGTCTGTTGAAGAAATTAGGGGCCCGTAGGATTGCCGTGCAGGGAGACTCTGAGTTGGTTATTAAACAGGTGAATGGTGAGTACACAGCAAGGCACCCTAGGTTGAGAGCATATAGGAACAATGTTGTGGACATATTGAAAACCTTTGTCGAATACAAATTAGTGTTTATCCCTAGGAGTCAAAACGCCATTGCAAACGGATTAGCGTGCCTGGCTAGTTCGTACCCTAAAACTCCAAACGATCAGCAAATCAAAATACAGGCCAAATTCAGACCTGCAATGCCATATAACGAGAAGTATTGGCAAGTTTTCGAAGGGGATAAACATATTGAATATTTCTTAACAGACAGAAACGAGTTTGAGTTTTCTGATTCAGACTCAAAATCCGACAATAGCTGCCTAAGTGAGGAAAATTCAGATACGGAAGAAACACCCGGAAACATAGAAATAAACGCTTTAAATGAATAAACTGGAAGTTCAACCACAGAATGCAAAAACGTAGAAAATGAAGAGGTCGAGGTGCTCCAAGCCAAAGATAAGAACATACCTCGAGGTTTGGCGCCTTTAGAAGACTTGTTTGACTTCGACGATGTAGCAAAAAATCCCACCATAGAGCACTCGGACTCTGACGTGGAAGAATGTAATATAGGCACAGAAGATAAGCCCAGAATAATTAAATTGGCTAAATCCTTACCCGAGGAAATGAAAAAGAAATACATTGACCTTTTTAAGGAATTCATTGATGTGTTCGCATGGAGTTATGAAGACTTAAAGGCTTATGACATGAACATTATACAGCACAAGATACCTTTAAAGGAAAATCAGAAACCCTTCAGGCAGAAGCTTCGTAGGATAAACCCAAAACAATTGTCTGCGGTTGAAAAAGAGATTAAAAAGATGTATGAGGAAGGCATAATAGTTCCTGTGAGGTTCTCTGATTGGGTGTCAAACCTAGTGGTTGTAAGAAAGAAAACAGGGGAAATCAGGCTGTGTATAGACTTCAGAAATCTCAATAGAGCCTCACTCAAAGACAATTATCCTTTGCCAAAAATGGAACACATTCTACAGCAGGTAGTAGGCTCAAAAAGGATTTCTCTGTTAGATGGTTTCTCAGGTTACAACCAAGTCCTAGTACTCCCAGAAGATCAACTGAAAACAACTTTTACCACTCCCTGGGGCACCTTTATGTATGTAAAAATTCCTTTTGGACTGATGAACGCTGGAGCCACCTTCCAAAGAGCAATGGATATAGCTTTTTCAGATGAGATAGGACACTTCATTGTTATTTACTTGGATGACATAACGGTCTACTCCAAGACTGAGGAAGAACACCTAGAACATCTGAGGAAAGTGTTTGAAAAGTGTAGAAGGTTTGGTCTGTCACTGAATCCTAAAAAGACTGTATTTGGGCTGCAAGAAGGAAAGCTTCTTGGCCACATTATATCTGAAAAGGGAGTCAGGATAGATCCACAGAGAGTTTAGGGAATACTATAGATCACACACCCAAGAAACATCAAATAATTACAGTCCTTCATTGGGAAAATTAACTTCCTTAGGAGGTTTATTCCCAACCTAGCTGAACACCTTAGGAATATGAATAACATGCTGAAGAAAGGTGTGGGAGTTAAATGGATTGTAGGAGCTAAACAATATTTTGAATCAGTGAAACTTGCACTCACCCAAGCTCCTGTTCTGATTAGCCCAGATTTCTCAAAAGACTTCCTGATCTTTTCATTTGCCTCTGAGCACACAATAGTTGCGGTCCTACTGCAGAAAAACACAGATGGAATGGAACAGCCAATTGCCTTTTTCAGTAAAGCACTAAGGGATGCACCCTTGAAATACAATATAATGGAAAAACAGGCCCATGCCTTAGTCAAGGCCTTAAAGGACTTTAGGGTGTACATATTGCACTCCCACACCATAGCTTATGTGCTTAATATAGTCGTCAAATATATATTGTCCCAAGATCCTGATGGAAAAAGGGGCAAATGGATTGCTGTGATTTTAGAATACGACCTTGAGATAAAACCCACTAAACTAATCAGAGGTCAGGGCTTAGCCAAATTAATGGTTGAATAAAATATGCAAGCCCTTGAAATTAACATGGTGAATGCCTTAGATGAGCAGGAAGGACTGCCTGATCCCACTGTAGAGGAGAAGTTTCAGAACTCTCCATGGTATTCTGATATCCTTTACGTGCTCACCAACCTCAATGCTCCCCCTGAACGATAAAAGACCAAGGCCAGATTCACAAAAATAAAAGCCAGAAATTATTGCATTATGAATGAAAACATATATTGGAAAAATCCAAATGGCCTATTGCTTAAATGTTTGCCTAAAGCTGGAGCTGAAAGGATTAAACAAGAATTTCATGCTGGAGAGTGTGGAGGCCACCTGAGTTGGAAAACCACTGCCAATAAAATACTCAGGGCTGGTTATTATTGGCCTGCACTTTTTAATGATGTCCACAAGATGATAACAGCTTGCCACAAATGCCAGATTTTCGAAGGCAAGAGAAAACTCCTCCCCCTCCCCTTACAACCCATCACTGTTGAAGGTCCCTTTATGCAATGGGGCCTAGATTTCATAGGAGAAATTCACCTAGCTTCTTTTTCACAACACAAATGGATCTTAACAGCCACAGATTACTTCACTAAGTGGATAGAGGCCATACCTACTAGGAATGCCACAGATTCAGTCATCATTAGGTTCCTAGAAGGTCATATTCTCTCTCGGTTTGGTTGCCCAAGGAAAATAATCATTTATAATGCTGCTTCTTTTGGATCCAAGAAAATGGTTGATTTTTGTCACGGGTATCAAATAGAACTTGGTCATTCAACTGCCTATTACACACAAGGTAATGGTTTAGCTGAATCATCAAACAAGAGCCTAGTGGCCATCATCAAAAAGCTGTTGGAAGAGAAAAAAAAGTCATGGCATAACAAGTTAGTGCATGCCTTATGGGCTGACAGGCTTACAACAAAGAAGTCCATTGGCATGTCACCATACTAGCTTGTCTATGGTACAGAAGCAGTATTTCCAACTAGCCTTGGAGTGCCAGTAATCAAACTTGTCCAAGAAATACAGTCAGAAGAAGATAGCATGATAAGGAGGATAAATCAAATCATCCATCTTCAGCAAACAAGGGAGGAAGTCTATAATAGAGCTATCAGAGTTCAGGAAAACATAAAGAAGTTGTTTGACAAGAGAACCAAAGATGCTAATTTCAAAATTGGAGACAAATTTCTGAAGTGGGACTCAAGAAGAGAAGATAAAGGAAAGCACGGGAAGTTTGACAGTTTGTGGCAAGGTCCATACATCATCCAAGCCATTGTGGGTCCGAATGCTTTCTTCCTACAGGAATTAGATGGTACAAAGCTGTTTGGGGGTCCTGTCAATGGCAGGATGCTCAAACACTACTTCTGCTAATTTTCGACTTCCAGTTTTCATTTCCATTGTACATACCATTGCATTTTTTGTTTTCAGTAAAAAGAGAAAAAATGTTTCAAAAAACAAGGAGAAAAAGAAAGGTTCAGACATGCTCAAAACATGAACCTCCAAGGTGCAAAGATTGGCTCTAATATGATCAAAACCTGAGCCAAAGAAAGTAAAGACAGCTGGTCCTAATATGCTCAAAATCTGGACCAACAAAGAAGAAGAAAAATCAGCTCTAACATGCCCAAAACCAGAGTTGAGATGAAGAAAAGAAAGTGACTCTAATATGCTTAAAACTTGAGTCACACAAAGAAAGAAGGATGCTTCAAGATTTCAGATTTCAAGCCTTCAAAGTTTTGTTTCAGTTTTCTGCAAATTTCTGTCCATGTGCAACTGCCTTTATGCCTTGGATCAACAGCAAACTAGACTGTCTAATCCTAGTTTGACTGTTTTTTAATTTTCTGTTGTAGAATATAGAGAAGAAATCTACTGGACAGTCTAATCCCAGTAGATATTAGATTAGGTAGAGAAACATATGGGACCAACAGTCTAATCTGGTCTCATGGAGCAATAAGGGTAGATTTAGAATAGGTTTATTTTATGTTATAAAAAATAAATGATGTAAAGGGTTTGCTAGCTCAAATGCACCCTAGAAGAAAAAATTTTAGGATAGTAGGATGGGTAGGTAGATTGTTTGAGGAAGTTTCTGCTGATCTATCATATTTGTGGCAGTTGAAAATCAAAGAATAAAGATGGCTTAATGCAGCAGGCATCTGGCCTACACCAAAAATCAATTTCTGAATTCTTGACTCCTTCAAGAAGAAGCCATCCCCATGTGGAGCCACTGTTAGCCCCTTATAAATTCCTTGACAAGCAAGCAAGGGGCTAGATTGTTTTGAGAGCCTTCAAGGAATGCATTTCCCTTGAAAACGCATCATCCTTGAAGCCTTTTATGTTCATCACCTTTGACTGTTCCCCTCTGCTGTTCTTGAGTCTATGAAGCCTCACTGATCTACTAAGAATTGTGCTCCAAAAGGCCTTTATTTGCCCCTTGTACCTCTGTAGAGTGTCCCATTTTTCCCCTTTTTCCCTTTTTGACAAAGTCCTCCTTTTTCCCTCTAAGTCCCCCTTCGCCCCCTAAATCATACCCAAAATTCCCTTTAGATCCTATGAGTTCCCTTTGTTTGGCCATTTTCCCATTTTATCTCCCTATCGTTATCCTTCCTTGGCTTCAAAATGCATTAAAAATGTGCCAAAACCCACTTTTTAACTTTATATTAAGGCCTAAGCCCCTTTACTGCAAGCCCCAACCACTTCCCCACGTAACCCTTACCCAAGACCAAGCGCTTAATGCCTTGGGCGCTAATCGCAATCGCAATGTGCAAACGGGCACATTTCCTTTGTTATAATGAAAAATCCCGATGCAATCGGGTTATGTTAATAAGGTCCGCGACATGTTTTATACCGTTGATCTATCACACAGATCCAATGGACAAGCGCTAATTGCACTCCCCGCTCCGATCGCAATTGCAAGGATTATATTATGCGCTCTGATCGGTCCATCACAAACATTTGTGATGCGATTGATTGCAACTCCCCTCCGATCGCTCTTCCCCTCTGATCATTGTAATCGCATTTCCTTCCCCGATCTCCTGATCGCAACCCCTTTCCCCGATCCTCCGATCGCGCCTGATCCTCCGATCGCATCGCAAGTTCTGTTTCCCCCGATTGTGATTACCCCCGCTCTGATCTCCGATGCGATTACCCCCGGTCCCACCACTTAACTCCCTTCGCCATTCATAAAATAAAGGGTTTTCCTTTGTTGAACCCAAATTTTGGTTTCATTGCATAATACAAAGGGTTGTATCCAATCGCATCAGAAATTTTGTGATGCATATATATGTATCTTCGCCCACTCCGATTTCGATTACGATTCCATATGGGTCCCACATCATACGGTCATTCCACTACATTTCATTGCATTTCATCCATTTCCTTTGTATTTCCTCCATAGTCCAAATTCTTGTGTTTTGCATTAAAATGTAAATGTTTCATATTTTTTCCACCCCATTTCATATATCATTCCACTATTTAATCTCCGCCATTGATCTACATCTCCAGGTCATGATCTAACGGCCCTCAAGCCTTCCTCACCAAACCCTATTTGTTCACTGTTTATACCATATCAGCACATTTTTCACATTCATTTCATTCAAAAAACACTGTTTCACCGCTGCCACGCTACTGTTCTTCCGCCCTCCATAGCCATTCCTCCTATGCATGGATTTCATAACTCAGTCCCGTGTTCTGCAGGGTTATCAGGTGGGAAAGGCCGCCATGATTGCACAGTCCTTATTACAGCGGCCGGTTTTCACCGACAGAGATATAAATAAAGCGGCAGAGAGTATCAGTGGAGCAGCAGAGGTTCAAAGGCACGTAATAGGAGATTTTGCACCTTAACTCTATGTTTCAGGGGCAAAGTACCTGTTTGAAGACACCATGGATCATCCGGAAGGCCTAGCACATGGAAATTAAGGAATAGCAGGGTTTCACATCAGCAGATTGTTCTAAAGGACAAAGCGCCCATATCAGTTCCATTATTTACCGTGTTCCTGAAGATTTCCACCTCGACCTCAGTCCCAAGATACCAGAGCAGTTGTTAATGCGGTATGGCAGACCATTCAGTCATTCACTTCACTCCTTTGTTTATTCACCAGCGTACCATAGAGTTCTGCAGTCAGAGTACAACAGGGCCATACCAGAGTAAATGGAAGCCTAAGAAAATCATTCTCTCATCCAAGACATGCCAGAAGATTGAATGCGCAGAGTTTAAACAGAATGGGCTTCGGCCCTCTCCTTTTTTTCTGTGTTTAATGTTTCATTTAGTGCTTCACCTACCTCCTCGGCTCATCTTCTGCCATAAAACTCATGAGAAAACTATTGTAAAGGTTGTTGATGAGATATCAGAGAATTGCAAGTTGTTTCTCTTGAGACAAGTTCTCTGTGTAAAATTGTAAGATAGGCTGAGTAAAGATGTATTCAGGTTGAATGTTCAAGCTGTGGGCAATGTTGTACATGACTGGTGTTGTTTTTTAATATGACAAGCACATTTCTTTGGATCCTGATCTAAAGCAGCTGGTGATGTTTTCTATCTCTGTGTTTTTTTCATTTCATTACAATTCTTCTGGCTTGCATCAGAAATCTAGCATAGGATTTGCCCTTGTTAGGCACCCTATTTTTTTGCTCTCCTTGCCTTAATTTTTTCTGCTATATGTGTTATGTAAGAATTGGTTTCAGTTAGTTTAACCAGTGTAGTGGTCTGATATATCGCTAGCTGATGTATGAATTAATGAAATTTGTTTCTTAGATGTTCTTGTTGGGATTTGATTAAATGAATTGGGAACACTGGGAGTTTAGAACTCTGTCTCTTCCTCACTAGGATCCTTTTCAGTTAATTAAACCTTTCTAATATCCCTCAAGTTGTTCCTTACCCTCCTTGAGAGTTGCCTATGAGTATGTCCAAGCAGTTCTGGAGTTAAATGACCTCTGACCTGATCTATAGACAAAAAGTGGTTTTCTCTCCTTCTTTCACCTTTCTCTCCTTATTGTTTCATTCCACCTATCATCTTTAAGACCCAAATTCTTTAGCTGACTAGCCCAACTGAAAGCTTGCACATTGAACAACAAGTAAACCCTTTCCTGACTCCATTTCCCAATGGCCTTGATGTTCTCTGAGTTATCTACCTTTGCCTAAAACCCTTTTTGCCCATCCTTGTCTTGTACTGGACCCTTCTTTCCTGATTCCCAACAATCAAACAAACAAACCTTGTGCCTATAACTAGCCTAAAATCTTAACATTTGAACTTCAAAGACAAATACCTTTGACAATCATAGAGAGATCCCTCTCTGGACCTAGGAGGGCTAGATCCTAAGTTCTGAAAGTGGTTCTGATGTTGTCTCATCTTTTGGTCTTGCCAACCTGGCAAAAACATGGGAACCCCAACATGCACTAAGGCCATGGAGCAGCGGAGTGCGTGCACGCAGATCGAGATTTTATGATTTTTTTATTGCAAGTCATGTGGAACCATGAGCCCAGAAAGAGGCAGGTGGAACCTTGATTGAGGCCAACTTTCAGGAGGGCGAAATTTTGACTTTGTCCAAATGGGAAAAATTTTATGTCATTTCAGCACTACTCGACACCACGAGTCTGATGGCGTACTCAGTTTCTGCATCTGAGTTTTCGATTTTTCAGCCACTTTTGGAAGTGGGTTATGCCGGTGTCAGATTTCCACTTGTGAGCAGTCGTTTTCACATTTTTCGACGCCACAAGATTGATGGTGTTTTCAGATTCAGCCACAGATCAGCTCAGCCTTCAGCAAATGGAAACATAAGGTATATGATGTGGATTCCATGTACTTCCTTAGTTATTTCTCTTTGAGATGCATTATGTCTTGCAGATCCTGGTTGATACATGAGTTGTGGGATCTTGCCTTATGTTGTTATTGATGTATTTTTAGCTATGGATTTGTGTCATTTATGAGATCCCTTTTATGCCACATTGGCAGGATACTCGCTTTCATATGTGTATTGTTGAGATCCCTTGTTTTCCAGGATTGGTGGGATACTCTATTTATTACATGTCAGCTATGGTCATATTGTTTGGAGTCTTTCTTTATGTATGAGAGTTCCGCAGTGGAACATCTCTTAAAGAAGTCAATCCACTCCTGCGTGAGGGAAATTTTTCCTTGTATGTCATAGGAAAGCACATCCATGTACATCTTCTTCTTACAACACATAATGCAGTGACCTACACCATCTTGACACTGAGGCCCGGAGATGTAGTCCCTCCTGGACGAACTCCATCATCAAACGACGTGTTCTTATGATTGTTGATCTTGTTCATTTATGTTCCTCTTATTTACAGCTACAATTGTTCATTTATGTTCTTTAACGTCTTAATTAAATGAAATTCTAATTATCAGCCGAAGTAAAAGGTCTTGGTTAAGGGTATCAAGATTTTACCCTGGATCAATTGGGTTCTAAATATAAAGATGAAATACATACCTTTTGTGTGTTTTTCACATTATAGAGATCAAAATATTCCTCCATATGTAGTATCCATATTACAGGATCCTTGCCATCAAACCTCCTCATATCGATATTTGGAATATGGTGGGTATTTAATCCAACATTAGAGTTTATTAAATCATGATTAATGTTTATTTTTTTCTCATCATGAGTTTCATCTACTATCGATTCACCATTAGGAAGCTTTTCTTGTAGTAACTTTGTCAAAGCTTCCATGTCTTTCTTCAAATCTTCCATGTTGCCTTTTTGTTTTGCTTCTATACCTTCCATGCCATTCTTTAGCCCATCCATGTCTGATTTTAAACCATTCATGTCACCTTTTAAACCATCCATGTCACCTTTTAGTTCTTCTTTGGTTACTCTTTGTGAGGGCGGAATTTGTTTCACTTAGCCTTGTAATTTTGATATATCGTGTTGCACTTCTTCCTCTTCATGCATCATGGTAGAGTTTCCTGAGGACTTAATAGGTGTGGAATTATTTTTGGGCGGAATTTTAGAATCCAATACTTATATCTGTGCTTCAATATTCCCTTGGAATCACTTCAAACTTATTTTTCAAACAAAATTTGTGCAATTTAAAAAACACATACACACTTTTTTCTTTCTTTTTAGGAGGTAGATATTGAACCTGATTTACCTTTATGATTTCGGATCTTCAAGATATAAAATTCGGCCTTATAGTAGCACTCCAATTCTTTTTTCCAATTCCATAGTTCATACCTAATTTGGATTCTTCAAGCCAAAGTTATTCCTGATATCCCACAATGACCTAATTATGGGCAGGTTCAGTAGAGCGAACTTGTACGGCGTGCCACGTGTCACGGTTTCGACCTTTGGCTCTGAAATTGATACACAAGAAACTAAATTCAGTGCAATTTTAGAAAATTTTTACATAATTCTAATCCGATGTCTGAAATGAAATTTATGATTATTTTCCCTCAGACACATGTTTGGGATGAAAGTATGGAACTTGCAAAAACCATAAATTCCACAGATTATATCTCTAAAAATGTTATGAACCAAGGTCTGAAATTTTTACACAATGTTCATCAAGATTTCATCTCCACATGGTAAAGGTTTTAGTTTTTGAAGCCTCGTAGAAAAAAAATATAGCTAAGATACCAAGATGACCTATTTGCAACAGAGAAACCCTAGAATCCAAAGCTATGATACCAAATGTTATGAAACCAGCACGCAAAATAGAAGAAAAAATAGATAAACGACTTAGAAATAAACCTATTCTAGGGGGAAACCTCCTTTATATTACATAAATGAAAATTTATTGGATCATACAAATAACAAAACCTCCTTTCTATATATAGGAGTCCAAGGGGTCACAATATAATCCTAGCTGACATAAAAATAAAAATGTAAGGGCACAGCAATAACAATAGTGGGCTTCGATGGGGCATAATAATAAAAATATGGGGACTACATGGGCACAAAAATAACAATAAGGGGGCTACACTAACAATAAAAATAATGGGATACATTTGTATTATAGGGACCTAGCAATGTCTCATTTGAAAGAGCCCAAACCAAGGACCATATGCTCTTATACCAAATATTACGATCCAATCAACACAAATAAAATTTGAATAAAAGTATTAATAGTGATTCCATTTCATCTAACTACAAAATTTGGGTGAATAATGATTCTATAATGTCATTCTTTAGAAATATAGTGAGTGGATAAATTCCAATTTTGGGGATGCTCTTTATAATTTGTGTTGAAAAATAAAAACTGAAGATCCTTAAAATTAAGTCTCATTGGTGTGTGTGTACCATAGGATACAAAGGATGAAACTATAGATAATTAGAGTACAACTAATGACAAAAATAATAAAACAAAATCAATGTAATGACCCAAGACCAAGGAGCCCAACATAATAGGTATCTTCATCTTGGTGGTCATTTTCAAAAAATAATGTAGGAGTTAGAAGTAGAAGCGTTTGGTTCATGAAGCACAAGAATTTCTATCTATACATGACACCCTAACTTCAACACTGAGGTCGGAACATTCATCTCCATCATCGTGGAACCAATGAACTAAAAAAGGAAATTCCAAGTTACAATTGGTTCCATTGCATAAAAATGGTTTGAGAGATATGTCCAATTTGGATATGGAGTTATCTCGCTCCATGAGACAAGTTGTATCAAAGAAGGGCTCTATGATCCAAGAGAAGAAGAATTAATTCAATAAAGTATGAAAACATGAATTTTTCAAACTGTGAAGTAGGAGGAAGAAATTAAAGAGGAGCAAATTGTTGTTTTGTATACTCCAATATGGCATGGAGATAGAAGGATTAAATACAAAATATTGGTAGAAGCATGTAGCCTTAGGATTAAATCTCGAGAGAGAGGGTCTTAGAAATATCAAGAGAAAGGTTCTAAAATTCCTAATTCATTTAATCACTAATATTGATTGATGGCATGAACATAAAAGGGTTAAATACAATATAAGATGGCATGAACATATAAGGATTAAATTTAAAGTATTGGTAGAAGCATGTAGCCTTAGGATTAAAGCTTGGAAGAGAGGGTCTAATTCCATCGCACATTAGAAATATTGAGAGAGAGGTTATAATTCCTCATTAATTTAATCACTAATATTGATTGATGATTAAGACCCTCATGATATGAAAATTGGTGGGTTCATGTTGGATGTGGGAGAGGTAATTTCAATGCCCTCCATCCACTATGTTTTCCATGGTGTAACTAATTCCATTGAACAATTTAAAGCTCAAGACAAAGAATATAATTCCTCATTCATCATATAAAAATCTTGATTTTCTTTTGATACCCTCATGGGGTGAAAATAGGAGTGTTCATGTTGGACAAAAGAAGAGGTCATCTCAATGACATCCATACACTATGTTTTCCATCAATGACACTCTAAATGCTTGAAATACTATATTGTGGAGATGATGGTTGTTTAGTGAGGGGCCCATGTCCCCTTGAGGCATTCAAGTGATGATATCATTAAGAAATTTGAGCATATTGAGGACACAAATTTATTTAAATTATCCCTTAAAGCCTAGTCACTATTTTGATGAGAAGTGGGACCTCAAACAAGTACTCTCGCTCTAAAAAGCCATATTTTTGGGTACAAATGACCAAAACCAATCCCCAATTTGAAAATTGGTGGTACTAGTAACACCATTTCTTTAAGGTTTAAATTAACATCTTTTACAACTATGGCCTTAACAACACTCTAGTCGTCAATAAAAACCTTAAAATAAACCCCTGAACTAAAAAGTGGTGCTAATAATAACACTATTCTCATTTTCGAGATTAAAATAAAAATTCTTTAAAACCTTTGAACTTGGAAATTATTATTGTTTCACTCAAAGCTTTAAAATCACTAGATGAAAAAGTGATGCTACCATTAGTACCTCCCATTTACTTTAGGGATTGAATTATAAGATTTTTGAAATTCTAACTTTGAAAACCAATATCCTTGAAACCAAAATCTTAAAGGAAACACCTAAATTAGAAAGACACATTTTTTATATCACCTTATTTTCTTTCAGCCCTAAAATGGTAGCATTTTGGGAACCATGACCCGAAATATCAATATTGTGGAAAATATTGTAAAAATAAAAAATCAACACTAAAAGAGAAAATAGAAAAATGAAGTGGGAAACCCAAAAAAAATATTAAAAAATAAATTCAATTAGAATTAAAATAAAATTAAATTAAATTAAAAAGCATCATTTTTTAAATAGAAAAGTGTAAATGTGTTCTTGTGTGTGTGTGGAAAGTGAATGGCCTCTTGAGTCTTGGGGGTTTGAGATTTACCTTTCAAAAATTGGAGTCTTTTTAATGTAGGTCATAGGATATCTATTGAAATTTCTCAAAGAAAATGGCTCATGAGAATTGTCACAAGGAAATCAACATGTTTTCTGTAGGGTACTTAAAGCCATGAAAACCCATAAGATGCCTCCCTCATGAATATTATGTCTCTGAATGTTCGCAGGCTAGGGGGCCAACCCAAAGAATATTCCCTCAATCATTTGATGGAATTAGAGAAGACTTGTGTTATTTTGTTCCAAGAGACCATAGGAGCTATGTGATTTTCTAATTATTAAGCTAAGAAAATAATTTAAAGGATGGGACTTCATTGGGTTGGATTCTTTTAGGTTGTCTAGGGGTTTGATTTGTGCTTTTAGTAGGTCACTTACTTTAATTAATTCCTTTGCAATGCCATTGGGTCTCACGTTAGAAGTCCATAATTGTGATTTGGATATGAACTTTTCCATTTTGCATCTTTACGAGCCTTATGTGGGAAAGGAGATACTTTGGGATTGATTATTTTCTATATCTTGTATGTAGCTGGAAAGCCTTATTATTCAGGGTGATCTATATTTTTCAATGGAGTAAGAAAAGATTTCGAGAAATCATGTCGATGCAGATAAACCATTGGCTTTATTTGCTGATAGCTTGAAAGAGTAGGTTGGATTGATTTGGAAACTATAGGGTATGTTCCCACCTGATCTAATAATAGATTAGGAAAACTGAATTTGGTAATTGTTTGAACCATTTCCATGCACATTAGGCTCTTACATAGTCATCAAATCATTAATGGAATTGAAGTAATTTTTTTTTTTTTTTGGATCTGCATTCCCCTATATTTATAGAAATTGGTATGGGGATTAGAGGTTTCATTCTCCTTTTAAATATAACCCTCAATGGAGTCATTAGGGGGATTTTGGAGCCCTCATTTTGGAGAATTGGCCCCATTTTCAGGAATATTTTGATGTCTCAACATGCACTTAATTTACACAAAATTTAATGAATATTAAGTGAAAGGTGACAATTTGGGATCATGAGAAAAGAAAACAAAGGTCTTAGGATATCAAGGAAATTCTGTCTAAAATAGTTATTTTTTCTTTTTTAATAAGGTACGGATGGATTAAAGGGAATGTTTGTTTTGCTTAGAGAATCATAGAGTAAAAATTATTTTGGACCAAGAGAGTGAATGGAGGCTAAGAGGTTATGCACTATAGTTAGAGGCAAGAGATTGGGATACAAAGTACTTCCAAATTTTTTCAAACCATCACAAAATTTTAAATACAATTTATTAGCTTTTTGATGATTCAAGTAATAAACTAAGGGATTTTTAGGATTTGGATGATTTGGGAGTTTCACAATTTGTGGATATCTTCAAGGCCCCAAAGAAGGAGAACATTGGTGATATGCTCTTTTTCCTAGCTCTTGTCCTAAGATTTGTTGAGGCCAATGTCAATGATGATTTGATTCAAATGATGTATGCACAGGAAGTCATATCAATTACCAAATCATTCATTAAGCACAAAATTCTAGACTTAGACCCTTGGACTATTGAATTTTTCAAGGATTTTTTTGATTTTGTAGAGGATGATTTACTACATGTTATGGAATAGGTAAGGCACTAAGGTGGCTTTAAATCTATATTATCTTTCCTATTCTAAAGGTAGATTCCCATAAATTTAAGTGATTTTCACCCTATTTCTATATATAATGTTTTATAGAAAATAATTTCTAATACCATTGTAATCAATATTAAACCTCATCAAAACAATTTATATTTTCAAAAGGACAATTTATGCATGAGGCCACTAGTGCAGCACATGAAGGCATTCACTTAATCAAATATGCATGGAATCCCATAGTAGTTCTTAAATTGGATCTTTCGAAACTGTATGACTAGATCTCTTTCACTTTACTTAAACTCTTTTTACTTCATAAAAGACATTATTTCTAGATTGTGAGCTGTATTACCAGTTATGTCATGAATTTATCTTTTGCAATAGTAATTAACGATGTTGAATCTAACTTCTTCAACTCCTCCCAAGGACTTCAGTAAGCCTTCCTAATACCTCAATATATTCTCATCCTCATTGTTGAAGGACTTGTATATATAGTTTTGATTTGGCGTAAGTTTCACCTCACGTTCCACCTTTTCATTTTAGTGGAAGGAGGGAACTATAAGAAGTTTATTGAGAGATTTTGCGGAACTATAAGGATGGAGGTAAACCTGGAAAAATTAGCTATTTAGTTCCATGAATTTATGGTAGCTCCTTGAAGTTATACGACTAATATTTTCAGATTATAGGTTCATGAATTAAATGATGGGTGAGTTTAGGCATTTGGTATTTTAAGTAAAAAAAGTAATCAATTTTTAATGCAGTTGATGGATTTCATGAGGGCGAATCTCATACTTTAAAAGATATTCTAAAGGACATATTGGTTTACTAGCACCTTTTGGCTCTTATTCGAAAATGGATTTTGAACAAAATTATAAAATTTAATTTCAATTATTCATGGAAAAGAAAGGTTGAATTTTTGGGATCACGCCTTGTGAGTTGGAATCTAAATTCTCTGCTCAAGATCTAAGGGAGATGTGGACTTCAGAATATCTTCCTATTTGCGAAGGCTCTCAATGGGAAATCCCTTTGGTTTCTTCTCACCCATGACATATTCTGATGATATATACCTGAGACCAAATATATTTATCCTGGTTATATTATAGATTGGATACGTTCTTCTCAAAATTTATCTTTAAATTTTTCCAATCATTAGAAGGGCATTAAATTTTTCTCAGTCGTTTTTAAGCATATTGCATGGAAAGTGGGTTCAAGCAATCATATTTGTATCTGATTGGATTCAATTTTGGACTACAACCAAAATATTTTCTTGCGTGCTCATATTATAAATTTTTCAAGAGATTGGTAAATGCACCCTTAATCAAATCGTCAACTAGGATACTTCTTTCGTATGGAGACAAGGGTGGCTCTTTGCTTTTGAGTTAGTTTTGTATCTTGACTAGCATCCTTAATGGAATAACTTCATTTCTTAGCTTAATAAAGTGCACATTAGAATAAGGGATGAAGAGGATGAGATTTTTTTGGGAATTTAACTCTTTAGGAGGTCAATACATAGCTAATTTGGAGTATGTTTCAATGTTGGAAGACAAGTTAATCATGATTGGAGGTATCAAAAAATTTGGAAAATATGGATCTTTTAAAGGGAATCCTTATTTTATATCTTATTTTGAAGAAATGGGTTCTACTTGGGATCAAATTCAATGGTAAGGATTTGAGAGTCTCAGACAGCGTTTTATAATGTAATTATGGGGAGAATAATTGTCATCATTTTTTTCGACTAATGCGATTTTGGGGAGAATAATTGTCATCATTTTATTTGACTAATGCAATTTTGGGGAGAATAATTGTCATCATTTTATTTTATGCCAATATACCAATCCGTTTTTCTCTCATTTGGAATCTCAAGTAAAGCAACATAGTTTTTGGGATGGTGTTGAACCCCACAATTGCTTCTTTTAGGCACTCTTTTTCACCCCAACTTCTTCTTCCTGACCTTCATAATGTCACATTGGGTATCAAATTACAAGGCTTATGACATGTAAGGTATAAAATTGTATTTTATTTCATAAAATTATAATTCCCTTTGTTATTTAGTTTAATTTTTACTTCAGCTACCAAATTATAATGATTCTACAGCTGATACACGATTCTGCAACAAATTCCAACGTTTGACAAGTTCTAAGATGCCCGCTGGAGAGAGAAATATATGGGTAGGTGGAAATTGATGCATCCAATGATTTCCTCCTATTATCATGATCCAGATCAATGGAATCATGTCTCGGTAATGCATTCAAAGGCAAGGTCAACCTCCATAGTCGGCAACAAGCGAGCGAAAATGAGATCTGTGCCTCATGATTTGCTTTGATAATAGAAAATCATGAGCGAATTATATGATGCTATATTTCAAAGATAAAAATAGTTTATGTTGAGTAGGCTTAGGCGTATAGCTCTAAATAGTTAATTTCCATGAGCTCTATAAGTATGCCTCTCGGAAGAAATGAAATAAGCAACAACAAGACTGAATTTTATGTTATTGATACTCTGTTTTGTAATTGAAATTATGTTTCCTTCATAAGTGTTCAATGTGTGGTTACTACTTGGTTGAGAACATCGCAGTGTTACTTGCTTCTCGTGGAGATCCCCCTCGAGACAGTAAGATATTTTGTTAAGTTACAGTTTGCATTTTAGTTTATGTTTCCTGTAGGTTTTTGTCGATTTTGTTGAATATTTTCATTTTGATTTCCTTTAGATCCGAATTCAAAATCACCCTGCTAATAATTTTCATTTCAGAGAATTCAAATGCAAATGGATAGAATAGAGTTTAATATTGTGACGAGATAGATAGGATTCTCTTTTATAGTTAATTATCCTTCTTGAAGCAAATCCATTTTAAAGTGTGATTTCTATTTAAATAGGAGAAATTCATTTATGCAAGTGTGTGTGATATTTCAGAGTGATTTCCATTTATACAAAGTGTGTGATTTGCGTTCCATCAAAGAGTAATTTTCATTTGTACAAGTACGATTTTTTACAAGCGAGTGTTAGTTCTTTCAAAAGCAATGAGTGCTTTTATTTCAATCAAGGTGTGTGTGAGGTTTTCTTTTAAGAAGAGTGCGATCATTATTTCTAGATTCAATTTCCTTTTTTACAAGTGATTAATTTTCTTACATAGAATTAAAAATACATGTGCATTTTGATAACTCAATTTAACTTATAAATTTGTGTGAGTGACAAAAATTCTTAGCACATACTGTGCACATACATTTTATCAGTTCTGGTTGACAATTCATGTAATTAATTTAAGATCAATTAAATTACCAAACAGATGGACAAGGAATTCTAGAATGTTTTAAATTATTTTTTAGAATTGATCCCTAAATATACTTAGTTCATTACCTATTATTGTAGCATGGGGTATTTGGATGACACATAATAAAAATTTAATTGAAGACAAGCTCACACCCCCAATCCTAGTAACTTTGTGGCCATTGACTATTTCACTTTCTCAATTTTTTTCTCTCAAGAAAATTCACCCTCATTCTTCTCAATGACCTATAATTGATAGAGGGAAAGCCTCGGGATTTTTTGATGGGTTGAGCTAGGAGAGCCTTCACCGTGGCACAAGCTTTACTATCCATCTCTCAAGTATTCATTTTTTCTTGGGAAAATATATATAGGTCATGGAGCAAACAATTTTGTAGATTTTTATGCTCTCCATGCCTTATTATATATTGTTATGTCCCTAAATGTTTGTGTTTTAAAAGTTCTTTCTTTGTTCTCTTTTTTTTTTCTCCTTATATATTTTTATTTTTCTTTTATTTTTCCCCTTTTCTTTAATGGTTTTTTCAATAGTATGGAGGTTTTGTCTCATAATTTATAAAATATTATAATAATTTTAAACTCAAAAGGAAAGAATGTGTTATTTATAGTGTCTCTTTTTAGTTCAAGGGTTGAATTTAATATTTTGGTTCCATGGGTACCATTTCTCAACGCCATGACCTAAAAAATTTACAATTTTGTTCCTGAAAATGGGGTTGATACTATGAGCATCAATTTTCTATTTGAGAGTTGATTATAGAATCTTGGTTGCAATGCTACCATTTCTCAAGTTATAAGGTTTCAAATAATTCTTAGTTTAGCCTTGAAAATAAAAATGGTGTCAGCGTTATCACCATTTTTTGTTCTAGAGATTGATTTAAATATTTTTTCAATAACGTCACAACATTGTGAATGTCGTAGTTGCAAAATAGTTGCAAAAGAAAACCATTTTAAGCCGAAGAATAAAAATAAAAGGGTTTTCTAGTATCAACATTTTTATAAGTGGGAATTAAATTAACATTTAAATGCAATATATAACATAATTAAAATTATGGAATTTTTTTCCATGTTCATAACTATGTTTTAAATCTTAATGAGTAGTAGTTGGTCACTCTCAATATGGGAACCTTTAAGAGGAAATCACTATGTTGGGAGTTGTTCCCACATCGATCATTTTATTAAAGATATTGTGCATTATTTTGAAGATAAGAAATCTTTTATCGTCACAATAATAAGAGAAAAATGTTCAAATATAGAGAAAAACAAAAGATAGATAGTAGAAGATCTCTTCAGAAGGAGAAAAGTGGTTCTAGCAGAAAGAAGGATGGGTAGAATAACCATTACAGGAAAGGCTCATCTAACTCATGGAGAAACAAGAACAAGCTAGAGAATAAGATATTCTCAAGATTAGTTACTAGGAAGAACCCTAAAAGAAGGAAAATATATAGTTCTAATTAAGACCTAGGTAGAATTGCATGTGGTATAAGAAGAAGATAAAGTGAATATTAAGCACCAAAATAGTATATTAGTTGTAAAAGAGAAAATAAGGGATGAAAATTGTGTTTATGGTATTTTGTTTTAAGCCCGTGTAGGACTAAAACCAATAGGTAATTAGTGAGAAAGGGCTCAGCCCTATTATATTGTAATTTTTGTAACTATAACAACCTTACATGGTACATTCATATATAATTCAATTTTCTTTCATAAATAGAAACATGTGTGTTTCTTATTTTCTATCTAGTTTTGAATGCATGGTTTTTTTTTCTTGTGTGCGTTATGGACTCTACCTGTGTGGTTGTAAGAACAAGGTAATGTTATTAGGGATATGCATTTAAAAGACATCAATAATGCTTTGGGTAAGTACACTATACTAATTCCAATAATGACTAAATTTTTTTCTATTATCTAGTGCCTATGCCTAGATATGTATTTATGTTAAGACACTTGGGCCCCTATGTTGAGGCTCTAATAAGGATTCATTATTTGTTTATTTTTTATATAGTAGGTTGGGTAGAAATTTTCATGGTACCCACTCATCATTGTTCAAAGTGGACTATAATCATTGACTTCTTATAATATTCAAGGCATTTGGTTCATAATGTTTGGTATCATAGCAGTGATCATAGGGTTTTTCTTCTTTGATCAATTCATCTTTGAGTTTTTGCTATAACTTTATTTCTAGAAAGTTTCAAATATATAAATTTTAGGGATACTTAGATGAAATATCAAAGTAGGCGATCTTGATTTCAAGTTTTGGCTCACTAAACTTATAGAAATATAGCCTATGGAAGATAGGGTTTGTAATTAATCTAGAAATCATTTTTAAGCGAGCCATCTTGGAATCTTCACTATAACACTTTTTTTTTTAAGTTTAAGATAGTGAAATGTTATGGAGACTAAGTATGAATTTCATAGTATAGGTGATATAAATTTTAAGTTCTAGTTCACTATACTTTCATATATAGGGTCTATGGAAGATAAGCTTTGTGATTAATCTTAAAATCAAATTTTGAAAGAGTCATATTGGAATTTTCACTATAAATTTTTTCATGAAGTTTTAAATTTAGAAATTTTGAAAATAATGAGATGAAAAAATAAATTATATGAGGAAAATTTTTCAAATTCTGAATCATTATATTTCACTATATATATTTTGTAGAAGTTAGGGTTTTTTACTAGCTATATTTTAAGAGCTTTTTCTTGCGTTAGCAAGCTCAATTTTTGTTTTTTTTAAGAAACATGTTCCATCATATTTATAACATGTTGATCTATCATTCAACAAGTAATGTTGGAGTTCATAAATAATGCATGCAAGAACTACTCATGGTTTCATCTTATTGGAAGCCATTGTAACCCTAATTGGTACCCCTTCTAGTATCACATCAAACAGTACTTGCATATGGAATGTCACTTCCACATTCCTTTACGTATATATGAAGTCCCATAGGTATACCTAAAAATATATATTTAGATAAGTTAATCATTCACTTTTTTGCAATTGTACATTGAGAACAAAAATCTAGGACACCACACTTAGTACATCAGTAGTTGGGTAGTATGGTTAAGGGCATAGTTGATATGATCATACAAGCCCTAGATGAGAGGATCCATAAAATTGATAACGTGACTAAAAGGATTAATGAAAATAAAGGTAGTACCCATGTTGAAGAACTTTCCAATAATAAGAATTTTACAATGTTATTTAACTCCAATAATATAGTTACCTATTAATGATTTCCAAAATGAGTAAATCTTCCCAAGGTTGAATTAAATAATTTTGATGGAACAACAACCTTTACCTAGGTGAACCAAATATAGAAATATTTTGAATTGCATAACATTATGGATTATAAGCAAATGATTGACATAGAAACTTTGAACTTTGAGATAAACCTCTTATCAATGGTATCAACAGGTATTTAAAAGAAATCCCCTTTCCTTATCATTATACTTGGGGTTTATTTACATGAAATACAGAAGAAAAGTATGAAAATGTTTGGGTCTAATAAGAATTTAATCAATTGAAATGAATCAATCACTTAGGTGATATTAAAGGTTATATTTCAAAATTTTATGTACTAGACACAAGGGTGGATAACATAAGTGATGAGCATTCATTGGAAGCTTACAAGGTGAATTAAAAGAAAACAATAAACGTGAAATTTTCCTAAAACATCTTGAAAATATTATAGAAGCTATGAAATTCTCATCATATTCATGCCAAGAATAAAGCTTCACATAAGTCTACCATTAAAGCATATGTAGGAATAATATTTACTTTTTGGTTTCATCTTAAGACAAACTTACTTCAACTTACTCAAATATCATAGAAGGAAATGGATGTAGTGTCCTATTTTTCCTAGTATAGTTTTGTCACTCCCATTAAGGGTGATTTTTTATGGGTTATATATATATATATGGAATATTGATCACTAGATTGAGGAATAATGTTTTATATACATGATTATATTTCCTCTTTATGTTTATATATGTCATAGTGATCACTGGATTGGGTAAAAATGTTTTATATACATAGTTATATTTCCTCTTATCTTTGTATGAAAGATTGACCATTGGTTTGGGAAAATTTTTATATAGGTGTATTTTCCCTTATGTGTGTTATATTTGATTATGTGTTTTATATGATGTTAGGCATATGTTTATGTTTTTGCATCTGACTTATGCATTAGGTGTATGACATGGATGGAGATCCTAGATTGAGACACATAGACCCATGGATGCTCATGGTTATGTGGAACAAAATGGTTAAATTGTGATTTATGTATGATACATGACTTGTATGATTATATATATGTCTAACATTTTACTGAGAAACATGTGGTAGGGTACCTAATCATTTTCCAACAAGGATGTTCAATTATGAATGACCGTGGAATTCATTTCTTCAAAACCTAAATGACTATGGAAGTCATGCACCATTCTTGGTAAAATGTGGTTAAGTTAATTTCATTATGAAATTCATATGATTCCTTTGGTCTATGAGATTGTGATGTGTGCAGGTCTTTGTACAAGGCCTTACCAACGAATCGTCAAATGGGTAAAAGCTCACAATCAGTATCATAAGGAGAAACGTTGAGTTTCAAAGCACAGTAGATGAGAAAGCATGGAAATTAGGGTGTGGACTCCTAAATCCAAGAAATATAAAGACGTGTATTCTTTTATATTTAGGGTGTGAAGTCCTAAATATTTAAAAATATCAAGTTATGGAATCTTAGATCTTTGGAGTAGATCAGGGCGCAAAGCCTTCAATCTACTAAGGCACAGAGATGCATGAAATAGGGGTGCGAAATCCCTATTCTCTGAAAAAAAAATACTACTCATGGATATATTTCCTTAAATAGAATATCAATCTAACAATTTTGGAATGACTTTCTAAAAATAGAAATTCATGTCTAGCATCTCAAGCATGACTTTCCAAAAATAGTAAATCTCCTTGCATAAATTGGTAATCAAGCATAGTTGAAGGAAATTAAATTAACTTATCATTAATAAATCCTAATAGTTCAATATTGACTTTATCCCCAATATTATTAGTAATATTGTTATCTTTTATGAGACTATGATATTTTATTAAAAGGGAATTACAAATTAGCTTCATATATTCAATAAATTCACACCTCTCTCCTTCATGACTCTCATGGCTCTATGTAACTCTCTCTATTTTAAATATTACATTACACTTTCTTTTATGCACTCATCAAGGAATGGAATATTCCTCTTACACTCATTAAATATATGTCATAAAATATTCCTCTTACTC
The DNA here is from genome assembly GCA_034641835.2 of Pinus albicaulis. NCBI lineage: Eukaryota > Viridiplantae > Streptophyta > Pinopsida > Pinales > Pinaceae > Pinus > Pinus albicaulis. Next base: position 205,461,281 of record CM076571.1, read on the forward strand.
TCTCTTTAATGCATATGTTACACTCTCCTTAAGTAAGGCATGCGTACCTCTCCTTAATGGCATAAGTTACACTCCTCTAAATGGAATACAATGCATGCATATTATTCCTCCTTTATGACAAGAATTTGGTGCTCCTCTTATATATGAGTCTCATGTATTCTCACTTGACAAGAGAGGGTGATGCCAAGAGTGGAAGAGACTTGAGGAAGATTGTGAGAGGGAGAGATATGGAGAGTATCCAATTGCTTCCAAAACAAATCTGAATTCCTTACTAATCTACTAAGTATCTATTGAGGTTTAACATGAGTGGTATTAAGACGAACTGAAAACTATCTTCCTTAGTTTTCCTTGCATATCTCTCTACTGTTGTATTGTGGTATTGGTTGTGAGCTTTTGCAGCTCGAGGGTTCCAAGGGGAGAAGTTCTTCCTAGATATGGTTAGGAGGAAAATCAGGTGGTTCATGATGAGTTGGTAAGGATATTGGCATTGGAACATACTCTTATTGGAGCTAGAGCATACATCCATCCTTTTGGAGCTGTACAAATTCATTGTCAGGTATGCGGATCAAATTATATTATGTATTTTTGTGTTTATTTCATAGTTTTTTCTTGTTTGGTTGTTTGCTGAAACTTACATGTATATGAAGTGATGCACACCAAATGTGAGGAAATTTCATAATGGTTGTTGAAGTATTTTCTTGTATAGTGTTGAATCTATTTACTACAAGTACTAATGGATGAAGCATGTAGATTGTCATGAACTAGATGGAAACATTTTAATGGCTTAAATTATGTTTTTCCTCCTCTTTGTACAGCTCTAGATAAGTTTTCATACTATGTATTTGACAGAAGTCATAAATGAGATTGTAGGATTTTTGGGTTGTTGTTGTTTTGAAGAATTGTGTTTCTGGGCACCCCTATTGTGATTTAGCTCAAATTCAGGGGGTATCCATACCAACAAGCCATTTCACCCCGAATTTGATTTCAAAAATCAAGAAGTCGGACATTGATTCCCAAATCTGCTCTGTTTTGCAGATTTGCTGTTGTATGTAGGAATTGCCTGTTGTTTTGTTTTGTTATTCGGTTATTTTTATATTGGATCCGCTTGATAATTTATACTGATGAATCTAATATAGGCTAGCCACTTGGAAATTGTGTTTAAATTCTAAAATGGTTAAAACATTGAAAATTTAAATAATTTTATGGCAACTTGTTGTATGACCGCCAACTATTTGTTAAAATTCCCCAATGGTTGTACCTTACAACTTGTGAGCTATGTGAAGAATTCCTAAATATTTATATTCATTTATTGGCATATATTCAGCAATGAAGATGGCTAATATTCTACTTATATCTTGAGTTCAATTATTGGAATTAATCACAAAAAAATGAAGTCATGTAGTCTTGGATTCATGTTAGCTAATTGTTGTGAAAACACCTTAAAGAGATAATGGTTGTAAGTGTTTGAAAAAATAACTCAATGGTTGTACATTTCATGCTTGTAAATTTTTTGTCATAATGTTTCAATATTTGCATCTAATTATGTTTATGAATTGTCCATAAAAAGGGGGCTTAAGTTAATTTAGGATTTGCAACCAAGGTGTTTCTAGTGTAATAACTCCATTGAGTTATAGGGTCCTGCTGAAAAGTCACAGTTAGGGTAAGTAATTTGTTGTAATATTACCTCACATATGAATTCCTAATTATTGGATACCAACCCTATAGAAATTTAATTATCCTTTTAAGAAAATAATTCATAAACATGTTATTTAGAACAAAATAAAATTAGTCACTCTTGAACACATTTAATTACAACATAATTAACAATTAGCTTATTGTAAATTGTGGTTCATAAAGGTTGACAGTTATTCATCCCACTAAATAATTTTTATTTTGAAGGTGATTTTAGTCTTGAAAAGAAATTATTATTGTTGTATGTTTTAGATCTTGATAAAACTTGAACCTTGTAGCTTTGAGGATAAGTTAGTAGAATTTACGATGTAGTGTAAAGGACACCAATAACTTTTATGTCCTACCAAAAAAAAAAAAAAATATCACATTTTGATTCAATATAATATTTCTCTATAATAATTATGGTAGGTAAGGTGGATATTTCTCTATTCAATATAATATTTCTCTATAGCTGAGGAAGAACTATTGGGCAACAAAGGCGGGGATAAAACCCCAAATCTATCATTCCATGGGAAACCTCCATGAAGGGGGGGCCAATATATAGGACATAAGTTAGGTGGTTCACATCATCAGGGATTTCAAAATAATCATACTTTTAAGAACCAAGGAAATAGTTCAAGGCAACAACTTCAGCAAAGTAGTGCTCGCACTCAAGAAACACCTAATAAAAGGGTCAAATTTATGAAATTTTCTCCCACTAAAGGATGTTGGACTTGTGGAGGACCTCATTATGAGAGATATTTCCCTAAAAATAAGACTGAAGCATAATCAGAATAGGAACAAGCCAATGTTAGAGATATGGGTAGAGCCCATAGGATTCATGCAGTGTTGCAGAATTGCTAAGTCGAGCATCAATCTATTGTGCTTGAAGCATATGGTAAGCTAAATGGTATGGATGTTACTATTTTGATTGATCCTGGAGAAACCAAAATTTTTATTTCTCCTAATGCTTTATTGAAATTTAAATTAGTGGAAATAGCGCAAGATGATTTCAATCAGGTTGAGATGGCCTCAGGACGATCTCAAAAGACTGAATGGTTATTGAAAGAGTGCCCTTTAGACCTAGGAGTGTGTGTCACACATGTGAATCTTTATGTGATGCCACTTGGTCACTATGATGTGATAATTGGGATGGACTGGTTTGAATCCCGCTAGGTTGTGCTCAATTGTCGAAGCAAACCCTTCACTTTTTTAGTGATGAGGGTCAATCTAGGGTTCTCAATGGGAAAAGAAGACATGTTTCTTTAAGACATATCATTCTTGCAGATGAAGCGAAGTCTTAGAAAAAAATGTCAAATGTATGCTATAATGACTTTAAATGAGGGAGAGCTTTCATCCTTTGAACAATATCCTTTCCTTTCATAATTCTCTGATGTCTTTCCAGAGGATTTGCCTGGTTTACCTCGAAAGCGTGAGATTGATTTCTCCATTGAGATTAAGCCCAGTACCGAACCTATATCCAAATTTCTCTACCAAATTTCTATTGTCAAACTTTGTGAGTTGAAAGTGCAACTTCAAGAGTTATTGGATCGGGGTATGATTAGACCTAGTGTTTCACCTTGGGGAGCTCCTGTGATATTTGTAAAGAAGAAGGATGGATCTCTTTGGCACTGTGTTGATTACAGGCAATTGAATCGAGTAACTATTCGAAATCAATATCCTTTTCCTCGCATTGATGATCTATTTGATCAAATGAAGGGAGCCAATATATTCTCCAAGATTGATCTTCGATCAGGATATCATCAGCTTAGATTTAAACAAGAGGATATTTCCAAAACTCATTTTCGAACTCGTTTTGGTCATTATGAGTTCGTTGTTGTTCCCTTTTGGTTATCTAATTCCCCAAGAGTTTTTATGAGTCTGATGAATGGTGTATTTCGGAAGTAACTGGACAAATTTGTACAAGTGTTCCTTGATGACATCCTAATCTATTTAAAGTCCCCAGAAAAGCATGAGCAACACCTAAGAGTGGTATTGCAATGCTTAAGATAAAATAAAATTTATGCAAAAATGTCCAAATGTTCTTTTTTCAATCAAAAATCCACTATCTTGGACACATTATCTCCAGTGAAGGAATTTCGGTTGACCCAGCAAAGATCGATGCAATCTCAAGATGGCCAACACCCTCTAATGTGCATGAAGTGTGTAGTTTCATGGGTATGGTAGGATACTATTGAAGATTTGTGGAAGGGTTTTCAAAAATAGCCAGTCCAATCACTTCATTTCTTAGGAAGGGAGCGCGATTTAAGTGGAGAGATGAGTGTGAGCAAGGTTTTTCCAAGCTCAAGCAATGTTTGACTACAACTCCGATATTAAAGGTTCCAGATATGGATAGACCATTTATAGTATGCACAGATGCGTCAAAAGGTGGATTGGGTGCCATTTTATCACAAGAGGGTAGGGTGATTGCATATGCCTCTAGGAAGTTAAGGCCTCATGAATAAAACTATGCAACCCATGATCTGGAACTAGTAGTCGTAGTTCATGCCTTGTGACTTTGGCGACATTATCTAGTGGGAAAGAAATTTTAATTGAAAACAGATCATAGATGTTTGCAACATATATTTACTCAAAGTGATCTTAATCATAGACAAAGAAGGTGGTCAGAACTCCTAAGTGAATATGATTTTGACATAACTTACATCAAGGGTAGATTGAACAAAGTAGCAGATGCACTTAGTCGAAGGCCATGCATCTTTTCAGTAATTCAATTGAAGATTGATTTATAGGAGCACATCTTGAGGGAACAAGATGTAGATGAATGGTGTAAGGAGGTTAAGGTTTCTCTTTGTGGGGAGGAGGCTAAGAAAAGCAAGGTAGAAGGATATTCCTGTGATGATGATGGAATGGTGATATTTATGCAAAGGATTGTAGTCCCAAATCAAGATGGGCTTCGTGAGTTCATTTTGAAAGAAGCTCACCATGCAGTATATATGGCTCACCAGGGAGTCCAAAATATGTATTCTGAATTAAAGAGAAATTTCTTTTCGGCAGGCATGAAGAAGGATGTAGCAAATTTTGTGGCAAAGTGTTTGGAATGCTAACTAGTTAAAGTAGAGCATGGTCATCCAGCATGATTGTTGTAGCCACATAACATTCCTGAGTCTAAATGGGAAGAAATATCTATGGAATTTATTGTTGAATTACCTGAAACAACCAAAAGGCATAACTCCATTTTGGTGGTGGTGGATAAGCTTACTAGGAGTGCCCATTTTATACATGTTAGAGATACTTACAAAGAAGCTGAAATAGCACAAGTATTTATAAAGGAGATCATTAGACTTCATGGTTTTCCTAAGAAAATCATATCAGATAGGAGCTCTATAATCACAGGAATATTTTGTACTAGTTTCTAGGGAGCCCTTCAGACACAACTAAATTTCAGTACAGATTATCATCCAGAAACTGATGGTCAAACTAAAAGAGTAAATAGAGTGTTGGAGGACATGCTTAGAATGTATGTAATGGATCAAAAATTTAAGTGGGAATATTATCTTCCTCTAGTGGAGTTTTCTTACAATAATAATTATCACCGCTCTTTAGGTATGGCCCCTTATGAGATATTTTATGGAAGACCATGCAAAACACCTTTTAGTTGGGATAGATTAGAGGACATAATCTCCATAGGTCCTGAAATTATTCAAGAAATGGAAGAATGTGTGTGTCGTATAAGAAATTAAAGGAGGCACAGGATAGACATAAGAGCCATGCTGATATGCATAGAATGGATCGTAGTTTAAAGAAGGGGAATTTGTTTTTCTTCGAGTAAAACCTCAGAAAAGCTCTATTAGATTTGGGAAAGGATCTAAGCTCTCTCCTCAATTTTTTGGGCTTTTTGAGATCATTGAAAGAATGGGACCTGTGGCACATCATCTTGATCTACCACCAGCTTTTCATCACATGCATGATGTATTTCATATTTCAGTGTTGCGTAAGTATTTTCATGATCCTTCTCACATTTTAGATTGGCATCATTACAGGTAACAGGTGAGGGGACTCTGAAGGCAGAGCTAGTTGGCATTTTGGACCATCGCACTCGACAACTCAGACATCACATGGTGGACCAAGTAAAGGTCCAATGGGACCCGTACAGTCCTAGTTCCACCACTTGGGAAGATGCATCTTCTATGCGTCTGGAGTTTCCCTTTTTGTTTAGTCAAACTTCGAGCCAAGTATGTAGTGTCCTATTTTTCCTAGTATAGTTTTGTCACTCCTATTAAGGGTGATTTTTGATGAGTTATATATATATATATTGATCACTAGATTGAGGAATAATGTTTTATATAGATGATTATATTTCCTCTTTATGTTTATGTATGTCATAGTGATCACTGGATTGGGTAAAAATGTTTTATGTACATAGTTATATTTCCTCTTATGTTTATGTATGGAAGATTGACCACCGGTTTGGGAAAAAAAAATTATATAGTTGTATTTTCCCTTATGTGTGGTATATTTGATTATGTGTTTTATATGATTCTATGCATATGTTTCTCTTTTTGCATCTCAATTATGTATTAGGTGTAGACATGGATGGAGATATTGGATTGAGACACATAGACCCATGGACGCTCATGGTTATGTGGAACAAAATGGTTAAATTCTGATTTATGGATGATACATGACTTGCATGATTATATATATGTCTAACATTGTACTGAGCAAGATGTGGTATGGGACCTAATCATTTTCCAACAAGGATGTTCAATTATGAATAACTGTGGAATTCATTTCTTCAAAACCTAAATGACAGTGGAAGTCATGCACCATTCTTGGTAAAATGTTGTTAAGTCAATTTCATTATGAAATTCTTATGATTCCTTTGATCTATGAGATTGTGATGTGTGCAGTTCTTTGTACAAGGCCTTAACAATGAACCATCAACTGGGTAAAAGCTCAGAATAAGTACAATAAAGAGAAACACGGAGTTTCAAAGCACAGTAGATGAGAAAGCATGGAAATTAGGTCGTGGACTCCTAAATCCAAGAAATATAAAGACGTGGAGTCGTGTATATTTAAGGCACGAAGTCCTAAATATTTAAAAAGATCAAGTTATGGAATCTTAGATCTCTGGATTAGATCAGGGTGCAGAGTCCTCAATCTACTAAGGCATGGAGATGCATGAAATAGGGGTGCGGAATCCCTATTCTCCAAAAGAAAAATACCACTCATGGATAGATTTACTTAAATAGAATCTCAATTAACAAATTTTTAATGACTTTCTAAAAATAGAAATTCATATCTAGCATCTCAAGCATGACTTTCCAAAAATAGTAAATCTCCTTGCATAAATTGGTAATCAAGCATAGTTGAAGGGAATTAAATTAACTTATCATTAATCAATCCTAATAGTTCAATATTCACATAATCCTAAATATTATTATTATTATCATTATCTTTTATGAGACTATGATATTTTATTAAAAGGGAATTACAAATTATCTTCATATTTTCAATCAATTCACACCTCTCTCCTTCATGATTCTCATGGCTCTATGTAACTCTCTCTATTTTAAATATTACATCACTCTCTCTTTTATGCACTCATCAAGAAATAGCATATTCCTCTTACACTCTCTTTAATGCATATGTTACACTCTCCTTAAATAAGACATGCATACCTCTCCTTAATGGCATAAGTTACACTCCTCTAAATGGAATACAATACATGCATATTACTCCTCCTTTATGACAATAATTTGTTGCTCCTCCTATATATGAGTCTCATGTATTCTCACTTGAGAAGGGAGGGTGATGCCAAGAGTGGAAGAGACTTGAGGAAGATTGTGAGAGGGAGAGATATGGAGAGTATCCAATTGCTTCCAAAACAAATCGGAATTCCTTACTAATCTACTAGGTATCTATTGAGGTTGAACATGAGTGGTATTTAGAGGAAGTGAAAATTAGCTTCCTTAGTTTTCCTTGCATCTCTCTCTACTGTTGTATTGTGGTATTGGTTGTGAGCTTTTGCAACTCAGGGGTTCGAGGGGGAGAATTTCTTCCTGGATATGGTTGGGAGGAAAATCGGGTGTTTCATGATGAGTTGGTAAGGATATTGGCATTGGAGCGTACTCTTATTAGAGCTGGATCATACATCCATCCTTTTGGAGTTGTAAAAATTCACTATCAGGTATGTGGATCAAATTATATTATGTATTTTTGTAGTTTATTTCATAGTTTGTTCTTGTTTGGTTGTTTTCTTAAACTTACATGTATATGAATTGTTGCACGCCAAATTTGAGGAAATTTCGTAATGGTTGTTGAAGTATTTTCTTGTATAATGTTGAATCGATTGACTACAAGTACTAATGGATGAAGCATATAGGCTGTCATGAATTAGATGGAAACATTTTAATGGCTTAATGTTTGTTTTTCCTCCTCCTTGTATGGCTCTAGATAAGTTTTCATACTATGTATTTGATAGAAGTCATAAATGAGATTGTAGGATTTTTGGGTTGTTGTTGTTTTGAAGAATCGCATTTCTGGGCACCTTTGTTGTGATTCAACTCAACTTCAAGGGGTATCGATACCAACAAGCCATTTCTCCCTGACTTTGATTTCAAAAATCAAGTTTTCAGATGCTGATTCCCAAATCTGCTCTGTTTTGTAGTTTTGCTGCTTCATGTAGGAACCACCTGTTGTTTTGTTTTTTTGTTTGGTTCTTTTTATATTGGATCTACTTGATAATTTATACTGATGAATCTAATATAGGCTAACCACTTGGAAATTTTGTTTAAATTCTAAAATGGTTAAAACATTGAAAATTTAAATAAATTTATGGCAACTTGTTGTATGAATTCCAACTGTTTGTCAAAATTCCCCAATGGTTGTACCTTACAACTTGTGAGCTATGTGAAAAATTCCTAAATATTTATATTCATTTATTGGCATAGATTCAACAATGAAGATGGTTGATAGTCTACTTATATCTTGAGTTCAATTATTGGCATTACTCACAAAAAAATGAAGTCATGTAATTTTGGTTTCATGTTAGCTAATTGTTGTGAAAACACCTTAAAGAGATAATGGTTGTAAGTGTTTGACAAAATGCCTCAATGGCTGTACATTTCATGCTTTTAAATTGTTTGTCATGATGTTTCAATGGTTGCATCTAATTATGTTTATGAACTATCCATAAAAAAAGGGGCTTAATTTAATGTAGGATTTTCAACCAAGGTGTTTCTAGCGTAATAACTCCATTGAGTTATAGGGTCTTGTTGAAAAGTCACAATTAGGGTAAGCAATTTGCTGTAATATTACCTCACATATGAATTCCAAATTATTCGATACCAACCCTGTATAAATTTAATTATCCTTTTAAGAAAATAATTCATAAGCATGTTATTTAGAAAAAAATCAAATTAGTCACACTTGAACACATTTAATTACAACATAATTAACAATTATCTTATTGTAAATTGTGGTTCATAAAGGTTGACAGTTATTCATCCCACTAAAAACTTTATATTTTGAAGGTGATTTTAGTCTTGAAAAGCAAGTATTATGGTTGTATGTTTTAGATCTTGATAAAAGTTGAGCCTTGTAGCTTTGAGGATAAGTTAGTAGAATTTAGGGTGTACTATAAAGGACACCAATAACTTTTATTTCCTACAAAAAAAAAGAAAAAAAAATTATCGCATTTTGATTCAATATAATATTTCTCTATAATAATTATGGTAGGCAAGGTGGGACCTTACAATGGATAAACGAAGAGAAAAGGTACCATGATTTGGTTGTAATAGCAAATGATCTAAAGGACATAAATGCAAATAAAAAAAATTGTTCACCTTGGAAAATAATGATGAAGAGGGAATGGAGGCATCTACACAAATAAATGAGGAAGAACTTGTCAACTCAAAAGAGCAAGAAATAGGGATAAAAATAGGTGTGAAATATTTGTTCGTGGATTGCCGTAATTTTCAGCACCTAAAACCTTGAATATTGTAGGTTACAGTAAAAATATAAATTTCAGAGTGTTGATTGAGTTAGGTAGTACCTATAACTTGAATGATAAAAGATAAAAATATGACCTCACTTTTTTTTTATATCAAGAAAAAATAAATTCAAATTTTAGTTTCCTATGGAGGGAGTATTGATTATGTGGTACAATGTAACAACATCAAATTGAGTATGGGAGAATATAATTTGGAAATCCCAATACATTCCATTCCCATTGGAGGAGTAGATTTAATGGTTGAGAACATTAAATTTAATTTCTTTAAATTATAATCAAATATTTATGATATTTGAATTGGAAGGAATTCAATATGATTCAAAGGATTAAGATTTGGACCTTCTCGAATAATCTTGATATGGAATTGGAGGAGAACTTCTCCTTCCTAAAAACATGACCGTCATCCGACGCTTTGTAAGTAAAAATGGATTTCTATGTAACACAAGTTTTATGGTCTCTTCAAGGATAATGAGTTAGTTTTCATGTGAACTTTGAACAAGCAACATAACATCATTTAACTCATAAAGGAAAAAATGAAGAGAGACAACACATAATTTGTTGACGGAGTTCACCCTTCGTGGGCTACATCTTCGGGCCTACTAACATAGCTATACCGCTCCATAGATTTTGTTAAACACGGGTATTGTAAATACACACACGAGAAAGATAAGCATGAGATATATTATTATTCACCATAGATGTACATTTATAATAAAATGGTGTGACTCTTTGATTCCACATTCCAAGGTCACTTGAACTCCTTTTGTCCCTTCGGTTTCCACACCTACCCATATAGGATTAGGTGTCCAACATTCCCCCCTTAATCCGAAGGGGTATGTGTGAGTCCAAGAAGAGAGTTGTAATACAAATCTGCAAAGTATGCATGACAGCACTTAGGCTGAATTAGCTCTATGAAATTTTGGCATAAAGAGGTGGTTTAAGGATGACCACCAACACTGGAACGCTTAGTGCATTTTCCGAAACTCTTCCAAATCTGGCAAGAATCTGAGGGCTTTTGCTAGAGGAAGTGTCCCTCATATTTGAAGAGGGAGACCTTCAACCTAGAAGAAGGGAGGTCTACAACCTGTGATGGTTTAAGGATGACCACCAACTCTGGAATTCTTGATGCATTTCCTGGAATGCTTCCAAAACTGGCAAGAAGCTGAAGTCTTATGCTAGAGGAAGTGTTATGAATTCTTTGAAGAGGAAGAATATGAACCTCGCATAGGTTTAAGGTTGTCCACCAACCAAAGGAATGCTCATGGGCTTCCGTTTCTCTGGCTACAACTCTAAATCTGGAATGACAAGTTGTGGCTTAGGCTTGCTTGAACTGTTGTGTCTCTAGCTACAACTCTGAATCTAGAATGAGAGATTGTGGCTTAGGCTCGCTTGATGTGGTTTTGAAGCTTGTAGATGACCACCATTTCCCCCCTGTCAGGTACAAGGTGAGATGATGGCGAAAATTCAACTGCACGATTGTTCAATATTTTAGAACAAGTTCTGACATGTGACTTAAACATCTTCTTGGTTGTTGATGTCGATTTCCAAGAAGAGATCCATTCAATATGAATCTTTGTTCTTTCAGGAGGCTTTTTTCTGAATCATCTATGTGAAGAATGAGTGTGCTGACCATAATGCTTGCATGGGTGAAGATAAAAAAAGTGATCTTTCATATGGAAAACTCAATCACAGTGTTGGAATTTTTCAATCTGTTGTTTCTACTTTGGAAGAGGAGCATGATCTGGAACAGCTGTAGGTGCGCTATCATGAAGAAATATGACACTCTAAAATTTGATGGGCTTGGAGTAGTCTGAAATATGAAAGGAAAACTCCTCGTCATATCCAAGCCCTATTATATGCTTGTTATGAACAAGCTCTTCCCAAGGTCTAATGATGCACTTGGGAAGCACATGCTAAATTTCGACACCTGCATGCATATATACTTTTGAACTAGGAATTGAATGTGAATCGACTACAACATTATTGAATTGCTGCTTATAGGAGTCTGTTTCAAATTTCTGAATTGCTGCTTATCCCAACTACAATTAATCTCGTTAATCCATTCATGCGTGTCACTAATTAGATGACGAGGCATTTGGCTACCTTAAGAGATTCATAGTTAATCCCGTCATTTACCCACGCTTGGTTGAATTTCTTCACTTTGACATTCAAAACACTGGTCAGAAATCACATTCCGTCAGCATCCGCAGGGACCATCGCAATGCTTTGTTTTAATTAAACAATTGGATTCCCCTTGTCCGTACCAGTTCTGAGTCGACTATTTGCCGCCTAGGTAAAAGCCCCTGCGAGGGGGAATTCTATGCCCGTAGCCCAATTGGCACACGACTGCCCGCCCTCACCGCAAGAGCAGCTCGGGCAAACTGCCAACAACCTATGAGTTAAGGGCGCAGACCCCTAGGCCTAGCCCTCAGAGCCAATCCTTTTCCCGAAGTTACGCATCCGTTTTTCTGACTTCCCTTACCTACATTGTTCTATTGACCAGAGGTTTTTCACCTTGGAGACTTGATGCGGTTATGAGTATGATCGGGCATGAACGATACTCAGTCCTCCAGATTTTCAAGGACCACAAGACGTGTGGTGCTCTTCTAGCTACTAGACCCTATCTCCGGGTGAACCGAATCCAGGGTGGGAAAGTTGTTGAAAAGAAAAGATAACTCTTCCCCGGGCCCCCAATGACATCTTTGTATTTCCTAATGTTTCCGCCACCGCCATGTCTCGATTCAGGAATATTAACCTGATTCCCTTTCGATGCTCATGCAAAGTGCACCCTTGATACAAGGCTTCCCCATCACTTAGGATCGACTAAGCCATGTCCAAGTGCTTTTCACATGGAACCTTTCCCCACATCAGTCTTCAAAGTTCTCATTTGAATATTTGCTACTACCACCAAGATCTGCACCCAGGGTTGATCCACCCAAGCTCACGCTCGAGTTTTCTCAATGACCCCGCGCCCTCCTACTTCTCGAAGCTAGGCAATTTCTCCGATAGTTGAGTATAGGTTGTGTGCTTCAGCACCATCCATTTTCGGGGCTAGTTCATTCAGCAAGTGAGTTGTTACACACTCCTTAGCAGATTTCGACTTCCATGACCATCGTCCTTATGTCTTAATCAACCAACACCCTTTGTGGGATAAGCAACAATTCAATAATGTTGCAGTCGATTCAAAAAATTTATGAATTCTTCTGAATATGAATCGACTGCAAAATTATTGAATTTCTGCTTATAGGAGTCTGTTTCAAATTTCTAAATTCTTCTTGTTGAAGTTGAGATTCCAACTGCAAAAACTCTGTATTTTCTTTTGCATTTTGCAAGCAATTTTGAATGTCAAAAAGAGTTTCCTTGCTGACTTTTACCATCCCATCAATATTGGAGAGTATTAGAGCATTCAACAACTCTAATATTCCACCAATTTTGGCCATTGTTTCAGCAAAAAAATAAAGGCTTAATAGCCTTATTGGAGGTTGTAGCAAAGGCTAGACGAAGAATATTGAGGATTCCAAAAACATGCAAAATATGAGTTGTGTACCCAACTATCATACAATACCAGTTGTGTACCAAACCACAATGTTATCTCTACAAAGCTTATGAACTCCTTTAAACTCACACTCCAACACTTACTCATGCTTCAACACATATAGACCATGAATGAACCCAACAATGCACTTGTCTACTTCATTATGGATTTTGTTAAACATACATGGCTACTTTTTTTAAAAACACTAGCATATACACCATTCACCATATATATTATACTCCATACATAATACTAACTCACTCCAATCAAACTTCATATACGTGCCAACCAAAATTTTCAACAAATTTTAATAGCATATCGTTCTTTAAGGAGCAGATACGATGGTGTTACGATACTTCTATTACAATGCCAAGGGAGTGATCTTCTCCTCTTGATTTTGGACGAGGCTAGGAAAATAGAATGAAATGCCTTAATACATGCAAAAGGAAATATTCGTTCAATCTCAATTTAAAACTAGCCACTATCAGTACAATCTCTATACCAATATTTTTCCACTCCAAATAATCTATCTTTATATTTGTTCCCTAAACCTTATAGAATATCAAATTAAATATTAAGAGAAGCCCATGGACCAATCCATAGCTATTGGAAATCTAGCGGGGGGGAAGTTATATAATATTGTAGCTTTTGAGGTCTCAAAGGAACCTGAAATTCAAAGTGGCTTGACAAAATTGTGCGGGATGGGCCTCATCCCAACGACGCTTGATTTTCCCAATTCTGCTCAACTTTTTATTGCACAGTATTCATCATAAACAAGCCCACCTTATCAAAGGCAAAGGGAAATATTAAAGAGAATGCATATAGTAATAATTTGGTGATTTTGTTTTGAAAGATCCAAAAATTTTGAGGAAAATCCACCATATTCCTGGCTGCCAAAATATATTAAGCCAAAAACAATGTTGGGTAATGTTGATAATATATGTCATGGAAGAAATCGTCAGAACGACTGCCAAATTCAACGCAATCTTCATTCATTCCAAGAAGTTGTCACAAGTTGGCTTCCCAACTCACACAAAACTCTCGGGTTGTTACTCTCGAGTTTCCTGTCCACGAACTTCAGCTTACACATCTCACAGTTCTTAGTAAATAGTTTGTGATGGGCGATGCAGTGAGGGAGCTCGAGGGGGCCACGCAACACGTAGCGAGGAGGCCAAGCTGCAGTGGGGAGGCCACATAGGAATGGTCGAGGGAGCAGAGCAAAACACCAAGGCTGAGCTCAGGAGGTGTAACTCCCAGGAGAGCCGAGCACCAAGGAGGTAATTTGCAAGATATGGGAGCGTCTAGACTACGTAGGTGGAGAATCCTCAAGCAATGAGTATGTCGAGGAGAGGGAGGCCATGATGGAGGTGGAAAAAATGACACTTTAGAGGCCCTCCTTTTCCTATTGCTCCTTCATTTCGTGCGATACCTTTGAGTCGCGTGACTGTCCAACTTCTCTACAATTTTCAACACAAAAACGATAGTTATATGTGGGAGTTACAAGGCAGAATAATTTCAGTTAGGAAGTCCACAGTGAGAGGGGACATTAATGCCCAGAGTTTTCAGTGGGATAGTAACAGTTCTTTAATATGCAAAGGACAAAGGTGACAATCTACAGCAAAAAATAGAGCAGTGTTTTAGAAAGGAAGGTGGGGGGCGTTAAAACTAGATCAGATGTGTCAGTCTGCAAATATGCTAAATAAAGGCAGAACTGATATGCTTAAAAAATCCTAGGTCTTGGAGGTTTACACAGGGCATAAGAGCAAGTGGCTCACACTGGAGCAGGGCAGGAGATCTCCCGCTCTGATACCATGTTAAACACAGGTATTGTAAATACACACATGAGAAATATAAGCATGAGATATATTATTATTCACCATAGATTTACATTTATAATACAATGGTGTGACTCTTGGATTCCACATTCCAAGGTCACTTGGACTTCTTTTGTCCATTCGGCTTCCACACCTACCCATATAGGATTAGGTGTCCAACAAATTTAAGTGATTAAAGAGTACATAAAATGTGTTGACAAATGAGTGGCTAGTTTCGCCTTCAAGGAAACATTCTCCTACCAATAATTCTCAATCTAAAAAAAAGCATGGACACCTACATTCAATCATGGAACAATCAACAAGAAAAGGGCACTCAAATCAATACCCTGTACTCCATTTGAAAATTAACATACGTGTACAAAAATTTCACATTGAAGTGATAAAAGAGAGCTTTCCTAAAAAATTCATAATGAGAAAAGACAAACATGAGTTGCACCATAGAAGCCACAACTATTGTAGATAACATATGAAGGCTGGAAAATACCTACAAGATCCTCACAATTCTCAAAAGCCTTCAAAAAATGCTTCAAACCACTAATTTTCCCTTGCACCCATAGACTCAAACCTACAAAAATTCCCTTCAGAAGTGCTCCAATCAATAAAAAGAGGCTTAAATTAGATTCAGAATGTCTAACAACCCCTATATGCGCTCTTCTTGGGCTCAAAATCGCCAAAAATGCATCAAGTTATGCCTCTCCCAAATTTTCTCTGCTATTTATCCTCCAAATTGGATCAACCTGCAAATTGAGTGACAAATCCACCCTTTAATATGCTCGGTAGGTGACAAATTTACCCACAATAGGTTAAAATGTTTGCTTCATTTAAATGCCCAATAACCCTTAAGGTGCAAATCCAGGTCCACATGAGTGCCATACGGCCAAGGGCTAGGCCAACGATCCACCCCTGCCGACCTTGGTGAATTTTTCTCCGAGTTGTTGGTTATGTGGGGTTGATGTGGTCGGGGGTTAGGGCTGACCGTCTACCTCTACCATGTTAACTCCCAATCACTTCGTCATCAGTTCCGTGCCAAAAAAATGACATAGGGTCAGACCTAAAGCTATGCCCCTGTAACTAGCCCTTACATGTCCACCTTCGATTGGATGGATGGTAATGGGATTCAGGGCTAGGGGCTACAACCCGCCCCATATTCCAAGCATCTCTCCTATATGTGCATGATCCTGTGGACTACCAACGATCATGGGTCATGGGCTAATGCCCAACCCTCTCTTCCATGGGCCTCAACTCTTCACGCTCGGTCTAGTGGACTGCCCTATGACCAAGGGCTAGTCCCTATCATACTCTGCCCTCCATTCCTCTATCGTGGTTTTGTGGAGATACAAATGAACTAGGGCTAAAGCCCTTAATCCTTCACTCTATTTTATTGTGCCAAGGTCATGTGGCGGTGCAAATGATCGGCGATTAGTGCTCACCGCCCGACCCCTTCTCCCAAACGCACTATAATAAACTTTAAATGAAAGCAACAATGTATATGATTAAGACCCATGGTGTATATGAGTTGGTAGAGTGTTGGAGTTTGATGCGGAAGTTTATTGGTTCAATCCCTACAGAGGCCATCCAGCCCATAAATAAATTTTTATCCAATGTCGAGGCACCATGTGGCACCCTCTAATTGGGCCATGTGGTAGCCTCTAATTGGGCCATGTGGCAACATCCCATTGGGCCACCAAAACATAAATTTGACCAATCAAACTATGACACCTTGCATCTGTAAAATCCTGACATGTGGCGATTTGTGGTTGATCTCGTGTGCCCAATTTCCATGCTGACATTCATAGTATGGATTGCCCAGTTAGCAGCCTAGTTAGCCCAGCTCCAATTTTTTTGTTGTCGACCAAAAACTTCATAACATCATAAATTTTTCATACACCAATGGATTGATGCAATTCAAGTATTGTTGGAATCAGAATAATGAACAATACGACTTGACGCTAGTTTTAAAATATTTTGGGCACTTTAATTTTTGAGAAAACATTTGATCTCTCGATCATACGTCCCCATTGTGAACTTTTGGAATCCAAAAGTTTAGCTTCTCCTAGTAGACAAAATGAGGAAAAATCGCAAAAAATTCCCAAACTCAATCCATAATGTTTTGTTTTTAATGTGTGCCTTCAAGATCCAATCAAGGTACTCCACCTATATTTTGCATGAAGTCCTTTCCTTCTCATCAAGAATTGAGCCACAACTATTAAAACCATGTAGGAACAAAAACATCGATGGATGGAATCTAAAAATTCTCACCAAACCACCTTTCATGGCTCAAACAACTTCATATTGAAGTCTCTTTTTTGAAGACAAACTTGAATTTCCATCTTGGAAATTAGAATCAATTCAATGCTTGTCATGCATTGAATCAAACTTTGTTTTACTATCCTCAAACTGCATTTGTACAAAAAATTACTCTAGCTACAATAATTCAATGACACATTTGGCTTTTTCCACAAAAACATAGTCATTCCTTGTACATTCTTCATCAAATATTAAATTCACAACAAGCTTCATCTTGAACACTTGTATCGGTGAGTACATGACACAGTCGTAGACAAATTGGATGACAACACATGTTCATTCCAAAAATTCCTCAAACAATTGGACACATAAACAAGCCAACATAACGTGACATGTCAATAAAAAGCATACTTGTTGCAAATAGTGATTATTCTTGTTTCACTTTACAAAGTATCCAAAAACAGGTAATGAACAACAAGTATTTAAAATTTACAAAGCAACAAACTATACAAAACATTGTACCCAATCTTTTCCTCTCCTAGGCTTATGGGTTCTCTTTCTGCATCTATTTTTCTTTGAAGGTTTCCTTAGGAACTATACTTGTATCCTATTTTACACCTATTACTTTCCTTGCATTTGTTTGCGTAACCTCTTTATCCTTCTTGGGATGAAGTTCTAGATGAATTTTCCAACACCTTTCATCCCATGCACATGCATGTTACAATGGGTACAAAAGTAATTTTGCTGACACATTGATAAGAAAGTATTCAAACTTAAGGGAGGTTCTTCATGATTGATGCCAAGAATTTAATCCATTCTTTTGACCATCACTTTGTGTTGCTCACAATCAGCCACACAATGATCAGCTACATCACAAAAAGTGCAAGGTTACATGTCCCAAAAATAATCAAAATTACCAACATTTGGAAAATTCCCATCAAATTTATATTTCTCCCCTGGTATGTAACTTTCACGATGTGGGTTGGACGATGACATGCAAATTCCTTCGAAGCATTTATCTCTTTTGGGAGAGAAATTGACATTATCACTACTATTGTAACTTGTTTTAAATTTTCCTATGAATGTATATGCATCATGTCATTTTAAAAAAAAAAGACAAATATCAAAATAAAACAAAAAAAGGCAGAAACAGAGAAAGAAGTTGAAGTTTTGATTTAATGATTAAGTATGCTTAGTTCTTAAATAATAGTTGAGGTTCAAGCACTTTTCATAAATAAATTCCACAATAAGTGGTACAATGTACCAAGGAGTGGGAGATTAAATGTCAAACATGTTCAACATCGGAGATGAACCGGTGCGACAGGGCCCACAACATGAGGCAAACTTGACATCAAAATTTGTTCAGCGTATAACTCAGGAAGTGCCTCCACAACAACTTTTAGACGGGCGCGTTGAATTCAGATCAATGACTCAGATCAAGTGAGGAGGCACTCCTCTGGAACTATCTCATACAAGAGACTACCTCTGTGGTTACGTCAACAAGCGAGCATGTTACGTCAGCAAGCGAGCCTGCCCCCACCATTACTCCTACCACGTCACTTTTTTCCCTCCTCCATATGTCACCTAATATGTCAAATCATTTTTTGAAATCCACCCTAGAAAATTTAAAAATTCCCACGGGAATCATTTAATTCTCTTTCCCCCTACCGTTATTCCATTTAATATATAAAACCTCATTTCTTTACCATTTTATTACACATGTTCCTTCTTCTCTCATTGTCATGGACCTCAAATATGCCATCTAGCATCCCAATAATCATCATCTGCCAACACCATGTATTTATATAGCAATCCAATGCTCCATAATTATTGAAATGTCGAAGAAAATTGTTTTAACCGAGTCATCTTCCCACATTCCGCTCATGGATTCTAAGAGGGATATTTTTGATACTGTCTGCACTGTAAATCACCTTGAAATTTATCAATGTGTCCTTCTCAACCAAGTCAATTCTCCAATTTATGTTGTTGCAATTAGGTCTGAGGTTGTTTCAGCTTTTATTCCCTAAACTCATCTATTTCTAGAGTTTATTCACTTGTTAGTATCATATATGTACACTTAGAAGTGTTTTGTGATGAATAGGTTAGGAGAAAACATTTTCCAGCTGTCCTACCCCCTAATTCATCAAGAATTGTGCATCCCCTATGTAAGTACACACACTTTTGTTTCCAAAGAAACCCTGTTAACATTTTTTCAAGATTTATCAGGACCATAATGTGCCCAAATTATTTTCTACCTGATGCCCAATGGAAATTTTTTTTCTTTGGAATCAACTCAGTTCCCTTTAGATGTTTTTGTTGAAGATGTCAAACCTGTCCTCCAAATTCTAGCTAAAATATTTTGAAGAGAAGATACTTCATTAATTGATAAAGCCACTTTGGGTATGTTTAGTCTGATGATGAAACCTGAAGTTGTCCTGGATAGACTTGCTTTTTGGGAAATTGTAGTCAATGCTCAATTCATGAACCTCTCACTCACTGGTTATTTCAGATTCCCTTCCTTAATTACTTATCTTTTCTCGTATACTCACAATGAATGATTCATGCATTTTGGATTAAACATCATGGATCCCCATAAGAATAAACAATCAGTGGTTTTTTGGACTGTTGTGGTGAGAAGCAACCCAAGGAATGAAGGCTTGATGGATTTTTCTTCCTCATTCCTTTCAATGGAATATTCAATTATTAATAGTTCACTTTCACCTTGTATATTTTCAAAAGCTCAATCTTTTATTCAGTTGATCAGAGATATGAAAGTGGGAGATTGGTATTCTTTTGAGGATCATATTGAAATTAGGTTGTATGGAGCTAAGGTTGAACCCTACAGATTTTCAACCTTTATTCCCATGAGGTTTTTTTCTTTGGAATTTATAAGACATTATATAAATGCAGACCAAGTGCATTTTGTTCCAACCAAGATAGGAAATCTATTTATATTGACGAGAACTGTTGGACCTTTTATTGTAAACACCAAAAAAGCAGCAGAGGAAGTACAAAACTTACTTGAAGGTATGAATTTACTATTGGGAGATAAACAGGAATATGATCCATTTCATGTGATTTCCAACTAAAGAGAAAAGAATGGATATGCTCATTTCTTTCATGAATCTTGATAAATATTTGAAAAAATGGCCAACGAAGGGTAATTTGTTTCATCATGAGGAATAGAGGTTGAAACCCCTCTACAGGATGAGAAGAATTTGAAGAGAGGTCGTGAGGAGATTATAAATCTGGATGATGATGCAAATAGAACAACTAAAAGAGAAAAGTTATTTGATGAAGGCAGTGCATCATTGGTTTCTGGTTTCCAGTTGCAGTTGGGGGAGACAATTTTCACACCATATTCTCCCATTCCAAAAGAAGCTGCTTAGAAATCTGTCTCTATGATAAAGAAATTTTTTTTACAAATTGAAGATAAGAACCCAAAAAATCATAGAAAATATGGAATCGTAGGTAGAGGCCCAATTTTCTTCAAATCATAAAACAATATTATTTCCTGCTATGGATTTAGAAAGGAATGAGTTGAGGATTTCATTTTATTATCCTTATCAATTGTTAGTATCCTCCTCATAAGGTTTTAAGAGTGTCAATTTGACAGTGGATGCTAACAAGATCCATTTGTGTGACAAAATTAATCTCAACAGAAAGACTAGAGAATTAATTTAAATTGACCTGAATAAAACATTTTCAGCTGCTAGAAAAGCTGAAGTTATGTTGGAAAAAGTAGTAGATTAGTTAAAACTTGAAAGAAAAATTCGAGAGCATTCACTACTTAGAATGAAGAATTAGGAAATTTGATTGTCAATATTGGGGTGAACCTTGAAGATATAAGTGCAGTCCAAAAATTATTATAGGGTGATGAAGTAGAGGTTCGGGTGCTTAAGAAGAAGTTGAAGCTGCCTTCTGTAGAACCTCCAATGGCTACAGAAGTATCATAGGTTGAGAAAGAAAAAGAGGTGTTAATTTATGAACTATTATAGAGGAATGAAGAAGTGACCAAGCTGAAAGAAATGAATGTTGTCTTACAATTGAAAGTTGATTCACATGTTTGTACAATTATGGTGCGAGAAGACACATAAGATCCACCCACAAAATTAACTCAGGTGATGACTGAATTACAAATTGTTGAGAATGAGATCAAGAAGAATCAAAGGTATTTCGAAAATTCTATGAAGATCATCAAGGCTACTGAGCAGGAATTATCAATGTCAAAATAAACTACTGAAAAATACAGGAAAGACTGCCAAATTTCTTACCATGAGATTAAGGAATTGAAAGAGAAGGTAAAAGGGAACATATCCCTTATTCAAGCAATGGAGATTTTATGGAATGATATTTTTAACACATTAAGAAACATTTTGGAATTTTAATTATTGTTGAAGAATAAAATATCATTATCAGAGATTTAGAAAGTATAATCATGGCTAGCAAACATAAATTGTAGAAAAGGGGTCAATTTTCCAAGAGAATGATTGATTTTCTAAACTCCAAGTGTGCATAGTAATTAACATAATTTGGAGTTGAACATAGGACTGGAAATGTGATAGAAATAAATAAGATGACAGTGAAAATTTTGTCCAGAAAAATGGCATAGAAGAAATTGAATGAAGTGAAGGAAGCTATGATGAAATATAATGTTGTTTTTTATAAGAGGACCGCGGTAGGTTTACCATCCTGTTGGGATCAGTAGGGGAATTTTCTACCTTGGGATACCTAAGAGACATTGCTGGTGGAGGCTAAAAGAAAATTTGGCTCCACAAATGAAAAAACTACAGTACTCAAAGGAGCTACTATTGTCAATTATCTGCATAAATATTTTAAAATTCTTTGGATGATGAAAACTCTTTTTATTGAAAAACATACATACAACATGGTCTCCAATTTTATAGTGGCACATATCAGGGTCATAAAAATCCCAAATACAAACACAGATATTTGGAGGAAGTGCATGGAATGGATGTCACACCAAAGAGATGATTTATAAGCATGACCCTATATCGCTCCAGAATCACAAATTATTCAATGACAAAGTGCCTCCATTTCTACAACCATTTTACTTCATGAAGTTTAGTTAAGATATTTTCTTTCAATGTAATTTTTATTTATTTTTCAAATGTAATGATCGAGTATGAGGACAGTTGATCCAAAAGTATTTTAGGTGGTTGATAGTTCTATAATTGTCCTCTTGAAAAAATTTGTGTAAACAAACTTTCAAATGGTAAGTGAGGATTCCATAATTTTGTACCTCAGAAGCAATCACAATTTTGTACTTCCACTCTTCATGTGCATTTGAATAATGTTTTCACGGTGATTCTAGAATTTTTGGGTATGATAAGTTTTCTCTGTCACGTCTTTTGTTAATTTTTTATTCCTAAGAAAGAGTAATGAAGTTTTTGCGCTTTGATTTTACAGTTCTTTAAGTTTTAGTTTCTGTAAATTAAAGTTAAAAAACATTAATGATGTGCTCCTCTTTTCTAGATTTCATTTCATGTTTATCATATTTTCCTCTAAAGCTGAAGATAACAGATTTTGTGTGAAGTATTCTGTTATCTAAAACTTTCCACCATCACTTCTTGTTATTCCCTATTTCATTTGTATTCAACGCAAAAGTCCACTCTGAAAGAATTGTTCACACATTGAAGACTAAAGGGTTTTAATTAAGTGTATGGGGTTTTATAAAATTATGGGACAACAAATTAATTCTTTTACATTTTTAAAACAATGTCTTCGGCACTGATATGTACTCAGTGAGATATTGTCTCCCAAGGTACAACATTTTTTGGCACTGTTGTCGGGGAACAGAGACACAAAGTTATTTTCCCCTGGGTTTTTCATTGGAATATTTCTTTTATTGGTGAGCAAAGAAATTGATTAGGCCAAATCTCTCACCAAGACAACAGTCTTGGCTCCAAAAAGACCACACATCAGTTCTGATACCTTGCAAGAGAAATCCCTCGTTCTTTCTGACGTAGAGAAGTTAGTTTTTATGAGAATTTAGAAGGATAAATATCCAGTAACCCCAAACCCTACTTCGTCTTCTCTTGGTACTAGTTCTAGTCGATATTTTCTTGGCTTTCATTCAGAAGAAATTATAAAAAATCTTGATTTTTTTCAAGAAGGTTTAACATCTCCTCAATCTGTTTTTATTGAGCCAACTTTAGAAGAAAAATATTTTGAGTCAATATCATTCTCTTTTCCAGAGTTTCGGGAGGTTGAAGCGGTTGATTTTTCAGTCTCACGTCAATCTATTTCTAATATTAACCAACACGCCCTTATTTTATTTTTTCCTCCTCGGACCTTTGTGTTTCAAACATAACGTTCTTCTGTAATTTATTCAAATCCAAGCATGGCTATCCCAACTTTCCTCTTGAATACCCTAAATCTCCCTCGGCCAATGAATGCTATGCCACAATATTATCTCAAAATGTTGCCTAGATTCACAAGAGAAGATGAAATGATAGTATAAAAACATATTACTACATTATGTTCTTTCACCGAAAATGTGAATGTTGAGTATCTTCAAGTAGTAATGAGATTGTTTTTCTAGTCAATTGATGGAGAAGCAAGGAAGTGGATCAAAACACTCCCTGCTAAATCTATTAATAGTTGGGAAGTGTCAAAAAATGTATTTATACAAATATGGGGAGAGAAAAAAGATCAATGTTACTTTCTAATAGAATTTAATTCCATTAAGAGGAAACTAGAAGAAGATGTAAATGAATTCATCAAAAGATTTAATAAATTATATAACAATCTGCCAGCAGAGATAAAAAAATCCACTTGTTGGAGAAAAGGTGGTGTTTATAGGAGCCTATGAGTCTGATTTTGGATTTACATTGAGGGAAAGGAGATCCCCTATCTTAGATCAAATTAAAACGGATGCATTGGAAATTGAGGAAAATGTGTCTGTTGCAAGGAAAATCAAGTCAAAGCAACAAGTTGATGACAAAGGAAAGGGAAAAGAGGAAGTAAAGGTTGTAGGTCAGCCCATAGATTAACTTGAACATAAGTTGTAATAGATTACTAAATTCATTAGGAATCTATCAAACAAATTGGTAAATTTGGAACTTGAAAATAAAAATCCTCTTAGACAAATTCAGCAAGGTCAAAACATGAATTTTAATCATCAATTTAGGAGGCAGCCATTGCAAATAATGCAGAGAGGGAGAAAGGATCAATATCAAATCCAACCTCCCCTGTATATATAGGATGAACCAGAAGAGGTAGTGGAAGAGACTCTTAATGAACAGGAGAATCAAATTTCTACTTTCTATGGGGAAGAAGATGTGATCAGAAATGAAGATTTAATTTTTATTTTCAAGTTTCTCTGGATGAGGAAGAAACTGAAGAATATTGCAAAAAAATTATAGATTTCATGCAGGAAAATTTACACAAGTCTAAGATCTTCAATGTGTAAGTGGAAGAACTTACACATTGAGGATTCCACATGGGAGGATGAGAATTTTATATACAAGCATCAAAAAATAATCTAGCATTGAGGACAACACTTGTTTGAAGGAGAGGGGCATGTTAGGTCCCTATAATATTAGTGTATCCCCTTATTTTTATTGTTAGTATAGTCCCCTTATTGTTATTTTTTTCCCAATGTATTCCCCATATTGTTATTATTGTGCCCCATAGAAGCCCACTATTGTTATTGTTGTGCCCTTACATTGTTATTGTTATGTCGGCTAGGATTATATTGTGACCCATTGGACTCCTATATATAGAAAGGAGGTTTTGTCATTTGTATCATCCAATAATTGTTCATTTATGTAATGTAAATGAGGATTCCCCCTCGAAGTGTCTGATTTCTAAGGCGTTGATCTCTCTTTTCTTCTATTTTTAGAGTTGGTTTCATAACATTCAACAATTGAAAGTAAGGATCTAGCAGTCATTGGAGTATAGAAGCTTTATTTTGATGGTGCTTATTCAAGATATTGAAGTGGAGCAAGAGTGCTTTTGATTTCTCCAAAAGGTCATTTCTTTCCTTTCTCTTATAAGTTGGAATTCAACTCTAGAAACAACATTACTGAATATGAAGCTTTGATTCTTGGTTTACAAACTACTAAACATTTAGTAACATAGTGTATTTTTATTTTCAAAGATTCAAAAATAGTAGTCAAACAGATTAATAAACAATGTCAAGAAAATAATCCAAGAGTGAAAACTTATAGAAATGAAGTATGGGATTTGATTGATAATTTCTTTGTTGCTTTTAATATACATGGTATCACTCTGCTAGATTCCCAAGGCTGAAGAAGGAATCCCAACAGAGGTAACCAAAGACCAAGCTTTTAACTTGGTAGTTAGCCCTACCAAGTCGGAGAGGGCTCTCTCCACAAGGTCACAGCTAAGAGGGATGGATGAATTAGACTTTTTGGGCTAGGTATGTGTGCAAAAGTTGTTTTGATTTGATTGGGTTGGGTTTCACTGGATGAAGATATTAGGTCAAGGGAGCTAGTTCAGGGAAAATGAGATAGGGTTACAGAGATTCAATGGGGCAAGGTAGGCATAAGGCTTAACACTTTAAGATGATTGTGATGAGATGGTTTTAAGACTAATGAGAAGCTAGGAAGAGCATAGGAGATGTATTCTTCCTAAACATAGAAAATGGAAAAATTATGATATCTTTCCCTAAACAGAGCATGAGCAAGCATGTGTTCTTCCTATAAAATTGAAATAAATCATACAATAGAGATGTAATTAACATGAATGCAATACATTCTAACATATGAAACTGAAGGAAAATCAATGATAAACATCATACCACATGCATTCCAAAAAATAGCTGCAAATCTTCTTTATTAACTGGCCAAAACTAGGTACAATAGTTCCTTGATCAATAAGCTAACATCCAAATTGATTCCAACCCTTGCTTAGTGTTAAGTAAGGGACTAAATAGACATCAAAACAACATTCACTCATCCTTTTTGGAATCACGGTTGTCATTAGACCAAAACCCGCAAGCTTTATTCTCCGTTACAATTGCCAGAGTTAGGATCCACGAGAGGCGGTTAGTCCATGTTGGGAAACACACGGGGAGCATTGAACCCAATGTCCAACAATATTCCCCCCAACGCGAGCCAGGTGAGTTTCAAACTCGAGACCTATCACTCTGATACCAATTGTTGGAATCATGATTGTTGTTAGACCAAAACCCATAGGCTTTAGTCTCCGCTACAATTTCAAGAGTTAGGATCCATAAGAGGCGGTTAGTCCATGTTGTGAAACACATGGGGAGTGTTGAACCCAATGTCCAACAATCCTCAGGGGTCAAATCTATGAGGTGAGGAAGAGATCCAAAAAATATTGAATTGAAATTTGAAGTGTAGGATGGTCTAGGTGACTCATTCCTAATTACATTAAAACTGATTCATTTGACTCAAATACAACTTTTACTTAATGAATCTACCCCTAGGTAACTTATCCATAGCATAATTACATTTACCATCATTAATTACATAGGTAAAAACATGAATGTCTGAAGTAGAGTCAAAATTTACAGCGAAAACCAAAAATATTGACAAATGGTTGTATGCGCCATTTTTCAGTCATATGCGCCCTCATTGTGTCATATGCACCCTCCCTATTCAAGGGTAATTTTGGGTGCCTTCCTTGTGTCAAAATCAGACCCAAGATGGCTTGTTAGAAAGCCCTTCAAGTCTTATTTTTGAATATGCCTCCAGTTTTCAAAATGAATTTGATTTGATCCCTCAAAAATTCAATCTCCTAAGACTGTTATGTGTGCAACGCCTAGGCCAAAATAGGGGCAGAAATGTGATTTTTAGCTAGTTTTTTGCCCTTTTCACCTGTCAAATCTGCAAATCAAGGCTAGAAAAGTTGTTTTCTGGAATTCATTTGTCCTTAGGAATCCATTGGTGGTCTCCTTTCCCTCAAAAAGTGCCCCAAAAATTTGCGCAACACCTAGGGTGTTACGCATATGACCTAATTTTTGACATTTTCTTGTTCAGAAAAACTAAAAAAAAACATATATTTTGCAAAAAAAGTTTCAAAATTCTTGAAAATTGGTAGAATGGCTGATGATGGTGTGGCTAGGCTTGGAGGGAAGCCTCTACAATTATGTCCAATTTCTTCTTCTTTTCCATGGTCAAATCCTCAATATTTGCATTGGCTCTTTTAAGCTTGGCCATTGCAATTTTCTCCTTTTGAGCATAATGTTTGACCTTCCTCCTCAGTAAATAATTGTCTTTGTTACACTTTGCTAAAAGCTTATCCAAGTGCTGATTGACTCTATCAAGCCATGGTTCCCTATTTTCACTGATCACTATGGAAAGTTTCTCATTTAGGGTTAGCTGATCAGCAAGCTCGGCCTCCTTTTGACTTTCTAGAGCTAGAGCTCTTTTCAGCCCTCTAGTTATAGGTCTCTTTCTTGGTGCTTGTTCCTCTTGTTCACCAAGCAACCCATACTTTTTAAATGTCTCATCTAGCATAACTTTGGCTTTTTCTGCCTCCCTTTGAGAAGTGATATACTTGACCTCATCATTGACATGTTTAGTCTTCAATTGCTCATTTTCCTACTCAGGAATTTTATGACATACTTGGCCCTATCAAGATTAGTCTGGAGATCTCTAATCTTGGTATCCTTTCCTTTGATGGTTGCATTAGTGATTTTATCATTTTCATCCTCATCTAGGTAACAAGCTCAAATTCTTGTTTTGTTTCATGGAGGTCCTCCTCATCATGAATGACTGCCTCAATCAACTTTTCTTTGCCTTTGTCCACCTGCTTTTTTGATGTAGAAGGCATGGCCTCCTCCACTATGTGTGGAGCAAACACATGCATGTGACCTCTCTGGTAGGTTTTTGGCAATGGTTCAACCTCAACCATACTAGCCCACTTAGGCTCACTGACCTCAATCCTCCTAGGTGATCCAATGTCATGATGAGATGCATATGAAGGAGGTGAAGGGGAGCTGAGATGAAGAAGGCATATTTTTTGCATGCTGAGTAGATGTCTCTCTGAAAATATCATTAGTTATGAAGGTACTCCATGCAATGTTTAGTTCCTTGAGATGATAAAGGACTATGATTTTAATGAGGGAAAGATGGAAAATACTTCTCATTTGATGTTCATACTCCCTTTTCTAGGAAATATATGCCATTTTATCTATGCTCTGGAAAAGGTAGTAGGGTATGTCAAGCATCCTTACCCTACTAAAATGCATTAAGATCCAGATGTGATAGGTATAAAGCCTTGAAAATATACCTTCGCATGAAAAGTATCTTATGATTATCTTCATCATTAGTGTATATCTATTCTGGACGTGAGAAAAAGGAAAGAACCTTTTTTTTCTCATTCTTGTATCTCGGTTTTAGGAAAGGTTCAAAGTACTATGCCTCGAAATCACCCTTCTTAAACCACTTCTCCCCAACATTTAGGATCCCGGTGGAAGCTGAAATGGTAGCAGTTGATATAGTAAAGGTGACACCAACTAAAGTAGCTTAGTTGTCATGGATTCTAGATATCAAAATTCTGGTCAACATGGGATGGTGTTGGACCCTCTGAATTTGCTCACAGAACTCATAATATCCAACATGTTTGAAGCATGTCGCAGTCATTGAAGAAGCCAAGATTTCCCTAGTGCTGGTAGCTTCAAGTCTGATTATTCTTCCCCCTTTATGTGCCCTCTTCACCTCTGTTTCCTCTCCCTCATTGTATGATATGTTTTCTTCCTCTTCTTCCATGGTGTTTTTATCAAAACCCTAGGGAAGTGGATGGTGTGAAATATATTTTAAGGAATGAGGAATAGGAAAGTGAAAATGAAGGAGATGGAGCTAGGGATGTATGAAATGGGGGAGGGGATAGGGAGTAGTAGTATGATGGGATTTAGGATGGGGATTTGGGGATTGGGAGCCTAGGTAAATGTAGCACCTAGGGCTTATGGTTTTGGGAAAAAGGGCTAGGGAAAGGGAATTTTGTAAAATAGGGGCTTAGGAATGGGTATTTGCAATTGTAGGAAGGTTATAAAGGTGTAAGGGAGTGCAAATTAGGAAATTCAAGAATGCAAATGGAATACTAGGGTTCTAAAACAATTTCAAACACCAAATTATAACATAAATTTCACAACATCCAACACATAAACTTGATGAAGATGATAATTTATGGCATTAGCTCTTACTCATTTGCTGGAGGTCGATGAGAAGGTTGATGAAGCTTTGGCAGTGATTTTTTGCAACTTGAATGTGTTTCTAGGGTTTTCTGGTCATATGCACTTCACCTTAAGGATGTGCACCCTCAGAGAAGGATATGTGCCCTCACAAAATGATATGTGCCCTCGCAGAAGGATATGCGCAGCGCCTGAAGGATTTGCACCCTCTCTTAAGGATATGCGCCCTCTGCTCTGGTTTTTGCCAATTTCGCCCAAAAAATCAAAATTTTTCTCTCTTGGAGTGTTTGCTTGGTGTTTGTAGGAGACAAATGAATTTGAAATGATGTCAATAAGTCTTAAATAATTAAGTGAAATTGAATTTAGATAAAAAACCACTTTTCTAATGTTTCATTTCACCTTCTAAAAACATTGTTGATTACCCTTTTTCTTTGATTTTTCTTCTTTGCATGATGATGTTGCTGGAGTTTAGCACTTTTCACTTTGACTTTGTTTCTCTTCAGTTTGGCATATGAAGTTTGAGTTGGTAGCTTGGGACAAAACTTATTACATATGAATTGACATAAAATTACATGAATAAAAATAAAATTACATCTTGGAATGAAACTCAGATTTGAAATTAAAATTACATGATGAAATAAGAATTTCTCTTTATAAATCATCTTCACATGGTGAATAGATGTTATTTGATCACCCTTTACTTGTTGGCCTTATGCAATGGAATAGAGTTTTATTGGACCATGAAAACCATATAAAACCTAATAATGACCTTGAAAATACTGGACTCCACGGTGACATGACATGATGAATTGAATTTATGGATGATGTACATTTAGCAAGCTATGGAAGTGTGCCAGCAAGAAAATGAATTTTAAGGAAGAGTGATGTTTTTGGACTAGGGATACCATCAGTGACTAAATTTTTGCATGACCTAGTGGAATGATAAAAAAATTCTAAGTGGGAACCCTAAAATGAATATGAAAAGAGTGATTTTGATCATTGATGGCAGAATGCAAATTCTGACACTAATAATACAGTTTATACCTAGAGAAGGAAATAAACGTGCTAATTCTTTTGCAATTGTAGCTAGTACTTTTAAGCCTCCTCTCAATCCCGGGCTAAGATATGAAGTTGAGATTAGACACAACCCATCTATTCCAGATAATATAAAGCATTGATAAGTGTTTGAAGACAAAGAGAAGATCAAGGATTTTCTGGAAATTATTGGTGAGTTTTCAAACTTGGAAATTGATCAAGAAGAAGAGACTGAAGAAGATCATAAGGATGAATCTTTTTTTAAAGATTCTATTGGAAATAAAAAAATATTGCTTCTTAAGGATATTCTGATGCCAAAAGGCTTAGTAGCTTTGGAGTGGTCGCTTAATTCAAATGATATTGTTGTCAACCCAAGAAAGACGAACTTAGAAGAGGACCTAGACCTAAAATATTGCAATATTGGAACACAACAACAACAAAATATGATGAGGTTGGCTAAGGATGTTCCAGAAAACTTTAAACAGAGGTATGTAAATATTTTTAAGAATTTTGTTGATGTATTTTCCTGGTCATATGAAGATTTAAAAAAATATGATACCAGTATCATTTAACAGAAGATTCCTTTAAAACCAGTGGTTAAATATTATAAGTATAAATTAAGAGATATAAATCCCTTATTAAATCCATCGATAGAGAAGGAAATCAAGAAGTTGTTACAGGAAAAAATAATTGTTCCTCTAAGGCACTCTGATTGGGTGGCCAACATAGTTCCTATAAGAAAGAAAATGGAGAAATTATATTGTGCATTGATTCCTAAAATTTAAATAAAGCATCATTGAAAGATAACTATCCTCTCCAAAAAATGGATCACATCTTTCAAAAAGTAACAGGATCCTACATGATAATGATGATATTGATGATTGATGGTTATTCTAGTTATAACCAGATTTCAATAGAGAAAGAGGATCAAAAGAAGACAACTTTTACAACTCCTTGGGGCACTTTTATGTATGATAAAATTCCTTTTGGACTAATGAATGTTGGTGCCACTTTTCAAAGGGATATGGATATAGCCTTTATATGAGAAAAAGACAGATTTGTAATAATTTATTTGTATGATATTACAATTTTCTCCAGATCAGATGAGGAGCATCTGGAGCATTTGCAGCAGACTTTTGAAATCCAAAAAAGTCTCATTTTTCTTTAAAGGAAGGAAAATTGTTGGGCCACATTGTGTCAAAGGAAGGAGTTAAAATAGATCTAAAAAGAGTAAAGTCAATTAAAAACATACCTCTTCCAAGGAGCAAAAAAGAGAATCAAAGTTTTCTAGGAAAAATAAATTTCCTTAGAAGATTTGTCCCAAATCATGCATAGATTGTCAAAGAGATCACTGATATGTTGAGAGAAGGTGCAGAAGTTAGATGGAATGCAACTCCTAGGGATTCTTTCTCAATAATCAAGGATTCCATCCAATAAGCCCCTGTGTTGGTGAGCCCTGATTATGTAAAAAAAAAAATTCATATTTTTTCATTTGCTTCTTCTTCTACTATTGTAGCAATGTTGTTGCAAAGAAATGAAGAGAAAAAGAAACATCCTGTGGAATTATTTAAAAAGGTGTTAAGGGATTCATAATTGAAATATAATATCTTGGAAAAGAAATCTTATGCTCTGCTCAAAGCACTGAAAGCCTTCAGGGTTTATATTCTTCAATCTCAAATTACCGCTTATGTTCCAAATGTTGTTGTAAAAGATGTATTGACTCAAAGTGATATTGAAGGAAGGAGAGGAAAATGGATAGCAAGGATTTAGGATTGTGAAATGGATATAAAACCAACTAAGTTGGTGAAATTACAATATTTGGAAAATATTTTAACAGAAACCAATTTTCAGGCTATGGGAATAAATTTTTTGGTTGAAGTTTATGAAAATAAAGCCACAAGAGAGAAAGGTAAAGATACAGAACCCGGTAACAGAATTCAATATAAATACTCGTGTTCTCAATGGTATAAAGATATTGTACATTATTTATGTTTCCTTACTTGTCCTTCTTCTTTAAATAGATCAAAGTATAAGGATCTTAGAGTCTCAAAAATATGCGATAGTAAATGGGAAATTATATTGGAGAGATCCACTTGGTTTCCTTTTACTTTATCTGATAGTAGGAGAAACTATTGAAATAGTAAATCAATATCATGGTTGTAGTTTTGGTGCTCACTATGGATGGAAGGTAACCGTTCATAAAATTTTAAAAGCTGAATTTTTTCCGGCCTTCTCTGTTTTCAGATGTTTATAGATTGGTAAGAAGTTTTCAAAAATATCAGATCTTTGTTGAGGAGAAAAGATTGGCACTAATGCCTCTAATTCTTGTGTTTGTGGAGGAACCTTTTAGGTAATGGGGTTTGGATTTCATAGAAGATATCAATCCACCATATAGTGGGCAGTATACGTGGATTTTGACAGGTACAAATTATTTTACTAAATGGGTGGAAGTTGTCCCAAAAAGAAGAGAAAATGATTTAGTGATGATCAAATTCTTCGAGGAAAATATTTTTAGCAAGTTTGGCTATCCAAAAAGGTTAGTAGCAAACAATGCTCAAGTTTTTAAATCTGCAAGTCTAGTTAATTTCTGTCAAAAATATAATGTAATTCTATCTCACTCTACTACCTATCACCCTCAAGGGAATGGGTTATCAGAGTCTTCTAAAAAAACTATGGTAAAGATACTCAAGAAAACCATTACAAAAAATAAAAAATACTAGGATACTAAGCTAAAATTTTCCTTATGGGCAAGTAGAGTAACTGTTAGAAGATCGACTGGGAGGTCACCTTCTGAGCTAGTATATGGAACAGTTTCTTTATTTCCCATCCAGTTGGTAAAACCTATTGCAACATTTGTCTAATATGTTGAGGAAGAATCAAGTCCTCTAATCATAAGAATAACCCAGTTAATATAGTCGAATGAAAACATAGAAAGAGTCATGAAGAATTTGATTGATTATTAAGGAAAAATGAAATTGATTTTTTACAGGAAATCCAAGGACATTCTTTTTTAGCCCGGAGATCTAGTTCTTAGATGGGATACAAGAAGAGAATATAAAGGTAAGAATGGAAATTTTGATCCTTTGTGGTTTGGTCCCTTTAAAATAGAAGAAGCAAGAGAAAACTTCCAGTGAATGGGCAGTACCTGAAGCATTACTTCCAGAATTAACTCGCAATTGTTTTCATAACTGTATATTCTGGTGTGGCCATTGTAAATATGTTGGTGAGTTATTCATTGCAATGTTTTAAGTTACAGTTTTGACTCGATGCGCGAGGTGAAGGCACTAATTTGCAGTTCTTAGTGTTTTTTTTTTAACACTATCCCCAGGTGGAGCCAGATATTGTAACTCGTTTTTATTTTCGTATGAATTTATATGCATCATGTCATTGTAAATATATATATATATATATATATATAAAACAAAAAAAGGAATAAAATGAGAAAAGATTTGAAGTTCTTATTTACTGATTAAGTATGTTTAGTTCTTAAATAATAGATTAATAACTAATAGTTGAGGTTCAAGCACTTTTCATAAATAAATGCAACATTAAGTGGGACCATGTACCAACGAGCAGGATATTAAATGTCGAACATGTTCAACATCAGAGATGAACCGGTGCGATGGAGTCCACAAGATGAGGCAGACTCGATAACACAACCCATTTGACAGATAACTCAGGCAGTGCCTCTGCAACGACTTTTAGACGGGCATGTTGACTCCAGATCAACGACTCAGATCAACATCAACAAGCGAGCCTACCCCATTTTTCCTCCTGCAACTTCACTTTTCCCTCTGTCGTCTGTCACCTAATATTTCAAATCATTCATGAAATCAACCCTGCAAAATTTCAAAATTCCCACAAGAATCATTTAATTATCTTTCCCCCTATCATTTTTCCATTTAATCTATAAAACCTCACTTCTTTCCCATTTTATTTCACATTTTCCTTTTTCTCTCACTTTTGTGGACCTCAAATGCACTAGCTAGCATCCCATTCATCATCATATTCCAGCACCAGGTATTTATACAGCAATCCATTGCTCCATAATTATCGAAATGTCGAAGAAAATTGTTTTAATCAGGTCATATTCCTACATTCTTCTCATGGATACTAAGAGGGATATTTTTGATACTATCTTCATTGTAAATCACCTTGAAACTTATCATCATGTCCTTCTCAACCAAGTCAATTCTCTAATTTATGTTGTTGTAGTTAGGTCTGGTGTAATTTCAACATTTATTCCCAAAACTCATCTATTTCCGAAGTTTATTCACTATTTAGTGTCAAATATGTACATGCAGAAGTGTTTTGTGATGAATAGGTTAGGAGAAAACATTTTCCAGGTGTCCTCCCTCTTAATTCGGTAAGCATTGTGCTTCCCCTCTGTAAGTACATGCACTTCTTTTTCCGAAGAAACCCTATTAACTTATTTTCAAGATTTATCAGGACCAAAATATGCCCAAATTATTTTCTACTTGATGCCTAATGGAAAACAGTTTTCTTTGGAATCAACTCAGTTCCCTTTAGATTTTTTTGCTAAAGATGTCAAAAACGTCCTCCAAATTATAGCTAAAATATTGGGAAGAGAAGATACTTCAGTAATTGATAAAGCCACTTAAGGTATGTTTAGTCTGATGATGAAACCTGAAGTTGTCCCAGATATACTTGCTTTTTGGGAAATTGTAGTCAATGCTCAATTCATGAACCTCTCACTCACTGGTTATTTCAGATTCCCTTCCTTAATTACTTGTCTTTTCTCGTATACTCACATTGAATTATTCATGCATTTGGGATTAAACATCATGGATCCCCAGAAGAATAAACAATCAGTGGTTTTTTGGACTGATGTGGTGAGAAGCAACCCAAGGAATGAAGGCTTGATGGATTTTTCTTCCTCATTCCTTTCAATGGAATATTCAATTATTAATATTTCACTTGCACCTTGTATATTTCCAAAATCTCAATGTTTTGTTCAATTGAGAAGAGATATGAAAGTGGGAGACTCGTATTATTTTAAGGATCATGCGGAAATTAGGTTGTATGGGACTGAGGTTCTACCCTATAGATTGCCAATCTTTATTCCCATGAGGTTGTTTGTTTTAGAATTTATAATACAGAGTCTACATGTATACCAAGTACATTTTGTTCCAGCCAAGAAAGGACATCTATTTAGATTGCCACGAACTATTGGACCTTTTATTGTAAACACTAGACAAGTAATAGAGGAAGTACAAAATTACTTGAAGGTATGAATTTACTATTGGGAGAGAAATGGGAATATGATCCATTTCATGTGATTTCCAATAGAAGAGTAGAGAATGGTTATGCTCCTTTCTTGCATGAATCTCAATAAAAAATTAAAAAATGGCCAATGGAGGGCAATCTGTTTCATCAAGAGGAATAGGGGTTGAAACCCCTTTACATAATGAGAAGAATTTTAAGATAGGTCATGAGGAGATTATAGATATCGATGAAGATGCAAATATAATAGCTAAAAGAGAAAATTTAACTGATGAAGGTAATGCATCATCAATTTCTGTTTTCCAGTTGCAGTTGGGGGAGAAATTTTTCACACCATCTTCTCTAATTCCACAAGAATTTGCTCAGAAATATGTCTATATGATAAAGAAAAAGTTTTGCAAATTGAAGATAGGAACTAAAAATTCAAATAATATGGAATCCAAGCTAGAGCCCCAATTTTCTTCAAATTATCAAACAAGATTATTTTCTATTATGAATTTAGAAATGAGTCAGTTAAGGATTTCATTTTCTCATCCTTCTGCATTGTCTGCATCCTCCTCGGTGGGTTTTAAGATTGTCGATTTGACAGTGGATTCTAAGAAGACCCCTTTGCCTACCAAAATTAATATCCACAGGCAGACTGGACAATTAATTTATAAGGACTTGAATAAAACCTTTTTAGCTGCTAGCAAAGTTGAAGGTATGTTGGAGAAAGTAGTTGATCGGTTAAAGCTATAAAAGGAAAATTCGATAGGATTGATTACTCAGAATGAATAATTAAGAAATTTGATTGTCAAGATTGGGGTGAACCCTAAAGATAGAAGTTCAATCCAAAAATTATTACAGGGTGTTGAAGCAGAGTTTCAGGTGCTTATGAAGAATCTGAAGTTACCTTATGTAGAACACCCAATGGTTACAGAAGTAGCACAGGTTGAGAAAGAAAAAGAGGTGTTAATTAATGAACTGTTACAGAGGAATGAAGAAGTGGCCAAGCTAAAATAAATGAATG
This sequence comes from Pinus albicaulis, assembly GCA_034641835.2. NCBI lineage: Eukaryota > Viridiplantae > Streptophyta > Pinopsida > Pinales > Pinaceae > Pinus > Pinus albicaulis. The sequence goes on from CM076571.1 coordinate 205,497,980, forward strand.
TTGACTTGCAGAAAAAATGGATTTTGAAAATGCTATGAAGATCATCAAGGCTACTGAGTAGGAATTATCAATGTCAAAAGAAACTACTAAAAACTACAGGAAAGATTGTCATATTGCTTTCCAGGATATTAAGGAATTGAAAGAGAAGTTAAATGGAACATGTCCCTTATTCAAGCAAAGGAGATTTTATGGAATGATTTTATTAACATGGTAAGAAACATTTGAGAATTTTTAATTATTTTTGAAGAATAAAAAATCATTATGAGAGATTTAGAAAGTATAATCATGGGTAGCAAACACTAATTGCAGCAAAGGGCTCAATTTTCCAACATAATGATTTTCTAAACTCCAAGTCTGCACAGGAATTAAGATATTTTGGAGTTAAATATGGGACTAAATATGTTATATAAATAAATAATATGACAGTGGAATATATGTATAGAAAAATGGAAGAGAAGAAATTTAATGAAGTGAAGGAAGTTGTGATGAAATTTAATGTTGTTTTTTATAAGAGGACCAAGGAAGTTTTACCATCATGTTGGGATCAGCAGGGGAATTTTCTACGTTGGGATACCTACGAGACATTGCTGATGGAGGCTAAAAGAAAAAATGGCTCCACAAATGAAAAAATTGCAGTACTCAAAGGAGCTACTATTGTCAATGAACGACATAAATGTTTTCATCTTATTTGGATGATGAAGACTCTTTTTATTGAAAAACCTACATACATAGGGTCTCCAATTTTAGAATGTCACATATTAGGTTCATCAAAAGTGCAAATACAAACACATATATTTGGAGGAAGTGTAGGGAATGGATGTCACCCCAAAGAGATGATACAAAAGTAGGACCTTCTACTGCTCCATAATCACAAGTTATTTAGTGACAAAGTGCTTTCATTTCTACAACAATTTTATTTCGTGAAGTTTAGTTAAGATACTTTATTTCAATGTAAATTTTATTTTATTTTCAAATGTAATGATCGAGTATGAGGACAGTTGACCCCGAAGTAGTTTAGGCAGTTGACAGTTCTATAACTGTCCTTTTGAAATTTTGTATAAAAATACTTTCAAATAATAATTCAGGGTTCTCAAATTGTGGACCTTGGAAGCAATCACAATTTTGTACTTTCACTCTTTATTTTCATTTGAATAAAATTTTCACGATGATTCCAAAATTTATTGGGTATATAAATAAGTTTTCTCTGTCACATCTTTTGTTAATGTTTTCTTCCTAGGAAAGAGTAATGAAGTTGTTGGGCTTTGATTTTACAGTTTTGTGAGTTTGAGTTTCTGTAAATTAAAGTTAAAAAACCTTAATGATGTGCTTCTATTTTCTAAATTCCATTTCATGCTTATCATAATTTCCTCTAAAGTTGAAGATAAAATATTCTTTGTGAAGCAGCCTGCTACCTCAAACTTTCCACCATCACTTCTTCCTATTCCCTTTTTCATTTGTATTCAATATCAGAAGGGCACTCTGAAAGCATTGTTCATACATTGAATACTAAATGGTTTTAATTAAGTTTATGGGGTTTTATAAAATGTTTGGACAACAAATTAATTATTTTACAATTTTAAATGAATGTCTTGGGAACTGATCTCTACTCAGCTAGAGATTGTCTCCCAAGGTACAACAACTACCATGATCCATATTGGTGTGACATATCATCATATGATGATTTATTTACCTTAAAAGGTTTATAAAACTCTCCAAACCCTCTATGACCATATCCCAATCCTCCGTATCTTGGTATCTCCTTTACCTTGATAGGATTGGTAATACCTTGGTCATTGATTCAGAGGCATCCTCCTTCATAACCCATTCGAGCTAGTAGCTTTATACCAATGAATTTAGTATTATGTTCAAAGGTTGTAAAATATGTGTTATTAACATAAACTAAAGGATTTGAACTAGAGATGTTGATTACCTCCTTATATTTTTCACACATATTTTCTACTTCAGAAGTTGATGACGAATTTGAAGATGACTCAAGCCACTGACTTTTACCAACAGGAACATAATGTGAATCTTTGAGATGCTGACAAAACTTGCGGGCATCACTCTCCACATATGGTCAATATCGTGTGTTTGGACCATGCCCACAGATTGACTTTACTTTGGAGGAATTCTTTGCTACTTCTGGAGTGGAACTCTCACCAAATTGTTCCTCAAACACATTCTGCAACTGAAGGTGCATATGCCTCTTCTCCTTTTCAACAATTTCAGGTAATCTCCTAAATTCAAAATTCTCCATTCAAAGAGACAAGTTCATCTCCTCTACCTCTTGGAGACTTTCCAACTTCTTACCCATACCTGCAACTTGTTCAGAACCAGCTCTAATACCAATTGATATGGAATTGGAGGATAACTTATCCTTCCTAAAAAACTGACCATCGTCTAATGCTTTGCAAGTAAAAGTGGGTCTCTATGTAACACAAATTTTATGGTCTCTTCAAGGATAATGAGTTGGTTTTCATGTGAACTTTAAACAAGAAACATATCGTCATTTAACTCATAAAGGAAAACATGAAGAGAGACAACATGAAATTTGGTGATAGATTTCACCCCTCGTGGGCTACATCTTCAGGCCTGCTAACACAGCTAGATCACTCCATATATTTTAGTGATAAAAGAGTACATAAAATGTGTTGAAAAATGAGTGGATAGTTTTGCCTTCAAGGAAACATTCTATTGACTCTTACTCTAAAAAAATCATGACCACCTATAGTCAGTCATGAAACAGTCAACAAGAAAAGGGCTCTCACATCAAGACATTATACTCCATCTGAAAATGAGCATACATGTACAAAAATTCCACATTGAAGTACTAAAAGAGAGATTTCCTAAAAAATACATAATCAGAAAAGACAAACATTAGTTGAACCATAGAATTCACAACTGCTGCAGATAACGTATGAAGGCTAGAAAACCCCTACAAGGTCCTCTCCATGCTCAAAATCCTTCAAAAATTGCTTCAAACCACTGATTATTCCTAGAAACCATAAACTAAAACCTACAAAATGTCCCTCCAAAAGTGCTCCAATCAGTAAACATAGACTTCGGTAGAATCAAAATGTCCAAAAACCCTTATCTAGGCTCTTCTTTGGCTCAAAAAAGCCAAAAACTCATCAAGTTATGGATCTCCCAAGTTTTATCTATTATTCATCCTCCAAATTGCATCAACTACAAACTGAGTAACAAATCTGCCCTTTAACCCACTCGGGAGGAGACAAATTCACCTGCAATAGATGAAAATTTTCACTTCGTTTAAATACCAAATAACCCTTAAGGCACATATCAAGGGCCAGATGGTCTCCACGTGGCCGAGGATTCGGCCAGCCTTGGTGCCTTTTTCTCTGGGTTGTTGGTCATGTGGGGCTGATGTGGTCGGGGGTCAGGGCTAACCACCCGCCCCCACAGCCCTATCTCCCAAGATCTTCTTCATTGATACCACACCAAACAAATGACATGGGGCTAGACCTAAAACTCTGACCATGTCGCTAGTTGTTACCTATCTGCCTCCAGTCACATAGATGGTAATGGGACCTGGGGCTTGGGCCTATGACCCTTCACCAAGAAACTCTCTTGCATGCGCTTGGTCTAGTGGAATTCCAACAACCATGGGCTAGGGGATAATTCACAACCCTCTCTTCCATTTCCCTCAACTTTTCACGCTCGATCAGGTGGATTTCCCTGTGACCATGGAATGGTCCCTATCGCACTCCGCCCTATGCTCCTCCGTCGTGGTCGTGTGGAGAGACAAATGAACTATGGCTAGACCTCTTACTCCTCCACCTTGTTTGACTGCCCCAGGTTCATGTAGCAATGCAGATGACAGGGGGTCAGGGATCACTGCATGACCCCTCCTCCCGAACACAACATAATAAACTTTAAATAAAAGTGGTAATGTATATGGTTAATAACCATGGTGTAGACAAGTTGGTAGAGAGCTGGATTTTACTACAGTAGGTCACCGGTTCAATCCTTGTCGAGCCCATATGACCCATAAACAATTTTTTATCCAATGTGGAGGTGCCATGTGGCTGCCTCCCATTGGGCCACAAAACATAACTTCGACCAATAAAATTGTGACACCCTAAACTTGTACGATCCTGACATATGGAGAGTTATGGTTGGTCCCCTATGCCCAGTTGACATGTTGATGTCATCATGACATTAGCTACAGACTGCCCAGTTGACAACCGAGTTCGCCCACCTACATTTTTTTTGTTGACCAAATACTTCTAAACATCGTAACTTTGTCATACAACATTAGAATGAGGTGTTTCAAGTGTCGTTGGAATAAAATCGACGAACACTATGACTTGATGCTAATTTTGAAAGATTCTAGGCGCTTTCATTTTTTACCAAAATTTTGATCTTGGGATCACATCTTCTCTCTTAGAATGGAAAAGCTACTAAAAACATTAGGAAGGGATTTTTGGTTAAGTTTAATTCAATAGAAGTTAAGCAAGAAGATGAAAATATCCTTAAGGAATTAAAATGCACCTTGGAAGAAATTATAGGATCATTAAAAAAAATTCCTAAAGGTCTACCTCCATCTAGAGATCGTGAACTTCAAATCAAATTAATACCTAGAATTACTCCTAATAAACGAGCATATAGATATCCTCATCAGCAAAAGGGGAAGATTGAGAAAATGAAAAAACATGCTCAATTTAGGTATAAGAGTTCATTTTAATCTCCGATAGTGATGGTGAGAAAAAAAATATTTATTTGATGGGGTGTCCTAATTACATAGATCTAAACAAAATCACCATTAAGTATAGGTTCTCTATGCCAAATATCGATGAGCTATTAGATGAACTATATGGACTGGTTTATTTTAGAAAGCTTGATCCTAAAACAATAAGCTACCGGATAAGATAAAGAAAAGAGCATTCCCAAAATAGATTTTAGAAGACATGAAGGGCATCATGAGGACTTAGTCAGACCTTTTGGGTTGACTAATGCTTCTTCTACTTTTCAAAGGCTTGTGAACAAATTTTTCCAATTGCTTCTTAGAAAATTTGTGTTTGATTTCTTTAATGATATGCTTATCTACCTCCATCTAGATATCATGAACTTCAAATCAAATTAATACCTAGAATTACTCCTAATAAACGAGCATATAGATATCCTCATCAACAAAAGGGGAAGATTGAGAAAATGGAACAACATTCTCAATTTAGGTATTATTCAACCTAATAGGAGTTCATTTTAATCTCTGATAGTGATGGTGAGAAAAAAAAAAATTTTATTTGATGAGGTGTCCTAATTACATAGATCTAAACAAAATCACCATTAAGTATAAGTTATATATCCCAAATATCGATGAGCTATTAGATGAGCTTTATGGAGTGGTAGAAAGCTTGATCCTAAAACAATAAGCTACCAGATAAGATAAAGAAAAGAGCATTCCCAAAATAGATTTTAGAACACATGAAGGGCATCATGAGGACTTGGTCAGACCTTTTGGTTTGATTAATGCTTCTTCTACTTTTCAAAGGCGTGTGAACAAATTTTTTCAACTACTTCTTAGAACAATTGTGTTTGATTTCTTTAATGATATGCTTATCTACAACAAATCATGGAAATACCACATTAAACATGTGGATAAAGTTTTATAGATTCTTAAGAACAACCAATTCTATGTAAAAAGGTCCAAATGCACTTTTGGGAAACAAGAAGTACAATATTTGGGTCATATTGTTTCGTGATTGTTTCAAAGGAAGGAGTTAAGGTGGGCCCTCAAAGGACCCAAGCCATTACAAAACAACTTATTCCTAAGAACATCAAGAGTCTTAGAGGATATTTGGGACTTATAGGATATTATTGAAATTTTGTTAAGGGTTACGCATGTATTTCAAGCCCACTTGATGCTTTCTTTAAGAAAAATTCATTTATGTGGAATGATGGAATTACTTTGGCATTCTGTGTCTTAAAGGATACCATGTCTTCTACATTAGTATTGGCTATATCTAATTTTGGTAAAGCATTCACAATAGCATGTGATGCATTAGAAAGAGGAATTGGAGCAGTATTGACATAAGAAGGGAGACCATTTCCTTTTGAAAGTAAATAATTCAAGGGAAAATATTTCGTGAAATTTACATATGAAAAATAAATGGAACTAAATTTACATACAACAAAAAGTGATAATATCTCATGGGGAGGTACTTTAAAGTCAAAAAATACCATGCAGCCAAAAGTGATTTTTGGAGAATAGATTTTCATCAAAAGATAAACAAAAGTAGGTAGAAAAAATGTAATGGGTTTAATTTTAAAATAGTCTACAAAAAGGAGGAGGAAAATGTAATAGTAGATTCTCTTTCTAGAGTAAAAGAAGCCTCAAGTATATCCTCTATTTCATTTTCTATTCCTATGTGATAGGAAAAAACACACTATGAATGTCAAAATAACAATAGTAGTAAATAAAAGATACAATGCATAAAGGAAGGGATAAACTTTGAAACATTGTAAGTGGAAGGGAGATATACTTTAATACAAGGCTGGACTATTTTTCTGCCTTCAATAACAGTTGAAGAAACAAATATTAAGGGAGTCCCATGACTCTTTGATGGTAGGACATGCAGGATTATTAAAACATATCACAAGATCAAAAAATATTTTTCTTTGGAAGGAATGAAAAAAGATATTAAAAAAATTGTAAGAGAATGTGAAAGTTTGCCAAAGAAATAAAGGAAAGATAGTAAAATCTTTGTTCTTACTTTAGCTATTACATATACCTAATCAAAGACAATAAAAGATATAAATGACAACAATATGCGTTGATTTAAGCAAACGATTTTTTTTTCCAATTGTGTTGGATAGTGGAAATGCAAATTGGAAACAACTCCTAGATTACCAAAACATTGTCTTTTAATCTAGAGTTTGTTTTAATCATGGACTTATCCTATGAAAGGAAGAATTTCACATACTACCAAAGGGAAAAAGAAAACCTGCTTAATACCAGCTTAATAAAAAAGAAGTAGAAAATGGACCAAAGTTGAGCGACACCAAGCAATACTAGAACTTAGAAAATTCAATCCTTGTTAAAGTTGAATGGCACCAAACAAAGCTAAAACCTAGAAAATCCAATCCTTGTTAAAGTTGAGTGGCACCAAACAAAACTAAAACTTAGAAAATCCAAATCCAATCCATGTTATTCTAACCAATTTTTTTACATATGCAAAAACTGCAAGAAAGATATTGAGTGCATAATGACTCGGTAACACAACAAACACAACAAAGGCATTGATTGATAACCATTCAAGTAGTAACACAACAAAGACAGACATTGAGTTGAATATGACCACCAACATTGTCATTGTGACTCTATTTAATGTGCCCAAACAGTTGATTACTTAACCAAAAAAAACCTTCCTTAATCATAGAGCTAGTTAACTTGAAAGCAGTTAAAAGAAAGAGAAAATGGTAAAAATAAGGAAATGTGATACTCGATGAAAAGCTTTCAAATTTGAAAACCCTTTTACCCAATTTTGCAAATAAGTCCAGCCTAAATCAATGTGATACAGTGTATAAATGGCCCATGAGTCGCCAGTAAAGAATGACATCATATATGTAATACAGATATGTAAGTTACCCATAACTCACCTTGTTCACCTTGCCTTACTAAGGGCAGGTATTCCTGTTGATAATATCAATTGTTTGACTTAGTGCAACCTGAAGAAAATGAAGAAAAGAAAGAATGTGATCTGATCAGCAATTCATGATTCTGGAGGAATTGTTGAAGAGGCTCATATTTATCAGCTTGAATTTCAATTCTGGCTGGGCTGTTAAATGTTTTAACCTTGCTAATGCTTCAATGCAAGATAAGTAAAATATGATCTGCACCACCAGTTCATTTGCAATAGAGAGACCTTTTTGACATGAAAACTGCAGAGGTGTTATTACGGAGTAAACACATTAGAGAAAAGAAGCAATTAAACACTTCCTGTGTCTTCCAAGTGTTCCACATAATCTATTGCCTCAGTTTTCTTTACCAGGAATTCCTTCATGGCTTTCTCTCCTAATTCAACGTCCCCCAACCTACACGGAGGCGAAGGACTAGCGGTGATGACAGCTGAATCTTTCATATACTCTTCCTCTGCCTCATTTGCAAAGCAAAATATCGTTTCAGAGCAGTACTCTGCAGCCTTTTCTGAAACAAAGGGCTTATATTTCAATAGCTTTGAATACTCATTTAGAATATGGAACATGTAATCGTATATAATCGACATTTTCAACTCGTTATGAATAAATTGTTTCGCTGTCTTTGGAATCTCCATTACCTGCAGAAAAACCGAGTTCAATTTGCTGTTTTATCTATAGAAAGGAAACAGTTTGGCAATACTGGTATGAAAAACTTACCTCGTTTGGGTGCTTGTTTCCCCAGTCCACGGCAAACTGTATAGAGTCACATTTTTTATTGACTCTTATAGGCCAATAATGATGTCCGGGAACCAGCCCTCTGCTATAAAAGTCAAAGTATTGTGGTGTTATCAAAAGGGTTGGTGAGTCACACGCCATAATATTCTTCAGGCTTACTGACCACGCGTTCCCTTCGATGTATATCTTGTACCTAACATATAGATCAAAAGTATATGATATTCATAGGAATCTCAGAACAATCTTACAAATAGTGAACTTAGATTTGAATGAAGAGAAAGGTTTCCAAAGTACAAATCATGAGAATTTCACTTTTGAAACTTGCCCAAGATATTATAGCAAGTTTAATCTGTGTTTTAAGTAGTTGTCATTCAGGGGCATTTAAGTTATTAACATCTAATAGGTTTTTAATATCATGGATTTTTGCATATAGATAAATAACCTTTACATTATGAAGTTCCTTAACAAAGCACATTGTCACGATATACTCTAAAGCACCTGAACATAATTTTAATATCCCCGCTCAGCTCAATTCAGGGTTTTGAGAAGACATTATATATCAAAGAGTTAGGATAAAATTTATTTGGCAAAGCTGCCAGCTATGGCCATCATATTATCATGGATGTTTGATAGGGGGCATAGTCAGTATCAGTCATGATTTTTAACCTTTCAATGGATTGTGATAGGGCAGAGTACCCAGCATTGCTCCTAGTTACAGTGGCTGTCTTAACCCAGCTGACAACTCCAGCCAATAAAATTTATATTCTTGCTCCATTTTCCCTATTCTTAGAAATAGTTCTTGGCTAAGCAGATTTATCCTCTTCTTTTATAAAGGAAGGATCATGGAAAACCCAGTTAACCTGTAAGCTGTTTTACTTTTTTTTTCAAAAGATATCAGCAAGTTTATCAGTTAATATGGCGGGCAATGCTAAGTTCAAATTCTGAGTAATTTCATTCAAATAAATATTGGTGAAGCTGCAGAAGAACGGTAGCCAGAAAAATACCTGTGCTGACACTGGTCTGAGAGTTTGGACTGTGTAAACCCTTCTCTGGTCTCTTTATCCCAGTCCTGTATACAATAATAACAAACATAAAAACCTGAAACCCGTATAAGCTTATCGGAATCATTGAGCACCTACACACCCTACCTGACTATAAAGACGACCGTTCCAGTCGGGCCTCTGTGTGCAATTCATAAGATCCATTCTCTCCACGCCCATGAAGGGATTTCCTTTCCAGTAGGCTGTGGGATCTCTGTCCGCCCACTTGATCTTTTGGCTGCCCTTCTCTATCTCCTTCACTAATGTTTCCCATGGTGGTGTCTGTATCTCCGGCCTGCAGGAGGATAACTTGATTTTTTATACTTAACTATAGCATAATTATGTCAGTTCAGGGATAATATATATGTAAGCAAAATGTGGATTGCTGTGCAAAGTTCAATGCATATATACGATGGTATAATCATTAAACATACATGTATTACATATCTAATGATATATATTTGAATTCTACAGATATAATTCTCACCAATTTTTACAGAAACAATTTAGATCCATTCTACATTGGATACTTACATGAACAGAGGCAATCATTAAACAATGGGACGATTTGAATATACAGCATACTTCAAATTTGAAGTTTACCAGATTCATGGGTCATGATTCATGATCATGGTTTTATTGGAAACTCAGATTTCCGCATCTCCTAATGGTTGTGGGGAGAGTATCAGTGACTTGAAAAAATTTAAAATTCACCTGATCCAGTGGGCCAAGCAATAAACATGGAGCAATGCAAAATTAACCAATTAGAAGTGAATGTCTCAATTTGAGGTATATATTTCAAAACACATATCAATTAATACAAGATGGTCTATTTTTGTGCTGGGTATACATTGTCGGATGTGCCAGATTTCAGGTCTGATAATTTATATCTTCAGATATATTTCAATTATTGTTTAGCTATATGGTTGTTTAGCTATATGGTAATCTTGATTGCCATTTAGAGAAACCATTTGGTAAGGTAGGCCGAAAAATGTTTTTTTTTGAGTAATATGTATAAAAGTTTTAATAGGAAAAAGTTTGGAATGAATATATTTATATTGGCAAATTAAAAAAAATACAACAATGTTCATTTTTTTTTTTAAATATATTGATCTTTTATATATTAGTGACATTAATAGAAGTTTATTAGTGTCATTAATGGAATTGTACATCTAGGTGCTTAATAAGTGTAAGTATTCTATATTCAACAACAGTGCTGCAGGTAGAGACCAAGACAAGTTTGATGAGTGAAAGTTATCCATGACAAATGAATGTATCACAAAGAGAGAGGAAGCAAACATATAAATCTTAGCAACGTTTGTACTAAAGCTATAGGTTCTAACAATGAAATTGATATTAAAATTTCAAATATAGTCTTTCACACAATTTTAAGTTGTCTTTCAAAAATATAAATGGTATGAATGAAGTTTTGTTGTTCTTCATTTTTGTTTTCCAAAATTTGTACAATCGTAGTTTTGATTGACTATCAGGGCTTTATGATTCTAGAGAATTTAGTTTCCCAAATACAAAAATAGACCAAATCTTTCACCCATCCTTTACTTTCCTTCATGGCATGAGTATTTATTAGGCTTTGTTTTTTTAGCCCCTAACACTGTTTTCAATAGCCTCAATTTATAACTTGGTAACATAATAGCATTTTTCATTAAAACCTCTGAACCTCCAAGCTTATTTTTCTAATATGAAGATATATTGTGAATTTCTTGAGGTTGTGGCCCTAATAGAACCAACTATTAGTTTTATCTTTCACCCACTTCCCTCTCTACATGCATAATGAGTCATCCTAATGGATGTAAAAAAAAACCTGGAAACCCAAAACCAATTTTAACAAAAACTAAGTTGAAATAGAAGAGAATACCAATTTAAAGAAGGAAAAAAAAAATTCTACCTCAAAGGAGACAGAAAAAATGCCCATCTTATTTAGAACAAAAACAAACATCCCACATTACACCAACAAAATGTCCATCTTATTTAAAACTAGAACAAACATCCCAGCACACAAAAGTAAAGATACATGCCAAAACAACAAGCATAAACATTACCAAAACAAACAAACAAAAGTCTTGCTCCTTAATTCAAGGGAAAGGATAAGAAATGTTAAGAAGGATAAGCAAATTCAAGAAAATAACAATAAAATGGTTGGAATACATGAAGTGAAAAATAAAGTCACTGAGCTCCCTTTAAAAAAAAGTGCACATAACAAATATATTAGCAAAAGCAATATGAGCTAATTAGAAGGCTATTTGCTATTTATATCTATTGTATTCAAATGTTTATAATTAATATACAGTGAATGCAATGCAGAATTGAAAGGAAAAAGCTCTTTTAACATATAAATTTAAATATTTTACAATTTTTTTTTAATTAATTATTATAACAATAAAATTATAAAAAATCATTAAAATTTTAATTATTAAATTTTTTATCATATTTTAAATATGAGTTTAATTGGTGTAGTTTTTTTTTTTGATTAGTGGAGTTATTTTTGTTAAAGCAATTCGTTAGTGTGAAATCAAAGGTCAATTCCCCTATATGCTTTAGGACTTAGGGGACTTGGCCTGTAAAATGCCTTTTTGGTGAACCTGCGTAGATATTTTTTTTTTTAAAACAATATATAACTATCATATTTTGAATAATGTAATTAAAAAAAAAAACAAAACAATTCAAATTGTAATAGAATTGATGTAGAGTTTTCTATACCGGAATCAGTTTCCCTTGCATGCGCTGTTTATGGCGGGATTATGGTTTGGCGTTTAATTTTTTCAAGTTTCCTTATGTCTTTTAACCTTTCAAACCAATGCGAATGCTTGAGGGTGTTATGTTGCATTTAATGTGCAGTGAATACAATGCAGATTCGAAAGCAGTAGTCTAATTTGACTGTTTTTCTGTCCAGAAAATTATTGAATTTCAGGTAAGATTTAAAAAAAAATTTGGCAAGGATTTTTGTAAATCTAGGTTATAGTTATTAAACTTCAATATTTTAAGTGTTGTAGAGGTTTTCTATGTGCTGAATTTATTTCTACCATCAAGAACATGATTCAAACACTCTTATTGAAAAATTTCTTAAAAAAAATTAGGCAGATTCCAGCCAATTTTGACCATCCAGGCAATTCCTCTGATTAAATAAACAACTCCGATTCGAAATGGTTAGTTTTCTGTACGATAATCTCCGGTATCAGTTAGCTGTGCATGTTGTGGTTATTGTTTGATTAGTTTCGCATTTATTTTCGGGCAATTTTACACTCTCTCCATTTTCCTTTCGATCTAACAGATGTCGAGGGTGGGTCAGAACACCGTGATAAGAGAATGCCTTAACCCAGAAGCTGCTGCATCTTATTAAAAATAAGAAAGAAGTTTCAAATGAGAATGTCTTTTTTCTGGATTAATCATATATACCAAATTTTAATGATGTGAATAATTTAAAAGATATTTTTATTTGTAATATGGATGGTTTTAGATTATTTTTTTTTTATTAGAGATGGTTGTTTCATTGGAATGTTATATTTTTTACCATATTTTAAATGCAATTAGAAAACACCATAACTAGTAAAGTTGGAAACATAGATGTTCAATTGGAATCTAGAATCTCAAAGTTTTAGTAGTATGTTCTAAACTGATTATGAATTTAGAATATATTTACAGTAAGAATGGTTGCATATATTTAGAGATTACTAATTTTCATCAACTATTTTACTTTAAAAAAAAAAAAAAAAAATCATACTATCTCCTCAATTAATAATTAAGCGCTGGTTTATTCCCTCATGATTTTCATGAAGGCTCCTGATTATGAATTTAGAATACATTTACAGTAAGAATGGCATATATTTAGAGAGATTACTAGTTTTCATTAACTATTTTACTTAAAAAAAATCATACATCTCCTCAATTAATAATTAGGCGCTGGTTTATTCCCTCTTGATTTTCATGAAGGCTCCCCATGGGACAAATAACAAAGGGAGAGTTAATGTTGCGAGGGAGGAGAAAGTTTTTAAAAGTTATGTCTAATTTCACTGCTGCCTGGTATATGTTGGAAAACAGGTTTAATCCTAGAACCAATACTACTGACTTGAAAATATCTCAGGAAGTTTATGTTTAGAAGAAAAAATTTAATAGGAAGGAGGTAAATTCACAAATTCTTGGCAGAAAGAAGAAATCTGAATGGTTATCAGATTAGGTATTCTCTGGCTAGAGTTTTTGGAATTGAAAAGGTAAAGATTTAGTTTTAAAAACCTAAGAATAATTTAGAAACTTTGATAAGATTATAAAAAATTTAGGTAAAGATTTTTGAAAAATCTGAGTTGCAGTCGTTAAATTTCAGTATTTTGAGTGCCTTGAAATTTTTAATGGTGTTGAATCTATTTTGTTACCTAAATAGATAAAAAAACCTATTTATATTTTTAAAATTGTTTATACAGTTTTGACACAGATGTAACAAGGCAGATGTAAAAAAAAAAATGTGTTTTTTTAAGTAAAATGTTACAAGTTTAAAATCAAAAGAGTAAAATATGTATGGTTGACTAAATTTATTTGGTGAAATTATTATAGTGAACTTGAAATTATTAAAATTAGATTATTATTTGAACTTGGATTATTATTAATATTATAAAAATAAAAAAAATTTACTCATTTTCAAAAACTTGAACAGAGAAGTTGCACTTACCAACCCCAGAAGGACCAATCTGGAAAGACAATATCGAAAGTATCTTCGCTCCCGGAATAACGAAACAGCGGGGGAGGAGGGCCGGTCGAATCGTTATAGTCTGCCCGATGGATAAGAGGATTATCATCGCAATTGAACATCAAATCCAAGTCGGGAAGCAAGCCGGGATAGAATTTCAACAACTGCGCAATTCCCCAGATCGTAAACAGATCTCTGGTCTGGTAACACTTTCGATACGATTCGATGTACATTCTGCCATTAACAACCGTCAACCTGAAAGACGCCTCTGGTTTTGCAGCTTCAACCATGTGTACAGTAATCCCAGTCTTAGCCCAAGGCTTCAGATCCCGGCGAATCCAGTCGAAATAGAATGGGCAGGAGGCAGTTTCATCCTTATAATTTGAATTCTTGGGAAGGGGAATCCATGATGATGGCGAACACACCGTACTGGATGAACACTTGAGCATTTCCCTGGCCTTCGATATTCTCTGCCATATGGTGGCATTCACTATTATCTCGTTTTGATTTGGCCGAAACAAATTTGTGGCCGCAAGCGCTTGTTCTTTCTTTACATCATCCGTCTGCACCAAAAAACAAAAAAAATGCATGGGTACCAAATTCATGTAGATCAGTCCTGACAAACCTACTAGCGATAAGAACATTCTCAGAGCTAAAAATATCGTACCCATCGCTTCAGAAAGAGGGCAGGTCCGAGCAAACTCGCCAGAACCAACAGCACGCAGCCAAAATTAGCAGACATTCTTCCGCCTTTCATCTTCTGTTCGATCATTTTTTCCACGATTTTTCTCTGCTGCTGTTCTTGTTTTGAGGATGTGGGCGTTAAGCGGGGAGATTGAGATGGGCAGAAAGTCGTGAACAAACGCCTGGGGGTTCAGCGGGGAGATTGAGATGGGCAGAAAGTAACGAACAAACGCCATTGCTTCATTAACGTCGTGCCTCGGTTATCTGGCGCTCCATAATTAATTCATGGTTATGTGTCGAACATGGGTAATGAAATCTCTCAATTTACGGGGAGTCGTCTTTCTCGGGTGAGCTACGTGTTATAATTCTTTTACAGTGAGTTATATCATTGGAACGAGTATTTTTGGTCACTTTAAAAGAAAAGATTGATTTGTAGGCGGGAAAATTAATTGTTCACCCACCATTCACCATTCAAGTAATTAAAGGTGAGAGAGCTTTGATATTAAAAAAAAAAAAAAAAATGATATGAGATGGGTTTGGAAGATTCCATAGTTCCAAGGAAGCTTTAATGGGAATTAAACCATGTTTCATGGTAAAAGGTGGGAAGCCTTTGCACAATGATGGAAAGTGACCATTGAAAAACTCTTCATTTTCTATCAATTTATTAAAAGACTGATTTTTTTTTAATAATAATTATAAATTTAGTTAAGATTATTAAACAAAATTTAATATTTTTTACCAAAATATTAATAATTTTGAAAATTGGTTCTCCGGAGGTTTTGGATGTATGGTGATCAAGTGCTTTTTTTTTTTTAAATAGAAAATTGAATTCTAATACTTTAATTGCCAATACAATTCCCACTAAATTTAAATTGATTTTTTGGGGAAAAAATTTATAATAAAGCGTTTTGAGTTTAAGTGAGTAAAAATTTAGGTTTTTTAAATAACTAACATTTTTGATAATTTTTGATAATATTGTAAATTTAGTAGAAATTGACACAAATAAAATTTTATTTATTTATTTTTTAATTTTGATTAAAAAATTTAATAAAGATTTACTAAAATAGTAAATTTAAATGTTATTATTAATTAATTTATCTAATTTATATATAATTTTACATTCATTTCATTCATTTATTTAAAATTTTAACTTATATAATAAAAAATTATAATATTTTCAAAATTATATTATTAAATTTTAATAAGAAAAACAAAATCATAAAGACATAACATTAAAACAATTCTATACACACAATTCAACCATTCTGATTTTCCAGACAATTCCAACTAAACTTTAAACCAGAAAATTCTTATTTTCAATGTAATTCCAATTAAATTTAAAATCCAAAAATAAAAAATTTAAATATTAAACCCAAAAAATCTTATTTTCAGTATGATTCCAAGTAAATTTAAAAAGTTACTTGTATGATTTTATATTGGAAAATGAAAAATCTTATTTTCAATGTAATTCCAATTAAATTTAAAACCCAAAAATTTAAAAAAAAAATATTAAAACCAAAAATTTTTATTTTCAATATAATTCCAATTAAATTTAAAGAATTCCATATATGATTTTATATTGAAAATGAAAATTCTTATTTTCAATGTGATTCCAATTAAATTTAAAACTCAAAAATAAAAATAAAAATTAAATATTAAAACCAAGATTTTTTATTTTCAATATAATTCCAACTAAATTTAAAGAGTTACGTGTATAATTTTGTATTGGAAAATGAAAATTCTTATTTTCATTATAATTCCAATTAAATTTAAAACCCAAAAATAAAAAAGTTTAAATATTACAACCAAAAATTCTTATTTTCAATATAATTCCAACTAAATTTAAAGAGTTACCTGTATGATTTTATATTGGAAAATGAAAAATCTTATTTTCAATGTAATTCCAATTAAATTTAAAACCCAAAAATTAAAAAAAAATATTAAATATTAAAACCAAAAAAAATTATTTTCAATATAATTTCAATTAAATTTAAAAAGTTATGTGTATGATTTTATACTGGAAAAAATTAATGATTCTTTTCACTTGAGTTATTCAAGTTTTTATTTTTATTTTAAGTTTAGCACAGCCTTTGTATTTTTTATTAATAAAAAAGCATCAGGTTACATCATATCAAAACTTCATGGCCTTAACATGTTCTAAGGAAACTAGATCTGTTGGCCACCTTAAAGAGTTATAAGCGAACCAAGGTCTCTTGGCCACCCTAAAGAGTTATAATCCAACCAGTACTGAAAAATTTTAAACCTCCTTCTACTATGAGCTATGTCTAGTTTACTATCTCTTAGATACTCTAACTTCAAATAGTAAATGCTATCTGCAACATACATAGACAAAAACCAGAGAAAATACTATGTCGATCATCTAATGACTCAATTAGTGTCGGGTCCTTTTCACTAGAATGGGTCATGTCCACCTGGTGCATGGTTTGCAGTTGACGATCTATGCGGCCATTAAGACACGCAAATTTCTTGATCTCTCTTTTATGTCTTGTAAAACAGAAGCGACTTTAGGGTCTCCTCCAATTTCCTGTATACTAGTGATTTCCTTGGCTAGAATGCATTTAAGCGTCCAGTAGGTATGGATAGACTGGTGGAATAGTGACACTCTACTTCTTGTGTTACCAGGGTCTTTTAGGAAATCCATTACCTCCTCCTGAATTTGTCCTTCCTCTTTGGTATTACAGTCTCTCTCCCATCCAGAGATAAGGTTTCAGACCTACGACGGAATGCTTGTAGAATAGGCCTCAAAGAGGTTTTCCATTACCTTTTTGCCTGACTTTCTTCCTCTCTTGATAGGGCCCACAGTAGGCTTGGTTTGTTTTTGTTTCCCTTTGTCTTTAGCCTCCTTCTTGGCCATATATTCTTTAACTATATTTAACAGTATTTGCATGCAATAGTACCGATCACTGATAGTGTTGTAGCAAGTCCTTGCCGAGTGGCTGAGTAACACATGTATAAGGTTTATAGAAATATGTATATTGTAGCAGAAAGTCAATAACTGTTTTATACAAACAATAGTGAAAAGGAACCACACTGTCGGGCGTTACGTCCTCATAATCAATAGAGCATCCTCGTAATCAATAGAGCAATAGTTGTCCAAGTTCCCCCTTCTTAGCATTAGACTATAGAAAAGGGTGGTAGGATTGAAAAATGCATGACGAGAAGAAGACACTTCAACTCCAACATTCGAATAGAAAAATTGAAATTTCTCCTCACCCAATGGTTATAGACCCACAAACATGGAAACCCCTCCCAACTTACAAATTTGACAAAGTGATGAGTTAGTCAAGTCTTATTTGTTACAATATATAAATATATATTTCATTAGAATAAGATTTTTGGAAAATTATAATTTCAAAAGATTAATATTAGTCATGGTAGAAGTATTTAGTTTTGCTTTTGTTTATTAGTTTGATTTTTAGCAAAAATTTATATCATTTATTTATAGTTCAACATTATGAATTTAATTTTTGTTAATTTTTATTATTATTTAAATTTATTTATGTGTAAAAAAATTGGTTTAAATCACTATTTAGTAACTTCTATTTATATTAATTTGTAATTTTTTGTTTTTAATTTTTTATTATTATTATTTTGATTTCTTTTTTCTTTTTTCCTTTTTCCAGAGAGAAAAAAATGTTGTATTTTATATCAGATATAAAGAAACAGTACATCATTGCAAATGGATAGGCCATAGCCCATCAGCACATGGTCCTCATAACAGAGATATATCGGAAATCATAGCATAGAAATAAACATGGGAAATAATGATATAACCCATCTGATCATAGGAGCAAAAGGTTGACCACATTGCTACACAGAAGATACATAGAATATGAAGTCAAACTATAAAACAAAATCCATCCAGAGGCCTGAGAGCAGAAAGATAATATCATATAAGACCAAAACAAAAAGGAAAGGATAAACCCGAGCACGACTATCTCCCAGTAGCAGCAAAAAATTAGGCACGTTGAAGGACAGTGTCAGGATCGCTCAGGCATGTTGTAAGACGATGTTTGCCTCCATATGGGTCGAAAAAAGAGTAAGGTTTAATCAGGCTCACTTGCAACCTGTTCAGGCTCGCTTGATATGAAAACCGAATTGAAAAAGGACCGAGAAAAACTCTAGGGAGAGACAGTACATAGTACAGGTTGACTACCTCCATAGAGAAGATATCATCCGGCTCGCTTGCACGGGACTTGGCTCGCTTGTAAATACATAGGAAGTATACAAAAAGACCGATAAAAAAACACATATCATAATCAGGGAATGTGAATTTTGTTATTCCATATAACAGCTCCATAAGAGTACTGAGCAACGTTCAAGATACCCCTTTCCATACCTATACCCAGTTTTGATAATCTATCATCTCTAGAATTGTTTTCCCTGTAGATGTGTTGGATAGGGGGAGAATCAAGCTTCATCCATAAGTCTCGAGCACGCATATACCAGCCAAAACATCTGGGTGAAGAGAGGATAGATCGCCCCATGATGGCATCAACAATGATTTTGGAGTCCCCATAGAAATGTGCCCCCACCAGCCCCAGATTTTTAGCAGCCCACAGTCCACTCCATAGGGCCATTAGTTCCGCCATGTTGTTTGTTCCCATGCCACCATTCCACCATATATGTATTCTTTCGGATTTGGAGATTTTTATCTACGCACCGCACCCCATTACCCCATCCAAACATGCACCATCAAAATAAATTGCAGGAAGAACTATGGGATGGGGATGAAATCGCTTGGAACCATCATAAATAAGCAATTTGTTGGGAGCTCTGTAAATTATCCATTTCATAATAGCTTCATAGATGCGATTGGTGGAGATAGATCTTTCCTCAAAAATTGCCATATTCCTAGCATGCCAGATTTCCCATATTAAGAAGAATGGAAGGGACTGAAAAACACCATCCAGAAGCTCCCATTTCTTAGCCGCATCCAAGAAATTCACAGGAGACCATCCATCATTAAAATGGAATGGGGTGAAAAGTTCCCAAATGCACCCAACAAAAGGGAAAGTAAAAAATAAATGCTCCGTTGATTCACTGTCAAGAAGACATAGAACACATCTACTTGGGCCGAAAGCACCTCACCTGTTTAGACCCTCCTATGAAAGAATTTTGTTCTTCCATACTAACCAGCCAAACAACAGAATTTTAGTAGGAATATTTCTATGCCAAAAGCATTCAAAACCGGATTCAATGTGGTCGAAAACCGCAAATATGTTGATATTGAAATAAATGTTCTTTACCCGTAGGAGCATATTTTTTGTACTTTCCGGCCCATATAATCTTGTCACCCCCCTGTGAATAGCATAGACCAACCAGTTGAAAATTTGTAATGAGATTACTCCATTCACATGTGTCCTGAGCAGAGAGGCCAATCTGCGTAGAGGATTTGAACACCGACGCACTTTGTTCCTAGCACAGTATGGCCAGGGAAAGATAAAAGATGCCCTTGTGGGTCAGCCTATGACTCAGCCCAGGAGATATTGTCAGAATATTGGACATACCACTTATTTTATCCTTGTAAATGAGAATATTTTGACCATTCCCAAAATGCCACGCCAATCCATTTGCAAAAATGTGTATAATCTTCCTGAAGCTGTTCCAAATCGTCGACATGGAAACAGGGAAGAGAAATTGATTGCCATATATGAGCCTCATGGGATCTCCCGTTGTATACTTGCACACGATAATTTTGGACCAAATCCCATCATGATTTAAAGCCTGCCATAGAGACTTTGTAAGTAGAGCCAAATTGAAAAACCGTGTATTTATAATCCCCCAGCCACCCATACTTTTCTGGCAAAAAAGAACTTCTAATTTGCATAGATGGTACTTCTTTGTCATACTAGCTCCACCCCACAAAAACTGTGTAATGAGCGAATTAATTTGTGTGATGATGCTCTCGGGAATATAGAAGAGGTGTCCCCAGTATACAATATATTGGGCAAGAACCACCTGGATGAGAACAAATCAGCCCCCAAGGGACAGCCATTTATGGGTCCATTTTGAATCTTAAGTTTGAATTTATCAATAAGCCAGGCCCAATCCTTAATATAATAACTGCATGGTTTGATTCTAAAACCATGATACATGAAGCCCTCAGTCGCCTTACATACTTTTACCCCCAAGAAACCGGCTATAAAAGAAATTTCGGCTTCATCCCCATATTCAAAAACAAGAAAATATTTGTCCTTGTTGATGTATAAACCAGAGGTAGAAGCAAAATGAGTTAACATATAGTGGACATAAAACTAATGGTTCCTCCAAAGAGCACCAAAAATGAGTAAATCATCAACAAAAAGAGAATTTGCTACACTTACAGAACTGGAAAAAGAGAAACCAGAAAAGAAACCAGCCGAAGAGGCCATCTTCATGAGGTGACTGAACCCGTCCATAATAAGAATGAAAATCAAAGGGAATAAAGCACATCCTTGACGTAGTCCTCATTCAACATCGAAAAAATGGGTCGAAATTCCATTTATAATGACTGTATATTTAACAGAGGAGATGCATCCCATAAACCATTGAATGAAGGAAATCAGAAAGCCAATCTTCATAAGCATCAGACGAATGAAAGACAAGTCTGCACAGTCATATGCTTTTAGGAGATCAACTTTAAAAATGATTCCATATTTTTTCTGGGCATGCATGGAGTGCATCACTTCCTTCGCTATGCCAATAGCATCGTGTATAGACCGACCTTCAAGAAAACCATATTGCTCCAGGGAAATTGTAGATGAGAGCATCTTCCAGATCCGATTAGCTATGATTTTAGATGTTATTTTGTAAATCACATTACAAAGTGCAATAGGTCTGTAATCCTTAAAGGTACGGGGGTTGGAGCACTTCAAAATCAGAGCTAGAAAAGTAGAGTTCATATTGGATGGAATGTGCCCCATGATCCGTCCCTGTTCCATAATGGTGACAGGCTCATCCTCCAGGATATCAATGAAATGGATCAAAAACTCTGCCGGCCACCCATCCGGCATCGGGCATTTATCGTTGGCGAAACTCTTTAGGGTCATTATGACCTCATCTTTTGTGATAGCCACAGAGAGTGAGTTGTTCACTGCCTCATCAAACATATTGGGCAAGTGTTGTAAAACCCATTGTTGGCACCCCAGAGTAACTCTTTCATCAGATTTGTAAAAGGTAGAAAAATGATTATAAGCCACCTTCATGATCTCATTTGTAGTCAAAACCATCATCCCATCTTTATCCTGAATTTTCCATATGGCATTTTTATTCCTTCTAGCATTTGCAGACTTATGGAAGAATTTTTTATTTTGATCACCCTCTTTCAACCAATTTATTCTGCTTTTCAGTTTCCAAGTAACTTCTTCGATCCTCAGGATCTCCAGTTTTCACTTCTGTAACACCCAAATCCTGTTATATGTTGCCTGGTCAGGAGCAGATGAGATGAAATGATGGTAAATACTATGTAGCTCATCATTAACACATTTAATTTCAGAACAAAGAGACGCCTTCTTTTTGATATCCCATTCCTTTGTCCTTCTTTTGAGCTCTTGTAATTTTTTATGAAAGCATAACCATCCAAAAGAATCCCTAGAGGGAGGAAATTCATTCCAGCATTTACAAACTAGGCTTTTAAATTATGGATCCTCCAGCCACACACGATTGAATTTGAAAGGAATCGCTCGACTCTTTTCTTCAGCCCGCCAAGATAAGAAGATTGGCATGTGATCAGAGATTTTAGAGACTATAACCCCCGATCTTATTTGTCCCATCAATGATATAATTGAAATGCAGGCCATAACTCTATCAAGCCTTTTGCCAATAAAATCACTCCCCATACGATGATTAGTCCATGTGGGAATGACAGGAGAAGGGCGAAAGCCTTTGAGCCTAGCTCTCTCCATCATCGAGCCTACTTTTTCGATCATAGGGTCTCTTCTCGCCTTTTGTCCCCATGATTCATCAGAAGAAAGGGTGACATTATAGTCACTGATAACTATCATATTTTTCAAACAAAAAACACCGAAAGAGTCGAGTCTGTCCCAAAAATCAATGTGATCGTGACATGGAGAGCACAGGTTAATGATGTTGATAACACTAGGCAGACCCCTGATTCTTCCGGAAAGAATGATCCCTCCAATAAACGTGTACGCTCTAAAGTCAGCAAAATATAGATTCTAGATAGCCAATAACCCTCCTGCATGACCATCCGCATGAACCGCAACTGCATGCCATCTCGAGAAGATCTTCATGAAGGAAGCAATTGCCTTCTCTTGACAACGTAAGGTTTCTTGAATCATAACAATATTTGGATTCCTTTCAGAAAAAAGATCTCGTAGGCGAATGAGTTTGTTGGGGTCACCTATACCCCATAGATTTAAGGAGATGATGTGATTCATTTGTAACCCACAGGAGGGTTGCCTGCTCTAAGCACCTTGTGATCCACTAGTTCAGAAATAGGAACATCAACAAGATCAAGAAGCTCATCACGAAAGAGTGTTTTAGACTTCAAACGGCCTCTGAAGTGTCTAGACCTAGCTTTGGTCGTTTTACGTACAGTGATGCTTTTCCCGGATGCCGAAGAAATGACAATCCTTGCCTCCTTAGGAATATTGTCAAACACCGTTAAAGCAGGTAGGTCTAGGAGTGGGTTTCCTAGAAAAGTATCTATGTCACTCCGACGGTGTTTTTTGGGGAGTTTTCCAAATCATTCGGAAGAGGAGAGTGGGGAGATGGCGGAGGGGAAGCCCACTCGAGAAGGGGCATCGATGGTGAAGTGTAGATAGGTACAGCAAGGGAGCGAGATGGAGGAGGGACATGAGAAGGCACAGATAAATTAACTCGAGCTGAAAGATTACCAGGTGGGGGGATAGATAGGAACGATAGGTATCTGTTATGTGCCTCTGAATCAGGCATGCAGGCTTGTGGAGAAAGGGGCGGAGGCAGAAAATATGGGGAGCAAGATGCTTTACCACTAGCTGTAGATTGTAAGGTATTGAGCACAGACCCGACAGGGAATAAGGTGGAATGCCGACCATCATTAGACTCGGAACTCCTATGGATAGACCCATCCCCCAAAACTAACACCGCCACCCCATCTGGACCCGACATCCCGACAATCCCATCCAAAATTTTTTTGGTCGTGTGCATTCCATTAATCATATCAGACTCTATTCCGGCATGAGAATCCAAAATATCATCAATTAGGATAGTGCTATCAATATTGTCACTAGCAGAAGCATATATCTCGTCATCAGATGGGGGATTAGAGTTACCTGAGATAGGATCTGCTGAACACCCAACAGGATCTTTGAAAGCCCCAGCATCATCAAAAATTGGATCATTTTCCAAATGTGTCGAATTTCCTCGTAGTCGCAACGGACAACTAGCTTTGAGGTGACCCGTGCGGTGACAAATGAGACATCGAAACGGGACGCCCCAGTAATCCACTCGTTGCCAATGTCTCCTCATCCCCCATACCAGATCAATATTAGTAGGAAGACCACTGGAGAAATTGACCTCCACCAGAATCCAGGCAATGCACTTGTCACTTACCCCCAAAATACTAGGGTCAATGTACTTAGTGTGTCCAATATTGGAGTTCCCAATAGCCCATAGTGCTTTAAGCGTCCAGAACTCTAGAGGCAACCTTGGGAGCTTTACCCACACTGTCTTGTTCTTGGGAGCCTCCATAATCGGATTAAAACCGAGATACCAGGGCAAGAGTTGTAGAAAACTCTTCCCACAAACCCATGGCACCTTAACAATCTTGTCAAAGTCTAGTTCATTTATAAAATGAATGCTAAACCAGTTGTTAAGGAGCAAACTAACCTTTGGGGTATATCCCACAATGGGGCACCAGAACTTCTTCGCCCATTCCATCATGTCGACCCCATTCCCTTCTGCAAATAACCAATGCCCGATGAGGGCCCGCTTTCTAAGACTGGTAAACCACCTCCATAGGTCATCATATTCTAAGACAACCTCCTTAACATCCATGGCAGGTTTGCAATAGGCAAGATGAGTTTGTGTTTTCTTCCATCCACCCCTACCAGCCACACCAGAGAAAGAGTTCTGGTTCTGCTGATAACAAACACTCGAAGGAGCACCCAGTACACTAAAGCTGAGAGGAGCATTCACTGACTGAGTAATTAGATGAGCTTCAAGTTCAAATTTAGCCTGCCACCTACTTTCCCCAGCCACTGCAGCTGCAATCATCTCCTCCTGGGAAGATGTGTTAGATTCCAGAAAATCAAGCCTATCCGTCATCCTTTGAAAAAACAGATACCAACTTCCCTCATCAGAGACATAATGCGTGATACAACAAAGGACAAGAAAAACGGGTGGTTGATCCAATCAAGGCACTCACACCGTCATATAAATGAAAACAAAGGACAACCCAAAAGAATGATAAATATTCTTCATAAATAGTCAACCACCTTTTTATACCATCGATGCACCCCAATGATATAAAAAACCAATCCATAACAATCGAGAGAAAAGAACATAAATGGTAGCCACCACCGGCATAAGAATAAACCTCGATATGAAAAATACCAGCAGGCGAAGTCAATCAGCACGCGCCCACTGACAGGTATTTATGGAAACCCAGTACATATCTGCACCATACAGCACCGATCAGCCCGACGTCACTCAATCGGCCATCCAAAATTTCAAAAAAAACAGTAGCCAATCGATCAGAAAAAAGGTGGTATATCAACAGACATCAGAAAAACCAGAGCCTCCCTCGCAGAACTTAGATATGGAAATAGTAGCAACGGATACATCCAAGACACGTTCACCACTTGGAGGCAATATGAACAGCAAAATTTTTACATGGTCCAGATATTATAAACGATTCAGTCCATTTACACCATAGGAAATACAATTTAGAAAAACCTTTAAAATCTTGCTAATTCACCTCAGAGGAGGATGATTGTGAAGAGTCACAATCCTGAAGGCCTAGCATCTGACCTACGACCAATGTTATATAGAGCAGCTAAAATAAGGATTGTTGTGTAAATCAATGCAATAATCATCGACAGTTCAATAATCTCTGATGTATTCATCGAGCATGGAAAGCAATACCAATGTATTGTCAGAGAAGAGCATATACAAAATCTTATATCAAGGCTTCAATGCAACCAATCCAGAACCCTCGGACCAAATAACTTCATACCCCGCAAAAACTATTACCCCTAGGGACTCATATTATCCCGAAACCTGCAATCTCCACCTTCCAACAACAATTTGTTTTCATCTAGCCCACCTAAACCCACCTTCACCCTCAAGAAAAATATACAAGCACTCCTTCCAATAAAAACACTAAGAGAAAATAGTGAGCCCTTTAAACATGTGAAATGTTCATATATAAAACCTCCATCTAAAAACGCCACCACAACATAATCTGCTAATAGAACACCACATCTTTTTTAAGAAATCCTCGGACCACGATACTTCATTCCCCTTACAGACACAATTCTTACATATGGTTATTAAACCAGTCCTCCATCAACTTAAAAGCAAACGTACATCGAAGTTTCATATAGTAACCCGCAGAGAGTGTTTGATAGCCTACCTAGTAGCGACGTTCTGCAGCCATAGAAGCATTTGCAAAGAAGGAAAAATCTAGTGGCACTGATCTTCTTGCACCTCCATGATTTGCGCGAGGTTCTTGCAGCAAAGACCCTCTTATCAAACTAGTAACAGTACAATCTGGAGGCTAAATTTCAAAAGGGAAAGCAAATCCCATCTTCCACTGATCCTCTATTTTGATTTCTATTTTCATGAATTATAGTTTTTCCTCCAAAATTTTCATTTAATAATTAAACGAATTTCTCTTTCTCTTACCTGAGCGCGCTTAAAATTTCGATGTTGAAAATGAATCGAAGGGTTTCCCGATGATCTTATAACGAATTTCATTTTGATGAATTACATTACGACGGGCGTGATTTAAGAAAATTTCAAATCGATATATGTGGACGAATGAGGGCTTTTACTGTAAATTTAATACGAATTTGCGAAAAGTTTACAAGTTCACGTATGAACGATGTCATGTATCTTCCATGTTGAAACATGCAATCTAGATTAACGTGTCTTTATGGTGACCCCTTGCAAAGCCTGGTTTTCAATTTGTAATGCGATACTAGCATGGGATTTTATTATGATCCTTAAACGAGGGACATATAGTAAATTTACTCCATTTTATTTTTTATTTCTCTTCTCTTTTCGAGGTGAAAAATACTAATAATTTTCATTAAATAAAAGTCAATTACATAAAATAAAATTTATTACATAATACAGTACTTGTTCATAACAAACCAGAACAGAACAGATCAACAAGACAAGCCAAAGACCATCCCAACATCATAATAATAAAAATAAAAACACAGAGGAAGAGCAAGACGTCACTAAAAGTCAAGCAAAACAACTCGTGAGGAAACAAAAAAAACATAGTTGCAACTACCCAAAAACCATGAAACAAAGAAACATAAAGCCATACCTGGATGTCAATGAGACAGAATTGAGGAAGACATACCAAGTAGCAAAAACCAAAACAATCAAATGGCAAGGAAGACACCAATGAATGGACTGCTCCATTGACTAGGAAACTAAAATGAAAGAAGTCTAGAGCCAAAGAAACCCCGTGCTTAGAAAGGAAGTCTGCCATAGAGTTTTGTTCCAAGTTTTTTTCCTGGTAGATGTGAATAAACTAAATATTGGCCAAAGATACCCTCAGAAGCGGAATCTATTGGAAGTAGTGGAACAAAGAAGGGAAATTGAGGGAGGATCCACCCCAAACCTAGTCCATAAGTGATTTGGAGTCCCTAACAACTAGAATGTTATATATTATTATTATGTTTTTTATTATTATTATGGTCAATTAGTAATTTGTTGGAGTAATATGGGCCAGGTCCAAGATCAAACCTAGTAGTTGTCACTATAATACCAAGAGTATATCCAACAACTAGTAAGTTAGATATAGCAGGAATATATGACTTAGCAAGAGCAACGGTGGGGGAGCTTACTCATTGAGCCTTGTCACTACTAGAAATTTATGACTTCGAAAGAGGAAAGACTCTGTTATCACAAAATCTGATTCTGATAGGCTGCTCATCAAGTAGACTCTGAGTAACTCTTTCAAACCAATATTTTAGTTGAGGCTTAGCCTCCTCAGCCTGAGAGGGCTCTCTCAAGGGTTAATGATATAAGATATAGATAGATGGCTAACTCTGTGGTTTGTGATTTTGTATGTTTATAGGTTGAAAGATGAATGCTTACTACCATTGGGCTATGGAGTCAACAAGTCAGTAGATTCAGTGGCAAGATCTCTTGACATGGAAGCTGAGACAAATAGGGTTTTTAACAAAGAAAATTCACTCAATAACATAGGTCAAAATAGTCATTCCATTACTAAAGGAAGTTAGAGCATAGGGTTATGAATTCTGAGTAATAGTATGGAAATCTACTGCTAGTGTTTCAAGGGTAGTTTACTCACAAGATTCAGAAAAACAAAGTCATCTCATTACTAAAGGAAGTCAGAGCATATGATTATGAATTCTGAGTAATAGCAATGAGATCTACTGCTAAAAACAATAATTCCATTACTAAAGGAAGTCAGAGCATATGATTATGAATTCTGATTAATAGCAATGAAATCTAGTGCTAGTGGTTCAAAGGTAGTATACTCACAAGATACAGGAAAAACACAGTCATCCCATTACTAAAGGAAGTCAGAGCACATGGTTGTGAATTCTGAGTAATAGTAATAAGATCTACTACAAGTAATTTAAAGTAACATATAGATCAATAAAACATTAAACCCCATGAGAAATTCGGATCTGTCAAGAAGAAAAAAAAAACCTCTCTGTATTACTGATTATAGTCCATAACATAAAGCAACAGCTGGGCCAAAAAGTATCCAACCCATATGAATTCGACCTAATTCTTTATATAGATCATTTACAATCTTGGATTCCATGATCCATCATTAGGAGAATTCGAATTCTATCCTTGACACCTATTCTATTCATCAAACAAACTATTAATTACAAGCTGACAACTAACTGTCTTTTAGGAGTCCTAATACAAATAGGAGTGAAACTCCTAAACATGTTTGAAAACAAATTTATCTAACCTTTAATGCTTCCTTTGACAGCTGAAACCTCATGAGGTTGAATTTTGATGATGCCTTTATTCTTTTCATAAACCCTGCTGATTCATGACCCAACTGTCCTAAAAACCAGGAGACATAGTTCCTGCTTTTTAGCCCCTTAACCTTCATGCTTATCTTCGAGCATCTTTGCTGGCCTTGATGATTCTTTCATATATGTGGCATGTGTTAAATTTTCATTAAAACTTCAATCTTCCACCTGTGGAAAAATAAATCCTCGAAAAAATGGAAAAGGAGATGAAATCTGACTGCGCTACGAAAATAGATGTTTTCGTACTGCAGATTTTATAGCACTGTAAAATATTCCTTTAAACCATTATTTCTTCTATTCTACAATCTGAATCTTCATCTATGATCCTCATATATCTACCAGCAACATTAAAAATTGAAACTCAACAGACCTTACAACAAAAATACATATATAAAGTGCTAAAAGTTCACTTTCAGCAGTTTCGTAACGTGCTACGAAACTGTTGTGTATGCTCTTTTTTAACACAGTCTTCAAAAATTTAAAGTTTGGGGATTCGCAAAATTTCATAAGGACTAGTATGATCACCAAAAATCAAAACAACTTAACTTTATAAGATTTTCTTCTTCAAAAATGATCTTCTTCTTAATATCAAAACTAATTTAAGATTTATCTTTTACTGCACTTTTTTATCTGAAAAATAGATGTTGAGACAAAGCTTTTATCTTCTCAACCATAATTTATTTTGAAAAAATGAAGGAGGCTTTTGGATACCATTCTGTCTTGAACAAAAACCTCTCTTGGTTTTTTGAAATACCTCTCCTACTGCCTAGAAATTGTCTTTGAACAACCTGTGTAAAATTGGAAAATTTTGATTTCTGAAAATATGGCTTCAAAGAAAGCCTTGTATCTCCCAACTGGTAATACTTGTGAGAAAATGGATATAGGTTATTGTAGCTGGAGATTTTATGAAGATAAACCTCCTTCAGAATTTCAAAAGACATTTTCTTGTAGCCACAAACTGATCTTGAAGTGAACTACTAAAACCAGAAAGCAGAGTTTTTCTCTCAATGACTTTCAGCAGTTTCGTAGCGCAAGTGGAGTCATCAATGTCTCCCACCTCATAATGAATTTAAAGAAAATGAGAGAGGTTTTTGTAGTTAAGTATGTTAGGAAGAAAACACTCTTTTATTTTTCAAAAATGAGTTTTCAGTTGCTCAGGAACCCCCTTGGAAGTTGACTACTAAAAACATAAAAACTGGGTTTTTGCCTCATAGTGCGCTATGAAAACATCTTGTTTTCGTAGCGCAAATCACCTTTTTTGAACTAGTTGTGCTACGAAAACGTGGATTCCTGTATGATTGCAAAAATTTAACCCAAAACTTCATGGCATGACCCCTAAATGAAAAATATGACCTATTTGACCATGAAGTGAACCTAAAGGACTTTATTTGAAAATGAAAACTAACCTTTTAAACCATGGATTAAGACTTCTAAACTTTATGTGGAAATGAAAGATGACATTTTTTAGATTCAAAGCCTATCACTTACCCTTTCAATCATGACTAAAAGCAGAGTTGACACAATGATGTTTTGAGAATTTTTGGGTGATAACAGACTCCACGAGGGTGGGGGGATCCTACTCCTTGAGCCTTATTACCACAGGCCAAAGATGTCTCCTCATGGGATTTAAAACCAAGTTTAGGGGATAGCATCCCATTGTACTAATAGCTTTGTTTTCCCACCAGGGGATCCATTTACTTTATTAGCATAAAAATTATGTAAATTTTTTACATTATTAGCATAAAAAAAGTGTAAAATTTCAGTTATGTTCTATATTTTAGTGTTGGATAGATGATTATCTATTATAAAATTTCATTAGGCTTTTTCTCCTTTTCCCTGTACAAGGACCTCTCTTGTTATTTTTTATTATTACAAGGTCAATGTTCACAATTTAACATGCATACATCAACCAACTCTATCTCTTTCTCCAAGTAACATGTACATAAAATTCAAAATGACAATGCAAAGGAAAATGAACCTTAGCTCTCAATGAAATAGTAACATGTACACTTGTTTTTTACTATGCTAATGGGGTTTTCTAGGTTCTAGATTTTGTATTTCATACTCTCTGAAGTGAAACTTATCTTAGGTCACCACCCTTGTATGTAATAATAATATGTACCCTTATTTTCTAATATGCCAATGGGGTCTTCTAAATTCTAGATCCTTTATTTGACACTATTCAAAGGGGAACTTCTCTTGGATCACTATTGCTAAAAAAGAATGTGAAGGCAACTCTGTTGTAATGCTCTATTCCCATTTTGGTGACTTATTGATGTGATGTAATATTCATTGGAATATACAATAGTATATAAACGTATACATCAAATTACAACATTGCCAATACTTTTTCTCTTTAACCTTGAGCTAGAAAACAAGGCAAAGAAAGATTGCACATGCTCTTTTTTAGAACTATGGTTTCCAAGTCTCAATGTTGACTCCAATAAGGATTTATGCAACCCTTGATTCCACAATACTTCTACACTTTGGATAAATATATATCATCCATGATGAAAAATAAGAGGATAAGGCTTTGTTCAATGACAAGGATATCGAATCAATGTATGAAAACATGGTGAGATGAATACAACAATATAAATCAAATCTAAATCAAATTGTTTGCCTCATAATCATTTGATTCTTAGATTTATATTGCAAGAATCAAATACTTGTTTGACATTTTTCCGATCAAGGAATTTTTTATATATGAGTTTCTAAATCAAGTTATCTCATGCATCAAGTATTTCCTCTTGGTTATCTCATTAAAACTAACTTGGGGGAATTTGCTGCTAAACGAAATTGTCAATTAGTTGAGGGATTTAATTCCATCTCATAAGAGGGGACTCATTCATAAATTTTTCTTAATCCAAACGATCATGCCTATCCAAATATTGTTAATTAATGAATGACCTCTTCAAATAGAGGGTTAATCCCGATGGGGAAAGGATCACACCAAAAGGGAAAAAAACACTTTATGTTAACATATAGCCATTCAAGTTGTGAGTAAACCATGAACCAACAAAGAGAGAGATCGAATTAGCATGAAATTAGCCAAAAAGAGTAAGTACATAAGGAAAATGAAAATTAGCACATCAAGTGTCTTTCCAATAAATAGTTGTATCTCCCAAGATGATGGATAAATAATTAGTAAGCAAAACATGGTCCATAGATGAGTATGCCCTATGATGATAGAGAAACACCCACCCAACAAACTAAAACTTGGCTTGGAGGAGTGATACGACCTATGGGTAACAAGAAGTTCAACTAGAAATAAATTCAACTTAGGGAGTGAGAGGGTGGTCATGGAGCAAAGAAATCCCCGACAACTATGGGAAACCCAATTTAGCAACTCCACATTATTTGTGACAACTCCATTATGGGAGTCATCAATTTTCATCCTTGGAATCACCCAATTGTTGAGGAAAATAGTTGTTATATAGGTATTAACCAATAAAATGGTGCAAAAACAAAAGAGAGAAACCTACATGCTACATCAATAATTGGTTTTTCAGCTCATTAAATACTTAATGGCTATCAAAAATCTATAGCACGACCATTAAAATGAAACTAGTAGATTTCATAAATCACAAAATGAGTTAACACAACAATACTCAATGAAAGAGGAAAAATAATCAAAATAAACACAAATTATACCTTAGAAACTCCTGTTGGGTGTGGAGCCTGATTATCTTGTTTATTTTGTACCATAGCATTGGAACCCTGTACCTTAATGGGGCCGCCTGAAATTAAATGTTGCCTAGGGGGTGGTTGCGAATTTATGGAGCCCCCCCCTAGTGGGGGGTTTCAGGGGCAGCGCCCCCGAAGCTAAAAACATATGTAAAATTGCCTTGTAAAAGTATAGTAATTTCTAGTTAATCTGGACCGTTCATTAGGCAGATGATCTAACAGTAGAAGTTATGTTTATTTTAGAGTTTTTTTCCCTAGAAGGCAACCCATCGCTTGTATGAGGGTATTGTATTGCGGCTGTGTATTGTATGTGTGTATTCTTAGAGTGAGAAACATAGAGGTAGACTGTGAGAGAGAACAAAGGATATTATAGCGGATTTTCTGTAGGTTGTGTCTCTTCATTTTGATGGTTAATAGAAAGGAAGGACTGGCTATTCGGGGTGGACGTAGCAAAAATTGGGTGAACCACGTATATCTGTGTCTCTCTAGTTTTATGTGTTTTGTGTGCTTGTGTTTTCTGCATATTTTATGTGTTTAATTGCTCTGTAATATTTAATTTTCTAACAACTCCAATGGGAAAACTAGCTTTCGATGGGGCTCAATATTTTCACTTTAGAAATATTTGACTACAATGTAGTTGAAATTATTTGTTCATCCTCCTTTCCTTAGCCAAAACAAGACCCAAAGAGAATGAGATTGAAAGAGGAAATAGGAAAAATTAGGGGTTGTGGGGAAGGCTAATAGCCATACCCTTTCACTTACCATTCCTTGACTTTCTCTCCTCTTAATTTTTCTTTACATTTTTTCCCCTCTCACTTTGATATCATTCACCCTTACATTTTTACTTGGATTTACAATGTTGAAATATTTTTTAATTTTTGAATTTCATTTTACATATGAGTTTTCAACTTGTTTGTCACTTAAGATTCATTTTAGATCACATCTTCCCATTGAAAGGATTTTCAATGTCCAAAAGTTTGAAGGAAACCATACTGGATCAATGCACCTTTTGTCTACTATTCTAGAACATATCTTTGACTCTTTCTCCTCGTTGCAACTTTGAATCTAGCTTGCTATGATAGCCTTTTTTCCATAACAAACCATGTATGAAAAAACTAGTTGTCTGAATTATAGATGTATGTATATATCTATCTTAAAATAACATGAAGACTAGTCTGAAGAGAGGGACATACATATTCGAAGTTTTGAGAGGGAAATCCTATGGTAGCTTGTTGCATGGCTGATAAGTGACTATCATTTGTTGGTTGATTTACCTATGGTGTGTCGTGATCAAGCCCATACCAAGATCATTTAATTTTCATAACTGGTGAGCCCTGGTATTGCGCCAAGAGTGATGAAACTCCCAAGGGCTTCCCTACTTTACTTTATCAACCCGGGGTTTTGTTAGTCATCAGTATTTTTCACTAACTTTAAATGAATATAGGATGTTTATAGATTTTTGAAAACAATATTTCTTGAATATCTTGAGTTTCATAAATCTCACTGCCTTCATTATCCTTATATAAAAATTTTCACTATTCTATCAGTTTTCCATTTCATGGTCACCCCGTCACTCCTACAAACTCCTTATGAGCTTATGCCTCTCATTTCCATCCTCCTTCCCTGCCTATGACCTCATTGCCCCATTTCCCCCCTATCAATAGACTCCATCCTTCATCTAGGGTTTCCTAGTGATGACTCATTTCAATGTCCCTTTGGTCACAATAGCCTATAACAATAATCTTTTTTCACTTGAAAATCTCCAAGTCAAATGTAGCCAAAATTAGGTCAAGGACCCTCCCACTAGGTCATTAGGGTTATTACATGTTTTAAGGTCATCATTGGATTTTTCATGGCACTACTTTTTCCTTTTCTAGAATCTGGCTCAGATGTAATAGAAAGTCAAGACATGGTTATTCAAGAAAGACCTAAAAAAATCCAAAGAATCTTGCCTTATCAGTTCAGAGTTTGCAAATGAGAAAAAGGGAAATAGTTTAGCACTTCTACAGGAGTGTTGAAAGATTTATCAGTTGAAGGTATTGATGAGGTAGACTATCTACTCTTGAATGAACATAACTTACAACAAAGGAAAGGGAAACCACTTGGTCTTGAAGAGAACTAGGGTTTTCAACTTGATGGTCCAGTTGAGTGCCAAAATAATGATCACTTGTAGAAAATGACATGCAGGAAGCACACAAAGCCAAGCATGGAGAAGTTCTATCAAGATAGATTGATGGAATATGGAAGAAGGTAAGGTGAACTGGACAGAAATGAATGAACTTGAAAGGGCTATAGAGAACTTAGAAGACAACATTGATGATTGCTGTAAAGACTATAGACAATTAGGGTTTTGAAGAAAGTGGCCCTAGAAGGTGGAAAAGATGAGTTGAGCTCCATGGTGGAAACAAGAGAATATTTTTAAGATGCTGCTTTGTGTTTGAATCCCATAGGTGTCAAAATGAACATGTCTAGTCTCAATGATCAAAAGAAAAGCAAATTTCATTACTCTAGCAACCTACAAGAAAAAAGTGTAAAGAATATCAGTGAAAAAGGGAAAAAAGGTTTCAAACATTAGAAAGTGGGTTTTTTGTAATTAAATCAAATTCCTCTTATCTATAAAATCCCATCTTACACTTCAAATGAATCATTGTTGCCTTGCAAAGCATTAGAAGTTTCAAGGAGAGGAGAAATTGTGAGTTTTCAAGCCGAATTTGGGCAAATTTGCTTGGCGCTGCACCCCTAGCATTTCTCCTCCATTCATTTTCTGAAGGCGTTGCATGCCTAGAAGTGGGCGTTGTGCCCTTGACAGAGCGCTACACTCTTTCTTGACAGGCTCTGTGCTAAAAACCCTCAACGCTGCGCACTCAGAACTAGCGCAATGCATTTAGGCTTGGCGCTGTGTCCTCAGCCTTGGCGCTGCACGCTTGGAAAGAAAGGGTTTCTAAACCCTCCAACCTCTCAAATCACTCCAAATTGCTTCCAAGCTCTTGCTAAAGGTCCTCCAAGCAAATATTAAGGGGTAAGTACCTACCATAGCCCTATTTTTAAAGCTATTTGATGATTATTAATTGAAGGAAGTGAAACCCTATGATCTAGCTTGAAATCACTGTTTTTCCATTGCTTCATCCTCCTTTTAGAAAATCAGTGATAAGACACAGAAATTAAACTGTTTTAGGATTATCATTCATCTTGATTAACACAACATCCTTTCTCATCATTCTCACTCATTCCATTCATTTGCAAAACTACCATTTCATACCCTCCTTCATCTCATTTCACATCAGCCCTAGGGTTTTCAAAACAAAGTTTTCAACATGTCTGAGGGAGAGGAAAATGGCAGTGGTGTTGAGGCCCAAATGCCAATAAGGCATGATCACAAGGGAGGGAAGATAAACAGATATGAACCCCTCAATACAAGAGAACTCATGGCATCTCCCCTTACTATTTCCTGCTTCAAACATGTAGGCTGCTTTGAATTATGTGAGAAGGTGCAACAAGTACAAAACCACCCCTAGCTAACAAGGCTTTTCATTATCAATTTGCATGAAAAAAAAGTTAATCTTGCTGGGGATACCTTTGAGTTGTCTACAAATTCCATTGCAAATTCTACAGGAATACCAAGTGTGGGAGAAAAGTGGGTCAAGAAATCAAACCTAAACATGAGTTACTTTGAGCCATATCTAAAACCTAGGTATAAATATCACCACATGTCCATATTTCCTTTCTCACATATTCTTGATAGATATGCACCCATGATGAGTATAATAATGAAGTATTTCACATGTGAGGGAAGGTTTTCCCGTCTTTACTCATATCACATCTGACTTCTTATGCATTTCACCAGAGTGAGGATGCTGCATATACCATATTACCTTTTCCGAAGCATTGACAAAATGGCCTACATAGTGAAAAAGAGAGATTATCCTCAGCAAGTGCAGAACCTATTCCATCACTCACTCATCAAGATGGTTGTTATGCACCAACTACATCATAAGGGCATTCCATGGGAGACCTTCATTGCCAATGGGGTTTTTTCTGCTCTAGAAGGCTTTAGCCCGGGAAAGATAGAAAGAGATAGAATTGGCAGAGCAGCTCACTCCAAGTGAGCTGCTTGCCATGGAAATCAACTATGATAGAGAGTCTTGGATAGAGAGGGAAAAATTGCACCTAGAGGGTCAGCTAGAGAAGGCCAAGAGAGACATTGATATGAAAAAGAAGATGGCAAGACATTATGCCATGAGGAACAGTATTACAAGGGCCAAGCTCAAACAAGCCCTTGCAAATATTCATGCCCTAAATGAGGCAAAGTTGAAGGAAAAAGTGAATATCCTTGCTGATGTATCCCTCCAAGCATCCAAATCATGATCAGCAAGGTAAATTCCAAATTTTTTCACTTGGTGCACAATTTTGATTTTTGACAGTTGGCTAGCAGAAAAAAGGGCCAAAAGCGCAGTGCCACTGGTGTTGCGCTATTTTTTGGGGCACTCAAATGATAAATGGATTGAATCCTCATGTTCCTAATGCCAAAGACATCATCCTCATAAAATTTCAGGTCATTTAGAGCAAAATTGGTCCCTCAAAAGGGCCAAAACTGACCTAAAAAACACCTTTCTGCCCTCTTTTCAGCACTGGCGTTGCACCCTTAGAAGTCTTGTGAGAATGAATTTTTGACTAGGAAAATGGGCACCAATATAGAAATTAAAGGTAGATCTGGAAGCCAGATAGGATAGTCTTTCCAATGAGCTATCATGGAGCTCATTTGGACACTGGGAAGGCCTCCACAACTCAGCTGCAAAACAAGTGATTTTTCTAGTCTTGGTGCTACACCCTTAGCTTGGCACTGCGCCCTTATACCTTGGAGTTGCGCCCTTGCTAGGAGTTATTGAAAAATATCTTTTGAGGCCTTAAAGTCAAATTTTTCTCCAAATTAGTTCAAATAGTTATGTTAGAAGTTATTTTTGCCATAAATGTGTTTAGATATTTTTCCTTGGACCTTGCATGGTCTCAAAGGTCAAAGTGACTTAAATGTGTAATTAATGACTTATAAAACCATAGGAAGGGTTTACTTCATCATTTTGCAGTTAAATATTGCATGTAAGCTTCATTATTTTGTTGGTTTATTGTTGAGCTCAATATACATATACTTGGAGTTGTGAAGAAATTGGCTTTGGAGCTTTGTGACTATTTTGAATTGAATGACAATGGAGCAAGCACATTCATAGGATTCATGAAATTTGTTGAATGGTGATATTTTTCTTATCTTGCATTTGTTTCCTTATGTTTTCCATGTTGTTTCAACTTTTCCCTTGCAATGGAACATAAAATTTAGATTAAGATATGTTGTTGAGAGGCACCTTAAGTCTGTCTGTTCTCTATTGTTTTAATGTTTTCCTTTGCTAGGTTTGATTGAAGAATTCTTAATTTCTCTTTGATTCCACTTATTATTTTTGTCTTGAAAATGATCTAATAGAGCCAAGCCAAAGAATTTTATGGTATGCCCTGTCCTTTGGTGTAGCTTAAAACATTATTTTTAAGGCCTTTTCTTTGAATTTTATTAATTAGGGCTTGGCTGAAGAAGTTTATGGTTTGCCCTGTCCTTTAGTCCATCTTGAATAGTCACTTTGAAGGTCTTTCATGTTTTGATTAAGGAATTTAGGAGTTCCCTGCTCTTTAATGATTACTAATGTGTTATCTTGAATGTTTTCTTTCTCTGAAGGCAAATAACTAGAGAATGTAGGAGTTTTGTGCTCTCTAGGGTTTGCTGGATTGTTGTTTTAAAGTTTACTTGGTGAAGCTAGGTCAAAGAAGTTTATGGTGCACCCTGTCCTTTGATTCTTTATTAAACATAGTGAGCTTAATAACCCTTCTTGTTATGGTATATGTTAAAGGATTCTTAATTTCCCTTTAAACCTACTTAATTCACAACTTAATGTTCATTTCGCACCCACCTAAGCTATTAAGATCCATTTGGCTTTGATAACTTTCCCTATGAAACACCCTTGATATATTGTTGTACTTTTCAAGCCTTTCATAGACCCCATAACCCAATGGCTTAAATCTCTCTTACTCTATCTTTTCTACTTAACAACCAACCCAACCAAACAAAAAAAACAAACAACCCTATCACTTTAACTAGCCTAAAATAAAAATCCTAAATCAATCAAGTTACGTCTTTCATACAAACATAGAGATAGCCCTCTCTAAGTCTAGGAAGGCTAGGTCCTAGGACTCCAAAGTTGGTTTGATGTTACCCTTGTTCAATTTGGCCTTGCCAATATGACAAATTACAGGGACCTAACATAATGGTGATCACGGTGGGACATGAGTAAGTAACAACTTAAATATTCCTTCAAAACTCAAATCCCTTGTCAAACTTAGATAAATCAAGTATTAGCCAAGAATGATATCTAGTTGATTTTCCATACTAACACAATGGCAA
This sequence comes from Pinus albicaulis, assembly GCA_034641835.2. NCBI lineage: Eukaryota > Viridiplantae > Streptophyta > Pinopsida > Pinales > Pinaceae > Pinus > Pinus albicaulis. Next base: position 205,537,127 of record CM076571.1, read on the forward strand.
ACATACTGGGGAACGCTCATTAAAAATCTTAGTGTTATACAAAGAACTCAGAAAACCCAAAAAACATCTCTAGATTGGTATCCAATTGTTGATGGTGGACAACAAAAAAATCTTCAAAACAATTAGCATCATCCACCTAATGACTCCACTGGTTTTCAGTAGACCCGTTGACTCCACTGGTCCTCACAGTCTCCCCTGGGAATGTATTAATAAATCCTAATAGTATAAAACCCAGCCACATACTGTGTGAATTCAGTAATCTTTCATATAGGTCTATTTCCAAAATCCTTACAGAATTTCAGCCTCTCTGTGTTGTGGGTTTGAAATTTGGCTTCGCAAAGAATCAGCACCAGATCTGATCCGGATTTATGCAGGAACGCAACAGAATAAACATATAACCGATTTATGCAGGAACGCAACAGAATAAACATATAACCATAAATACAGAGATGCAGCGGAAATAACACTTCATTTCATTAATATTAAAGAACTGAAATTTTCTTACAGACAGAATGGAAATAAAACTAGCTAGGGCGCTGGTAGCTATCTCTGAGAAGAGATGTGGTGGCTACAGGCCTTTTAACTAAGTTACAATGAGGCTCGAGGGCCTATTTATTATTTATAAACAATGGGAAATCCTAAACAGCCAAAACCCTAACCCTAGGAGATGAAGCGCCAAAACTATGTACCCCGTTTGGGTAAATTGGTGTTTCAACTTCCCAGGGGCGTAACATTGGCATATGATCTCCGTTTGACGCGTACCATACCTTGTTAGAAATATATATCCAAGGACTACAAATTTGGAATGAGAAACATTGATCCATGGACCCATGTTGCTCTCCGTTTTCCCAAAAAACGTCGTTTAGGGCCTCAAAACGGCTCCGGAAGTTTAGGACCCGAAAAATTGCTAAAAATAGTAAATTGTGCCAAAACTGAAAAACTGAAAGAGACAATGGTGGAGCCCCAAGTGGAATAGGCGGGTGACCACCAATATCCACCTGGATCATTCCTCCCCCCTTAGGAAGCAATGGTCCCCATTACGTTAAGTTCCTCTATGAGATGAGGAAATTTCTGCTGAACTTGGTTCCTGGTGAACCACCTTCCTTGGTGCAGGAGTTGGCCAGCTTTGACAACCCGGTATAGTTGGATCTTCTGTTGGCGAGTGTTCTTGATTTGCATGTCCATGATACAATCTGTGGTGGCCTGTTCCATGCAGTCCGGATTTAACTCTGTTGGTGTGAGTTGTTCTGCAATGTCCGAGGTGTCCAGTAGAGGTCGGAAGTAAGGACGAAGGCGATCCACATTGAAGACTGGGTGCAGACCAAGGAATGGTGGAATACTGAGCTCGAAGGCATTGTTCCCTACAGCCTTGGTGATGGTGTACGGCCCGTATTGGAGCGGGCGAAGCTTGCGGTGGGGTCCAGTGAGGTGCTCCTTCTGCAAATGTAGCCATACTTTGTCGCCCACCTGGAAGTTGTGTGGCACCCGATGTTGATCATGGCGTTGCTTGTACTTGGCATTGGCTCTGTCCAATATATCATGAACCTGTTGGCGGATGTGTTGAATGCACTCGATGAAGCTACTTGCTTTGTCAACTTCAGACTGGACATGAGCTGAATCGGCCTGAGCAGCTGCAAACGGCATGGCTATGTCAATGGGACATAGTGGTTGGAATCCCAAGCCCACCTGAAAGGGGCTATGGGCAATTGAACTGTGGAGAGCCCGGTTATAACTGTGTTGTACATAGGGGAGGCTCTCGTCCCATGTGCGTGGATGCTTTGAGTTGTACATGCGCAGAATGTGTACAATCATTCTGTTGACGACCTCTGTCTGGCCATCTGTTTGGGGATGGAAATTTGTGGACTTGGTGAGCTTTGTGTCCAACATTGACCAGAGGCTGGACCAAAATGTGCTGAGGAACCTGCTATCTCGATCTGATATGATAGACTGTGGGATCCCAAAGTGCACCCACACTCGTTCAAAGAAGAGTTTAGCGGTGGCTTCTGCTGTGATATTCTTCTTACAGGCCGCCATGATGGCCATCTTCGAGAATCTGTCAACGACCACGAAAACACAGTCATTTCCATTCTTAGTAGAAGGCAGGCCCGACATGTAATCCATGGAGATGGATTCCCACGGTCGACTAGGGGTAGGTAGTGGAGTATATAGGCCTTGCTTCTTGATGGTCGGTTTGGCAATGGCACAAGCGGTGCAGGATCTGATGTGCTTCTCGACATCCTTTCGAAGGTTCGGCCAATAGAAATACTTCTGCAGGATTGCTATTGTTTTCTCGACCCCGAAATGCCCAGCGACTTGACTGTAGTGTGCTTCCCATATCATCTTAGCACGCTCGCTTGAAGGAACACAAAGGTGTCCCATGTGACATAAAAGTGCATCTTGGAGGTGAAAATTTGGAACTTGCGTACCCCCCAAGAGTGCCTTGTAAGTGTGGTCGAATTCTGGGTCACTCTCATAGAGAAGCGGCCAATCAGAAGTCTCATGCCCACAAGAGTTGAGCACGGTGGTGAGCGCCACGATCGGTGGTCGGCTGAGGCAATCTGCAACATGATTGGTGCTACCCTTCTTATACTTGATGTTCAAATGAAACTGTTGCAGATATGTAGACCACTTCTGATGGCGATCATTCTGCAACTTCCCTTGTGTCTGTATGAACTGCAGGGGCCTGTGGTCTGTATGGATGATTGTTTCCTTCCCCAAAATGTAATGCTTCCATTGTCGACAAGCTTGCACGATGGAGTACATTTCTTTGTCATATGTGGGGTACTTGCGAACTGTGTCAGACAATGTCTCACTGTGAAATGCCACTGGATGTCCCTGTTGAGTAAGAACTGCCCCAATAGCATAGTCAGAGGCATCTGTCTCAATCTCAAATGGCTATTGCAAGTCTGGTAAAGTGAGCACTGGGGCAGAACAGAGGCGGTTTTTCAGTTCTGTGAACGCCTTCTGTTGAGGTTCCGACCAAAAAAAATTTTCTCTCGCTCCTCCCTTGGTGACTTGACTCAAGGGCCAAGTGATATGAGAGAATCCCAACATGAACCTCCGGTAGAAATTAGCAAGACCCAGAAAGCTGCAAAGCTCTGTTATAGTGGTTGGGGCTGGCCAATCCCGAATGACTTGGATCTTGGCTGGATCCACATGCACCTCCCTTTCATCAATAATGTATCCCAGATATTGAACCTGGGTCATGCCAAAAGTGCACTTCTCCAAATTGGCACACAACTTGTGTTGTCGTAGCGTTTGGAGGACTTGTCGAATGTGGTGAAGGTGCTCTTCCCAAGTCTGGCTGAAGATCAGAATGTCATCCAAGTACACCACTACAAATGAGTTGGTGAATGGCCGCAAGATGTTGTCCATCATCCTCATGAAGGTTGCGGGAGCATTCGTCAACCTAAAAGGCATGACCAACCATTCAAAAATGCCTTTCTTGGCTTTGAAGGCAGTCTTCCACACATTGGAGGGTTCAATTGGTACCTGGTGATACCCAGACTTTAGGTCGATCTTGCTAAAATATTTTGCACCTTTGATTTGGTCTAGAAGGTCATCACTCCATGGGATTGGGTACCTATTCCGGACAGTGATCTTGTTCAGCGCCCGATAGTCAATACAGAGTCTCCACGTCCCATCCTTCTTCTGTACCAACACGATCGAGCTCCCACAGGGCGATGAACTTGGTCTGATGTGACCTTTCTGCAACAGCTCCTAAATATGCCTCTTGATTTCATCATTCTCCAGAACAGAGCGCTGATAGATCGATCCATTAGGTAGCGGCACACCTGGGGTCAGATCAATTGGGTGCTTGACCTGATAGTGCAGAGGAACCCCTGTGGGTGAGGTGAATATGTCCCCGTACTCCTCCACAACCTTATCCATTTGTTGTTATCGTGAAGAGGAGCCCTGTTTGGAGGTCGTGGCCACAGTCTTCTTCTTTCCATGGGGGCAGATCATCAGGAAAGAAAATTTCCTGGTTTGGGAAATGAGCTTATTGCATTGTTTTGCAGTAACCAAAGAGATAGTGGCAGGAGGTGGTACCTCTGGTATCCTGTACAACTTATTTCCCAAAGTAACAATAACAGCACGAGGTCGAGACACATACACAGCATGACACTTCCACAAGTATGGTTGTCCTAATAATACATCAGAAACATCAATAGGAGCAACATCACATAATACCTCATCCGTGAAGGGCTTGATGCTATAGGGAAGGTGACACTGCTGGCTGACGCGAAGATCTCGTCCTTGGTGAAGCCACCCAATGGTGTATGGATGTGGGTGAGCCATGGTCGGCAAGCCCAATTGCTTCACGGTGTCTACTGAAATGAGGTTCTTTTGGCTCCCCTTGTCGACAATGAACTATACCGGGGAGCCCTTTACCCACATCTGGGAGTGGAAGAGACGTTCCTCCTCCTCTGGATCTTCCGGTTCCTCCTTCTGGATCTTTGTAGTGGCAACAATGGCGTTGGGCTCCGCATCAATAATCTGTTTCCCTTTTTCATTCCCCTTTTCAGGTTCTAATTCGGAGTCGGAGCATGCATCTGACTCAGAAGCCCTCATCTCGGCCACTAGCGACTGCTTGGCCCGACACTCACTTGTGTTGTGAGTGGAGCTCTTATGGAACTCACACCACTTTCCCGTATCCTTCTTTGGCTTTGCGGTGCTATTCTTTTCTCGTGGCTTCGATGAGTTGTCTTTAGCCGCCATGCCTTCTCTCTGTGGTTTGGAAGCACCTTTCCCTTGCTTTTGATTCACAGATCCAAAGTCTCGCTTCTTCTGCTTGAATTTCTGCTCAATCTTGGCAGCATACTGGTATGTCGTACCAAGCGAGGAGATGTCGAGGAACTCCATTTCATCTTGAATGTATCTTTGCAGACAACTATGATACTTTAGCACCAGATGTTTCTCTGAATCTTTGATACCCAACTTTGTGCACAGGGTATGGAACAAATTCGTCAGCTCATGCACATCTTGATCCCTTTGTTGTCGCAGCGTGGTCCATTGTATGTACTTGTCCTCATAGCTCCCCATGGGATAGTACTGTTCCTTGACGGTGTCTCGAAAAGAATTCCAAGTTGGTACTGCCGAGAACAGAGAGGGTTCTGTCTGGTCCTTGTTCTCAGAGTATGTTTCCCACCAGTCCTTAACATGGGGGGTAGCTTTGAGGAGTGCAAAAATAATCTTCAACCGGTCTGAAAAGTCATGAACCAAGAAATATCCTTCTAACAGATTCAACCATCTATCTACGACATCTGCATCTATTTGACCCTCAAATATGGGAATTTCAAAATTTACTTGTACCTTAAAAGGAGTCGCGCCTCCAGAGTGGCTGCTCGATGCAGATGCGCCACCGGTGGGTAGCCGTTGAAGGATCTGAGCAAAGTTATCCATCATCGCGTTCCTTTGTTTTTCGAGGGCCTCCTTGAGCAATATTTTGATAGGATCTCCTGATCCCTCATCTTTCTTTTCATCCCCCATGGGCGTCCGTCGAGGTTTGCGAGGCTGATCTTGCAAAGGTTCCACCAGATCAGGCCCTAGCTCCTTATACCCCGACCTCGTTGGGGATATGCAAAGAAGGATCGAGAAAAAGAAAAATTCTCTGATACCACTGATATGGATTTATGCAGGAATGCAACAGAATAAACATATAACCATAAATACAAAGACGCAACGGAAATAGCACTTCATTTCATTAATATTAAAGAACTGAAATTTGCTTACAGACAGAATGGAAATAAAACTAGCTAGGGCGCTGGTAGCTATCTCTTAGAAGAGATGTGGCGGCTATAGGCCTATGAACTGAGTTACAATGAGGCTCGAGGGCCTATTTATTATTTAGAAACAATGGGAAATCCTAAACAACCAAAACCCTAACCCTAGGAGATGAAGCACCAAAACTATGGGCTCCGTTTGGGTAAATTGGTGTTTCAACTTCCCAGGGGCGTAACTTTGGCATACGATCTCTGTTTGACGCGTACCATACCTCGTTAGAAATATCTATCCGAGGACTACAAATTTGGAATGAGAAACATTGGTCAATGGACCCATGTTGCTCTCTGTTTTCCCAAAAAACGTCGTTTAGGGCCTCAAAACGGCTCCGGAAGTTCATGACCCGAAAAAATGCTAAAAATAGTAAACTGTGCCGAAACTGAAAAACTGAAAGAGATAATGGTGGAGCCCCAAGTAGAATAAGCGGGTGACCACCAATATCTACCTGGATCAAGATCTCACCCTGACCCAAACCCTCCTACTATAATTGATGACCCAAAAATAATCTTATTAAGAAAAACTTCTAGGACTGAAGATTCAAATATTGTTAAACCAATTCACAAAGCAAGTTCTTTTCCTGAAAACCTTTCATCCTTGCAAGCCTTACCCAATTTGACTTACACCATAGAAGAAACCTATTCAGGACTAAGTCTCAAAGTTGGATAGAATAGACAGACCTTGAGCCTACAAGATTATAGCAGAGTCCTAATAGAGAAGCCTCTCCTTCCACTCCTCCTGATTTTCAGCTTCTCCAACACTTTGACTCCTTCCATTCCAAATCTGCTCAAAATCAGCTAGCCGGTCCAGGTACATCTGCTACCCCCACTCATACATCCACTGTGCAAACCACTCCATTTCATCCTCCACCTCCACTCATAAACCCTCCTCTTTTAAATCCTTCTTAGATTCCATTACCTCCCATCATGGCAGCATGGTATGCCCCCCTGGTACTACCACAAAATTTACTACCTATACCATAGGACTATCAATCTAAAATCCTTCACTTTAATGGGAATGATTCTACAACTGACCAAGAACATGTAAACAAGATGAATGATGCATTTGAATATCAGGAAATAGAATAGGAAACTATAAAAATGAGAATGTTTGCCCAAATTTTAGGGGGAGAAGCAAATAAATGGTTCAAGAACTTAACTCCTAATAGCATACATGATCTCCCTTCCCTTTATCAAACATTCATAAGTAAGTCAGAGACTAAGAAAAATCCTCTTCAAATCCTATTAAAGTATGATAACCTTAAGAGAAATGTTGGGGAAAGTGTCGAAGACTACTGAACTATGTTCAATAGTGTTTACAATGCATTCCCTCCCCACATGAAACCCCTACAAGGTCTAGCCCTAGTAAATTTTCTGGATGGATTTGATCTCGACATGGATTACCACTTGAGAGAAAGAGATCCCCTCACCTTAGAAGACATGGAAAGTGGAGCAATAAGTGTAGAAGCCAATATAATTTCTAAAATGGCTAGGATGAGAGCGGAGAAGAAGGTTACATACAAAGAGGAAACTATGGCCTCTACATTTGATGTTAAAATTGACAATCTAGTTAGGGTAATGGAAAGGATGATGGAGAGAATCAACTTGAATGAAAGAGCACCCCCTAGGGAAAACCAAGCAAACCCTCAAAACAGAAATAAAAACCAAAACATCAGAAGAGACCCTCCTCAAATCAGACAAAGATAAAATGACCAGCAAATCAGGCTTCCTTTCCAAGAAAACTATGTACATGAAGAAGAGAGAGACTGAGGAGCCAGGAGAAAACTATGTAAATCTAATAGGCTCTGATAGTGAGGATGTTGTTTTTCTCATAGAAGAAGAGCAAGGTATTTTTTCCTCAAACCAAGCTGAAAAAACATATGAGGATTCTGAAGACTACAAAATAGGGTTTGAAAATGCTATCATGGAGGTTCATAGGCAGTATGACCTCAGAAGTAGGAAAACCCAAGACATCCCCAAGAGGAACAAACTAGAAATTTCTGCTAGGAATACCCTTGAAAACACTTCTAAAAATACAACATAATGGCTAAGAATCCTGATGAAAGATGAAAGAAAAAAAAAAATCAGCCAACATGATGGTGACCAAAGCTGCCCTAGTACATCAACTAGTGGCCCTGAAAAAGCTGCCTTAACTGAGATTCCAAATAAAACTCAACAAGCTAAAGCTGCTGAAAAGACCATGTATGATAAAGCTAATCTAACTCTGCCAAGAACACAAACACCATTCCGTATCGAGAGTGAAATTGCCAAAATCAAAATAGCCATACCGCTTCCTAAATTAGTGACTCAAGATGTATATAGGTCTCAAGTTTTGAGGGCTTTAAACATAGGAAGTGACATTGATACTCTAAATCTGACTAATGATAAGCCAGAGTTGTTGTTTGGACTAGAGGTAGAGGGAAAGTTCCAAGAGAGAGTTGTCCCTCCATTCTATGTCAGTTTGAACATTCATGACAAAAACTTACACAATGACATGCTAGACTCTGGTGCTTCACATAACCTCATGCCAAAAGCAGTGACAAAAATATTAGGCCTCGAAATAACCAGACCATACAAAGATTTGTACTCTTTTGATTCAAGTAGAGTTAAATTTCCGGGTCTAATCAAAAATCTATGTGCCAATCTAGCACAAATACCAGCTAAGAGCCTAGTCATGGATATTGTAGTGGCTAACATTCCCCCGAATTATGGCATGCTTTTATCTAGATCATGGGGATCCAAACTCCAAGGAACGCTCCAAATGGACATGACATATTCTACCATTCTAGTCTTTAACCAAACAGGAATACTGTACAGAGAATCTTACATGAAATACATGGTAAGCAGCCAAGATAAGCCAAACAACACCCCTCTTTATTCTATCCATTCAGAACTTGATTCATTTATTTTGTACAATGAAGATGACATTAATGAAAAAGTGGCTGAAAAAGAGGAAGTGATAGACTTGTCAGAACAGTCAAACCAAACACGAAATGAAGAACATAACAGCTAAAACCCTAGCAGCCATGAACAATGACACAATGGCGAATCTAAACTTGAAACACTTTGGAACATGAGCTTTGATGGCTCTTGTGGCAAAGCTGGTTTAGGAGAAGGTGTTTAGATACACAACACTAGTGAAGGTCACTCTTATAGGCTATATTTTCAATGTACAAACAATATTGTAGAGTATGAAGCTCTTCTCTTAGGATTACAATGGCTTAAAAACATAGGAGCTAAGAGAATTTCTGTTCAAGGAGATTCCAAGTTGATCATTAGGTCAGCCAAAAATCCTAGGCTAAGAGAATATAGAAATGTTGCCTTAGACCTCCTAAAAAAAATTGAAAAATATGAACTTACCTCTGTCCCAAGAACTCAAAACATCCTTGCCAATGAACTAGCCTTTGCTATCAGCACTTGCCAACTGCCTCATGCAAATGAACAATACACAGTAAAGGTCAAAATCAGACCAACAATACCTAATAACATAGATTATTGGCAAGGTGTTTGAAGGGGAAAAACATATTGAAGACTTCCTGCAGTCAAAAAATGAATTTTAAATGCCAAAACCAATCTTAGATAATGAAGAGGACTACTCTAATGAGGAACAAAAATACAAAACAGAACCACATTATACTGTTGATGTAAATATGCTAGAACACCATCATGAGACAAAATTATGTGGGGATTTGGATCAAAAAGACCTTGAGGTATTGCAATGCAAAGAAAATCTATTGCTAAGAGGACTTGCCCCCTTAGAAGAATTGTTTGATTTCAATGATGTTGCTAGGAAGCCTAAAATGGAATCCACTGAAGCCGATGTAAAAGAATGCAACATAGGCAGTGAGAAAGAACCTAAAATGATAAAGTTGTCCAAAACACTACCAAATCTTATAAAACAGAAATACATTGAGCTTTTCAAGGAGTTTAAGGATGTGTTTTCATGGGGTTCTGAGGACTTGAAGTCCTATGACACAAACATCATTCAACACAAGATTCCTCTCAAGGAAAACTAGAAACCATTCAAGCAGAAATTGCGTAGGATAAACCCTATCCTAATGCCTCTAGTTGAGAAAGAAATTAAAAATATGCATGATGCTGAAATAATAGCCCCACTTAGGTACTCATAATGGGTTTCAAATCTTTTGTAAGTGAGGAAGAAAACAGGGGAAATTAGACTAAGCATAGACTTCAGAAATTTAAACAAAGCCTCCCTGAAAGACAACTACCCTTTACCTAAGATGGATTATATACTGCAAAGGGTAGTAGGCTCTAAAATAATATCTTTGCTTGATGGTTTTTCTAGTTATAATCAGGTGCTAGTACTTCCAATTGATCAACACCAAACAACCTTCACTACACCTTGGGGAACCTTCATGTATGTCAAAATGCCTTTTGGGTTAATGAATGTCGGGGCCACTTTTCAAAGAGCCATGGACATTTATTTTTCTGAAGAAATAGGCTACTTCATTGTGATATACCTTGATGACAACACTGTTTACTCAAAAACCGATGAAGAACACCTAGCTCACTTAAGAAAAGTCTTTGAAAAGTGTAGAAAGTATGGTTTATCCTTGAATCCCAAGAAAATCTATTTGGTCTTCAAGAAGGAAAACTTTTAGGCAACATCATATCTGAAGAAGAGATCAAGATAGACCCAAAGAGGATTGAGAGAATATTGCATATTATTCACCCTAGAAACATCAAAGAGCTGCAATCTTTCATTATAAAAATAAACTTCTTAATAAGGTTCATACCAAACCTTGCAGAACTCCTAAGAAACATTAAAAACATGCTGAGAAAAGAAATAGGAGTCAAATGGAACATAGAAGCAAATCAATCCTTTGAACTGGTAAAACAAGCACTTACCCAAACACTAGTTCTAATCAGCCCTGACTTTACCAAGGATTTCTTCATCTTCTCATTTGCATCAGAACACACAATTGCTGCAGTATTGCTACAAAAGAACATAATGGGACAAGAACATCCCATAACTTTCTTCAGCATGGATTTAAGAGATGCACCTTTGAAATATAACATCATGGAGAAACAAGATTTTTCCTTAATCAAAGCCTTAAAATATTTTAGAGTTTACATTTTGCATTCACATGTCAATGCTTTTGTTCCTCATGCAGTTGTTAAGGACATACTAACTCAGGATCTTGATGGTAAAAGAGGTAAGTGTATTTCTGTCATATTAGAGTATGATCTAGAAATCAAGCCCACCGAGCTAATCAAAGGGAAAGGACTATCCAAATTGATGCCTAAAGCAAACTTTCAAGCATTAGTCATAAACATGATACATTCCTTGTATGAACAAGAGGAGTTGGTGACTCCACCTATTGAAGAAGCATTTCTTGTAGAAATTTCTTGTTTCCCACCCCGGTTTTCAGTTTCACCTTATTTCTCCAAATAGTTAAATGCCCTTTCCCATATCCTTACATTCAACAAACTGGAAAATAAATTTTTGCTGAAAACACAAATTCTGGAAAATTTACAGAATGCTGGAAAATGCAGAAATAAAAATCAGGAAGCTCAAAACAGTGATTCACACATTTTAACATAGATATTTTTGGTCAACATGACCCTGGAAAACCCCCCTACAACTCTTGGGGAAAACCAGTTCGAAAGCTTCTCTTTTATTTTCTGAATATTTATTTTTACAGTGAAACATCAAAAACTCAAAAAAAAAATTCCAAGAACCAATTTACAGACTTATCTCGATTTCCGTGCTTGCACACTGCCTCGGAAATTGTGCCAAATCAGCAACAACAGAAAACATAAAATTTACAACACCTTAGGATAGCATTAAATGTTGTACGGCCACCTCGAGAAGCGTGCCATAACAACTGTACTTTTATGTACGTACTGTACATGTTTTCTACAGCAACCTCTCTCAAAATTCGTGCCAAAAAATAGAGTTGTAGATGTTGTCCTCTTCCTCGATTTTTGTGCCAGAAATGATAGCCACCCTCTTCCTTGAAAAATGTGCCTGAGTTTTGTGCCTTTGAGTGCGTGCTTGCTGCTGTACCCTCTTCCTTGATTTTTGTGCCTCCTCACTTGGAAACACTGCCTCTCCTTTGTTGTATGGATTTTCTGCCTCAGTATGTGTGCCAATAAATGTTGTTGTACCTTTGTTGAAATCTCTTCACTGCTGCCCTCCTTCTTCTCACTGCTCAGAAAATCTCCAGCTCTCCTTCTCTCCTTCTCCCAATCTGCTCATGAAATAATGAATGACCTTTCCCTCCTTTTCCTCCTTTAACCTAACCCTAAGTGACTTTTGGGGAATCCCTAAATCCAATGGCTGAAATAGATTGAGATCTAGGGCTGAGATTAAATGTTCATTTAAATCTCACTTTCTATTTTTTAATTCACCTCACTTTAATAAAGACCCACTTAGTCATTTATTTCCAAAGTCACTTTTCCTTTCTAATTTTACATTGACTTTATTAAAGTCATTCTAAAATTAGACTTTAGTAACTTTATCACTTAAAGTCACTTTTAAATTAGACTTTAGTAACTTTATCACTTATAGTCACTTTTAAATTAGATTCGACTTTATAAAAATTATAGTCACTTTAGGAGAAAAAATAAATTCTTTTGGACACTTTTCCCTAGGCCAAAGATCAAAGCCTTAGGGAACCACCTGTCCTTCGGTAACCAAATTTCAACACTCCCTCTTGCTGAGGAAGGTGTTCCTCACCACACCCATCTTGTCTCTGAAGTAGACATGCTTGCCCCGTGGTAAGGCTTTGGTAAGAATATCTGCAACCTGCTCATCAGTGGGAATATACTCAAGCTTCACAGCTCCTTCTGAACATAGTCTCTGATGAAATGATATTTGATCCCGATATGCTTTGACCTGTCATGAAATACTGGATTCTCCGTGAGTTTAATGCAACTCTGATTATCACAGTAAATCACTGAAGGTCTCAACGGTTGACCAAATAAGCCAAACAACATCTTGCGAAGCCAGATGGCCTCACAACTAGCTAGACTAGTTGCCATATACTCTGCTTCCGCTAAACTCAATGCTACTGACTGCTGCTTCCGGCTGAACCACGACACCACTGCCGAACCCAACGCAAAACAACACCCTGAAGTGCTCTTCCTATCAGAAGCACAACCTGCCCAATCAGAATCAGTGTAACCTGCCAATCTCACTCCATCCCCCTGCCTGTAGTCCGGACCATAATCCACTGTCCCCTGCAAGTATCGCAAAATGTGTTTTGCAGCCACCGAGTGAACCTTCCTAGGCTCACACATAAACTGACTCATCGTGTTGACTGCAAAACAAATATCTGGTCTAGTGTTGACCAAATACATCAAGGAACCAATCAGCTGTCTGTACAATGTGGGATTCACCAACTCGGAATCCGAAGCATGAAGCTTCTTCCAGTTGGTGATCATCGGTGTCGACATGGATTTACAATCCTCCATGTGGAATCTGCCAAGGATGTCCACAATATACTTCCCCTGTCCCAAGAAGAAATGCCCCTCCTCCTGCCACACCTCCAAACCCAAAAAGTAATGCATCAAGCCGATGTCCTTCATCTCAAACTCTGCCGCAAGATCTCTCTTGCAGTGCTCTATGAGTCTCTCTGCACCTGTAATGACCAAGTCATCCACATACAGCACCAGAATGAGAGGCTCCTCAACTATCACAATATAGTAAAGGTTCGGATCTGCCTCACTCTTTGTGAAACCCATCTTCTGCAAGTAAGTATCTATCCTGGAGTACCAAGCTCTGGGAGCTTGCTTCATGCCATAAAGGGCCTTCTTCAGTCTGCACACATGGGACTCCTTCCCATGCACCTCAAAGCCCTGTGGCTGCTCAATGTACACCTCCTCCTGTATGAAGCCATTGAGAAATGCGGTCTTCACATCCATCTGGTGGATCTTCTAACCCATCTCTGCTGCTATCGATATAATGGAGCGGATCGAAGTATATCGAGCCACGGGAGCGAAGGTCTCCTCATAATCAACTCCCTCTACCTGGGAGAACCCTTTAGCCACAAACCTCGCTTTGAATTTCTCAATGCTGCCATCTGCAGCATGCTTTACCTTGTAAAGCCATCTGGAAGTAACCACGGATTTGCCCTCAGGCCTCGGCACCACCTCCCAAACATCATTCTTCATGATAGAGGAATACTCCTCCTGCATGGCCTCTCTCCAGACCTGCTGGCTAGCTGCCTCCTCATAGCTAGAAGGCTCAGAGTCAAGGATGCTGGTAGCCATTGCCATATAGCTACAAAACCTCTCAGGTGGTTTGCTCTCTCTGACCAGCCTCTTAGGCCCAGCAACGGATGTGGCCTCTCTCAAGGTGTCCTGAAGCCACTTGGGCTTCCTCTTCCCTGAGCATACTTCTCCCATTGGAGAATGAAACTCCTCCTCCTCATCATCATCAGGAGCCTGAACTCCTGACTGTCTGTCTGTTGTCCTCCTGCCTGCACCTGAACCTGTAGATGCTGAGGTACCGTGTGCACTGTCCATTAGTGGACTCCCTAGTGAGCTGCTCTATGGACTACTCTGCATGCTGCACGAAGCATCACCCCTCTAACTCCGTGAGCCACTGCTCACTGACGGACCTGACATCGTCATAGATGTACCTCCGGATCCTCCTAATCCCTGCCCATTGGATCCCTGCGACTGACTCAACTGCTGCTAAGGGTCTGGCTGACCCAGATACTCTAACTCTTGTGACCTCCTAAAGGCCCTATCCTCCTCAAACTTCACATCCCGCCTAACAACAACTTTCCTCTGTGCAGGAATGTAAATCCGAAAGGCCTTTGAGGTCTCACTATAGCCCACAAAAATACCCTTCTCTGTGGTGGGTTCTAGTTTGGTCCTCTTCTCCTTGGGTATGTAGGAGTATGTGATACACCCAAAGATACGAAGATGACCAATATCAGGCTTCTTCCCAGAGAAAGCCTCCTCCGGAGTCATGTGCCCCAAGGCACGATGCAGACTCCTATTCTACAAATAAATAGCTGTGTTGCAGGCCTCTGCCCACAAAAACAATGGCAACCCCTTATCATGTAACATGGCTTTGGCAGCCCTTCCGATGGATCTGTTCTTCCTCTCCACAACCCCGTTCTGCTGGGGGTTGTAAGGAACAGTGAACTCCCATTGAACTCCCAGGTAAAAGAGGTAATTGTATTTCTGTCATATTAGAGTATGATCTAGAAATCAAGCCCACCGAGCTAATCAAAGGGAAAGGACTATCCAAACTCATGCCTAAAGCAAATTTTCAAGCATTAGTCATAAACATGATACATTCCTTGGATGAACAAGAGGAGTTGGCGACTCCACCTATTGAAGAAGCATTTCTTGTAGAAATTTCTTGTTTCCCACCCCGGTTTTCAGTTTCACCTTATTTCTCCAAATAGTTAAATTCCCTTTCCCATATCCTTACATTCAAAAAATTGGAAAATAATTTTTTGCTGAAAACACAAATTCTGGAAAATTTACAGAATGCTGGAAAATGCAGAAATAAAAATCAGCAAGCTCAAAACAGTGATTCACACATTTTAGCACAGATATTTTTGGTCAACATGACCCTGGAAAAACCCCCTACAACTCTTGGGAAAAACCAGTTCAAAAGCTTCTCTTTTATTTTCTAAATATTGCGTTTTACAGTGAAATAGGAAAAACTCAAAAAGAAATTCCAGCAACCAATTTACAGACTTATCTCGATTTCCGTGCTTGCACACTGCCTCAAAAATTGTGCCAAATCAGCAACAACAAAAAACAAAAAATTTACAACACCTTAGGACAGCATTAAATGTTGTACAACCACCTCAAGAAGCGTGCCAAAATAGCCGTAATTTGCTGTACGGACTGTACATATTTTGTACAGCAACCTCTCTCAAAATCTGTGCCAAAAAATAGAGTTGTAGATGTTGTCCTCTTCCTCGGTTTTTGTGCCAGAAATGACAGCCACCCTCTTCCTTGAAAAATGTGCCTGATTTTTGTGCCTTGGAGTGTGTGCTTGCTGTTGTACCCTCTTCCTCGATTTCTGTGCCTCCTCACTTGGAAACACTGCCTCTCCTTTGCTGTATGGATTTTCTGCCTCGGTATGTGTGCCAATAAACACTATTGTACCTTTGCTGGAATCTCTTCACTGCTACCCTCCTTATTCTCACTGCTCAGAAAAATCTCCAGCTCTCCTTCTCTCCTTCTCCCAATCTGCTCATGAAAGAATGAATGACCTTTTCCCTCCTTTTCCTCCTTTAACCTAACCCTAAGTGACTTTTGGGGAATCCCTAAATCCGATGGCTGAAATAGATTGAGATCTAGGGCTGAGATTAAATACTCATTTAAATCTCACTTTCTATTTTTTAATTCACCCCACTTTAATAAAGACCCACTTAGTCATTTATTTCCAAAGTCACTTTTCCTTTCTAATTTTACATTGGCTTTATTAAAGTCACTTTAAAATTAGACTTTAGTAACTTTATCACTTAAAGTCACTTTTAAATTAGACTTTAGTAACTTTATCACTTAAAGTCACTTTTAAATTAGATTTGACTTTATAAAAATTATAAAGTCACTTTAGGAGAAAAATTAAATTCTTTTGAACACTTTTCCCTAGGCCAAAGATCAAAGCCTTAGGGAACCACCTGTCCTCCGGTAACCAAATTTCAACACTCCCTCTTACCGAGGAAGGTATTCCTCACCACACCCATCTTGTCTCTGAAGTAGACATGCTTGCCCCGTGGTAAGGCTTTGGTAATAATATCTGCAACGTGCTCATCAGTGGGAATATACTCAAGCTTCACAGCTCCTTTCTGAACATAGTCTCTGATGAAATGATATTTGATCCCGATATGGTTTGACCTGTCATGAAATTCTGGATTCTCCGTGAGTTTAATGCAACTCTGATTATCACAGTAAATCACTGAAGGTCTCAACGGCTGACCAAATAAGCCAAACAACATCTTACGAAGCCAGATGGCCTCACAACTAGCTAGACTGGCTGCCATATACTCTGCTTCCACTCAACTCAATGCTACTGACTGCTGCTTTCGGCTGAACCATGAAACCACTGCCGAACCCAACCCAAAACAACACCCTGAAGTGCTCTTCCTATCAGAAGCACAACTTGCCCAATCAGAATCAGTGTAACCTGCCAATCTCACTCCATCCCCCTGCCTGTAGTCCAGACCATAATCCACTGTCCCCTGCAAGTACCGCAAAATGTGTTTTGCAGCCACCCAGTGAACCTTCCTAGGCTCACACATAAACTGACTCATCGTGTTGACTCAATTGCTGCTGAGGGTCTGGCTTAGCCAGATACTCTAACTCCCGTGACCTACTAAAGGCCCTATCCTCCTCGAACTTCACATCCCGCCTGACAACAACTTTCCTCTATGCAGGAATGTAAATCCGAAAGGCCTTTGAGGTCTCACTGTAGCCCACAAAGATACCCTTCTCTGCGGTGGGCTCTAGTTTGGTCCTCTTCTCCTTGGGTATGTAGGAGTATGTGATACACCCAAAGATACGAAGATGACCAATATCAGGCTTCTTCCCAGAAAAAGCCTCCTCCAGAGTCATGTGCCCCAAGGCACAATGCAGATTCATGTTCTGCAAATAAATAGTTGTGTTGCAGGCCTCTGCCCACAAAAGCAATGGCAACCCCTGATCATGTAACATGGATTTGGCAGCCCCTCCGATGGATCTGTTCTTCCTCTCCGCAACCCCGTTATGCTGGGGGTTGTAAGGAACAGTGAAATCCCATTGAACTCCCAGGTAAAAGAGGTAAGTGTATTTCTGTCATATTAGAGTATGATCTAGAAATCAAGCCCACCGAGCTAATCAAAGGGAAAGGACTATCCAAACTGATGCCTAAAGCAAACTTTCAAGCATTAGTCATAAACATGATACATTCCTTGGATGAACAAGAGCAGTTGGCGACTCCACCTATTGAAGAAGCATTTCTTGTAGAAATTTCTTGTTTCCCACTCTGGTTTTCAGTTTCACCTTATTTCTCCAAATAGTTAAATGCCCTTTCCCATATCCTTACATTCAACAAACTGCAAAATAAATTTTTGCTGAAAACACAAATTCTGGAAAATTTACAGAATGCTGGAAAATGCAGAAATAAAAATCAGTAAGCTCAAAACAGTCATTCACACATTTTAACACAGATATTTTTGGTCAACATGACCCTAGAAAAACCCCCTACAACTCTTGGGGAAAACCAGTTCGAAAGCTTCTCTTTTATTTTCTGAATATTTCTTTTTACAATGAAACAGGAAAAACTCAAAAAAAAAATTTCAGCAACCAATTTACAGACTTATCTCAATTTCCGTGCTTGCACACCACCTTGGAAATTGTGCCAAATCAGCAACAACAGAAAACATAAAATTTAAAACACCTTAGGACAGCATTAAATGCTGTACGGCCACGTCGGGAAGCGTGTTGGAACATCCGTACTTTGTTGTATGGACTGTACATATTTTGTACAGCAACCTCTCTCGAAATCCGTGCCAAAAAATAGAGTTGTAGTTGTTTTCTTCTTCCTTGATTTTTGTGCCAGAAATGATAGCCACCCTATTCCTTGAAAAATGTGCCTGATTTTTGTGCCTTGGAGTGCGTGCTTGCTGTTGTACCCTCTTCCTCGATTTCTGTGCCTCCTCACTTGGAAACATTGCCTCTCCTTTGCTGTACGGATTTTCTGCCTCGGTATGTGTGCCAATAAATGTTGTTGTACCTTTGCTGAAATCTCTTCACTGCTGCCCTCCTTCTTCTCACTATTCAGAAAAATCTCCAGCTCTCCTTCTCTCCTTCTCCCAATCTACTCATGAAAGAATGAATGACCTTTTCCCTCATTTTCTTCCTTTAACCTAACCCTAAGTGACTTTTGGGGAATCCCTAAATCCAATCGCTGAAATAGATTGAGATCTAGGGTTGAGATTAAATGCTCATTTAAATCTCACTTTCTATTTTTTAATTCACCCCACTTTAATAAAGACCCACTTAGTCATTTATTTTCAAAATCACTTTTCCTTTCTAATTTTACATTGACCTTATTAAAGTAACTTTAAAATTAGACTTTAGTAACTTTATCACTTAAAGTCACTTTTAAATTAGACTTTAGTAAATTTATCACTTAAAGTCACTTTTAAATTAGATTTGACTTTATAAAAATTATAAAGTCACTTTAGGAGAAAAATTAAATTCTTTTGGACACTTTTCCCTAGGCCAAAGATCAAAGCCTTAGGGAACCACCTGTCCTCCGGTACCAAATTTCAACACTCCCTATTACCGAGGAAGGTGTTCCTCACCACACCCATCTTGTCTCTGAAGTAGACATGCTTGCCCCGTGGTAAGGCTTTGGTAAGAATATCTGCAACCTGCTCATCAGTGGGAATATACTCAAGCTTCACAGCTCCTTTCTGAACATAGTCTCTGATGAAATGATATTTGATCCCGATATGCTTTGACCTGTCATGAAATACTAGATTCTCCGTGAGTTTAATGCAACTCTGATTATCACAGTAAATCACTGAAGGTCTCAACAGCTGACCAAATAAGCCAAACAACATCTTGCGAAGCCAGATGGCCTCACAACTAGCTAGACTGGCTGCCATATACTCTGCTTCCGCTGAACTCAATGCTACTGACTGCTGCTTTCGGCTGAACCATGACACAACTGCCGAACCCAACCCAAAACAGCACCCAGAAGTGCTCTTCCTATCAGAAGCACAACCTGCCCAATCAGAATCAGTGTAACCTGCCAATCTCACTCCATCCCCCTGCCTGTAGTCCAGACCATAATCCACTGTCCCTTGCAAGTACCGCAAAATGTGTTTTGCAGCCACCCAGTGAACCTTCCTAGGCTCACACATAAACTGACTCATCGTGTTGACTGCAAAACAAATATCTGGTCTAGTGTTGACCAAATACATCAAGGAACCAATCATCTGTCTGTACAATGTGGGATCCACCAACTTGGAATCCGAAGCATGAAGCTTCTTCTAGTTGGTGATCATCGGTGTCGACATGGGTTTACAATCCTCCATGGGAATCTGCCAAAGATGTCCACAATATACTTCCCCTGTCCCAGGAAGAAATGCCCCTCCTCCTGCCACACCTCCAAACCCAAAAAGTAATGCATCAAGCTGATGTCCTTCATCTCAAACTCCGCCGCAAGATCTCTCTTGTAGTGCTCTATGAGTCTCTCTGCACCTGTAATGACCAAGTCATCCACATACAGCACCATAATGAGAGGCTCCTCACCTATCACAATATAGTAAAGGTTCAGATCTGCCTCACTCTTTGTGAAACCCATCTTCTGCAAGTATGTATCTATCCTGGAGTACCAAGCTCTAGGAGCTTGCTTCAGGCCATAAAGGGCCTTCTTCAATCTGCACACATGGGACTCCTTCCCATGCACCTCAAAGCCCTGTGGCTGCTCAATGTACACCTCCTCCTGTATGAAGCCATTGAGAAATGCGGTGTTCACATCCATCTGGTGGATCTTCCAACCCATCTCTGCTGCTATCGATATAATGGAGCGGATCGAAGTATATCGAGCCACGGGAGTGAAGGTCTCCTCATAATCAACTCCCTCTACCTGGGAGAACCCTCGAGCCACAAACCTCGCTTTGAATTTCTCAATGCTGCCATCTGCAGCATGCTTTACCTTGTAAGGCCATCTGGAAGTAACCACGGATTTGCCCTCGGGCCTCGGCACCACCTCCCAAACATCATTCTTCATGATAGAAGAATACTCCTCCTACATGGCCTCTCTCCAGACCTCCTGGCTAGCTGCCTCCTCATAGCTAGAAGGCTCAGAGTCAAGGATGCTGGTAGCCATTGCCATATAGCTACAAAACCTCTCAGGTGGTCTGCTCTCTCTGACCGGCCTCTTAGGCCCAGTAACAGATGTGGCCTTTCTCAAGGTGTCTTGAAGCCACTTGGGCTTCCTCTTCCATGAGCATACTTCTCCCATTGGAGAATGAAACTCCTCCTCCTCATCATCATTAGGAGCCTGAACTCTTGACTGTCTATCTGCTGTCCTCCTGCCTTCACCTGAAACTGTAGATGCTGAGGTACCGTGTGCACTGTCCATCAGTGGACTCCCTAGTCAACTGCTCTGTGGACTGCTCTGCATGCTGCCCGAAGCATCAACCCTCTAACTCCGTGAGCCACTACTCACTGACTGACCTGACATCGTCATAGATGTACCTCCGAATCCTCCTGATCCCTGCCCACTGGATCCCTGCGACTGACTCAACTGCTGCTGAGGGTCTGGCTGATCCAGATACTCTAACTCTCGTGACCTCCTAAAGGCCCTGTCCTCCTCGAACTTCACATCCCGCCTGACAACAACTTTCCTCTGTGCAGGAATGTAAATTCGAAAGGCCTTTGAGGTCTCACTGTAGCCCACAAAGATACCCTTCTCTGTGGTGGGCTCTAGTTTGGTCCTCTTCTCCTTGGGTATGTAGGAGTATGTGATACACCCAAAGATACGAAGATGACCCATATCAGGCTTCTTCCCAGAAAAAGCCTCCTCCAGGGTCATGTGCCCCAAGGCACGATGCGGACTCCTGTTCTGCAAATAAACAACTGTGTTGCAGGCCTCTGCCCACAAAAACAATGGCAACCCCTGATCATGTAACATGGCTTTGGCAGCCCCTCCGATGGATCTGTTCTTCCTCTCGCCTTGAATTCTGTGGGGTTGCTTGAAACGATGAACTCCATTGAACTCCCAGGTAAAAGAGGTAAGTGTGTTTAAATGTATTAGGTATGATCAGAAATCAAGCCCAGAGGCAATCGCGCATCATATAATAGACCAAGCGATGCCTAAAATGACGTGACTTTGACATTGATCTGTTGGCATGACCGAAAGAGGGATGAACGAGAGGGTTGAGCGGCAAACCTATTGAGAACAAAATTTCTTGTAGGGAATTTCTTTGTTCCCACCATTCTGATTTCCTTATTTCTCCAAATAGTTAAATGCCTTTTCCCATATCCTTACCTTCAACAAATTGGAAAATAAATTTTTGCTGAAAACAAAAATTCTGGAAAATTTACAGAATGCTGGAAAATGCAAAAATAAAAATCAGCAAATCCATGATTCACACATTTTAACACAGATATTTTTGGTCAACATGACCCTGGAAAAACCCCCTACAACTCTTGGGGAAAACCAGTTCGAAAGCTTCTCTTTTATTTTCTGAATATTGCTTTTTACAGTGAAACAGGAAAAATTCAGAAAAAAAATTCCAACAACCAATTTACAGACTTATCTCGATTTCCATGCTTGCACACCTCCTCAGAAATTGTGCCAAATCAGTAACAACAGAAAACAAAAAATTTACAGCAACTTAGGACAGTATTAAATGATGTATGGCCACCTCGAGAAGCATGCTTGAACAACCGTACTTTTATGTACGGACTGTACATATTTTGTACAGCAACCTCTCTCGAAATCTGTGCCAAAACAAAGTTGTAGCTGTTGTCCTCTTCCTCGATTTTTGTGTCAGAAATGACAGCCACCCTCTTCCTTGAAAAATGTGCCTTATTTTTGTGCCTTGGAGTGCGTGCTTGCTGTTGTACCCTCTTCCTCGATTTCTGTGCCTCCTCACTTGGAAACACTGCCTCTCCTTTGCTGTATGGATTTTTTGCCTCGGTATGTGTGCCAATAAATGCTGATGTACCTTTGTTGAAATCTCTTCACTGCTGCCCTCCTTCTTCTCACTACTCAGAAAAATCTCCAGCTCTCCTTCTCTCCTTCTCCCAATCTGCTCATGAAAGAATGAATGACATTTTCCCTCCTTTTCCTCCTTTAACCTAACCCTAAGTGAATTTTGGGAAATCCCTAAATCCAATGGCTGAAATAGATTGAGATCTAGGGCTGAGATTAAATGCTCATTTAAATCTCACTTTCTATTTTTTAATTCACCCCACTTTAATAAAGAGCCACTTATTCATTTATTTCCAAAGTCACTTTTCCTTTCTAATTTTACATTGACTTTATTAAAGTCACTTTAAAATTAGACTTTAGTAACTTTATAACTTAAAGTCACTTTAAAATTAGACTTTAGTAACTTTATCACTTAAAGTCAATTTTAAATTAGATTTGACTTTATAAAAATGATAAAGTCACTTTAGGAGAAAAATTAAATTCTTTTGGACACTTTTCCCTCGGCCAAAGATCAAAGCCTTAGGGAACCACCTGTCCTCCGGTAACCAAATTTCAACATTTCTGAACTCACTCTGATATGTTGACATATTATATGTGCTTTTTAATCTAAATGTTCCTCCTAATTTGTCTAAAACAAAGGCCAGATTCTTGAAACAAAAGGTTGTATATTTTTGCATCCCAGATAAAGCTTTATATTGGAAAAATTTTGTTGGTATCTTACTTAAATTTTTACTTGAAGATGATGCAGATAGAATCATGCATGAGTTTCATGAAGGAGAGTGGGGAGGTCATCTCTATTGGAAAACTACTGCCAACAAAATCCTTAGAGCTGGTTTCTATTGGCCCACTCTTTTCCCTGATATCCATAAGCTAGTAGTGACTTGCCATAAATGCCAAATCTTTGAGGGAAAGAGAAAACTATTGCCTTTGCCTTTACCCCCTATCAGTGTTGAAACTCCTTTTCAACATTGGGGTTTGGATTTCGTTGGAGAAATCCACCCTGCCTCCTCTACCCAACACAAATAGATCCTCACTGCAACTGACTATTTCACCAAATGGATAAAATCCATCCCTTCAAGGACTGTCACTAACTTGGTAATCATCAAATTCCTTGAAAATCATATCCTTTCCAAATTTGGCTGACCTAGAAAGATTATCACTGATAATGTTGCTGCATTTAAGTCCAAAAGAATGGTGGACTTCTGCCACAAGTATCACATTACATTAGGGCATTCTACAGCTTATTACCCTCAAGGTAATGGGTTGGTTGAGTCTTCTAACAAAATTTTGGTAAACATCATCAAGAAGTTGTTGGAAGAGAACAAAAAGTCATGGCACAGCAAATTAGTGCATGCACTATGGGTAGACAGATTAACAAGCAAGAAATCTATTAATATGTCTCCCTATCAACTAGTGTATGTCATGGATGTAGTTTTTCCAACATCCTTGGGAGTACCAGTGATGAAGCTTTTTCAAGAAGTACAATCAGAGGAAAATAATATACAAAGGAGGCTGAACCAAACCATTTAATTGAAACAATCAAGAGAAGAATTATATAATAGAACAAAAGAAGTGCAAGAGAGCATCAAGAAAATTTTTGATAAGAGGACCAAGGAAAATGATTGCTAGATTGGAGACAAAGTGCTGAAATGGGATTCAAGAAGAGAGGACAAAGGAAAGCATGGAAAATTTGAAAATATGTGGAAAGGTCCATACATCATCCATTCAGCAAGAGGTAACAATGCATTCTTCCTACAAGAAATGGATGGAACAGAGTTATATGCAGGTCCTGTCAATGGCAAGATGCTCAAGCACTATTTTTGTTGAAGTTCTTAGTTTATAGCTTTGTTCATTGTACATAACATTGCTTGAATAAAAGATCAAAAAAATGAAAACACAAAACAAAGAAAAGAAGAAAAAGAGGGCAGATAAAAAGAAGAGGTAAAGCCCCAAACCAAAAAAGAATATGTCTGAAAGTGTGCAAGTCCAAATGCCACTACTTTTGAAGAAAAGAAGGTCTTGTTAAGTCATACAACCTAACCATGATTGAGCATGTTTTAAATTTCTGCTGATAAGATAGAAAAATAAAATTTTCCAAATAGTTTAAACTTGGCTTATTAGTAGACTAGGTTAGGAAAAGATATTTTTTCCCAAAGCTCAAATCTGAACCAAAGTAAAAAAGAGAGGGATGAATAACAAATTCTATATTATAGCCCTCATATTTCTAGTTTTACTTGTACAAAAATCAAATCTGTGTGCAACTTGTCAAAATGCAATAGCTCATGACCAACCAAACTGCTCAACCTTGATTTGGTCATGTTTTAAATTTTATGTCAGTAGATTAGAGGATAAAAATATGTCAAACTGCTTAACCTTGATAGATAAGTAGATTAGGTAGAGAATAAAAAGGGCTCATTAGTATAATCTGAGCTCTTGGGAGTTAGAAGGGTAGACATAGATAGTTTTTTCATTCAAAAGAAAAGATGATGTTCAAGTTTTTCCAATCCAAATGCACCCAAATAAAGAGAAAATGTTAGGAAAATTATGTTGGGTAGGTAGAGTTGATATTGAAGCAATCATGTTTTTCAAATTGTAAGATCATAGCTTCAAGGAATAGCAACAAGATCAACATTGCTAAATGCAGAAAATCAATGAACATGTAAGGCACCTCATCTGCAAAATCAGAGATATAAAATCTGAGGTTCTTGACACCTCCTAACAGCAGCTGCCCTCCCCAAGTGGAGCCACTGTTAGTCATCAGTATTTTTCACTATCTTTAGATGACTATAGGATGTTTATAGATTTCTGAAAATAATATTCCTTAAATATCTTGAGTTTCAGAAATCTCACTGCCTTCATTATCCTTATATAAAAATTTTCACTATTCTATCAGTTTGCCATTTCATGGTCACCCTGTCACTCCTACAAACTCCTTATGAGCTTATGCCTCTCATTTCCATCCTCCTTCCCTGCCTATGACCTCATTGCCCCATTTTTCCCTTTTCAATAGACTCCATCCTCCATCTAGGGTTTCCTAGTGTTGACTCATTTCAATGTCCCTTTGGGCACAATAGGCTATAACAATACTCTGTTTTCACTTGAAAATCTCCAAGTCAGATGTAGCCAAAATCAGGTCAAGACCCTCCCACTAGGTGATTAGGCTTTTTTACATGTTTTAAGGTCATCGTTGGATGTTTCATGGCACTTCTTTTTCCTTTTATAGAATCTGGCTCAGATGTAATAGAATTGCAAGACATGGTTATTCAAGAAAGACCTAAAAAAATCCAAAGAATATTACCTTATCAGTTCAGAGTCTGCAAATGAGAAAAAGGGAAATAGTTCAACACTTCTGCAGGAGTTTTGAAATATTTATCAACTGAAGGTACTGATGAGGTAGACTATCTACTCCTGAATGAACACAACTTACATCAAAGGAAAGGGAAACCACTTGGTCTTGAAGAGAACTAGGGTTTTGAACTTGATGGTCCAGTTGAGTGCCAAAACAGTGATCACTTGCAGAAAATGACATGCAGGAAGCACACAAGGCCAAGCATTGAGAAGGTCTATCAGGATAGATTGACGAAATATGGAAGAAGGTAAGGTGAACTAGATAGAAATGAATGAACTTGAAAGGGCTATATATAACTTAGAATACAACACTGATGATTGCTGTAAATACTGTAGATAATTAGGGTTTTGAAGAAAGTGGCCAGAGAAGGTGGAAAAGATGAGTTGAGCTCCATGGTGGAAACAAGAGAAGATTTTGAAGATGCTGCTTTGTGTTTGAATCGCACAGGTGTTAAAATGAACATGTTAAGTCTCAATGATCAAAAGAAAAGCAAATTTCATCACTCCAGCAACCTACAAGAAAAAAGTGTAAAGAATATCAGTGAAAAAGGAAAAAAAAAAGGTTTCAAACATTAGAAAGTAGGTTTTTATAATTAAATCAAATTCCTCTTATCTATAAAATCGCATCTAACACTTCAAATGAATCATTGTTGCCTTGCAAAGCATTAGAAGTTTCAAGAAGAGGAGAAATTGTGAGTTTTCAAGCCGAATTTGGGCAAATTTGCTTGGCACTGCGCATTTAGCTTGGCGCTGTGTGCTTGGGACTAGGCATTGCGCCCCTGGCATTTCTCCTCCATTCATTTTCTGAAGGCATTACACGCCTGGAAGTGGGCAATGTGCCCTTGACAGAGCGCTGCGCTCTTGCTCGATAGGCTTTGTGCTAAAAACCCTCGGCGCTACGTGCTCAGAACTGGCCGCTTGTGTGCTTAGGTTTGGCACTACGCCCTCAGCCTTAGTGCTGTGAACTTGGACAGAAAGGGTTTCTAAATACTCCAACCACTCAAATCACTCCAAATTGCTTCCAAAATCTTGCTAAAGGTCCTCCAAGAAAATATTAAGGGGTAAGTACCTACCATAGCCCTATTTTTAAAGCTATTTGATGATTCTTAATTGAATGAAGTGAAACACTAAGAAGAAACCCTAATATCTAGCTTGAAATCACTGTTTTTCCATTGCTTCATCCTCATTTTATAAAATCAGTGATAAGGCAGGGAAATTACACTGTTTGAGGGTTGCCATTCATCTTGCTTGACACAACATCCTTTCTCATCATTCTCATTCATTCCATTCATTTGCAAAACTACCATTTCATGCCCTCCTTCATCTCATTTCACATCAGCCCTAGGGTTTTCAAAATAGTGTTTTCAACATGTATGAGGGAGAGGAAAATGGCAATGGTGTTGAGGCCCAAATGCCAATGTGGCATGATCACAAGGGAGGGAAGATAATCAGATTTGAACCCCTCAATACAAGAGAACTCATGACATCTCCCCTTACTGTTTCCTGCTTCAAACATGTAGGCTGCTTTGAATTTTGTGAGAAGGTGCAACAAGTACAAAATCACCCTGAGCTAACAAGACTTTTCATTATCAATTTGCATGAAAAAACAAGTTAATCTTGCTGGGGTTACCTTTGAGTTGTCTACAGATGCCATTGTAAATGCTACAGGAATACCAAGTGTGGGAGAAAGGTGGTTCAAGCAAGCAAACCTAGACATGAGTTACTTTGATCCATATCTAAAACCTAGGTATAAATATCACCACACTTTCCTTTATCACATCTTATTGATAGATATGCACCCATGATGAGGATAATCATGAAGTACTTCACATGTGAGGGAAGGTTTTCCCGTCTTTACTCATATCACATCCGACTTCTTATGCATTTCACCAGAGTGAGGATGCTGCATATACCATATTACCTTTTCCGAAGCATTGACAAAATGGCCTACATAGTGAAAAAGAGAGATTATCCTCAGCAAGTGCAGAACCTATTCCATCACTCACTCATCAAGATGGTTGTTATGCACCAACTACATCATAAGGGCATTCCATGGGAGACCTTCATTGCCAATGGGGTTTTTTCTGCTCTAGAAGGCTTTAGCCCGGGAAAGATAGAAAGAGATAGAATTGGCAGAGCAGCTCACTCCAAGTGAGCTGCTTGCCATGGAAATCAACTATGATAGAGAGTCTTGGATAGAGAGGGAAAAATTGCACCTAGAGGGTCAGCTAGAGAAGGCCAAGAGAGACATTGATATGAAAAAGAAGATGGCAAGACATTATGCCATGAGGAACAGTATTACAAGGGCCAAGCTCAAACAAGCCCTTGCAAATATTCATGCCCTAAATGAGGCAAAGTTGAAGGAAAAAGTGAATATCCTTGCTGATGTATCCCTCCAAGCATCCAAATCATGATCAGCAAGGTAAATTCCAAATTTTTTCACTTGGTGCACAATTTTGATTTTTGACAGTTGGCTAGCAGAAAAAAGGGCCAAAAGCGCAGTGCCACTGGTGTTGCGCTATTTTTTGGGGCACTCAAATGATAAATGGATTGAATCCTCATGTTCCTAATGCCAAAGACATCATCCTCATAAAATTTCAGGTCATTTAGAGCAAAATTGGTCCCTCAAAAGGGCCAAAACTGACCTAAAAAACACCTTTCTGCCCTCTTTTCAGCACTGGCGTTGCACCCTTAGAAGTCTTGTGAGAATGAATTTTTGACTAGGAAAATGGGCACCAATATAGAAATTAAAGGTAGATCTGGAAGCCAGATAGGATAGTCTTTCCAATGAGCTATCATGGAGCTCATTTGGACACTGGGAAGGCCTCCACAACTCAGCTGCAAAACAAGTGATTTTTCTAGTCTTGGTGCTACACCCTTAGCTTGGCACTGCGCCCTTATACCTTGGAGTTGCGCCCTTGCTAGGAGTTATTGAAAAATATCTTTTGAGGCCTTAAAGTCAAATTTTTCTCCAAATTAGTTCAAATAGTTATGTTAGAAGTTATTTTTGCCATAA
Source organism: Pinus albicaulis (assembly GCA_034641835.2). Taxonomy (NCBI): domain Eukaryota; kingdom Viridiplantae; phylum Streptophyta; class Pinopsida; order Pinales; family Pinaceae; genus Pinus; species Pinus albicaulis. Next base: position 205,565,925 of record CM076571.1, read on the forward strand.
ATGTGTTTAGATATTTTTCCTTGGACCTTGCATGGTCTCAAAGGTCAAAGTGACTTAAATGTGTAATTAATGACTTATAAAACCATAGGAAGGGTTTACTTCATCATTTTGCAGTTAAATATTGCATGTAAGCTTCATTATTTTGTTGGTTTATTGTTGAGCTCAATATACATATACTTGGAGTTGTGAAGAAATTGGCTTTGGAGCTTTGTGACTATTTTGAATTGAATGACAATGGAGCAAGCACATTCATAGGATTCATGAAATTTGTTGAATGGTGATGATGTTATTATCTTGCATTTATTTCCTTATGTTTTCCATGTTGTTTCATCTTTTCCCTTGCAATGGAACAAAAAATTTAGATTAAGATATGCTGTTGAGAGGCACCTTAAGTCTGTTTGTCCTCTATTGTTTTAATGTTTTCCTCTGCTAGGTCTGATTGAACAATTATTAATTTCTCTTTGATTCCACTTATGCTTTTTTTCTTGAAAATGATCTAATAGAGCCAAGCCAAAGAAGTTTATGGTATGCCCTATCCTTTGGTGTAGCTTAAAACATTTTTTTATGGCTTTTTCTTTGAAGTTTACTAATTAAGGTTTGGCTTAAAAATTTTATGGTTTGCCATGTCCTTTAGTCCATCTTGAATAGTCACTTTGAAGGTATTTCATGGTTTGATTAAGGAATTTAGGAGTTCCTTGCTCTTTAATCATTACTAACATGTTATCTTGAATGTTTTCTTTCTCTGAAGGAAATTAGCTAGATAATTTAGGAGTTATGTGCTCTCTAGGGTTTGCTGGATTGTTGTTTTAAAGTTTACATGGTGAAGCTAGGTCAAAGAAGTTTATGGTACGCCTTGTCCTTTGATTCTTTCTTAAACATAGTGATCTTAAGAACCCTTCTTGTTATGGTATATGTTAAAGGATTCTTAATTGCCCTTTAAACCTACTTAATTCACAACTTAATGTTCATTTCACACCCACCTAAGCTATTAAGATCCATTTGGCTTTGATAACCCTCCCTATGAAACACCCTTGATCTATTGTTGTACTTTTCAAGCCTTTCACAAACCCCATAGCCAAATGGTTTGAATCTCTCTTACTCTATCTGTTCTACTTAACAACCTACCCAACCAAACAAAACAAACAAAAAAACCTATCACTTTAACTAGCCTAAAATCAACATCCTAAATCAATCAAGTTACATATTCTATAGAAACATAGAGAGAGCCCTCTCTGAATTTAGGAAGTCTAGGTCCTAGGACTCCAAAGTTTCTTTGATCTTACCATTGTTCAATTTGGTCTTGCCAATCTGACAAATTACAAGGACCTAGCAGGTTTGTCGAAACTCGGAGGTGACAGTGTTATATACGCAGCAGATGCATTCTGTTGATATCATCCTTTTATGCTTTACGAAAGGGTGTTATTTCTTAAACTATGATAAATACTAAAAATTAAGTTGTTGGAAGGAAAAAAAAAACAAAAAACAAAAAAAAAACTAATTTAACTTGTTGAAAAGAAATGGCAGAAAGGAAACTAAACTAAAGTACTGAAAAGAAATGGCAGAGAGGGAACTAAACTAAATTGCAGAAAGAAAACTAATTTAAACCACACTTAACTTGGCCAAACGGCTAAATGCACTCTACTTATCCTATGGTCTATCTACCATGTTTCTATCCATGCAGTGAAGCTATCCATGAATTAATTATGATTGAAAAAGTGTTGATTTGTAGCTTGGAGGAAAAAAAAGGCTAAAGAGGCTAATGAAGGGCTTAACACATGAAACAAGGCTTAGAAGTGGAAAGAGGGGTTTAAACCTTATTAAAATTTTATTATAGATCAAAAATGCTTTAGAGTGAAATAATTTGAAAAGTGCGATGGTAAAGATACGATGGAGCAAAATTTATGAAGTGCGAATTGTGATGGGATAAAAGCTGTGACCTGCGAAATGCGATGGGAAAGAAATACGAAATGTGAAATGCGAAAAAAGAAAAGTTTGTGATCTCCGATATGCGATATCACAATATCACAATCGGTAAAAATATCAGTGGGTCTTAAAATAAAAAGGAAAATGATGCGAAGTGTGATTTGTGACAAGTGACGTGGCAGTGGGACCGGTGGTAGAGCGCGATTGCAATATCACAATCGGCAGATAGGAGCGGTAAGTCTTAAAAGACAAGGGAAAACGTTGTGATGAGCATTTTGTGATGTGGTAAAAGTTGTGAAGTGTGGAGTGCGATATTGCAATCGCAATATCACAAAGTTAGAGGGATAGGGGTAAGTCTTAAAAGAAAAAGGTAAAAGGTTTGAAGTGCAATATGCGATGCAGTGAATGACATGGTGGTGGGACCGGCGGCAGAGTGCGATCGCAATATCGCAATCGGAATTTGGAAGCAGTAAGTCTTAAAGAAAAAGGTAAAAAGTGCGAAGTGCGATATGCGATGTGGCGGATGATGTGGCGGTGGGACCGGTGGCAGAGTGCGATCGCAATATCACAATTGGTGTTTGAAAGTGGTAATTCTTAAAGAAAAAGGGGAAAGGTGTGAAGTGTGATTGCAATGCAAGAATTGTGGTAAGTCATAAGGGAAAAGGAAAAAGGTGCGACATGCGAAGTGCGATCTGCAATATGCGATATCGCAATATAGAAATCGGAAAAATGAGCGGTAAGTCTTAAAATGAACCAAATGAAAACTATGATATGCGATGAGTGAAGTATGGTAGCAGGGATTTCGAGAAGGAAAAGTGAAGGTCAAAATTTGATTGTTTTTCAAGAACTTTTGCGTTGAAATGAGTAAGGCAATTGTAACCAATAGAAACAAAGGAATAAGGTGGGCTGAAGGGTTTAAGTGCTTTTAAGGGAAAAAGGTGGGTGCAAGAGTTGGAATAAGCAGAGAAAAAGAGGGAATTGAGGGTGTAACAACAATGCTCAGGTTATGAGTACAGAGATGGAAAATGAAGCTGGGAAGCACCACGGAGTTGCTCTGGGGCTTTATCACTAATTCCTGCAAACAACTCTATTGGTCTATGCACAAAAAACAAGAAAATACATGAAAATGCAATACAAAAAGGAAGGTTGAAAATGGTAATGAAACTCTAATTTTAATCTCAGAAATAGTGAACAAAAATTAGTTTTTGGGTCTGTGGGAAGGTTTGCCTCCTCAAGCCCTATTGACAGAGATGAGAAGGGGGTCTTGATCCACAACCTTTTGGTTTTCCTCTATTCCATTACTATCATAAGAAAATGAAAAACTACAGTAGCACACTGAAAGAAAAACTAAATATCAATGAAACTATCAGAAGAAGAACTAATTGAATGAAAGAAAGCAGAGATCAAATACAGCAGAGAGGTTGAGGCACATGGATTGGGCCCTTACCCATGAGCCTAGATCTATGAAACTTAAATCAGTAGAATGAAATCAGTCTGCTCATTTCATAAAATAATAACCTCATACATTTGTGAAGTTTGATCACTGAGTAAAATAATAAAAAGCTCAATAGCTTGCAACAAAGTTCCAACTAGAATTGACCCCCCTTCCTGGCTCCATCTCTGCTCTATTTGTTCTACATGGCAGTTACCAACATCTCCCTAGAAAATGATGATTGAGCCCACTTGACTCCAAGTAAACAAATATTGGGTGCACTCCTCTTTGAGTTGCTTGGCTGCTTCTGGAATTTGAATTGCTGGAGAGAATCCTTGGGGATCCTTTGGCTATCTTTGGAATTTGAACTACATGAGAGAATATTTGGGATCCTTTGGCTGCCTTTGAGAGTTAAGGAGGGTGGAAAATCCTCCTTTAATTTCTCCTTTCTGTCTCCTTCAATTCTTTATGATAAAATCTTTATAAAAATTCTAATAATTCATGACTTTCTACACTCAACCTCATCTTAGGCACTCAGAGTATGTTAGCCTCAATCACCACCTATACTAGCATCATAAAATCAAATAATAATAAAAATGCAATAAAAAGAGATCTAAGAAGGCAAAAAGGTGACTATTAACCCCTCCAAATATGTTTAATGATGGAGATGATCATTAGCCCCCTACTGAATGGTTGATCATCCTCTGAGCAACTAATCCTCCTCCTACCTTTCCTTTAAGGCTTTAACAAACCCCCTGATTTCCTGAGGAAGAAGTGTGGGATTTCCCCCAAGGGGATAAAAAACATTATTATTTTATGCATTCTCCCATTCTCTATCTTGTGCATCTGTGTCATTTTCATCATCTAGCCCCAGAATCAAAGGTGGGCTGAGCTTTAGTCCCAACCATTGGATATTTTTGGCCTGCATTTCCCTCTTCTATCTACCTAGAAACATCATCAAAGTGGCCGATTTCTTGTGTTTGAGTCTGAAGGTAGCTTTCAACTAGTGCAAGGTCACTTTCAATCTCTCGACGATTAAGGATGACTCCTCTTGGGCTGAACAATTTTGGTCTGATATGTAATGGTTCTCTATTCCTTCCCACCTTATATCTTTTTCTCTAGTGTCCTCATTCATCATCCAAGATACTAAAGCCATCAACTTCATATCCCCCATTGTAGGATTGGGGTCCCAAGTATCCAGATTTTTCAGCACAAGGTTATGCACATAAAAATCTACCATCTTTGCTGGATCAGCCATGTTAGCTTGCTTGTAGAAATCCAAGAATTGTCTACAATCTTGGAAAGGTAGGGATCCATGGGAAGCTAGAGTTTTGATTTGAAATAGGAGCCATTTCTCCTTGAGGTACACAACATATGAGTTAGAAGGGAATTTTTGATGAAGGTCTTCTATGCATAAATTTGCCATGGTGGCTACTTGTTGCCCTTTTTGCTACAATTTCTCCTTCAGTGCTACATTCTCTACCTGTGCCTTCTGTAGCTGCTCCTTCATAACTGTTTCCTCGATTCTTTCCTCCTCCCTTGTTGATTCTTCAATGATAGTCAGGCTCATGGGAGGAGTTTATGACTCCCTCTGACTTATACTCTGACTCTTATTAGCTCTGAAATACATAGAGGTATGCCTTTGTCTCTTTGTGCTCAAAGGAGCTAAGGTGGCAACTACCTCTTTGTCTTGAGGGGATGTGGTGTTGTGCTATGATTCTGCTTCTTTCTCACTTTATGCTATCTCTATGACTTATATTGCCATATCTTCCATTTTTCCTTGGCCCTTTGTCTCTTCTTCTTCTGGTTCTTCTTGTTCCCCTTCTGGTTCTTCTCCTAGTGATGTTGTTTAGCTGCTGCTACTTTTGCACATTGTCCAAATATGCAGCCCACTCTCAGTACTGCTATACTACGGGCTCCCTTCAGTCTCTTTCCCTCGAAAATTCTCAATTCACTGGTTTGGATGAGACGGGGTCTCTTTTTATTATATTGCGCAACTAATTTTGGAGCGCTTATGTAACTCAGCCTCAGCTCCAGTTTTCATTAGAGACCGTTGTTTCCTTCTCTCTGTTAATTCATGATGGAATGTGTGTTTCCTCCACTTGTTCTCCTCTACTCCACTTGATTTAAATTTTTTCTTTTGCATGCCCAGGTGGCGTGACTTTGCAGTTCTTCCTAGTCATACTTCATGATGGTGGCTAAGATAACTAGCCACATTTCTGCCCCTTAAACTCTAAGTCTGCAAATTTAATTATTTCTGGCTACTATGGATGCATAGCAAGGGGTGAGAATCTATACCTGATTTTACATGTTGTCGTCAAGGTGTTTGCAGGAGCTGGAATTTGGATACATGGCTCTTATATGCCACGTTCTTCCTTATTTTCCTATTTTCTAAGTGAGCAGCTTGCTAAATGAGAAACTATCTGAGTGAGCTGCTGATATTTCTTGCTATTTATTCCCGTTGTAGATGTTTTGTGGGGTTGCTCCACATGCCATGGGTGGCACTCCTATCCTTCCTGGGGATCTGTTTTATCAGCTCCTCCTTGTTTTTATTTGTAGTTCGTGGACAACTTTGTTTTTAAAGGAACTTCTTGATGTTTGTAGTGGTTTGTGGCTTGCTTTCTTTTGCTACATTGTGCTATATGGTATATGGAGGTGATGGAAGTAGTTATGAAAATTAATGGAGTGAATGATGGGATGGATGGTGAAATAGAAGAATGGAAAAGAATATGAATGCTCCCCTGCGTTTCCAAAAACCATTAATAACCTAAAAAACAACAAACACATAAAACATAGAGATGCAGATGTTTTTTTTTTTTTTTGGAAAGAAAGTGGGCTACCTATATGGAGTTTTTCAACCCACAAAATTTACTTGGGTGCCTTAGAGAGGTTTTCACCCATGGATCTTTATTCTCTTTTTCTCTTTTTTTTTTTTTTGAGAGAGAGAGCAAGTGAGCTACCTCCATCGAGGTTTTCAACTCACAAGCTTGTCTTGGGTGCCTCAGAGAGGTTTTCATCCATGGATATTTGTTTTTCTTTCCTTTTTTCAGGAGGTGTGGGAAACTATGGAGTTTCCCATCACATACACCTCTCTGCTTATTGAATTTTGAACTTCGCCCTTGACAAAGGCTTCTTGTACATTTTAAGTCTGTGACCATTGACAAGCAAGGGGATTCCTTCCTCATTGATGGTTTTGATTTGAACTGCGCCATTATCGAAAAAAAATTCCACTTTGTAAGGTCCCAACCATCTTGTCATCAACTTTCCTTTGAAATATTTAAACCTTGAATCATACAAAAATGCCCAATCTCATTCTTGGAATGTCTTTTCTTTGATTTTCTTATCATGCCAGACCTTCATTTGCAGTTGAACTACCTTCGTGTGAAGCGTTTCTTTCATTATGAACTCATCCAATCCATTTAGTTGCAGCAACCTCTCTTTTTGGGCATTTGATAGATCTAGATTTAACTTATCTTCCATTCTTAAAGTATTGAGTCCAAACTCAACTGAAAATAGAGCCTTCTTACCATAGACTAGTTCATAAAGAATGAATCATGTTGTTGTCTTCCAAGTAGTGTTGTAGGCCCAAGTAGCTTCTACCAATCTGTCTGCCCAATATTTTATGCTATTTCTCACAACCTTGGTGAGGATGCTCTCTAAATCTCTATTAGTTACTTCTACTTGGACATTCGCCTGAGGGTGGTAGGCAGTAGAAGTTCTATGTTTGATCTTGTACTTCCTGAAAATATTTTCAATGAGGTGGGAAGTGAATTGTGCTCCCTGATCAGTGACTATTTATCTTGGTACCCAAAATTGTAAAACACATTCTCCCTCAGAAATTCTGCTACTTTCTCCTCGATTTCTACCTTCACTGCTTTTGTTTCATCCCACTTTGTCAAGTAATCAATGCAAACTATGATATACTTCTTTTATCTGAATGGTGGATCGATAGGCCCAAAAAATTCCATGCCCCACCTATAAAATGGATCAAGAGCCACCTGAGGGTGAAAAGGCATCTCATCCATTTGCACGGGTTTCCCCATCATTTGGCATTTGTCACACCTGCTAGTCTCTCTTTTGGAATATTGGTGAAGGGTAGGCCAATAGTATCTTGCCCGCAAAGCTTTGTAAGTAGTTAGATTTGCAGCAAAGTGGCCTTCACATGGGTTGTCATGAAATGCAGAGAGGATATCAAAAAATTCTTCCTCCCTTACACATCTCCTTAGGATTTGATCAGGGCCTAGCTTGAAAAGGTTTCCTCCAATCCATTTGGAAGGGACGCTTTTTCTGATGATTCTGCTTTTTTTCCTTAATGAAATATTAGGAGTGAGTATCCCAAAAACCAAGTAGTTGGCTATATCAACAAACCATGGTTAGAGTGTTGATATAGCAAAGAGGTGCTCATCTGGCAGCTGGTAATCCACCATTCCTTCTTCGCCTGCAGGGATAGTTAACATGGAAAAAAAAATCTTCAACAACATTCTCCTTTCCAGGTTTATCAACAATAGTCAAATCAAATTGTTGCAAAAGTAACAACCACCTAATTATCATAGCATTAACATCTGATTTTTTCATTAAATACTTGATGGCTGCATGGTCAGTCTGAACAAAGGTCTGATATCCAGTTAAATAATGCCTGAATTTTTTCAAAGCATGGAAAATGGCTAACATATCCTTCTCAGTAACAATATAATTTAGTTCGGCCTTGGACAAGTTCTTGCAGATGAAATAAATGGCATAACGGATTTTTTCCTCTAATTTTCCTAAGGTTTCTCCTACAGCTTTGTCGGATGCATCAATGTGGATGTGGCAAGGCAGAGTCCAATTTGGACCTCGGAGGATGGGGCAGTAGTCAAATTTTCCTTAATGAGCTCGAAAACTTCTTGACAAGGACTAGACCAAATAAACTTAGAATATTTGGCCAATAACCCAAGTAATGGCGAAGCCATCTTGCTGAAATATTTGATGAATCTTTTATAGTAATTGTCCAAGCCTAAGAAACTCCTGACATGTTTCTGCTTTTGAGGAGTAGGTACCCTTTTGATGATAGTGATTTTGTTCGGGTCTACTTGTATTCCTGCTTTGGATATGGAGTGTCCTAATACAACGGTTGATTCCTTCAGGAACTCACACTTTTCTGGGCTGAAGGAGAGATGCATCTCAACGCACCTTCTTAGTACTTTACCCAAATTGGAGAGAGCTTCCTGGAAGTAATCCCCATATGGTGTGAAATCATCCATGTAGATTTCGATAGAGTCATGGACTAACTCAGAAAATATGCAAAGAACGGCTCTTTGGAAGGTAGTTAGGGCATTGCCCAACCCAAATTCTAAGACTCTACAAGTAAAGGTACCGCAAGTGCAGGTGAAAGTAGTCTTATCCTAGTCTTTAGGGTTGATTTGAATTTGATTGTACCCACTGAACCCATCTAAGAAGGAAAATAAGTTCTTCCCCGCAAGGCCATCCAGGAATTGGTCTTTCTTGGTGGCTTTGTTAAGCTCTCTATAATCAACACAAATTCACCACTTCCCATTCCTCTTTGGGACTAGGACAAGAGGAGATACCCACTCATTGTCGGATATAGGATATATGAACCCTGCATCCAATAGTTTTTGTAGCTCTTCTTTGACTATGTCCTTCAGAGCTGGGTTCATCCTTCTTTGGGGTTGTCTCACAGGCTTGCATCCTTCTTTGATGTAAATATTATGTTTTCACACTTAAGGATACACCCCTTTCATGTCTTCCTTCTTTGATGTAAATATTGTGTTTTCACACTGAAGGATGCACCCCTTTCATGTCTTTGTAATCCAAATCAAATGCATCTATATTATCTTTCAAAAGCTGGCATAGTTTCTTCTCTTCTTCATTCGAGAGGTTTGGGTTGATTTTCAGAGATCTGGATGGGCCAAATTCACCACTTCCCATTATTTTTTGGGACTAGGACAAGAAGATATACCCACTCACTTTCAGATATAGGATAAATGAACCCTGCATCTAATAGTTTCTACAGCTCTTCTTTGACTATGTCCTTTAGAGTTGGGTTCATCCTTCTTTGGGGTTTTCTAACAGGCTTGCATCCTTCTTTGATGTAAATATGATGTTTGCACACTGAAGGATGCACCCCTTTCATTTCTTTGTAATCCCAAGAAAATACATCTATATTCTCTTTCAAAAGCTGGAAATGTTGCTTCTCTTCTTCATTCGAGAGGTTTGGGTTGATTTTCAGAGATCTGGATGGGCCAAACTCAATAGCCTTGGTGGATTCATAGGTTGACTCAACTGAGTTCACTTCCATCCAAGGTTGGCTTTCAGACTCTTTGACTAAGTTTTCGAGAGGAATGTTAATGGAGGACTGGTTTTGAATGGCATGGTTGATGAGTTCATCTTCGTCAAGCCACCCCCCTCTAAGAATAGCATCTATGGTACACATAGGGGTAGTGTTATATAACTCATATTCTTCATCCTCCAACCATATAGGTATATCATGATCAATGGAAGGCTGGGCTGGAGGATATAACACTAGATGTTTAGAAAAAGGCTCGTTTTTTATAGCCATGTTTCCAGCCCGACAACTAATATAAGCATCTACAATGGCTAACCAAGGTAACCCTAAGATGAGCGGATAACCATTAAACTTGGTTTTTGGTTGCAGGACCAGGAAATCTTTAGGATACTCTCCAGATTCAATGGAAACCATAACATCCTCAACAATTCCTTCCGAGGTTACTATGGACTGATTTGCAAGTTGCAGAACTGTTGTGGTTTTCCTTAAAGTCCCTTAGAGATTACGTTTCAACATAGTTTCCTTGGTCATGACATTGATGGCAGCCCCTATATTAATTAGAGTGTTGGGGACTATGACACCATTTATATGCACATTGAAAACTGGACTACCAGGGTCTAGGTACTTTAGAAATATCACGTTCACCAACATTAGGTCATACAGTTGTCCTACCACATTGATGGTGGGAGTATCTCTCTTCCTTCTCCTAGGTTTTTTGAAGCAATTTTATTTGATGAGCCTATTGTAAATAGGGACATCATCAATGCCCTAGAGAAGTGGTATCTTTACACACAAATTTTCCAACTATCCCAGGAGTTCAGTCTCCTCCGAGGTGTGCTGACTAGGGTGGATTAAGTGCTCAGGAAAAGGAGGTTGTTGGATATGAATGTTACCTTCTTCCCTTTCCTCCTCAACCTCTATAGGTGGATATGGAGGATGGTTTTCTGCGAGTACTCTTCCCGACCTGAGATTAACCTCTTGTATCTCCACATCATAAGCTAGATAGGATTTTTCTCCACTGGGAACCTATTGTGCATGTTTGTTGTTTGGGTTCAGATTATGTTGTGCGGGTATAGATAGCCTAGTTGGAGTAGCACGAGTGAGCTTGTTAGGTATGTGTTATATTCTTTCCATGAATAATCACGCGCAGGGGGGTCACAGGGGGACGATAGCCCCCCCTGTAGATTGCTTCGGGCGTAGTAGGGGGGTCAGCAACCCCCCTGTCGGGGTACGGGGCAGCGCCCCAGGAAAATGTTTTGGAGCTTATTTTTCAGTGGGTGGACCCACCCATGGTTTTGTGCATGGGTTTGCACATGGTTTTGGGGCATGATGGTTTACGGCCCCTAGTATTTTGTAGATACGATCAAGGGAACTACGCTTATGTTCTAATCCAGGTTTAATGGATTGGGGTTTATGTATGCTTCAGCATGTATATATATGTGTTGTAACACTAAAAGGAATATAATGAAAAATCAAGCTAGTCGTCCCGATTTTGGATCTAGGGGAAAATATCTATGTTTATCTGTTTTATGTTTTATGCTCTCGCTATTGTTTATTTTATATTTTTAAAATTTATTTGTAGATAATTTCTGTACAAGGTTAAAACCTAAATTTGGTATCGAAGTTGTTTCAGCTTCAAGGGGATGCCTTTGCTGCTGAGGGTCTTTTGCTCGGGCCTGTAGTAGACCCTGTTAAGTGGGAGATCTGCGGGATCGATTCTTGCGATGAAAGAAGATGGCGAGCAGTGGAAAGATAGAGATTGAAAAAATTAATGGTTAGAGTTTTGAGTTGTGGAAGCTCAAGGTGGAGGATCTGCTAGTGGATAAAGACCAGTGGATTGCGGTAGATCCAAGTACTAAACCAACGACAATGTCAGATGAAGACTATAAGAAGTTGGATCGAAAGGTGAAGAGAACAATACGGTTGTGTGTCTCAGATTCAGTATTGTTGAATGTATCTGGGGAAGTTACAGTGAAGAATTTTTGGGACAAACTTGGGACTTTGTACCAATCTAAGTCTCTAGTGAATAAATTGTTCCTGCAGAAAAAGTTGTATAACTTGAGGATGAAGGATGGAGACTCAGTGACAAAGCATCTGAACGTCTTCAATACTGTGGTAAGTCAATTTTCATCTGTTGATATTAAAATCTCAGATGAATATAAGTGCATCATTTTGTTGTGTTCTCTACCAGACTCGTGGGACAGTCTGGTTATTGCAATAGGTAGCAATACAAATACCTTGAATTTTGATGACATTGTCTCAACATTACTGTCGGAGGAAATGAGACGAAGAAATATGGAGGGTTAGAATGGAGATGCCTTATCTGTAGAAGGAAGGCCCCTAAACAGAAACAAGAATAAGGTTTCAAGTGGGAGATCTAAATCTAGAGGGAGATCTAAATCTCCTGGAAAGATTGTAAAGGTGTGCTGGAAATGTGGAAAGGAAGGGCACTACAAAAAGGACTGCAGATCTAAAGCTCCTAAGAAAGGAAAGGGATCTGATGATTCTCCTTTTGCATAGGCAAAAACCACCTCGGATGAAGGTGGGGATGTGTATTTGGCTTCTTCTTCAAATACACATGTAGATAATGAGTCATGGTTAATTGACTCGAGTGCATCCTTTCACTTCACTCCCCATAGGGAGTGGTTCTGTGAGTATGAGAAATATGATGGCGGTGATGTCTTCTTAGGTGATGATAGGAAGGCCAGAATCATTGGACGTGGAAAATTCAAGTTGAAGCTACAAGGTGGAAGGATTAGAACACTTCCTGGTGTTCTTCATATTCCTACATTGGCCAGAAATCTGATTTCTATAAGAAAGATGGATGATAAAGGTGTAAAAACAGTGTTCGAGAAAGATACACGTAAGATGGTTAGGGGAGAACTGGTATTAATGCGAGGAGTTCAGATTGGAACTCTATACAAGCTTCAAGGTAGCACTGTTATTGATGGGTGCAACAATTCTGTGGTTCTCGAAAGTGGAGCGGAAAGCCTAGCGGTCTCTGGAGAAAATACCATGCTATGGCATCAAAGGCTTGGAAATATTGGAGAGAAGGGCCTTCGAATATTGCATGGAAATGGTATGATAGAAGGTATGTCTAATAGCTTTCTGTATTTCGATTTCTATGAACATTGTGTATATGGGAAGCAGAATCGGGTGAGTTTTCCTTCTGGTGCTAAGAGGGCAAACAAAATATTAGAGCTTGTGCACATTGATGTGTTTGGACCTATGTCGGTTCCACCACTGGGTAAGTCTATGTACTATGTTTCATTCATAAATGACTTCTCAAGGAATACATGGATATATTTCTTGAGGAATAAATCTAAAGTCTTTGATAGATTTAAAGAATTTAAGGCTTTGGTGGAAAACCAGAGAGAGAAGAAGATAAAGGTGTTGAGGATAGATAATGGTGGGGGGAATTTTACAGGAAGGAATTTGAAGAGTTCTGTAAGAAGTGTGGTATAACATGATAGAATACTACTCCATACACACCTCAGAAAAATGGAGTTGCAGAAAGAATGAACAGAACACTAATGGAAAAGGCAAGAAGCATGCTCAGTGGTACCGAGTTAGGACAATAATTCTGGGCAGTGGCAGTGGAGACTGCATGTTACCTGGTTAACATATCAGCTTCATCAGCGTTGGAGGATAAGACTCCACATGAGGTATGGAATGGTAATAAACCCTCTCTTTCACATTTGAGGGTATTTGGATGTGATGCAAATGTACATGTTCCAAAGCAGAAAAGGACCAAGTTGGATAATAAATCTGAAAGGTGCATCTTTATTGGGTATAAGGATGGTTTAAAGGGTTACAACCTTTGGAACCCGGAAACAAGGAAGGTTGTGTACAGCCGAGATGTGATGTTTAGAGAGGTGAAAGATGTTGTTAAACTGGAGGTCCTACCAAAGGAAACTAAGAAGATATAGTTTGAGCTAAAGGAGGATGAATCAGACTCTACAATAGAAGAAGTCTCAGAAGAGGAAGAGCCAAAAACTCCAGCTATGAGAAGATCAATTTGGGAAAGAAGACAACCAGAAAGGTATAGTCCATCTACTTTCTATTCAAATTTTTCTTTAATTATAACTGATGATGATCCCAGAACCATCAGGGAGGCAGTAGATTCAGAGGATGGAAAACTATGGAAGGAGGCCATGGTTGATGAAATGGAATCCTTGCATAAAAATGAGGCATGGGATTTGGTGGAGTTGCCGGCTGGAAGGAAGCCCATCGGGAGAAAATGGGTGTTTAAGAAGAAGATGAATGTAGAAGGAAAGGTGGAGAAATAAAAAGCTCGGTTGTTGGCAAAAGGTTATTCCCATGTGCCGAGAATTTATTTTGGTGATATTTTTTCTCCTGTTTCCAAAGTTACTTCTATTAGATTACTTTTATCTGTTGCTACTGCATTTGATTTTGAGGTAGAATATATGGATGTGAATACAAAATTTCTTCACGGGGATCTGGAAGAAGAGATCTACATGAAACAACCTGAAGGCTTTATGGTGAAGGGGAAGAAAGAACTGGTATGCAGGTTAAAGAAGTCTCTGTATGGGTTAAAACAGTCACCAAGGATGTGGTATCATAAATTTGATACCTATATACAGAGACTTGGCTTCACCAGAAGCAAGGAGGATCACTGTGTTTATTTTAAATTAATTGGTGACCATGTTATTTATTTGGTCTTGTATGTGGATGTTATGTTGTTGATTGGAAATGACAAAGAAATTATCCAAGATTTGAAGACCCAACTGTTCTCCAAATTCGACATGAAGGATCTTGGTGCTGTAAAATATATTTTGGGTATGGAAATTAAGAGAGATCAGGCAAAGAGGAAGCTCTAGTTAAACCAGAGGAAGTATGTTAAGAGTATATTGCAGAGGTTCAATATGAAGGATAGTAAACCGGTGAATGTTCCTATTCCTGTAGGTGTAAAGCTGTCTGCTGAACAGTGTCCCAAGACACAAGAAGAAGAGGAGGATATGTCTCGTGTTCCTTATGCAAGTGTAGTGGGTAGCCTGATGTATGAAATGGTCTGTACTAGACTAGACATTGCACATGCAGTGGGAGTATTGAGCAGGTTTATGTCAAACCCAGGGAAGGAGCATTCGACAACAGTGAAGCGAGTTTTCAGATATTTGCGTGGCACTAGTGATTATGGCTTGTGCTACCAGGGAAGTCCAGGATTGGAAAGAGTGTTGGACATTCATGGTTTTGTTGATGCAGACTGGGCTAGAGATCTAGACCAAAGAAGATCTACAAGTGGGTATGTGTTTAGCCTATTTGGAGGTGCAGTCAGTTGGATGGGTAAAATACAGTCTGTAGTGGCTCTTTCAACTACAGAGGTAGAATACATAGCAGCCACTCATGCAAGCAAGGAAGCATTTTGGTTGCAGAGATTGTGTCCCAAGTATGGGGTTGGTGCAGCAAACTATAAGGATAGACTGTGATAGCCAAAGTGAAATTTTCTTGGCTAAGAACCTTGCTTATCATTCAAAGACAAAGCACATTGATGTTCAATATCACTTTGTAAGAGATATGGTTGAGGCTAAAAGGGTGTTACTGGTAAAGGTGGACACCTTGAAGAATGTTGCAGATGCATTTACGAAGTCTATAAGCACTCAGAAGTTCTCTTGGTGTAGAGAAACAATGGGTGTTGCGAAACTGGGCTAATGACTAAGCTCTCCTGTGCCCCCTTGCAGAAAGAAAACAATGAGTGGGAGAATGTTGGGTATGTGTTATATTATTTCCACGACTAGTCATGTGCCGGGCACAACAGGGGGGTGACAGGGGGGGTGGCAGCCCCCCCTGTCAAGGTCCAAGGCAGCGGCACGGGAAAAAAAATTTGGACCTTATTTTTCGGTGGGCGGACCCGCCCATGGTTTTGTGCATGGGTTTGCACATGGTTTTGGGGCATGATGGTTTTCGGCCCTTGGTATTTTGTAGATCCTGTCAAAAGAACTATGGTTATGTTCTAATCCAGGGTTAATGAATTGGGGTTTATGTATGCTTTAGCATGTATATATATGTGATGTAACACTAAAAGGAATATAATGAAAAATCAAGCTGGTCGTCCCGATTTGGGATCCAGGGGAAAATCTCCGTGTTTATATGTTTTATGTTTTATCCTCTCGTTATTGCTTTTTTTTTGTTTTTAAGATTCGTTTGTAGATAATTTATGTACAGGGTTAAAACCTACAGAGTTAAGGTTGAGGTTGGGGTGGAGGCATTAGAGCAGGTGGTTCATTTTGTTGAGGCCTCCACCCTTGGGATGGATTGTTCCATTGAGGTTGTTGTGGAACATACTATTGAAATGGTTGGTTTATTGGCTAAGGATGATATGAAGGGTTGTAAGGCCAAGTAGGAGGTGTAGTGTTGTGAAACCAGCTCCAAAAATAGAATAAAAGAGAGATCAACGCCTTAGAAATAAGCCACTTTGAGGGAGCAACCTCTAATACATTACATAAATGAACAATTCTGGGATGATACAAATGACAAAACCTCCTTTCTATATATAGGAGTCCATGGGGCCACAATGTAATTCTAGTGGGGCCACAATGTAATCCTGGCCAACCTAACAATAATAATTTAAGGGCACAATAATAAAAATATGGGGGTTACAGGGGTACAACAATAACAATAAGGGGGTTACACTAACAACAATAAGGGACTATACTAGTAATATAGGGACCTAACATGCTCCTCTCCTTCAAAATAGTGTTGTCCTCAATGCTTGAGTAGCTTTGGGTGCTTTTGTATAAAATTATCATCCTCCCATGTAGAATCTTCAGTGGGTAAGTTCTTCCATTTGATGAGATACTCTGAAATTGATCGATTTCGTAGTTGTCAAGTTCTTGTTTCCGTGACTGATTTAGGTTCCAATATGGTTTTTCCTTCCTCATTAAGTTCTGGAAATATTGTTTGAACTGGAATTTTGTCCACTATAACATTTTTTAATCATGAAACATGGAAAGCTGGATGCACTTGCGAAGAAGCAGGAAGCTCCAATTTGTATGCCATAGTACAAATATTTTTCAAAACCTTGTAAGGACCATAGTACTTTGGCGATAATTTATTATCCTTATTAGCTTTATTGAGGGACATTTGTTTGTATGGTTGTAGCCATAAAAATACCCAGTCTCCCACATCAAAACTTCTCTCACTACGATGTTGATCTTCTTGTTGTTTCATTCGATTTTGTGCCAAATTTAGGTAATCCTTTAAGAGTTGGAGAACTTCTTCTTGATGCTCGATGTGATCCTCCACTGCTTGAACCTTAGAATTTTCCCTTAAAGAAGATGTAATGGATGGTGGATGATATCCATAAAGTGCCATAAATGGGGTCATTTTTGTTGCAGTATGGAAGGAAGTGTTATACCACCATTCAGCGAAAGGTAACCACTTGACCCATTGTGCTTGCTTATCAGATACAAAACAACGAAGATATCCTTCCAAAAATTTAGTCACTATTTATGTTTGACCATCAGATTGAGGATGATAAGATGAGTTATGAGCTAGTTGAGTACCCAAACAAGAAAATAATTTTGTCCAAAAATTTCCATTAAAAATGGGATCTCTGTCACTTACAATAATTTTCAGGTTTCCATGTAGCTTTTGAATTGTTTCCGTAAATGAAGTAGCAACTGTAATCACTTTAAATGGATGAGATAATGCACAAAAGTGTGCATACTTGGTAAGTCTATCAACTACCACCATGATGACACTACTTCCTTCAGACTTAGGTAAACCTATCATAAAATCCATTGAAATCTCCTCCCAACGTTGACTTGGAATGGATAAAGGTTGTAGAAGACCCGCGGTCTTAATTGTCTCAAATTTATTTTGTTGGCAAACCAAACATTCCACCACAAACTTTTGAATATCATATTTAAGGCCATCCCAAAAAATTATTCCTTCACCCTATGGTAATTTTTTAAAAATCCCGAGTGTCCCCCTAAAGGAGAAGTGTGCAATTCCAAAAGAATCTTTTGTTTTAGTTGGGAATTATTGAAAATATATAAGCAATATTTGTACCATAAGGAATCATTTTTCCAACTAAATGTATCAAATGTACTAGGATATTGCTCCAACTTTTGAATGAGAGTCCACACTTTTTCTTCCTTCTTCCATTCATCGCTTGCTTCGATTATCCAATCTGGTTGGATAATTGAAATAGCACAAAGCAATGCTTCCACCTCTTCATCCTTTCTTGAGAGTGCATCTGCAACAACATTTAGCTTCCCTTTTTTGTAGATGATTTCAAATTCATAACCCAACATATTTGTGATCCATTTTTGTTTCTCTTTTGAAGATAGTCTTGTTCCAAAAAGTGTTTAAGACTATTGAGATCAATTTTTACCTTGAAGTGTCTTCCCATTAGGTAAGGTCTCCATTTCTTTTCTGCATGTAGTATTTCCAACATTTCCTTCTCATAAATAGCCTTTTGTAAATGCTTTCATTTGATTGAACGAATTTCAAAAGCAATGGGTCTTCCTTCTTGCATTAAAACAACACCAATATCATTTCCTAAGGCATCAAATTCCACAATAAAGGTTTTTGTGAAGTCTGGTGCTAGGCACATTGCCTCTTTAAGATGTTCAAAGGCCTTAGTTGCTTCAGGAGTCCATGAAAATGCATCTTTGTTCAATAATGTTGTTAGAGGTGCTGTTTTTCTCCCATAATTCTTAACAAACCTGCGATAATACCTTGTTAACCTGAGAAATCCGCGTAACTGCTTTATGGTTGTGGGGACTTTCCATTCGTTAATGACTTTAATTTTGTTAGGGTCTACCTTAACACCCTTATGAGATACAATATGACCTAGATATTCCACCTCTTGTACTCCAAAAAAACATTTGGATGTTTTTGCATATAATTGTTTCTCCACCAATAGTTTGAGCACCCTGTCAACATGTTGAACATGATCCTTCGAAGACCTGCTTTAGATTAGTATATCATCAAACAATACTAGCAAAAAATTTCTAAGGGTTTGAAAATGGAATTCATCAACCCTTGAAATGTAGAAGGTGCATTGGTAAGGCCAAAAGGCATGACCAAAAAGGCATGACTAAAAATTCATAATGACCCGCATGAGTTCAAAATGTTGTTTTTGGAATATCTTCAGTCTTCATTCTAATTTGATGATATCTTGAACAAGGATCCAACTTGGTAAAATAAATTGCTCCATGTAATTCACCCAATAATTCATCAATCACAAGAATGAGACATTTATCTTTAATAGTGAGCTTATTGAGCTCCCAAATAATCCAGACACATGCACCATGATCCATCTTTCTTGTGCACCAATACTACTGAAGCAGACAAAGAACTTTGACCAGGTTGAATTATACCAGCCTCTAACATTTCTACAATCATACGTTCAATTTCGCTCTTTTGGACATAAAGATATTTGTAAGCCCTGATGTTTAGAGGAACACTTCCTGGAATCAAATGAATAGCATGATCATGATCACGAATAGGTGGGAGTCCTTTGGGAGTATCAAATACCTTGGAATGATTGTCCAAGATTTTTGGAGCTCTGGAGAAATAGATGATTTTGATGTTGGAACTTCTAGTGAGCATAATTGTGCAATTATGCCCAATTGTTATTTCTTCAGAAGCTTTGTCATGACATTAGAGCTTATTATCTTTCCTGGCTTCCCTAGGATAACCCATAATTCGATTTCATTTCCTTCCAAAAGAAATTTCAAGAAATGTTCTTGAAAATTAAAAGCTACCGTCCCCAAATATTGTAACCATTGTAATCCTAGTACAACATCAACACCTCCCAATAGGATGGAAAGCATTGGACTATTCAATACATATTCCCCAATGGCTAGCTTTATATTATGGCATTTTCCAAAGAAATTTATAGTTCCTCCATTTGTGACCATCACTTGAAATTCTGGTGTTTGGTATAGGAAACAATTAAATTCCTTTGCTACCTTAAAATGAATTAAATTATGGGTATTACCTAAATCAATCAACACTATTACCTTTCTCTTCTTGATATGTCATCTATCTTGAGAGTTTGAGGAGTGGTAATTCCTGCCAATGCATTACATGATATGGTTGGACTCATTTATTCTTCTTCTAGGGTTTCTTCCTATTGTATATCCTCTACTTTTGAAGTTTCTTCTTCATTTTCTTCCTCCTCTTCACAATCTATGTAAAATAATTTCTTCTCAGCACACTTATGACCTTTAGTGTATTTTCTATCACAACTGTAGCAAAGCCCTTTTTATCTTTTTTCTTCCAATTGTTGTGGTGTCAACCTTGTAGGTTGTGGAATTCTAGGAGTAGCAACACTTCCATCTTTATATATGTGAGTGGTAGGCTTCCTTGTCGCCATAATTTTACATTCAATTTTTCTTGCAAACCTGAATGCCTTCTCCAATGAATTAGGTTCCCAAATGCGAACTTCATGTTGGATGTTATCCTTTAAATTCCCTATGAAGACATCAATCTTGTGTTCCTCTGGAATATTAGTTACCCTTATATTCAATTTTTGCAAGTCCTCAATGTGCTCTGCCACTGAACCCTTTTATTTGAGATTTATCAATTGGATAAATAAGGTGTTGCTCTTTGTATCCTCATAATGTGCTATCATTTCCTCCGTAAAATTGACCAAGCGACAATTTTTTTACGGGAGAAAAGGAATCGATACCATACAAATGTATTTTGTTCTAAATGTAAAGTTGCAATGCGTACCTTTTGTGTGTTTTTCACATTATTGAGATCAAAATATTTCTCCATCTATAGTATCCATGTTACAGGATCCTTGCCATCAAACTTCCTCATATCCATCTTTGGAATATGGTGGTTCTTCAATCCAACATTGCAGTTTATGAAATCATGATTAACATCTATTTTTTTCTCATCATGAGTTTCCACTACTATCTTTTCACCATTAGGAATCATTTCTTGTATCAACTTTGTTAAACCTTCAATGTCTGCTTTTAGATCATTCTTCATGTTTTCCATGTTGTCTTTCATTTTTTCTTCCATCTCCTCCATCTTATCTTTCACACCATCCATCTTAGTTTCCACGCCATCCATCTTAGCTTCCACGCCTTTCTTCAAACCATCCATCTTAACTTCCACGCCTTTCTTCAAAACTTCCATTTCATTTTTTGCTGCTCTTTGCGAGAGTGAAATTTGTTGCACTTGCTCTTGTAATTTTGATAGATCATGTTGCAATTCTTCATCTTCATGAGTTATAGTAGAGTATTCTAAGGGCTTAATGGGTGTTGAATTCTTGTTAGGAGGAAGTTCAAAACCCAATATTGAAATATATGCTCAATAGGCCATTGGAATCACTTCAAACTAATTTTTTACACAAGACTTATGCAATTCGAAATAAATACACACATTTTTCTTGCTTTTGAGGAGCTCGATATTGAAGCATAATTATATTTGTGATTTCAGATCTTCAATATCTAAAATTTGGCCTTGAGGTATCCCTCTGAATCCTATTTGGAATTCCATAAGTCTGACTTGATTTGAATTCTTCAAGGCAACATTATGTCCAATCTCCCACAATGACCTAATTATGGACTGGTTCAATAGAGCAAACTTGTACGACTTACCCTATGTCATTGTTTCCTCCTTCGGCTCTGAAATTGATATAAAAGAAACTACAATCCGTGTAATTGCAGCCACTTTTTACAACATTCCAATCCGATGCTCAGAGAGAGAGTTATGAATATTTTCCCACGACCACCTCTTTGAGATGAAATTCGGGAGCTTGAAAAAGCCCTAACTTCCACAGATCATATCTCCGAAAATATTACGAACCAAGCTCTAAAATTTTGCGACGATGTTCCTTAGATTTGCGTATTTGTGCTCTAAACATTTCACCTTCTGAACCTTTGTAGAAAAAAAGTTATAGCGCAAATTCCATTGGAGTAGCGAAACCCTAGAATCCAAACCTCTGATACCAAATGTTGGGAAACCAGCTCCAGAAATAGAAGAAAAGAGAGATCAACACCTTATAAATCAGCCACTTTGAGGGGGAAACCTCCAATACGTTACATAAATGAACAATTCTTGGATGATACAAATGAAAAAACCTCCTTTCTATATATAGGAGTCCATGGGGCCACAATGTAATCCTAGCCGACCTAACAATAATCATTTAAGGGCACAATAATAAAAATATGGGGGTTATAGGGGTAAAACAATAACAATAAGGGGGTTACACTAACAAAAATAAGGGACTATACTAGTAATATAGGGACCTAACATGTAGAACAGGATGGAGGAGTGTACCAAGGTTGCATGGGTGCATTCTGATTGTTGTGATAGTAAAGTGTAAGGTGCACCTTGCATACCTTGTTGATATGGTCAAGGGCCTTGAGGCCTTCTCTAGTTGATGAAACAGAGTTGCTATGGCATTTCTTCCCCACCTTGACATACAGCCTTAAGTCTAGGTAAGGAGGGACATTTTTCTGTGGCATGATTCTCCTCACAGACTAAGCAAACCTCTATGATATTCAATGGATATTCATTTCTTGGGTGATTTTTGGTACATCTAGGAAAAAATATGGCTAGGGCTCTCTCTGCTTCCTCTCTACTTCCTTTTGACCTGCATTGTGTCCATTTTCAAAGAAAAGGTGTGTAGCATGTCACTCTTGAAACCCTCTAGCATGTTTCCAATCTCGTGTTTTATGAAGGTCGAAGAGGGAGGGGCATTAGATGTAATTTGACTAGCTCTACCCTTCTTTCTAAATTCCCTATAATGGTTCCAAAAGACATTTTTGATTACTTCATAGGGTTGTTGGTAGATATCTCCTCCCGATAGCATATTTAGGGTTTTTATCATCTCTTCTCTGATCCCTCGAATAAGTACAAGTTTAAGTGAGTCGATATCAAGAGTGCAATTGGCTCTCTTATAGTTTAATTGAAACCTCTCTTCATAGTCCTCTAAGGATTCATCCGGCCCTAGAGTCATCCTAAATATATCATCCTTAGTTTCCTTGGACCTATAGTAGTCTTTGTATTTTCTTCTGAAGGTCTCTTCTATCTGTGCCCTGGTAGTGATGTTATCTCTAGGCAGACCCATGAACCGGCACAAGGCTGCATCCTTAAGGGTGGATGGGAATAGATTCAACTTATGATCATTAGAGGTGTAGTCATAAGTCCTATAAACAACAAAAAATTCAAACATGAGTGTGTCAGGATCCTCAAAGGTAAGTCCATGAAATTGTGGGAGAGCTAAGGGGCTAATGTTTTTCATCTTAGTTTACCCATCCACCTCTCTTATGGGAAAGGCTCTCTAGATCCCAGTCATGGTTAAGATAGGTGAAGTAGGTCCCTTAGTTGAAAAAAGGTCTTATTTTTCTTCCCTAATAGGATCCTAAAAGTATTCAGAAGGCTCTCCTGTAGGGGTTTAAATATCACTGACACTAAAGAAGAGTGAAGGGTCGCTAGGAGGTGATGTGGGGGTTTTAGGTAAGATTTTTCTTTGATTATTCCTACGAGGCATGAAAGTCAGACATTTTTTTATTTTTAAATATATTGGAAACAACATGAAAAAGGAAAGTATAAAAGAATGCTAAAACAAAATCAAAACATCTACTAGACACCTCCTCGGCAACGACGCCAAAAATTGGTGAGCCCTGGTATTACACTAAGATTGTTGCAACTCCTAGGGGCTGCCCTACTTTACTTTATCAACCCGGGGTTCATACAAACTTGGAGGTAACAATGATATATGCACAACAAATGCATTATGTTCATATCATCCCCTTTTGCTTTACGAAAGGGTGCTATTTCTTAAACTATGATAAATTCTAAAAAGTAAATTGCTTGAAGGAAATGACAGAAAGGAAACTAATTTACCTTGCTGAAAAGAAATGGTAGAAATGAAACTAAACTAAATTGCTAAAAATAAATGATAGAAAGGAAACTAAGCTAAATTGCAGAAAGAAAACTAATTTAAACCACGCTTAACTTGGCCAAACAACTAAATGCACTCTACTTATCCTATGGTTTATCTACCATGTTTCTATCCATGCAGCAAAGCTATCCATCAGTTAATTCTGATTGAAAAAGTGTTGATTTACAACTTGGAGGAAAGAAAAGGCTAAAGAGGCTAATGGACGACTTTACACATGAAACAAGGCTTAGAAGTAGAAAGAGGGGTTTAAACCTTATTAAAAATTTATTATAGTGCAAAAATTCTTCGGAGCGGAATAATTTGAAAAGTGTGATGGTAGAGATGCGATGGAGCAAAAGTTGCAAAGTGTGAAGTGTGACTGGATAAAAGCTACGACATGCGAATTGTGATGAGAAATAACTGCGAAATGCGAAATGCGAAAAGGGAAAAGTTTTCAATCTGCGATATGCGATATCGAAATATCTCAATCGAAAAAAAGAGCAGTAGGTCTTAAAAGAAAAAAGAAAATGACGCGAAGTGCAATTTGCGACGGGTGATGTGGTGGTTGGACCGGTGGCGGAGCGCGATCGCAATATCGCAATCGGCAGATAGGAGCGGTAAGTCTTAAAATAAAAGGGAAAAATTTGCGATGAGTTATTTGCGATGTGGTAAAAGTTGCAAAGTGCGAAGTGCGATATCGCAATCGCAATATCATAAAGTTAGAGGGATAGCGGTAATTCTTAAAAGAAAAAATTAAAAGGTGCGAAGTGCGATATGTGATGCGGTGGATGACGTGGTAGTGGGACCGATGGCAGAGCATGATCGCAATATCACAATCGGTTTTTGGAAGTGGTAAGTTTTAAATAAAAATTTAAAACTTGTGAAGTGCGATATGCGATGCGGCAGATGATGTGGCGGTCGGACCGACGGTGGAGCACGATCGCAATATCGCAATCGGTGTTTGGAAGTGGTAATTCTTAAATAAAAAGGGGAAAGTTGCGAAGTGCAATTGTGATGCGGGAATTGCGGTAAGTCGTAAGGGAAAAGGGAAAAAGGTGCGACATGCGAAGTGCGATTGCGGGAAGGGCAAAGGTTTCGATCTACGATATGAGATATCACAATATCACAATCGGAAAAAAGAGAAGAAAGTCTTAAAAGCAACCAAATGAAAACTGCGATCTGCAATGAGCGAAGTATGGTAGCGGGGATTTTGAGGAGGAAAGGCTGAGGTCAAACTTTGATGGTTTTTCAAGCGCTTTTGCGTTAAAACGAGTAAGGAAACCGTAACTAATAGAAACAAAGGAATAAGGTGAGTTGAAGGATTTAAGTGCTTTTAGGGGAAAAAGGTGGGTGTAATAGTTAGAATAAGAGGAGAAAAAGAGGGAATGGAGGGTGTAACATCAATGCTTAGGTTGTGAGTACAGAGATGGAAAATGAAGCGGGAAGCACCACGGAGTTGTGCTGGGGCTTTATCACTAATTCTTGCAAACAACTCTACTGGACTATGCACGAAAAATAGGAAAATGCGTGAAAATGCAATACAAAAAGGAAGGCTGAAAATGGTAATGCAACTCTACTTTTAATCTCATAAATAGTGAGCAAAAATCAATTTTTGGGTCTATGGGAAGGTTTTCCCTCCTCCAACCCTATTGACAAAGATGAGAAGGGTGTCTTGATCCACAACCTTTTGGTTTTCCTCTATTCTATTACTATCAGAAGCATAACTAATTGAATGAAAGAAAGCAGAGAAAAAATATAGCAGAGAGGCTTAAGCACATGGATTGGGCCCTAACCCATGAGCCTAGCTCTCTAAAACTTAAATTAGTAAAATGAAATAAGTCTGCTCATTTCATAAAAGAATAACCTCATACATTTCTGAAAGTTTGATTAGTAAGTAAACTAATAAAAATCTCAATAGCTTGCAACAAATTTCCAACTAGAATCGACCCCCCTTCCTGGCTCTATCTCTACTCTATTTATTCTATAGGGTAGCTACCAAAAAATCCCTAGAAAACAAGTAAACAAAGATTGGGTAAACTCCTCTTTGAGTTGCTTGCCTGCCTATGGAATTTGAATTGTTGGAGAGAATCCTTGGGGATACCTTGGCTGTCTTTGGAATTTGAACTGCTAGAGAGAATATTTGAGATCCTTTGGCTTCCTTTGAGAGTTAAGGAGGGTGGAAAATCCTCCTATAATCTCTCCTTATTGTCTCCTCCAAGTCATTATGATAAAATCCTTATTAAAATGCTAATAATTCATGATTTTCTGCATTCAACCTCATATTAGGCACTCAACGTATGTTAGCCTTAAGCACCACCTATACTAGCATCATAAAACAAAATAATAATAAAAATGCAAGAAAAAAGAGATCTAAGAAGGAAAAAAGGTGACTATTAACCCCTCCAAATATGTCTAATGATGGAGCTCATCAATAACTATCCACCTAATGATGAAATTGCATGTGCCGACAAGAAACAAAGTTAGAATGGGAAGCTTAAGTAAAGGGCAACACCATGTCATCCCCTCTCCTTGAAAAACATAGAGAGACAAGATACTATAGTCTCTTGGAAATTGTGGATAGGAGGTTGATTCAAGGTATGCAAAAAGTACAAGAGTGCTAGAAACTAAGGGAGCAAGGAAGTTCTAGGTGAAGAGACTAGAGAGGAGCATTGTTAGAAGATACTGACATGGAAGCTAGAAGGAACTAATAAAACATAAAGTGAACCAATGTTTTGTGGATTAGGAATGTGTTCCTTGTAATGTTGTTGAGGCCAAAAGATGGTGTCTCTAATCCTTCTCAATTAATGAGGATCTTAGGGGAGAAGTGAGTTTCTATGCTACTTACCTTGAGGCTGTGAAACCACATGGTGTTGGTTTCCTAGCTATCAAACTATTAGGACAATAGAATATGGGCTATTGTGGTTCTTTCCTTAGGGATATGAAATCACCTGGATAGTGGGTTTTGGAACCCTACAATTCTTTCCATGAGAGGCAGTTTTTAAACCACTAAAAGAAATAATATCATCTCCTAGAACTAAGGTATAACTCATTTGAATCTTGGGTGAATCCTTGTGTCTTTAATCAAAGAGAAAGTGAGTCATTGTGGTGCTTTACTTGGGCTTGTGAAACCACCTGGAAAATGGACTCCTTCTCATGGTTTCTTGAATTAATACTTGGTTGTGAATTTCCCTGGATATGCATTCCATCAGATTTTGGATCTAGTTTAGGGGTGGCTTTCTACAAGAAGGAATTGTATTGTAGCTGGACTACGGTTGGGTGGAGAACTGAAGTCCCTCTTATAGTTGTTATCCATCTTTAAACACACAGATAAGGGTAATTTACTTGTGTATATGGTCTTATGGATTATTTTGATTCATGGCATATGGGAATTATATGATACTTTATGTGTTTATAAATATGAATGATTTCCTGAGCGGCAAAGCTCATTGATATGGTTGTAATGGAATGATTTCATCTAGATTCATGGTTTGTTGTATGTGCTACTTACTATCATGACTATGAATAATGTGTAGTTATTTTATATGGTTGTACTGATGCACTTGATAACACTTAAAATTAATGCATAATTAAAAATTTTATGTTTAGTTTACTTTGTTTGAATTGGAGGTTGAGACCTTAGCGCTTGGGTCATAGTTAGGGATGGACTGGTGTTAAGAATGTAAGCTATTGAGCTTGAATGGGGAGGTCATTCCCTGATTATATAACATACCTGGGAACACTAATTCTATAACACATGGTATGTTCTTGGTATTGACAAGCGACAAGGTCAAAAAATATACAAATGTTGGTAGGGAAACACTAAGTGGGAAATAGTGGAACCACACCATAAGTATAGGATTCGGTCACTACCCACCGGCCATAGTGGTTATGTTCAATAAAAGGGAGAGGCTGATATTCTCAGCCAACCATAGTTGAAAGTGGTCAAAAGACCTAGTGGTGGGGTCCAGGGTGACCTTGAGGGCGAAACATACCCTACTTCCCACCACTCATCAAGTCTTGTCATTAAGGTTTTGGCATGGTGTGTATTGTATGATAATGTTAGCGGGGGTTAAACAACTGTGTCAAATTTCCAAGGTGGAACTATGAAACCACCTCGTTTCTCATTTTCCATTGGCACAAATAACTTCATTAAAGTTCTATAACTAGGAAATGATGGTATATATATTGGCACCCAAGCGAAAAATTCCCCGATAGTTAGGGTTGTTAAGTGACAGGATTGTTCCATAGCCAACAGATCGACCTCGTTATTAGTTAATTTAATTTTAACGGTGCCATGGTGATCTTGGATAGATCAATGACCCACATGAATTTTAGTACCCCCTTGGTATGTTTTATTTTAATGGGTGGGGTATAGTATCGAGAACCTGGTCATAGGTCCCTTTATTAATTACACGTTGTTCTGTATAGTTTCATTAGGGTGCAAGATCGATCAAAAAGCATTTTTCATCCTTCCCTCCATAATATACCAAGAGTTAATAAGGCTTGATCTATATTGCATAATTATTATTTTTTCATCCATATCGATGCATTTGGAGTGGAAAAAGTGGAGGAATCATCTCACAGGACCATTTTTACCGACGGGACCTAGTTTGGCGAAACAGGGTCTGAAACCTTTCGAGAGAATTTTGAGGCATAAAACAAAGTTTTTGGGGGTAAAAATTTGCCACTTTAGTGTCACACCTTTTCATGTTATTCTAAACTTAGATATATTTCCAACGACACAAGAAGCATGTCAATCAGAGTCTGTATGCAAAAGTTATGCCACTCAGAAGTTGACCTTCGTATTTTCACACTATATTTCGGGAGGATGCCATGTCAGCCCCCATTATTCATGGAAAAGGGTCTAGCCATGTTTTTGTTATGTAAACGAATCTAGAAGAGCCTATTTTGTAACTCTAGTTAAGAGTTGATGTAGTCAAAATTAAACACTAGTAGGCTATTGGGTTGTGTTATAACTGAGCCACTAGGAGGAAGAGGAATTCCATTCTTTCAAGAGCATTTTGTTCCATAGTTGAGAATATATAGCCACAAGAGATAGGAGGTAGAGAAAAAAAGGAGGATTGGTGCATTGTAGCAGCCCATGGGCCATAGGTATTACTTCTTTGTGCTTGCAGCCATATTTCCAGATAAAGAAAGAGAGTGAAGCAACCTCACCTTCTAGCTGGGTTTTCTCCCGAAAGGGTTTCCAAGACAGAATATCTTGTGTGTTATGTGTGTGATATTATTTTGTCATACTATAATTTTCTACATAATTTATATTCGCATGCATGCACTAATTATAGTTAAATATTACATATTGTAATAGTGTAGAATCTCATATTTTTAATATATTATTATCAGATATGTTGTGACGAACTATCTAGTTGAATATCCATGAAAATTTATGGATCATTTGGTATCAGATTAGGTTTCTTTGGGTATTTTTTAGAGATATTATGGATCTAGGTTGGTGGGGTAAAAAATCGTAAAATCCTAATCATGAGCGATGAATTTGTAAATGAACCTTGTGATCCTGAAGAGGTGAAGTTTTCGTGGCTCAAACAAAAAATCTCAGATATAAATCACAATTTAAACCTCCTCATTGTGGCACTAAGAAATAAGAGGGGGATATTTGGAGAAGACGAGGGTTCGAATGCATATGAAAAATCATAATAAGAAATAGAAGATCAATGAGAAATAGAGAACCAGGTGAATAAAGAGCCTGAAAAATATCAACTGATTTAGAGTGTCATGAATCAATTGTAGTCCCTATTTAAAGTGGAAGAAAAAGTTGATACTAAGTCGTACCATGATGAGATTGACACTCTGAAGCTGAACCACTGGTTGCAGAAGTTGGAAGTTTATTTTAGTGTCCATCAGATCAAGGAAGGGAAAACTATCTCATTTGCATGGCTGAAATTTGACGGTCATGCACTGACTTGGTGAGATATCCCAACGGAAACCCTGAGGTTGAAGGTAGAACCTCTAGTGACTAAGTGGGAGGATTTCAAAACCCTCATTAATTCATAGTTTTATCCCATTGGGTACATGGAAGACTAGTGAATTCGGTGTCATTACTTCAGGAAAAATTTGGCAAAAGTCCACCAAGGAATTTAGAAATATGGCTATAATTTTGGGTGTCTCTCCAAATAACCCAAATGTACTCCTCAAGTATTTGGGGGTTTGCACCGCCATCTGTGTGAGAAAGTGATTTTGTTCAAGCCCAAAACGGTGGACGAGGCTTGTGTACTGGCACAATACCTGGAGAACATAGGCTTGAATATGAATAAATCTCATTCAAGTATATGAATACTTCCAATGGAACCATGTGTGTAACAAGATGATAGATAAACTCATATGGAGGTTTGAAATATACTTTTTAATATGTACCAGTATATGAGAGACCAACTGCCTTGATTGATATGATGTCAGAAAATAATGAAGAATTCAGTATTGCGATCCAAGGACTGTCTTGAATCAAGATTCAATGTAATCTCATATTCCTTGGCTTCCTACTATCATGCCATGCAAGTCTTCATAGATGTGATATCCATTCATATAATCCGGTGATAGGCATGCAAGAAACTTTTCAATCTCAGGTTCCAAAAATTTCTCTTTATCAACATGCATCCATGATTCTTGGACCTTATCTGAATCTTCTTCTTCAAGTTTTTATTCTTCAATGGTAGCTGGAGAATAATTTTTCAATACCTCAACATTTTAAGTGGATTGAGGTGTTTTATTGTTGGGGATATGAAATGGTTGTGCAGGTAGTGGAGTAGGAATGGATCTTTTGGGTGCTTATGTGGGTGGTAATGGGAAAGGTTTAATTGAGGTCAACTGAGAGTGAAACTGATGTTGTGGTGGAGGTGAATGGTATGGATAAAATTGATGTTGGTATTGAGGATAATGAGGAAAATATTGAGGATATGGTGGATTTCCTTTGTAATTTCCTTACCAACCTTGTTTCCAGGATTGGTTTTGAGGTTGGGAGTGAGATGACCAAGGTTTCCAAAGTTGGTTTTGAGGTTGAGATTGATATGTCCAAGGTTTCCAAGGCAAGTATGTTTTCCAATTATTTTCATATTGTTGTGCATGATCCTGAAATTTAGAATTAAGATCTTGCATCATACTAGGTTGGTGAGGCTTCCATGGTCTTCTTGTAGCTACATAACATGATTCTTCCAGTGTTTGATTTGTTCCCTGGTAAACTTCCTTTAACCCTAGTAATGATGGGAAATATTTAGTATTATGTGATCCTTCACATATTTCACAAATTTTAATGTTATCAAGTGGACATTCATGCAAAGCATGTTTCTTTCTACATTTAGGGAAAAATATAAATGAAGTAGCATTCTCAAATTTTTGCTGGTTTTGAATTTTTAGCATATCTATTTGTTCATTTAAATTACCAAGAATGTCTAGCAAATTGTTAAGATATGTTTGACTTACCAATCCTGATGTCGACTTACTTACTCTTGCCATAACTGGATCTTGAGGGGATCTTCCATACTTTTCTTTCCTCTTGATATGTTCTTGCATAGTTCACAAATCTCTTGAAATGACAATTGAGATACATATCCTTTTCTTATTCGGTTAAGAAGATCAATACTTTCATCTCTTATAGATTTTAATAGGAGAGCTTTTAATGTGTCTAATCTTAAATCATGCAATTTAGATCTTTTGACATTATAAGTAAATCTCTCCACTAAATATTATAGGCTTTCATCCTTTTTTTGGTTCATCTTAAAGACCTCATTTCTAAGGTCATGGTGTATGCAATAATCTTTATATTTTTCCAAAAATACTCTTTTCATATCATCCCACATCCTTATAGAATTTGTTCCTAAAGTCATGAACCATTTAAGAGCTTTATCCTTCAATGTTATCAGAAGAAATTTCAATCTTTGGGTGTGTAATGAGTAGTCATAAGATCTACAAAGCATTTCAAATTCAAAAATAAATGTTTCCGGGTCTTATGATCTCATACCTTTGAAGCTAGGAAGTACGGATGTAGGGATGTTCTTTATATGAGTGTTGGTATTAGTTTCTTGAATGGGAATCCAAAATGATATTCCTCATTGTCATCATCTTCATCAATTTCTTCAACCACTTTTTTGCACCTCTTCTTCTACCTGCAAAAATAAGAATTCATGATGTGGATGTGTGGCTCTTACCACACCACGTGATTTAGGAGGGGTGGTAGGTCATTGAAGTATTTTTGTTTTTTTTTTTAATGAAAAGAAAAAGACTCCTATATACACTTCCCTGGAAACGGGCCAAAATGTTTGGTAATTTAATTGATGTTAAATTACTTACATAAATTGTCAACCAGGGCTAGTATACTTCTGAAGTGTATGTGCAGTGTATGCGCTAGAAGTATTTATTATTCAAGAAATTCCTTAATTAAATTTAGATATCGAGATGCACATGTCTTTTTTAAATAAATTTTAAAAACTAAGAATTGATTCTATTTCTCCTTAGAAGAAATATTAATGACTTTCACACTCACTCCAAAGATTAAATCATAGCACACTTGCTTCTATTCACACGCACACACACACCTTGTTGGAAATGAAACACACTCTTTCTTTAAAATGAAAACACACTTAATTAAAATCACACCAACTTGAATTAAAGATCACACATGCTTGTAATTAAACTTTAACTTTGTGAATAAATCCACCATCTATAAGAAATATAAAATTCTATCTATTTGACTGAAATGTAAAACTATGTCATTGTTTTTATGCTCTATCCATGTGCATTATAAATCTTCCTTCACACAATTAACACAAGAGATTAGATAAACATGTTGTAAAATAAATAACAATATTATGCCTAAAATCGAGATTCAAACTAATATAATTATACAGAAAATGTTGTAAGGAAAATACTAAACTATAAATGTAAAAATGAAAATACCTTACTATCTCGAGGGGCCCTCCTACGAGAAGCAGGTATCAATATGATTCCTTCAACAGTTAACTAACCACACATTTGAGTTGCATAGCAAAGAGATGAAACAAAAACCAAGTTTTTTTTAAACAATCTTCTCTTCTCCTCTCATCAAAGGGATTGAAATTTATAGATCTCTAAAGCAAAAAAAAACTTAGAATTGTATTTCTACAATTCTAGTCATGGGATCAAATCAAATAAAATGTCATCGATTTTTGGATCAAAGATCAGCCTAGATCTGATCAAACTTATGCCACGAATTTTCCAAAAAAAAACTTGTTTTTGCCTTTTTCTTGACTGTGCATTAAATAACAAATTGAAAAACAACCTATCCATGTAATATGAAAAGTAATTCTCCAAATATATTTGAAAATATCTCAAATGGTAACGAATTTTGAGAAAACGTCTCATTCACAACCTAATTATACCTGTGCTGAACAAAACCATGTTTTCGTTTTGCAAATGTAATATTTCAAGTAAAATAAATAGTAATATAAAGCACATAAACAAAGACATACAAAAACTAGAGACAAATCATAAGGAAAATAGACAATATGCAGAATGTTGAGCCATTTTATTAATACTGAGAAATGGAAATGAGTATAGAGGTGATCAGAATGATGGCACCTCTTCTTGCACTAGGCAAGTGTAGAAAGACTCTCAGGAAATGACTCGGAATGGCTGCTCCCTCAGGAATGCGTTATCTCCAGAGCTACTAGTACTGCTACTGTGTTGCTACTACTGCTGGAATAAAATGAATCTTTAGGGCTGCTCCCCACCTCGGAAAATTTCGAAACTTCAGGAATAGCCTCTACTCCCAATACCCAGAAAAGCCCAGAAAGCTTTCCAGAAATGGCTAACCCCCGAAAATGGCTCCCTTGAGGCACTATGCTATTCCTCAAGGAGGGATGTTGGCTCAGAATGATCTGCTCCAAATAATGGCCCCTAACTCCTCCAAAATAATGGAATAGGGAAGGGCTGGCCCCTTTCACACTATCCTGGGCTGAATCCACCAAAAAACCCCCAATATGGAACCACCTCCTCTCAATACTATGTCCTCCCTCTCATTGACTGCGTTGTCCCTCTGAGTGAATGATCCACCCGTGGTTGCTACAACTCTCTCCGGCAAAACAAGGATGAAAATCCTCACTCGAGCAGGCACTCAAAGTCCCTCGGGGCTGAGGTTGGGATCTCCGAACAGAGACAGCCGATGTACTGAAAAGTATGTGTAGACTTTTCTAAACAGCAAGCATGCTCAATGTCAAAAGACAAATCTCAAAGATGCATAATCAGAATGAATGAGAATGAGGAGACCCTCCCTCCTTTTATGTAGAAATTTGTTGAATAATGATTAATTATCCACCGAGACTATCCTGATCACATACAATTCGAATTCATATGCAACACATAATCTCTTCCACTCAGATCATCAAACATGCAGAAAATAAATCAAGCGATAACACATCAAATCATCATACACATTAACACAGTATGTATGGGGAAAGCTTATAGCTAAAAACCCCGCAGCTATTGTTTATATTATAATGGAGAAATCATGTAACAAACTCAGTACAATACTCCTCACAAGTATTCAGTACTTTCTCATGAAGTTACACACAATCTAGCTTGGTTTTGAACAGGTTACTGGTTCAAAACTCACCGCCAATTGCCTTGCCTCTATTGCGCAATCATGGCCTGTCTATATAGAGATCCAAGGTTTGAATCTCCTTGGCTTGACTGTGCAATTGTCATGGAAAATTCCTCCAAGTGTGGTGCAAATCTCATGCACAACTGATGTCGCCACTGATAGCTAACTCCACCCTTTCATCTACCTCTTTCACTGGTCTCCACTGAACTGATCATGCACTGTAGTGAACTGATGTGTTCTTGAGTTGAATAATGAGTTATTAATTAATGAATTAAATAATATTTAATTCACTCCACTCATAACTAATTGATTAGCTAGTTAAACTAATCTCAACTAGTTCAACTAAAATAAACAGAACACAACTCCACTAGCTGTCTCATTAACTCCACCGAACTTCTGCCACTGAAGTCCTAACTGAAGTCAACCATGCATGATGCCATCAAACCCTTGGGAATAGCGTAATTCCTCTGTCAGATGCATGAGCCACTTCCAAGGCTCGAACTGAAGTGCTCCAAGAGAGTAAACTGAAGTTTATAGTCTAAATATTATTAAGGGTAAATAATATTTGACTTCCCTATTTTTTAGGAGAGGCAGTCTAAAAATAGCCTTCGACCTCTTCGACCTAAAAAATAGAGTCTCATCTATTTTTACCAACATGACCAATGCTCCAAGAATCTCAAACTGGAATCCCCGAACCATGCTCCATATGTCTAAAAATAGACATAGTCTTAAAATAGACTTTGCGCCAGAATTTGCCTGCGGGCCCACTTAGTGAAGGCGACTTCATTTCACTAAGCTCCATCATCTTGCTGCATTCTCAACACTCCCTCTCAGCAAGATATGGATTATCTGCAATCCCTATCCTGCCTCTGTGGAATTCGAACTTGCTCCCGGTGAGCGCCTTCGTCAGGATGTCGGCATCCTGATCCTCCGTGGGAACATATGAAAGCATCATGATTCTCCGCTGAACACAATCTCTGATATGATGATACCAATCTGTGAAGCCATGCCGCCTCAACTGATCCTCCTGTCTGTACCATGAACCATATCCCGATGTGCCTCTGATATAGCGCAATACATGCTTGCCTGCCTTCCAAAAGAGCTTGGTAGGCTTAACCATAGGTTGCGAAAGCTGGTTAACTGCATAGCATATATCGGGTCGTGTATTGACCAGATACATAAGCGACCCCACCAACTGTCGATAGACAGTGGCATCCACTACCTCCGCTGAAGCAGCATCCTCCTTCCTCCAACCACCAGGAAGAGGAGTGTCAACAGGCTTGCAGCCTTGCATGTTGAACCTCTCCAGAATCTCCCGGGCATACTTGCCCTGAGAAACAAACAGTCCTCCGCTACGCTGCCAAATCTCCAATCCCAGGAAATAATGAAGGATTCCCAAGTCCTTCATCTCAAACTCTCGTGCAAGATCCTCCTTGCATGAAAGTATCAACTGCTCATCGCCAGTCAAAATCACATCATCTACATACAGTACGATGATCAACAGCTTCCCCTCCACCACAATCTGGTACAGGTTTGGATCCGCCTCACTCTTGGAGAATCCAAGCCAGGTGAAGTAGCTGTCTATCCGAGTGTACCAAGCACGAGGTGCTTGCTTCAGCCCGTACAGTGCT
This sequence comes from Pinus albicaulis, assembly GCA_034641835.2. Classification (NCBI taxonomy): domain Eukaryota; kingdom Viridiplantae; phylum Streptophyta; class Pinopsida; order Pinales; family Pinaceae; genus Pinus; species Pinus albicaulis. The sequence goes on from CM076571.1 coordinate 205,601,676, forward strand.
CTCTTGAGTCGGCACACATGCGACTCACTGCTGAAGATCTCAAAACCTTCAGGCTGCTCTATGTGCACCTCCTCCTCAATAACTCCATTGAGGAACGCAGTCTTCACATCCATCTGATGAATGTGCCACCCCATCTGCGCTGAGAGAGCAAGGATCGTCCGTATGGAAGAGTACCTTGCGACAGGTGCAAAAGTCTCCTCATAGTCAATCCCTTCGATCTGTGAGAAGCCACGGGTGACAAATCTCGCCTTGTACTTCTCCACACTCCCGTCAGCCGCCTGCTTCACCTTGTAGATCCATCGCGAACCTACAACTGATTTCCCAACCGGTCTTGGGACAATCTCCCATGCACTGTTCCTGATGATCGAATCATATTCTTCGATCATGGCATCAACCAATGCGGGTTCCTCCACAGCTTCCTCAAAAGAGGATGGCTCTGTCACAACACATTGACTCATAAGAGCCATGTATCCAGTGTACCGATCCGGTGACTGTCTCTGTCTGCGCTGTGCTGTAGGTGGTCCTACAACCTTCTCTGCATCCCGAGTCAGTCGCTCAGCTTCTGTAGTGCGCATGCGCACTCTAATGGTTGGCGATGCATGGGTGGTTTCTTCCACCTCCTAAACCTCCTCTTGTGGCTGATCCACATCCGGAAGCTCCTCCTTAGGAACTAACAGCTCCTCATCTGCATGCAAGTGTAGCTCCCTCTCAAGCGAACACTGCATGGCTTTCTCCTCCTGAAATTTTATATCCCGTCGCACAACAGTCTTGCGACTGTCTAACAAATACACTCGGTAGTTGTGAGGTGTATCAGTGTACCCCACAAATATTCCAACCTCAGCAGTTGGATCCAACTTCCTTCTCGCATCCTTCGTCACATGCATGTAGACAGGAGAACCAAAAATCTGCAAATGGGAAATATCAGGCCTCTTGCCAGAATAAGCCTCCTCTGGTGTACTCATGCCAAGAACCTTGTGAGGACAACGGTTCTGCACATACACTGCTATATTGCATGCCTCGGCCCACAAGTGAAGGGGTAGGCCCTGATCATGCAACATCGCCCGTGCAGCACCCACGATCGTTCTGTTCTTCCGCTCAGCCACCCCGTTCTGCTGTGGGTTATGGAGTGCGATGAGCTCTCTCCGAATCCCTTCTGCGCTGCAGAACTCCTTGAATTCAGCCGAGATGAATTCACCACCGTTATCACTCCTTATAGCAATCACCTTCTTCCCCGACTCCTTCTCGACCAGTGCTTTAAACTCACAGAACTTCGCGAATGTATCGCTCTTCTTCTGCATGAAGAAGATCCAGCACTTTCGAGAGAAATCATCAACAAAGATCACATAATGCTTGTGCTTTGCTGTCGAAGCAACTGAGAAAGGACCACACACGTCTGTGTGAACTCTCTCAAGGATCGTCGTGGCGCGACTATCCTTCTCGTGAAAGGTTGCTTTCACATACTTCCCTAAAGTACACCCCTTGCACTGATCTGACTGCGCAAGAGTGCCCTTAGGAAGCCCAGTAGAAATCTGCTGTAGGATCTTCAAAGCTCCATGGTGAAGGTGGCCCAATCTCTTGTGCCACAGTTCGCCCTCATCATCCCGGCTCACCACTTCTCCCGCCTTGCATGCCATAGCTGCGCAGCCATCTACCTGCAACTGATAAAGGTTCTTAGTTTGAACCCCTATCTTCCGGGTCTCTCCAGTAGTCTTACTACGCAGGAAGGATTTTCCTTCGCTGAAGACCACATCATACCCCTTATCCTCCAACATCGCTACTAAAATCAGGTTCTTCTTCAATCCAGGTACATGCATGACATCCTTCAATACAAAGGGCTTACCAGACTCCCTCTGAAAGGATATGGTACCGATACTAGTCGCACTGTATCTACCATCATCGCCCATCTCGATGTGCATACCCAAATCTTTGTCCTCCAGATCTGAGAACAAATCCCAATCTCCCGTCATATGAAATGACGCACCGCTGTCCAAGAACCATACCGATCCCAGCACACTTGAAACCAAGCATGCAATCAGTGAAAATTCAAGCTCGAACTGTGAAGCCAAAGCTTCTCCATCTGCAAATCTTCCCGCTTGCTTGTTCTTCTTCTTCTTTGGACAATTGGTAGCATAATGTCCGTGATCATGGCAGTGAAAACATTTCACTTTCGCCATATCCTGCTTCTTGCCCTTAGCTCCAGAATGAGAGGTTTTCTTACCCTTCCCTTTCTTAGCTTTGGACACCAAAGCGCAGTTTTCTTCATCAGCTCCCTTTGATGAAGATCTATCTCGAGTAGTCCTCCTTATCTCCTCCTGCATGAGATCCGCCCAAAGGCGCTCCCATCCCGGCAGCTTCTCCCGACCATTGACACTATCTTGATATGAGTGCCAAGCCTTCGGAAGACCAAGGAGAGCCAGGTCGACCATGTCCTCGTCTTCGACAGTCACCCCCACACTTCCCGGCTCATCTCTGCACTGAGTGAACTTCGTGAGGTATTTGGCGATACTGTCGCCTTTCTCCATCTTGATGTTCCTGAGCTTATCTTTGAGCGCCGGCTTCCTTTGGTCGCTCTTACTCTGGAATAGATCCGTCAAAGCTTTCCACATTAAATATGGAGAAGCCTTTCCATGCAGGCTGGATACAATATGATCCTTGACGCCCTCCAACAAGATCCTTCGACACTTCGCCATCTTCTTTTGCCATGCATCGACTTCAGCAGGATCAGTGGGCTTTTGGACATCCGTATCTACGAACTCCTTCAGACCATTATCTTCTAATACTGCCTCCATGCGATCCTTCCATGCAACATAATTCGAATTTCCTTCAAGAGCATATTCGAGTCGCAAACCGTTGAAAGACATTTTCAACACCGGCACCAAGAAAACAAAACTGCTGCAAAATTCGAATTCCACCTCAAAGCTCAACCGCTCTAGATCTGTGAGAACAAATTATTTCTAGCACAGAGATCGACTGCAAGGGGCATTTACTGGATATATCACCTTTCAAAGAAAGGATGGATCCAGAGGCTACCTGGCCCGCATGCAGACTCTGTCTACCGAAATAAGTTTGTAATCACTGTGATGATCAATCTCTGCTTCAATAGCTCCGATACCATGTGGAAATTTGCTGAATAATGATTAATTATCCACCGATACTATCCTGATCACATACAATTCGAATTCATATGCAACACATAATCTCTTCCACTCAGATCATCACACATGCGGAAATAAAATCAAGCGATAACACATCAAATCATCATACACATTAACATAGTATGTATGGGGAAATCTTATAGCTGAAAACCCCACAGCTATTGTGTATATTATAATGGAGAAATCATGTAACAAACTCAGTACAATACTCCTCACAAGTACTCAGTACTTTCTCATGAAGTTACACACAATCTAGCTTGGTTTTGAACAGGTTACTGGTTCAAAACTCACCGCCAATTGCCTTGCCTCTATTTCACAATCATGGCCTGTCTATATAGAGATCCAAGGTTTGAATCTCCTTGGCTTGAATGCGCAATTTTCATGGAAAATTCCTCCAAGTGTGGTGCAAATATCATGCACAACTGATGTCGCCACTGATAGCTAACTCCACCCTTTCATCTACCTCTTTCACTGGTCTCCATTGAACTGATCATGCACTGTAGTGAACTGATGTGTTCTTGAGTTGAATAATGAGTTACTAATTAATGAATTAAATATTATTTAATTCACTCCACTCATAACTAATTGATTAGCTAGTTAAACTAATCTCAACTAGTTCAACTAAAATAAACAGAACACAACTCCACTAGCTGTCTCATTAACTCCACCAAAATTCTGCCATTGAAGTCCAACTGAAGTCAACCATGCATGAGCTCAATACCCCATAAGAAAAGTGTATTTCCTTCTGGCAGTTGCATGTGCCACATCCGTAGCTCAAGATGAAGTGCTCCAAGAGAGTAAACTGTTGTTTAGAGTCCAAATATTATTAAGGGTAAATAATATTTGACTTCCCTATTTTTAGGAGAGGCAGTCTAAAAATAGCCTTCAACCTCTTCGACCTATAGGTCACAAAAATAGAGTCCCATATATTTTTACCAACATGACCAATGCTCCAAGAATCTCAAACTGGAATCCCCGAACCATGCTCCATATGTCTAAAAATAGACATAGTCTAAAAATAGACTTTGCGCCAGAATTTGCCTGCGGGCCCACTTGGTGAAGGCGACTTCATTTCACCAAGCTCCATCATCTTGCTGCATTCTCAACATTTTATGCTTGGTGAGCCTTTCCCTCACCTAGGCCCCAACGATATCTACGTTGCCCCCTTGAGCCACAATGTCCAACTCTATTTGCACTAGCTTGGCCCCATGTTGTCCACGCCGTCCCTTTTTCCCATGCTGCCCCTTGACCACTAGGCCCCACTTTCCAAATAGACATGTCTCTTACGTTACTTTAGGAAATACTTTTTATCCTAAGTGTGGGATAAGTGTCCTCTTCACCCACTTTATTTATAATTTAAGTTTATAAACGAAAAATAGTCAAAATTAATATTTCCAATTAGCTATTTCTAATTGGGAATATTACAGTCCTCCACAGAAAAACATTGCTTGTCCTCAAGCAACTGTAATGATGGATGCTGTAGAATCTTCTCACTCTCCTAGGTGGCATCCTCATTCGGTAAATTCCTCCATCTCACTAGGTACTCTATGACTGTCCTGCTTTGTAGCTGCCTCTCCCTAGTATCAATGATGGCCTCTGGCTGTAGCACCAAGTGCCCCTCATCATCTGTGGGCAGGAGCTCCTCTGTTACAGTCACCTGTTGTCCCAGTGCCTTCTTCAGGCATGACGCGTGAAAAACGTTATGAATCTTGCTACCAATGGGCAGCTCCAACTCATATGAAACCTCTCCAACTCTGTGTGTCACCCTATATGGTCCATAGAAATGAGGCTTGAGCTTTTCAGCCCCCTTCTTCTTCAGAGTGGACTACTGATATGGCTGCAAGCATAGGTAGACCAAGTCCCCTACCTCGAACCGCCTCTCAACACGTCCCTTGTCGACGTACAACTTTTGATGATTCTACGCTATAGCCATGTTATCCTTGAGAGCTCGGAGTATATCCTGGCTCTCTTGGATCCACTCCTTGGCTCTAGGAGCCTTGCTAGCACCAAACATCATGTCAACAAAAGATAAAGCATGATATCCATATAATGCATAAAATGGAGACATACCAATGGACATATGATGAGTGTTGTTGTAGCAGTACTCCCCCAAGTGCAACCATCTCAACCATGCCTTCTGTTGCTCGCTAACATAGTTACACAAGTATCCCTCTAGCCACTTGTTTTCTATCTCTATCTGTCCATCCGTTTGGGGGTGGTAACTAGTACTCGATGTCAACTCAGTGCCCACCAAATGGAAAAGCTCCCGCCAAAACCCACCAATGAAGTGGTTGTCCCTGTCACTAACAATGGTCTTTAGAAGACCATGCAATCTAAAAACGTACCTAAAGAACAAATCTGCTACCTGAGCTATAGTGTAATGTGCTGATATGGAAAAAAAATGAGCATATTTATTTATTCGATCAACGAATACAAATATGAAATCCTTTCCCTACATAGTGGGAAATCCTGTAATGAAGTCCATCGAAATACTCTCCCATTTCCCCTCAGGTATGGGAAGAGGCTGCAATAACCCTACTGGATGGTTCATTCCCCTCCTGTTACGCTGGAAAACTTCGCACTCCCTGACATGTTGGAGCACTTCCTTCTGGAGGCCCTTCCAAGAGAACCTCTCCCTGATGGCCCTATAGGTTTTGGTAAACACCCGGTGGCCTAATAATGGTGAATCATGCAAGGCATGCAATGTCTTCTTCTTGAGCTGGGAGACCTCAGTCAAGAAGATCCTTTCCCTGTAATAGATCACCTCATCCATCACTCTATACCTGTCATCTGTCACCTGCCCATCCAAAATCTCACAAGAAAAACGGTCCTTGGAGTACTCTACCAATAGCCCTCCAGTTTGTGTCCACACTCATCAAGGACAACGCTGCTGGTCTGTGTGAAAGTGCATATACCACAACGTTGTTCCTCCCCTTAACATACTTGATGTCAAAGTCATAAGCCTGGATCTTGCTGACCCACTTCTGCTGCCTTTCCTGCAATTGTTTCTGCTCTAGAAAGAATCAGAGGTTGTTTTGATCCGTCCTCACCCTGAATCTGTTCCCTACCAAGTACTGTTGAAACTTGGCCAATGCATGCATGATGGCCAACATATCCTTGTCGTATATAGCATACAACCTCTCATGTGGCAATAGATTCTGGCTCTCAAAAGCTATGGGGTGGCCTCCCTGAATCAAAATTGCGTCGATCCCCTGCCCTGATGCATCACACTCTAAGACAAAGGGCTATGTAAAATCTAGAAATGCTAACACCGGATAGCTACTCATCACCTCCTTGAGCCTATCAAAAGCCCCCTATGTTGTATCCATCCAACTGAATGCCCCCTTCTTGGTGAGATATGTAAGGGGTGCAGCAAGTTGGAAAAATCCCTTGATGAACTTTCGATAATAGGTGCAGATCCCCACAAATCCCCGAAGTTACATCACATTCTTCGACTCCGGCCATTCCCTGATGGCCCTAATCTTCTCCTCGTGGACCTTCACTCCATCCACCCCGATCATGTTCCCCAAGTAGAGCATCTCGGTCAGCCCAAACTCACATTTGGAGAGCTTAGCATAAAACTGATGCTCTTCCAAAATGCGTAATACAACCTCTATATGTTGGAGGTGCTCCTCCCATGTCCTGTTGTAGATCAATATGTCATCAAAAAACACTAACACACACTTCCTCAAGTGACTGCGGAAGATGTGATTCATGCATGACTGAAAAGTGGCTGGGGCATTGGTTAGCCCAAAGGGCATCACCAAAAACTCACAATGGTCGTAATGACACCGAAAACTAGTCTTGGGAATGTCCTGCTCCCTCACGTGAATCTGATGGTACCCGGGTCTCAAATCAATCTTTGAGAAGAACTTGGCCCCCCTCAGCTCATCCATCAACTCATCAATCCGTGGGATGGGGTACCGGTTCTTCATGGTCTTCTTGTTCAGGGCCCTGTAATCAATGCACATCCTCAACGTACCATCCTTCTTCTTCACCATCACTATTGAAGAAGCAAAGGGGCTGGTGCTAGGACAAATGTGTCCAAGAGCTAAAAGCTCATGGATAGTCCTCTTAATCTCATCCCGATAGGCTTTGGGGTGCCTATAGGGTGTAGTGATGACAACCTGGATACCCTGCTCCAGCTCAATAGTGTGCTCAAACCCCCGATCTGGTGGTTGTCCTGGTGGTATCTCCCCAAATACCATAGTATACCTGTCGAGAATGGACTGTACATCTGGGTGTACGACCTGCCCTGTAGATCTTGCCTCTGACACACGAATCTCCACAACCCACTCTATGTCCCCCTTCTGGAAATCTGCCTCAATCCGGTGTGATGAAACTGTCTATGGTGGGTAGGTGTGCATCCCCTGAATCTTCTCATGCCTCCCATTCTTCTTATCTGTCCACTCCATCTCCGAGGTCTCCCAGTCAGTGGTGACCTTTCCCAATGTGATCAACCACTGTACCCCCAATATCACGTTGGTGTCTAGAATGTCCACCACGAAAAAATGATCTGTCAGGGTGTACATCCCCATGGTCACTGCCAAGGCTGGCAGTGACCATCAAAGGTCACTGCCCCTCAAAGGTCTCGATCGGTGTGCCCCTCCGCTCTACCAGCTGGGCATCAATGAAGTTGTGGGTGGCCCCACTATCTACTAACACTGATACATGCTGCCCCCGTACTATGCCTCAAACACCAAGTGCCAAATACTTGGGAACTCCCTGCAAAGCTACAAGGGCGCTCCCTGTGGGTGAAAAATCTGCACCTCCCACTCCCAGCGGTGGAGGTGGCAGATGATCCCCTCTCTGCACTGTATTGCTACCTCTAGCCTCTATCTCCTCATACTCCTCTTCTTCCCTGATATGTAGAAATTATATAACATATGCATTATATATTCAGATTCTCCTGATCTAACAATACTTATCTTCTTGCTAAATACAAGATCCTTCCACTATTAATATTTTGCGAAGATTATAAACTCAATTGCAACCACATGAAGCAATAAAAACAATCACACATAACACAATTGTTTAATGATAAAGCCTAAAGCTAAAAACCCCAACTATCATATATTATGTATCATGCAGATTATGTAACAATCTCATACAAAGCTTAGTACATCAAGATCTCAGTACAATCAATTGTAACACACTAACATGAAGAAATCTGCAAATCCATGCACTTATTTATTTCCACCTGATAGCCTGCCTCCACTTCAGATTCCCTGCTGAATAATAGCTCTGAATGAATTCGAATTACCCTTGCCTTGACTTCGCAATCCTCATTGGAAACTCCAATGTGTGTGTGATGCAATCAATGCATCACTATAATCACAACAGATAGTCCATCTCACCCTTTAACCTACATCTCCACTGGGTCTCCACTAGAACTGACATGCACTGTAGTTAACTGTTGTATTTGTTCATTTGATTAATGAATTATTATTTGTGAATTAATTAACTAATTAATTCACTCCACTCTCACTAGTGTATCATTCAGTTAGACTAGATACAACTAGCTCAACTGAGTTTAACTCCAATAACTTAGTTAAACTCAATAACAACTCCATGAACTACTCTTCCAACTCTGTCATAACTTTGCCACTTCAGTTCTAACTGAGTCCTCCATGCATGAACCACCAGTAACCCTAGGAATTGCATAAGTTGATATTTAGAGTCTGATTATTATTAAGGGCTAATAATAATCGACACATCTATTTTTAGATCGACGATCTATAAATAGACTTCGCCCAATATTCTAAAAATAGAATTTCATCTATTTTTCCAAATTGACCAACCATCCACAAATAGTATCCTGCAACTTCTGAAATATGATCACCATGTCTAAAAATAGACATAGTCTAAAAATAGACGTACACCTAAAATTAGCCTGCGGGCCCACTTAGTGAAGGTGACTGATTTTCACTAAGCTCATCATCTTGTTGAATCTCAACACTCCCTCTCAACAAGATAGGGATTATCCTTCACCCCGATCCTGCCTCTATGGTATTCGAATTTGCTCCTGGTGAGCACCTTCGTCAGAATATATGCATCCTGATCTTCTGTAGGAATGTACTGAAGCAACATGATCTTCTGCTACACATAATTTCTGAGATGATGATACCGGATATAAATATTTTTAGATCTATCATGAAACACAGGATTAATTGAGATTTTAATGCAACTCTGATTATCACAATGTATCACTGTAGGATCTAAATGTGAACCGAACAAACTGACCAGGATCTTCCTCATCCAGATAGCCTCACATGCAGCTTGACTTGCTGCCATGTATTCTGCTTCCGCTAAACTGAGTGCCATGGATCTTTGTTTCCTACTATACCAAGAAACTGTTGTAGATAAGATACTAAAAACCCCTCCTAATGTGCTCTTTTTGTCTGTTGGGCTGCCTACCCAATCCGCATCAGTGAAGCCATGCAACTTCACCTCATCCGTCTATCTGTACCATAAGCCATACTCAGATGTGCCCTTGAGATAACTCAGGACATGCTTGCCTGCCTTCCAAAAGAGCTTGGTAGGCTTAACCATCGCTTGTGAAAGTTGGTTCACCGCATTGAATATGTTTGGTCTTGTATTAACTAAATACATGAGCGAACCCACCAACTGTCAATAAACAGTGGCATCCACTACCTCTGCCGATGTAGCATCCTCTTTCCTCCAATTCCTTGGAAGAGGAGTGTCAATAGGCTTGCAGTCTTGCATGTGAAACTTCTCGAATATCTCCTGGGCATACTTTCCTTGAGACACAAACAGTTCACCTTCCTGCTGCCATATTTCCAATCCAAGGAAATAATGAAGGAGGCCCAAATCCATCATCTCGAACTCCTTTGCAAGATATTCCTTGCATGAGTGTATCAACTGCTCATCACCTGTTAGTATCAAATCATCAACATAAATAACAATGATTAAAATCTTACCCTCCACCACAATTTGATATAGGTTTGCATCCGCCTCACTCTTGGTGAAGCCAAGTCTAATGGAATAGCTGTCGATCTAAGTGTACCAAGCACGAGGTGTTTGCTTCAGCCCATACAACGCTCTTTTGAGTCTGCACACATGTGACTCATTGCTGAAGATCTCAAATCCTTTAGGCTGCTCAATGTACACCTCTTCCTCAATGATCCCATTAATGAACGCAGTCTTTACATCCATCTGATGAATGTGCCAACCCATTTGTGCTGAGAGAGCAAGGATGGTCCTTATGGAAGAATACCGTGCGACAGGTGCAAAGGTTTCTTCATAATCAATCCCCTCGATCTGTGAGAAGCCCCGGGCAAAAAATCTTACCTTATACTTCTCGACGCTCCCATCACCAGCTTGCTTTACCTTGCAGATCCATCTTGATCCTACAACTAATTTACCCACCGGCCTTGGAACAATATCCCAAGCATTGTTTCTGACAATGGAATCATACTCCTCCACCATGGCATCTACCCATGTGGGCTCCTGCACTGCTTCTTCAAAAGAAGATGGCTCTGTCATGATACACTTGCTCATAAGAGTCATATATCCAGTAAATCGGTCAGGTGACTGTCTCTGTCTGCGCTATGATGTAGGGACTCCTACATTCTGTGCAGCATCAAGCTTCAGTATTTCAGCTTCTATGGTACACTTTCTGCCTTGTCTGATGATTGGTTTTGCATGAGTGGACTCCTCCACTCCATGAATCTCCTCTTGTGGCTGATCCACATCTAGAGGCTCATCTTTGGGAACAGTAACTCCTCCTCTGCATGCAAGTGTAGCTCCCTCTCAAGAGACAAATTCATGCCTTTCACCTCATTGAATTTTATATCTCGTCGCACCATAGTCATCTGACTTTCTGGAAAAAACACACGATAATTATGGGGTGTTTCTATGTACCCCACAAATATCCCAACTTCTGCAGTCGGCTCCAACTTCTTCCTGGCATCCTTTGTCACATGAATGTAAATAGATGAGCCAAAATTCTTCAAATGAGAATTATCATGCTTCTTACCAGTAAAAGCTTCTTCAGGTGTACTCATGCCAAGTACTCTATGAGAACAACGGTTTTTCACATAAACTGCAGTGTTGCATGCTTCCGCCCACAAGTGCATCGGTAGGCCCTGATCATGCAGCATAGCTCGTGTAGCACCCATGATCGTTTTGTTTTTACTCTTCGCGACCCCATTCCGCTATGGGTTATGAGGTGCTATGATTTCTCTTTGAATTCCTTCTTTGCTACAGAAGTCTTTCAATTCTTTTGAGATATATTCACCACCATTATCGCTCTGTAGAGCCTTCACTTTCTTCCCCGACTCCTTCTCCACCAGTGCTTTAAACTCACAGAACTTTGAGAATGTTTCGCTCTTCTTCTGCATGAATAAGATCTAGCATCTACAAGAATATTCATCAACAAAAATAACATAATACCTGCGTTTTGCTGTTGAAGCAATCGAGAAAGGTCCTGTTATGTAACCAGCTCCAAAAATAGAAGAAAAGAGATATCAACGCCTTAGAAATAAGCCACTTCGAGGGGGCAACCTCCAATACATTACATAAATGAAAAATTATTGGATGATAGAAATGACCAAAACCTCCTTCTATATATAGGAGTCCATGGGGCCACAATGTAATCCTATCCGACCTAACAATAATAATTGAAGGGCAGAATAATAACAATATTGGGGTTACAGGGGTACAACAATAACAATAAGTGGGGCTACACTAACAAAATAAGGGACTACATTATTAATATAGGGACCTAACATGCCCCTCTCCTTCAAACAAGAGTTGTCCTCAATGCTTCAGTAGCTCCGGGTGCTTTTGTATAAAATTCTTATCCTCCCATGTAGAATCTTTAGTGGGTAAGTTCTTCCATTTGATGAGATACTCTGAAATTGATCGATTTCGTAGTTGTTGAGTTCTTGTTTCCGTGACTGCTTTAGGTTCGAATATGGTTTTTCCTTCCTCATCAAGTTCTGGCAATATTGTTTGAACTGGAATTTTGTCCCCTATAACCTTTTCTAAACATGAAACATGGAAAGCTGGATGCACTCGCGAAGAAGCAGGAAGCTCCAATTTGTATGCCATTGTACCAATATTTTGCAAAACCTTGTAAGGACCATAGTACTTTGGTGATAATTTATTATCCTTCTTAGCTTGCTTGAGGGACATTTGTTTGTATGGTTGTAGCCATAAAAATACCCAGTCTCCCACATCAAAACTTATCTCACTGCGATGTTGATTTGCCTGTTGTTTCATTCGATTTTGTGCCAAATTTAGGTTATCCTTTAAGAGTTGGAGAACTTCTTGTTGATGCTCGATGTGATCCTCCATTGCTTGAACCCTAGAATTTTCCCTTAAATAAGATGTGATGGATGGTGGATGATATCCATAAAGTGCCATAAAAGGGGTTATTTTAGCTGCAGTATGGAAGGAAGTATTATACCACCATTCAGCGAGAGGTAACCACTTGACCCATTGTGCTTGCTTATCAGATACAAAATGGGATCTCTGTCACTTACAATAATCTTCAGGTTTCCATGTAGCTTTTGAATTGTTTCCATAAATGTGGTAGAAATTGTACTCACTTTAAATGGATGAGATAATGCACAAAAGTGTGCATACTTGATAAGTCTATCAACTACCACCATGATGACGCTCCTTCCTTTAGACTTTGATAAACCTGTGATAAAATCCATTGAAATCTCCTCCCAACGTTGACTTGGAATGGATAAAGGTTGTAGAAGACCCGGGGTCTTAATTGTCTCAACTTTATTTTGCTGGCAAACCAAACATTCTACCACAAACTTTTGAATATCATATTTAAGGCCATCCCAAAAAAATTCTTTCTTCACCCTGTGGTAAGTTTTTAAAAATCCCGAGTGTCCTCCTAAAGGAGAAGTGTGCAATTGCAAAAGAAAATTTTGTTTTAGTTTGGAATTCTTGCAAATATATAAGTGATCTTTGTACCATAAGGAATCATTTTTCCAACTAAATGTATCAGATGTACTAGGATCTTGCTGCAATTTTTGAATGAGAGTCCACACTTCTTCATCCTTCTTCCATTCATCCCTTGCTTCGGTTATCCAATCTGGTTGGATAATTGAAATGGCACAAAGCAATGCTTCCACCTCTTCATCCTTTCTTGAGAGTGCATCTGCAACAACATTTAGCTTCCCTTTTTTGTAGAAAATTTCAAAGTCATAACCCAACATCCTTGTGACCCATTTTTGCTGCTCTTCTGAAGATAGTCTTTGTTCCAAAAAGTGTTTAAGACTATCATGATTAGTTTTTACTCTGAAGTGTCTTCCCATTAGGTAAGGTCTCCATTTCTTTAGTGCATGTAGTATTGCCAACATTTCCTTCTCATAAATAACCTTTTGTAAATACTTTTCTTTGATTGAACGACTTTCAAAAGCAATAGGTCTTCCTTCTTGCATTAAAACAACACCAATTCCATTTCCTAAGGCATCACATTCCACAATAAAGGTTTTTGTGAAGTCTGGCGTAGATAAGACTGGTGCTAGGCACATTGCCTCTTTAAGATGTTCAAAGGCCTTAGTTGCTTCAGGAGTCCATGAAAATGCATCTTTCTTCAATAGTGTTGTTAGAGGTGCTGCTATTCTCTCATAATTCTTAACAAACTTGCGATAATACCCTGTTAACCAGAGAAATCCGCGCAACTGCTTTATGGTTGCGGGGACTTTCCATTCCTTAATGGCTTTAATTTTGTTAGGGTCTACCTTAACACCCTCGTGAGATACAATATGACCCAGATATTCCACCTCTTGTACTCCAAAGAAACATTTGGATGTTTTTGCATATAATTGTTTCTCCTCCAATAGCTTGAGCACCCTGTCAACATGTTGAACATGATCCTTCCAAGACTTGTTGTAGATTAGTATATCATCAAAAAATACTAGCACAAATTTTCTAATGAAGGGTTTGAAAATGGAATTCATCAACCCTTGAAATGTAGAAGGTGCATTGGTAAGGCCAAAAGGCATGACTAAAAATTCATAATGACCCTCATGTGTTCGAAATGTTGTTTTCAGAATATCTTCAGTCTTCATTCTAATTTGATGATATCTTGAATGAAGATCCAACTTGGTAAAATAAATTGCTCCATGTAATTCATCCAATAATTCATCAATCACAAGAATGGGGAATTTATCTTTAATAGTGAGCTTATTGAGCTCCCTATAATTCTAACACATGCGCCATGATCCATCTTTTTTGTGCACCAATACTACTAGAGCAGAGAAAGAACTTTGACTAGGTTGAATTATACCAACCTCTAACATTTCTGCAATCATACGTTCAATTTCACTCTTTTGGACATAAGGATATCTATAAGGCCTGATGTTTGGAGGAAAACTTCCTGGAATCAAATGAATATCATGATCATGATCACGAATAGGTGGGAGTCCTTTGGGAGTATCAAACACATTGGAATGATTTTCCAAGACTTTCTGGAGATCTGGAGAAATAGATGATTTTGATGTTATAACTTCTAGTGAGCATAATTGTGCAATTACGCCATGTTTTCCTTTATTTAGAAGCTTTTTCATGACATTAGAGCTTATTATCTTTCCTGGCTTCCCTGTGATACCCCGTAATTCGATTTCCTTTCCTTCCGAAAAAAATTTCAAGAAAAGTTCTTGAAAATTAAAAGCTACCGCCCCTAAAGATTGTAACCATTGTACTTCTAGTACAACATCAGCACCTCCCATTGGGATGGAAATCATTGGACTATTCAATACATATTCCCCCATGGCTAGCTCGATATTATGGAATTTTCCAGAGCAATTTATAGTTCCTCCATTTGCGACCATCACTTGACATTCTGGTGCTGGGTATAGGAAACAATTCAATTCCTTGGCTACCTTATAATGAATAAAATTATGGGTACTACCCGAATCAATCAACACTATTACCTTTTTCTTCTTGATTTGTCCTTCTATCTTGAGAGTTTGAGGAGTGTTAATTCCTACCAATGCATTACATTATATGGCCAGACTCATTTTTTCTTCTTCTAGGGTTGGTTCCTGGTGCATATCCTCTTCTTGTTCATTTTATTCTTCCTCTTCACAATCTATGTAAAATAATTTCTTCTCATCACACCTATGACCTTTAGTGTATTTGCTATCACAACTGTAGCAAAGCCCTTTTGCTCTTGTTTCTTCCAATTGTTGTGGTGTCAACCTTGTAGGTTGTGGAAATCTAGGCGTAGCAACACTTCCTTCTTTATATAAGTGAGTGGTAGGCTTCCTTGTCGCCATAATTTTACATTCAATTTTTCTTGCCAACCTGAATGCCTTCTCCAATGAATCAAGTTCCAAAACGCGAACTTCATGTTGGATGTTATCCTTTAAAGTACCTATGAAGAGATCAATCTTGTGTTCCTCTGGAATATCAGTTACCCTTATATTCAATTTTTGGAAGTCCTCAATGTGCTCCCCCACTAAACCCTTTAGTTTGAGATTTATCAATTGGCTAAAGAAAGCGTTTCTCTTTGTATCCTCATAATGTGCTATCATTTCCTCCGTAAAAATTGACCAAGTGAAAAAAATTTTATGGGAGCAAAGCCATCGATACCATACAAATGTATTTTGTTCTAAATGTAAAGTTGCAATGCGTACCTTTTGTGTGTTTTTCACATTATGGAGATCAAAGTATTGCTCCATCTGTAGTATCCATGTTACAGGATCCTTTCCATCAAACTTCCTCATATCCATTTTTGGAATATGGTGGTTCTTCCCGCCAACATTAGAGTTTATGAAATTACAATTAAAATTTATGTTTTCCTCGTCATGAGTTTCCTCCACTATATTTTCACCATTAGGAAACATTTCTTGTATCAACTTTGTCAAGCATTCCATGTCTGCTTTTAGATCATTCTTCATGTTTTCCGTTTTAGCTTCCATGTCATCCATCTTAGATTCCATGCCAGATTCCATGCCATCTATCTTAGATTCCACGCCTTTATTCAAACCATCCATATTATTATTCAAACCATCCATATTTGCTTCCATGCCTTTCTTCAAAACTTCCATTTCATTTTTTTTTGCTCTTTGCGAGAGCGAAATTTAGTGCACTTTCTCTTGTAATTTTGATACATCATGTTGCAATTCGTCATCTTTATGAGTCATAGTAGAACCTTCTGAAGGCTTAATGGGTGTTGAATTATTTTTACGGGGCATTTTTTTAGAACCCAATATTGATATCTACAATACGCCCTTGTAATCAATTCAAATTGATTCTTCAAACAAGACTTATGCAATTTGGAAAAAAAAAATACACACCTATTTCTTTCTTTTGAGGAGCTCGATATTGAAATTGGATTATATCTGTGATTGTGGCTCTTCAATATCTGAAATTTGGCACTGTGGTATTCCTCTGAATTTTCTTTCGAATGCCACAGGTATGACCTGATTTGGATTCTCCAAGGCAAAGTTATGTCCAATCTCCCACAATGACCTAATTATGGACTGGTTCAGTAGAGCGAAATTGTATGACTTGCCATGTGGCACTTTTTCGTCCTTTGGCTCTAAAATTGATAGAAAAGAAACTACAGTCTGTGTACTTGTAGCCAATTTTTACAGAACTCCAATCCAATGCTCAGAGAGAGAGTTATGAATATTTTCCCACGATCACCTCTTTCAGATGAAATTCGGGAGCCTGAAAAAGCACTACCTTCCACAGATCATATCTCCGAAAATATTTCGAACCAAGCTCTGAAATTTTATGAAAAGTTTCCTCAAGAGTTTGGCTTCATACTCTAAAAATTTCAGATTTTGAAACTTCGTAGAAAAATTTTTATAGAGAAAATTCCACGATGACCTGTTTAGAGCAGCGAAACCCTAGAATCCAAAGCTCTGATACCAAATGTTGTGTAACCAGTTCCAAAAATAAAATAAAAGAGATATCAACGCCTTAGAAATAAGCCACTTTGAGGGGGAAACCTACAATACATTACATAAATGAACAATTCTTGGATGATACAAATGACCAAAACCTCCTTCTATATATAGGAGTCCATGGGGCCATAATGTAATCCTAGTGGGGCCACAATGTAATCCTAGCCGACCTAACAATAATAATTTAAGGGCACAGTAATAACAATATTGGGGTTGCAGGGGTACAAAAATAACAATAAGGGGGGCTACACTAACATAATAAGGGACTACATTATTAATATAGCGACCTAACAAGTCCACACACGTTTGTGTGAATTCTCTCCAGGATCACCGAAGCACAGTTCTCCTTCTCATGAAATGTGGTCTTCAAAAACTTACCCATAGTACATCCCTTGCACTGATCTGACTACGCAAGAGTACCCTTGGGAAGTCCAGTATAAATTTGCTGCAAAATCTCCAAAGCACCATGGTGAAGATGGCCCAATCTCATATTCCATAATTCGCCCTCATCCCGGCTCACTTCTTCTGCTTTTCCCACCATTGCAGCGTAGCCATCTGCCTCTAGATTGTAGATATTCTTAACTCGAATCCCTATCTTCTTGGTTTGACCCATTGTTTTATGTCGAAGGAAGGCTTTTCCCTCACTGAAAACAACGCCATAACCTTTGTCTTCCAACATTGTGACCGAGATCAAGTTCTTCTTCAGACCTGGAACATGCATAACTTCTTTCAACATAAATGGATTACCTGAATCCCTCTAAAAGGTAATGGTCCCAATTCCAGTCACACTGTATCGACCATCGTCGCCCATCTCTATATGCATTTGGAGGTCCTTCTCCTCAAGATCACCAAACAACTCCTTGTCTCTCGTCATATGGAAAGACGAGCCACTATTAAGATACCACACCGATCCCATTGTGCTTGAAACCAAGCATGCGATCAAGGAGAAATAAAGTTCAAATTGTGAGGCTAAGGCCTCACCCACTGCAGCTCTAGCAGCCTTCTTGTTCTTCTTCTTATGTGTGCAGTTAGTGGTGAAATTCCCATGTTCGTGATAGTGAAAACACTTCACTTTGGACAAATCTTGCTTCTTGCCTTTAGCTTCAGATTTTGAAGGGAATTTCTTCCCCTTCCCTTTCCTTACTTTGGCAGCCAAAGCGAAATTCTCTTCATCTTCATTATTCGATGAATAGCCATCCTTGGTACTTCGCCTTATCTCCTCCTGCACAAGATCCGACCAAAGTCGCTCCCATCTCGGCAATTTCTCTCGTCCATTGATAGAGTCTTCGTAGCTATTCCAACTCTTCGGAAGCCCAAGGAAAGCCAAGCTCACCAAGTCATCATCATAAACAATAATCCCCACACTTCCCAGTTCATCCCTACAGTGGACAAACTTCATGAGATATTTTGGAATATTGTCGCCCTTCTCCATTTTTATTTTTCTGAGCTTATCTTTCAGCGCCAACCTCCTCTGGTCACTTATGCTTTGGAACAAATCTGTCAAAGCCTTCCACATTGCAAATGGAGTGGCTTTTCTGTGAAGGCTAGACACAAGATGGTCCTTCACACCTTCCAACATAATTCTTCTTGTCTTTTCTACCTTCTTTTTCCATGTGTCAAGTCCTGCAGCATCACTAGCGTTCGGCTTAGGAACATCACTATCGATGAACTCCTTTAGTCCATTATCTTCCAGAACCACCTCCATCCTGTCCTTCCAGGCTATTTAATTCGAGCTGCCATCAAGGGCATACTCTGATCGCAACACAATGAAAGACATTTCAATGTATACTCAACTGTCGCACCAAGAAGTTTTTGCGGAAAATTCGAATTTTACACCAGCACAAACTCAACAATTCTTCACAATTGCAATCTTCAAGAATTAACACTGTTCTGATACCATGTATAAATTATATAACATATGCATTATATATCCAGATTCTCCTGATCTAACAATATTTATCTTCTTGCTAAATACAGAATCCTTCCACTGTTAATCTTTTGCGAAAATTTTAAACTCAATTGCAAACACATGAACAAATAAAAACAATCGCACATAACACAGTTGTTTAACGGGAAAGCCTGAAGCTAAAAACCCCAACTATCATATATTATGTATCATGGAGATCATGTAACAATCTCATACAAATCTTAGTACATCAAGATCTCAGTACAATCAATTGTAACACACTAACATGAAGAAATTTGCAAATCCATGCATTGATTTCTTCACACTTGATAGCCTGCCTCCACTGCGCAATCCCTACTGAAGAATAGCTCTGAATGAATTCGAATTACCCTTGCCTTGACAGCGCAATCCTCATTGGCAACTCCAATGTGTGTGTGATGCAATCAATGCATCACTATAGTCACAAAAGATAGTCCATCTCACCCTTTCACCTACCTCTTCACTGGGTCTCCACTGGAACTGACATGCACTGTAGTTAACTACTGTATTTGTTCAGTTGATTAATGAGTTATTATTTGTGAATTAATTCACTCCACTCTCACTAGTGTATCATTCAGTTAGACTAGATACAACTGAGTTTAAATCCAATAACCGAGTTAAACTGAATAATAACTCCATGAACTACTCTTCCAACTCTTTCATAACTTTTCCACTTCAGTTCTAACTGAGTCCTCAATGCATGAACCACCAGTAACCCTATCAATTGTGTAATTCCTTCAGCCCACTAATTTTCCAAATCTGTATACTGAAATAAAGTGCTCCAAGAGAATAAGTTGATATTTAGAGTCTGATTATTATTAAGGGCTAATAATAATCGACACATCTATTTTTATATCAACGATCTATAAATAGACTTCGCCCAATATTCTAAAAACAGAATTTCATCTATTTTTCCAAATTTACCAACAATCCAAAAATAGCATCCTACAACTTCTGAAATATGATCACCATGTCTAAAAATAGACTTACACCTAAAAATAGACTGCGGGCCCACTTAGTGACGGTGACTTATTTTCACTAAGCTCATCATCTTGTTGAATCTCAACATGCTACTATCAGAGAAGACCTGATGTAGTGTGCCTTCCCTATGGCACAATGGTGTCCTAGTGCCCATGGCTCCTAGCACGTGAAGCATAACCTCCTCCACTTCAGATCTCTCCTGGTATCATCATCTCCAGGCCCTCTACCCTGGTTCCCTCTGGGAGGTGAAACCCTCTCTTCCTTTCCCTTCGGTTGGAATTCTGGTCTATGGGGAAAAGGAGCTTTAGTCCTGGGCAGTGGATCCTCAAAATCCCGAGTCCTCTCAACTGCATCATGGAGTGTTGTTGGTCTCGTCAATATGACTAATCCTCGTAGAGGCTCTGCCAATCCATCTATGAACATATAGATCATCCGGGCTGTGGATAAATCTGGTACCATCACGGAGAGTCTCAAAAACTCTGATATGTATGTGTCAGGCCTCTCAGTCTGCTTGAGATTTTTTAGCTCAAAAAAATGCTCCTCTGGATCCCTCCGATCAAAACGCTCTACCAACCTCTGCGTAAACTCGGCATATGCTGTCACTCTCGAGTGTCCCAGTGTAACCATCCCGTGAAACCACCAATCGTGGGCCTTGCCCTCTAGGTGCACCAATACCACCTTGATGGCCTCTAGCTCTGCCATCTGATTAAGTTGGAAATATATATCCAACTTCTCCACCCAATATTTTGCTGAACACTTGGACGATCCGTCAAATGTTGGTAGATGGAATCTTCCCACCATGCGCTATAAGTCCTCGTAATGTGAATGCCTATTCCCCTTGTGATGGTTGCGGGGTTTTCTATCCCACTGGAGCTGAACAAAATCATGGAAAGTGAGGGCATCTCTGAACTCCTAACTGTAGGACTGGGACTCAGCAAATTAATCTCCCATGTGTGCTAGTTCTTGATCCTGATGTGCTTCTGCCCCAATGTATTTGGAAAGAAATGTAGGCATCGTAGAACGAGGGGGTGGGTGTGATGCCATCTATTGTGCTATCAGGTGCTCTTGTAAATGATGGGATGTTCCTAAGCCCTCTCCAACATGGAAACCCCTTGGGGTCTCACGCTGTCTAGACTCTGCTATGAGTCTCTGCCCCATCTCCTCTATCCGTCTCGACAAATCTTGTACTGATTTGAGGAGAAGTTCCCTGAACTCCTTATCGACATTTCTTTCCTCTGCCATTGGTTCCTCTTCCTCTGTGTCCACCATGGGAACACTGTCACCTTTCCCAAAGGTGAGCTCTAACCTCCGCTCTTGGTCTTTATATTTTCTTCCCAGGTAAGTAATGTATGGTTTTCCTGCTGGTGTCATAGAAAATATACTCTACAGGCTGAGCCAAGTCCATGAGCTTCGATACCACTATAATATTCCAAGTAGAACTAAACAATAATATAAAGCACATAAACAAAGACATACAACAACTAGAGACAAATCATAAGGAAAACAGACAATATGGAGAACGCTGAGCCATTTTATTAATACTGAGAAATGGAAATGAGTACATAGGTGATCAGAATGATGGCACCTCATCTTGCACTAGGCAAGCATAGAAAGACCCTCAGGAAATGACTCGAAATGGCTGCTCCCTTAGGACTGCATTATCTCCAGAGCTGCTGGTACTGCTACTGTGCTGTTGCTACTGCTGGAATAAACTAAATATTTGGGGCTGCTCCCCACCTCGAAAAATTCTGAAACTTCGGGAATAACCTCTACTCCCAATACCTAGAAAATCCCAGAAAGATTTCCGGAAATGGATGACCCTTGAAAATGGCTCCCTTGAGGCACTACGCTATTCCTCAAGGAGGGACGCTGGATCTGAATGATATGATCCAAATAATGGGCCCTAACTCCACCAAAATAATGGAATAGGGAAGGGTTGGCCCCTTTCACACTATCCTGAGCTGAATCCACCAAAAAACCCCCAATTCAGAACCACCTTCTCTCAAGACTGCGTCCTCCCTCTCACTGAATGTGCTGTCTCTTTGAGTGAATGCTCTGCCTTTGGTTGCTAAAACTCTCTCTGGAAAAACAAGGATGAAAATCCTCACCCGAGAAGGCACTCGCAGTCCCCCGGGGTTGAGGTTGGGATCTCAGAACGGAGACACCCGATGTATTGAACAGTACGTGCAAACTTTTCTAAACAGCAAGCATGCTCAATGTCAAAAGACAAATCTCAAAGATGCATAATCAGAATGAATGAGAATGAGGATGTTATTCATTCGTATTTTTGCCTGTTGTGATGACTATATGCCTTGCCTGGGTTTTCTAGAAACCAATTTCAAATAGTCAATTTGTCCCCTAGAAAACCCCCCAAAATTTTTTTTTATCTTTTTCCTCCTCTCTTGCAGACTGTGTTAGAAGTGGTCATCAAGTTTCAGTCTTTTGATAAAACTCCCCTTTCCATAACTGTCATAAGCCTTGTATCTCTAAATATTCAAAATCCCCTATTTTCACACAGCTCACTGTCAAGCATAGGAAAATTTTTCTCCTCCCCTCTCACTATATAATTTCCCATATGATGACCTAACTATGCCCAAGAAGTCCTTCAAAAATTATGTCAAACTGTCTAGGTCTAAGTGATGGTGTTTAGGGTAAGTATCTTGAGAAGAATATCTCTATTCAAAAACCCTGTTTTCAATATCAGTCAGCCATCCTCTCTTCTTGTCTGGCAAAACAAAACCCTTGTTTACCCCTAGGTCATACACCATCAAAATGGTCGTTGTGTTTTGTTTCAGCAAATCTTATAAGGTTAAAATTTAGGAAGAAACAGAGTAAGAAGGTCCTATGTCCGAAGAAAGTAATCAAGTGAAATTTTCAAGCATTATCATCATGATACCTCAGGAAAGTTCTCCAATGGTCAAAGACATTTTATCAATGCATCTCTGCAGGGGTCCTATGGATAGATGGCAATAGCCAGTTCTGAAACAAAAGGGACACTTCAAGGAAAGTTTTCAAAGCTAGAACAGTTGACTGTTGGGAAATAAAGGAAATGCAGATTTCAAAGAGAAAGGAAACCTACATGATTCATACTTGAAAACTCAAAGCACCAAGAAATTCAAAGAATCATCCATCATGAAAAAATTTTGTACAAAGGTTGGGAGTTTACTGCATCTAGCACTACATGTCAACTCACAATGGCATTTTCACATTCTTCCCAAACATCTGGGCACAGCTCTGAAAAATAGTCTTATGAGACTAGGTATGTTAGTTCTCTGGCAAAAGACTTCAAGCAGTTTAGGCATCAAAGTGAAAGAGCATAAAATGGGAACAACTGCCTTTTTTTTTATATCCCTATAGCCTAGACTCTAAACCATCAAAGACACTGTCATCACAGAGGAAGCTAAAGCTACTACAAAAAAGAGTTAACCTAAGAGACACAAAGAAAATATGTTGGAGTTTGAAATATCTTACCTGTTCACTATCTTCACAGTCAATTTCTACAAAGAAACCTGTCTCATGCAAATTGATAAAGGATAAACAATTTGAATTTCCTCTTTAAATGATAAGCAGATGGAAATCGCTTGTGTTTATGAAATTCCTCCTTCAATGATAAGTAGATGGCAATCACTTGTTTTTATGAGGCGCCCCCTTCAATGATGATAAGTAGAGGGTATAAACAGTTCTGTTTAATTTACCTCCTTCAGTAATAAGTAGACGCAGGGCACAAGGTTTAGTTTTTAAGAGAGGCTTCATTCAAATCATAAGCAGAGATCCTAAGCAGTTGTGCTTTCACTGCCTCCTTCAATCATAAGCAGAGGGCCTAAACAGTTTATGTCTAACAAGCCTCCTTCAAAGATGATAAGCAAAGGGCATGACACAAACAGTTTTTTTAGAAGGCTAAAAGCTTCATTTGGAAAAAAGAGACCGGGCCTAAAGTTTTTTTAAAGGACCTCCTTCAATTTATAAGCAGAGGGCAAAGACTGCTTTAAAGGGCCTCCTTCTTTTAAAAAAACAGAGAGGCAAACGTTTATAGGAACTACCTTAAAAATCCAAAGAAAGTGGCACCTCCTTCATACATAAGCAGAGGGTACCTACAGTTGGTAAAAGGGCCTCTTTTATAAAAGGTAGAGGGCACATTTTATGAGTTGAAACAGGGGAGGTTTTCTTTTACACAAAAAAATGAAAACTTGTTTTGTTGTTTGCAAAGAACTTTTTAAATAAAACACTGTAACACATGTTTCAAAAGTGTTTCATAGAAATAAGGTAAATGAGAAAAAAAGGCAAAGGTTTAATAAAACATTTTTGAGAAAGTCAAAAGGAAGGCTGCGTGCTTTAAAAAAATTTCACAAGGCACAAAATCCCTCAAAGGGCATATCTTACTCTCATATTATCGATTGGAAAGAGGAGAGGGTCTCTCTGGTTCCTTAGCAAACACCTCGTGCAAAAATATTTGGTCACGACGCGCCTATACCTGAGCACTACACGCCTGTAGTAGCTCACCGAAGGAATTTACAAAGGGCGCAATGTGCCTGTACACTGGCACTATGCGTTTCAACGCCCAACCCTAGTTCAGTTTTTCCCCCTGGTGCCCACAACTACCCATCGTTCAAACCTCGTTCAAAAACCCAGTTTTTTGAACTAGCGCAGTGTATTTTTCTCATGCAGCCTCCGTTCAGACGCTACGCGCCTGTGTGCAAGGACATAGAACCTGCTCATTTCGTTACAAAGGGCCAAAAAAATTTCCAGTCTTGCTCAAGGATCAGTGTTCATCACTGCAAAGAAGTTTTTCAAGGTATTTATCATTATCTTTTACCCCTCAGTTTCTCTTAAAACATAAAGGATATTTTGAAAACCGAATTAAGAGAGACAATGAAGATATTAAAGAGGAAGGCAGCCCACAAAAAGAAAATGAAGACAGTGATGAAGAAAGAGGCAGCCCACAGAGAGACAGTGAAGATGCTAGAGGAGAAGGCAGCCCACAGCAAGAAAATGAAAACAATGATCATGATGAAGGTAGTCCACATCAGGAAAACATTGAAAACAATGAAAATAATGGAGGAAGCCCACAGCAAGAAATTGAAGACAGTGATGAAGAAAGAGGCAGCCCACAGAGAGACAGTGAAGATATTAAAGAGGAAGGCAGCCCACAGCAAGAAAATGAAGACAGTGATGAATAAAGAGGCAGCCCACAGAGAGATAGTGAAGATACTAGCGGAGAAGGAAACCCACAGCAAGAAAATGAAAACAGTGATCATGATGAAGGCAGTCCACATCAGGAAAACATTGAAAAAAATGAAAATAATGGAAGCAGTCATAGCAAAGAGGGAAGTAATAAAAACAGTCATGACAGCAAGAAGATAGATGAAGGTAGAGATAGTTTTAAAAAGGAAAAAACAGTAGACCTAGACATCTCCCACCAAACAGAAAAGGAGCATGATCTTTTTGAGTTTACTCCTGATGATGAGTTCATTACAAATATCAAATTTAATGAACAAGGAAATTGCCCACAGCAAAGTAACCAAGAAGTGCAAGTAGAGAATTTTTTTGGAGAAGAGGATAGCCCTAAGGCTACAGGCCCAAGTATTAACTCCTCCTCTCACTCATCATCAGCAAGGTCAAGAGCACGTGTTTACTGCCTCTCCAAGGCAAGGGGCCATGCTTCCTTCATCAAAAGTAGCAAAGGCTAAAAACACCAAAAAAGCAAGGAATAAAACCACTCAAACAATGACTAGAAATGTCACTAGGGCACTAAGGAGTAGAGGCAAATTGCCAAAGAATAGCAAATTAGAATTGCCCAAGAAAACCAGAGGAAATAAAATCATTAAAGGCAAGGGCAAAGAGAAGATTGAACAGCAGGAGAGCAGCCATGAGCATGAAAGGGAGTTTGACATAATACAAATAGACAGTGATGCTGAAGATGATGAGGCCAGTATTCTTACATCTCTTTTACAAAACTGGGAGGCTCAGATTAAAGACTTGGAAAATGGCCTAGAAAGGTCAAAAGACATCATCCACTATTTGCAATTGAAAAATAATCAAATGAGTGAACATATGGCAATCTTTGATGCTCAGGCACTCAAATACAGAAGGGAAGCTCAAAATTCACAAGTGAGGCTAGAAGAATACATGGGTGAGTATGCGGAAGATGAGGAAGAAGAAGGGCCAGCAAGAAAGAGACTTAGGACCATGGGTCTTAGAAAAGCATTACAAAAGAAGAAAGAGGAAGAATTAGCTCGTGCACAGCAGCACCCTCTTACAGAGCTCCTTGCTAAAGAAATTGAGAATGATAGAGAGTCTTGGCTTGAGAGGAAAAATCAGCATTTGGAAACCAAATTGGAGAAAACCAACAAGGATTTGTGCCTACAAAGAAGAATGACCGAGCACTACAAGAAGTTGAATCAGTTTGCCCAAAGGAAACTTAAAGCTGTCCAAAGGAGGTGCCCTGCGGAAAAACATGGAAAAGACCTATCCTAGCTTGGAATTCTTGCTCAAGCTTCATTGCATGTTTCTAAAAAACCTTAAGGGGTTTACTCACCAAATTTGGGCATTTTTGGACACATTCTTGTTTTTTGTGAATTTTAGGCCTAAAAGCATAGAATCTTGGGTACCTTAACTTTTTCTCGAAGCATCCTCAGCTGAAGAAAAATATATTTTTGGATTCCTTGACATCAAAGGAACATGCTCAGAAATTTTTAGATCAAATGAAGCTGTTTTGATCCCTCAAAAAGGCCAAAAACAACCATTTTTTACCTTTCTGCCCCTAATATCAGCAGGTGCTACACTCTTGGGTTTTTTCATTATTTCTACTTTGTGAATGAATTCCAAGAAATATATTGGAAAAAATAAAGTATATTTGGAAATTAGACATCCGTAGCTTTCCAAAAAGCCATCACGAGACTCATTTCGACATCGGGAGCTTCGCCAAAAATTCACTGCAATACAGACTTTTTTCTGGTGCTACGCTCCCGTAGATTTTTCTGAAAAGCAGTTTTCTGAGTGACGACTAGGCCGAATGTGCATTAAGCAAGTTTTTCTTGTGTGTCAGACCTTGAAAGTGATTATTTTCTTCTATTTTGGTTCGAAAAGATATTTTTGAAAGATATTTTGTGCCTTGGACTTTGTTAAGCCTCAAGGACAGTTTTAGATATTTGTTTTTGGCCAATGGCCTTCTAGTTGCTCTAGGTGGTTTTCCTCCTCTTTGGCTTATATAAACCAAGAGGATTAATTGTAACAAGGGAGGCAGAACTTGATATATTGAGAGCAATACATAGCATTATGAGCTTGGAAGAAGTACTTGTTTTATGAAGTGGATGATGTCTTGCTTGGCTTGATGGTGGAGGAGCATTGTGTGCAGGATTCCATGGCTTGGTGAATGGTGATGTTTCTCTAATTTGTTTATGTTTCCTTGTTTTCATTGATGTTCCATACTTCTTATTTGTTGTAGATCAGAAAAGTATATGTTGAGACATGCTCATGGAAGCACCTCAAACATCCTGCATGTTACAACTTTGATGTTTTCCTCTTCTTGATCATTTCTAAAAGGATTGTTAACTTCCCTTTAGGTCCATCAAGAAATTTTTATTTGTGTCATTTATGGTCAGTATGTTTTTCTATCTAGTATGATTTAAGGTATGCCCTGCTTACTTATAGTTTCTCAAAACTCCATTTCTGAAATATTTCTATGAAATATTGGTTGTTTTAGTTAATTCAAAGAGGTCTCGTTTGATCTTGCCCTCTGTCCATGCTTGCAAATGTATTTCAAATTTCTTGATAGCTCAAGATATGCTATTTAGGATTTCCCTCTTCATAGATTGAGTTGTTTGTTTATCTTATTTGTTTTCCCAATAGCTGAAAGTGATTTTCTAGAGTTAGAGGTTCTTATGATTCTATTTATCCCCATATTGTTAGTCTTTCATATGTATCAGTTTGAGTTTTATTCATAGAGATTTATGGTTTGCCTTACCTCATGAATACCTGCTTTAAAACTACATATTTTTAAGATCTCTTTGTCTTTCACAAACTTAATGTTCATTTCACTTCACTTTCACGCAAAGAATCCATTTACCTTGACCAAATCAGCCCTACAGTAATAACTTGTCCACCATTTAGACAATCTTTAATTTATCTGATCCCATAGCCCTATTTATTTGATGAAATCTCTTTCTATTTGTCCTTTTTGATCATTTTACCTCAAAAACCCAAAAAACAAACCAAAATATATTTAACAGCTAGCCTAAAATCAAACATACAAAGCGAACAAGTTCACATCCTTCACATAATAGAGAGAGCCCTCTCTGAGTCCAGGAAGGCTAGGTCCTAGGACTCCAAAGCTTGGTCTGATGTTACCCTGTCATTTGGTTTACCAATCTGCCAAATTACGGGACACCAACATAATGGCGATCACGGTGGGAATTTTCTAAGTTCATATTAATCTGAATATCTTTCAAGACTCATGGAAAACCCCTGTCGAACTAAGCATGCTATCCTATTGATCCATCCCGCCACTCTCTAACATAATGGCGATCACGGTGGGTCGTTGAGTCAAAACATCCTAGGTATCCCTTAGGAACTCTCAAAATATCAGTCAAAATTAGAAGACTAAAGTATTGTCAAAAGAGTAGAATTTGGTTTTTTTCCCCATTCTAGAAAAATGATGACTCGACTATAGGACACTCTCACAAACCCTAGGGATACATATAAGAAACTCAGAAAACCCCAAAACATCCTTAGATTGGTTTTTTTTGTCAGTATTGATGGTGGACCATACACATATATCCTAAAAACAACAAAAATATCCACCTGGTGACTCCACAACTCTCAATAGACCTAAAGACTCCACTGGAGGAAGTAGCTGAAACATGACCAGTCATCCTAAAAAGAAAGAGCACTTAGGCCTTAGTTGGATTCAAGAAATTATTGTTTTTATCTATAACTATGTTCTATCCTACTTTGAGCTTGATCAAGAATACACTGATGAGATCTACATTGATCATTGGAAAGATCTCAAGCCTCGAAAAACTAAGCTTCAAATTTCAGACCATGAGCTGACTTATACACCTGTGCTTACCCTAGATTCACCTATGGAAAACCTAATGGAACATGAGCCTCATGCTACCTTTCCTGATCTTGCTGAAACCTCAAATATTCATAAATCTCTTTTTACACTACCTGTATCCACAAAGGTCCTAGAAAGATACAAGCCTCTGATTTTACCTCCTATATTCCAAGCCCTCCCTGCAAATCTTGCAAATAAATTACCCAGATTTGATGGAGAAAGCTCAAAATTCACCGCTGAAGAACACATTCAAAATCTTGAGAATTTACTTGACCTTTTTGAAATAGAAGAAGATGATGTGCGTATTAGAATGTTTGCCTTATCATTACAAGGAAAAATTAAGGGTTGGTTTAAGGACCTTCCAGCTGCAAGCATTATCAATTTTCATCAGTTCACTCAAATCTTCCTAGATAGGTGGGTGGTCATGGGTAATAAAGTTCTCATCATAGAGGAATACAAGCATTTAAAAAGACAACCAGGGGAGACAATACAAGACTTTTCATCCAGGTTCAATAAAGTATACCATGCAATGCCTACTAACATAAAGCCACGCCTCAGATGGGCTCTCTTGCACTACCCAAGTTCTTTTGACCCAGAGATGGTTTTACAGATAAGAGAAAGAGATTCTTTGACACTGGAGGAAATGCAAAGGATAGCAATTGATGTGGAAGCCAACATACTAAATAGGGAGGCAAAGCTAAGAATAATAGAGAAAGAAAAAGCAAATCAAGAGAGACTAATATCTTCAGAGGTAAAGTTAGAAATGTTGATAGATACACTCAGCAAACTGATGCATCTACTTGACAGGAAAAGAGAAAAAAACAAAGTTAAGTTTAATGCTGCTTATTCAAACCAACCTACACTTTTTCCTCGAGAAGAACACACTCAACCATTACTAGACAAGAGTAACAAACAAAATGTGCCTAATGAGCAAGTTGCAAATAAAAACATAGAGCAATGCTCTAAAGAATCAATCAGCCATCTTGAAATCACAGAATTTGAAATAGAGAAAGAGTCAAAACCTTAACATCTATACCCTTATGCTTTAATTCATTCCAGATCTTGAATGGAAATTTGCATCCTCAAGATCTCTTAGCAGTTATTCAGGAAACCCCTACTCAAGTTAACTCTCACATAAATCAAGAAAATTTGGTTGAAGATGAAATCAAATCTAAAATGGAAGAAAAAACAAAACCTTTAGGATCTCTACCTTTGTGCTTTGATTCATTTCAGATTATACAAGCAAATTGGCCTCCTGAGAATCTATCATAGGCAACTCATGAATCCCATGCTTATTGTCCCAAACATCAAGAAGATTTGGTTGAGGATGAAATCAAATCTGAAATGGAAAAAAAATCAAAACCTTTAGGATCTCTACCTTTGTGCTTTGATTCATTTCAGATTGTACAAGCAAATTGGCCTCCTGAGAATCTATCAGAGGTAACTCATGAATCCCATGCTTATTGTCCCGAACATCAAGAAGAGTTGGTTGAGGATGAAATCAAATCTGAAATGGAAGAAAAATCAAAACCTTTAGGATATCTACCTTTGTCCTTTGATTCATTTCAAATTATACAAGCAAATTGGCCTCCTGAGAATCTATCAGAGGCAACTCATGAATCCCATGCTAATTGTCCCAAACATCAAGAAGAGTTGGTTGAGGATGAAACCAATCAAGAAATGAAAGAGAACCCACAGGATCTCTCTAAAGGCACAAGTCATGATTCATCATCTCTCTTAGGTAAGGCCCAAAAGGACATTCATCCTCTAAATCAGCTTTCCCAAGAGAAAGAGGATTATTGTAGTTATATTCAAAGAAAGATAAAAATGCCTCCCTTTTTAACTAAAGAGGAGATAGATCAACTCATAAACATACAGTCAGCCTCTATTTATTTTTCTCCTAATCTTAACTATCACATAGCAGAAAATGCATCTATGGATCAATTCAAAGATAAACAATCTGATAGTCCAATATGTATGGTTGGTGACATTAATTATATTGATGATTCTCCAAATTTTGATCAATATGTTGATAATGATGATGCTTTCCAAACAGAATTTAATCTTGCAGATTATTTAGCACTTGGTTTTTGGGAGGAAGCTCAGTTTCATCAACTTGAGAAAGGTAAACAACCAATGCATAGCAGCTATGATAGTGATGAGGAAAGCTTAGAAAATTTGGAAGAAAATGAAGGCTTGAAGATTGATGATCACAAGAAAGTTGTTGCTCTTCTTTCTTGAGAAGATTTGTTGCCAAAGAGTATCCCTACTCATCAACATGATGACCTTCACACAGTTTTCAGTCCACTTAATCAGAACACATCAGCTTGGAAAGAATATTGCACTGCAATATATGATGATTCTGACAGTTCAAGTGATCATGAGCAAGGCGAAGAGTTTCTTTCCCAAGAGAGTCCCAAACATAGCCAAGTGAAAGAAGGAGTAGTACTGAATGGAGCTTATGTCTAAAATCCTCTAGATCAGGTATTATTCCAAGATCCATTTGTTGTTTTCCTTGAGAAATATGAGGGAGGAGTGTCTTCTACCATGAACAGTTTTTTGCAAAGTGTGAGAAAAAACTTAAGCACTACTGTACAAAAACAAGTGAGGTGGAAGTGGCCTTTTTATTTCTTCAGCATCATTAAAGAGCTAAACCAAGATCAACCATGCAATCATCTACTTGATTGGTTATATTGGAAATAAGAGTTCACCAGATAAATGTCTATCATATATAGGTTAGAGTAGAATAGATAGGCATGAAAAATAAGCTCAGCCCCATGAGCATCTTTCTTTCAGTTTGTTTTGAGAAAAACAGAAAACACAAAAACAACAAGAAAAGTAGAAAAAGAGGGTAGATTCTAAAGAAATGGTAAAGCCCCATGCCCAAAAAATAGTCATGCTGAAAGTGCG
The DNA here is from genome assembly GCA_034641835.2 of Pinus albicaulis. Lineage (NCBI taxonomy): Eukaryota > Viridiplantae > Streptophyta > Pinopsida > Pinales > Pinaceae > Pinus > Pinus albicaulis. Next base: position 205,633,629 of record CM076571.1, read on the forward strand.
CAAGTCTAAATGCCACTACTAGTGCTCAAAAGATGTCTTGTTCAGTTATCTATCCTAATCATAACTGAGCATGTTTTAAATTGATTTTTGATAAGTTAGTGAAATAAATGATAGTCAAAATATGAAAGCTTGACTTATCAAAGAAAGTAGATTAGGAAACAAAGACAATGGTTCCACACGCTCAAAACAGAACCAAATAGGAAAATAGGGATGAAAAGAAAAATACTTATCCTAGCCCTGATTTTTCTAAATCTCATTTTGTACGAAAATAACATTTGTGTGCAGCTTGTCTTTATGCCAAAAACACATGACAAATCATACTATCTATTCCTGATTTGATCATTTTTCAATTTCATGTTTTAGTCTAGCGAATGAAATCCTATCAAACAGCTTAATCTTGACAGTTGACCTAGTATAGGTAGAGAACCAAAGGAGTTCATCAGTTTAATTTGAACTCCCGGAAGATATAAGTGTAGAAGTAGATAGTGTTTTCTCTTTCAAAAATATCATGTCAAGGGTTTGCCAGTCCAAGTGTACCCAAAGAAGAAAAAATGTTAGGCAAAGTAGTTGGGTAAGTAGAAATGAGGTTGATGTTAATCATGCTTTCAGTTTTTCAAAAGCACCATTTTCAGGAAAAGCATCAAGAGAAAGAAAAATCTCCACCAATGGGTGAGGCACTGGTCTTCACGAGCCATAGATCTGCAATTTTGGACACCTCTTGAAAAGGAGCTGCCCTCCCCAAATGGAGCCAATGTTAGTCATCCGTACTTTTTCCTGTTGTGATGACTATATGCCTTGCTTGGGTTTTCTAGAAACCAATTTCAAATAGTCAATTTGTCCCCTAGAAAACCCCCCAAACAATTTTTTTATCTTTTTCCTCCTCTCTTGCAGACTGTGTTAGAAGTGGTCATCAAGTTTCAGTCTTTTGATAAAACTCCCCTGTCCATAACTTTCATAAGCCTTGTATCTCTGAATATTCAAAATCCCCTGTTTTCACACAGCTCACTATCAAGCATAGGACAAGTTGTCTCCTCCCCTCTCACTGTTTAATTTCCCATATGATGACCTGACTATGCCCAAGAAGTCCTTCAGAAATTATGAAAAACTGTCTAGGTCTAGGTGATGGTGTTTAGGGTAAGTATCTTGAGAAGAATATCTCTAGTCAAAAACTGTGTTTTCAATATCAGTCAGCCATTCTCTCTTCTTAGCTGGCAAAAAAAAACCCTTGTTTACCCCTAGGTCATACACCATCAAAATGGTCGCTGTGTTTTGTTTCAGCAAAGCTTATAAGGTTCAAATTCAGGAAGAAACAGAGTAAGAAGGTACTATGTCCGAAGAAAGTAATCCGGTGAAATTTCCAAGCATTATCATCATGATACCTCAGTAAAGGTCTCTAATGGTCAAAGACATTTTATCAATGCATCTCTGCAGGGGTGCTATGGATAGATGGCCATAGCCAGTTCTGAAATAAAAGGGACACTTCAAGGAAAGTTTTCAAAGCTAGAACATTTGACTGTTGGGAAATAAAGGAAATGCAAATTTCAAAGAGAAAGGAAACCTACATGATTCATACCTGCAAACTCAAACCACCAAGAAATTCAAAGAATCATCCATCATGGAAAAATGAGTACAAAGGTTGGGAGTTTACTGCATCTAGCACTTCATGTCAACTCACAATGGAATTTTCACATTCTTCCCAAACATATGGGCAGAGTTCTGAAAAACAGTCTTATGAGACTAGGTATGTTAGTTCTCTGGCAAAAGACTTCAAGCAGTTTAGGCATCAAATTGAAAGAGCATAAAAAGGGAACAACTGCCTTTTTTTTTATATCCCTATAGCCTAGACTCTAAACCATCGAAGACGTTGTCATCACAGAGGAAGCTAAAGCTACTACAAAAGAGATTTAACCTAAGAGAGACAAAGCAGATATGTTGGAATTTGAAATATCTTACCAGTTCACTATCTTCATAGTAAATTTCTACAAAGAAACATGTCTCATGCAGATTGATAAAGGATAAACCATTTGAATTGCCTCCTTCAATGATAATCAAATGGCAATCACTTGTGTTTATGAAATTCCTCCTTCAATGATAAGCAGATGGCAATCACTTGTTTTTATGAGGCGCCCCCTTCAATGATGATAAGTAGAGGGTATAAACAATTATGTTTAATTAACCTCCTTCAGTGATAAGTAGACACAGGGCACAAGGTTTAGTTTTCAAGAGAGGCTTCATTCAAATCATAAGCAGATATCCTAAGCAGTTGTGCTTGCATTGCCTCCTTCAATCATAAGCAGGGGGCCTAAAACGTTTATGTCTAACAAGCCTCATTCAAAGATGATAAGAAAAGGGCATGACACAAACAATTTGTTTAGAAGGCTAAAAGCTTCATTTGGAAAACAAAGACCGGGCCTAAAGTTGTTTTAAAGGACCTCCTTCAATTTATTAGCAGAGGGCAAAGACTTCTTTAAAGGGCGTCCTTCATTTAAAAAAACAGAGAGGAAAAGGTTTATAGGAACTACCTTAAAAAGCCAAAGAAAGTGGCACCTCCTTCATACATAAGCAAAGGGTACCTACATTTGGTAAAAGGGCCTCTTTCATAAAAAGTAGAGGGCACATTTTATGAGTTGAAACAGGGGAGGTTTGCTTTTACACAAAAAATGAAAACTTGTTTTGCTGTTTGCAAAGCACTTTTTAAATAAAACACTGTAACACATGTTTCAAAAGTGTTTCATAGAAATAAGGTAAATGAGCAAAAAAGGAAAATGTTTAATAAATTTTTTTTGAGAAAGTCAAAAGGAAGGCTGTGTGCTTTAAAAACTTTTCACAAGGCACAAAAGCCCTCAAAGGGCATATCTTACTCTCATATTATCGATTGGCAAGAGGAGAGGGTCTCTCTAGTTCCTTGGCAAACACCTCGTGCAAAAATATTTGGTCGCGACACACCTGTACCTGAGTGCTATGCACCTGTAGTAGCTCACTGAAGGAATTTACAAAGGGCATGACGTGCCTGTACACTAGCGCGACGTGTTTCAACGCCCGACCCTTGTTCAGTTTTTCCGCCTGGCGCCCACAACTGCCCGTCATTCAAACCTCGTTCAAAAACCCAGTTTTTTGAACTAGCGCAGTGTATTTTTCTCGTGCAGCCTCCGTTCAGACACTACGTGCCTATGTGCAAGGACGTAGCACTTGCTCATTTCATTACAATGAGCCAAAAAAAATTCCAGTCTTGCTCAAGGATCAATGTTCATCATTGAAAAGAAGTTTTTCAAGGTATTTATCACTATATTTTACCCCTCAGTTGCTCTTAAAACATAAAGGATATTTTGAAAACAGAATTAAGAGAGACAGTGAAGATATTAAAGAGGAAGGCAGCCCACAGCAAGAAAATGAAAACAATGATCATGATGAAGGTAGTCCACATCAGGAAAACATTGAAAACAATGAAAATAATGGAGGCATCCCACAACAAGAAAATGAAGACAGTGATGAAGAAAGAGGTAGCCCACAGAGAGACAGTAAAGATATTAAAGAGGAAGGCAGACCACAGCAAGAAAATGAAGACAGTGATGAAGAAAGAGGCAGCCCACAGAGAGATAGTGAAGATACTAGCGGAGAAGGCAGCCCACAGCAAGAAAATGAAAACAGTGATCATGATGAAGGCAGTCCACATCAGGAAAACATTGAAAAAAATGAAAATAATGGAAGAAGTCATAGCAAAGAGGGAAGTAATAAAAACAGTCATGACAGCAAGAAGATAGATGAAGGAAAAGATAGTTTTAAAAAGGAAAAAACAGTAGACCTAGACATCTCCCACCAAACAGAAAAGGAGCATGATATTTCTGAGTTTACTCCTGATGATGAGTTCATTACAAATATCAAATTTAATGAACAAGGAAATTCCCCACAGCGAAGTAACCAAGAAGTGAAAGAAGAGAATTTTTTTGGAGAAGAGGACAGCCCTAAGGCTGCAGGAGACCAAACTAAACAAGGCCAAGTATTAACTCCTCCGCTCACTCATCATCAGCAAGGTCAAGAGCATGTGTTTACTGCCTCTCCAAGGCAAGGGGCCATGCTTCCTTCATCAAAAGTAGCAAAGGCTAAAAACACCAAAAAAGAAAGGAAGAAAACCACTCAAACAATGACTAGAAATGTCACTAGGGCACTAAGGAGTATAGGCAAATTGCCAAAGAATAGAAAATTAGAATTGCCCAAGAAAACCAGAGGAAAGAAAATCATTAAAGGCAAGGGCAAAGAGAAGATTGAACAGCAGGAGAGAAGCCATGAGCATGAAAGGGAGTTTGACATAATACAAATAGACAGTGATGCTGAAGATGATGAGGCTAGTATTCTTAGATCTCTTTTACAAAACTGGGAGGCTCAGATTAAAGACTTGGAAAATGGCCTAGAAAGGTCAAAAGACATCATCCACTATTTGCAATTGAAAAATAATCAAATGAGTGAACATATGGCAATCTTTGATGCTCAGGCGCTCAAATACAGAAGGGAAGCTCAAAAGTCACAAGTGAGGCTAGAATAATACATGGGTGAGTATGCGGAAGATGAGGAAGAAGAAGGGCCATCAAGAAAGAGACCTAGGACCATGGGTCTTAGAAAAGCATTACAAAAGAAGAAAGAGGAAGAATTAGCTCGTGCACAGCAGTACCCTCTTACAGAGCTCCTTGCTAAAGAAATTGAGAATGATAGAGAGTCTTGGCTTGAGAGGGAAATCAGCATTTGGAAACCAAATTGGAGAAAACCAACAAGGATTTGTGCCTACAAAGAAGAATGACCGAGCACTACAAGAAGTTGAATCAGTTTGCCCAAAGGAAACTCAAAGCTGTCCAAAGGAGGTGCCCTACGGAATAACATGGAAAAGACCTATCCTGGCTTGGAATTCTTGCTCAAGCTTCATTGCATGTTCCTAAAAAACCTTAAGGGGTTTACTCACCAAATTTGGGCATTTTTGGACACATTCTTGTTTTTTGTGAATTTTAGGCCTAAAAGCATAAAATCATGGGTACCTTAAATTTTTCTCGAAGCATCCTCAGCTGAATAAAAATATATTTTTGGATTCCTTGACATCAAAGGAACATGCTCAAAAATTTTTAGATCAAATGAAGCTGTTTTGATCCCTCAAAAAGGCCAAAAACAACCATTTTTTACCTTTTTGCCCCTAATATCAGCAGGTGCTACACTCCTGGGTTTTTTCATTATTTTTACTAATTTAATGACTTCCAAGAAACAGATTGGAAAAAATAAAGTATATTTGGAAATTAGACATCCGTAGCTTTCCAAAAAGCCATCACGAGACTCATTTCGACATCGGGAGCTTCGCCAAAAATTCACTGCAATACAGACTTTTTTCTGGTGCTACGCTCCCGTAGATTTTTCTGAAAAGCAATTTTCTGAGTGATGACTGGGCCGAATGTGCATTAAGCAAGTTTTTCTTGTGTGTCAGACCTTGAAAGTGATTATTTTCTTCTATTTTGGTTCGAAAATATATTTTTGAAAGATATTTTGTGTCTTGGACTTTGTTAAGCCTCAAGGACAGTTTTAGATATTTGTTTTTGGCCAATGGCCTTCTAGTTGCTCTAGGTGGTTTTCCTCCTATTTGGTTTATATAAACCAAGAGGATTCATTGTAACAAGGGAGGCAGAACTTGATATATTGAGAGCAATACATAGCATTATGAGCTTGGAAGAAGTACTTGTTTTATGAAGTGGATGATGTCTTGCTTGGCTTGATGGTGGAGGAGCATTGTGTGCAGGATTCCATGGCTTGGTGAATGGTGATGTTTCTCTGATTTTTTTATGTTTCCTTGTTTTCATTGATGTTCCATACTTCTTATTTGCTATAGATCAGAAAATTATATGTTGAGACATGCTCATGGAAGCACCTCAAACATCCTGCATGTTACAACTTTGATGTTTTCCTCTTCTTGATCATTTCTAAAAGGATTGTTAACTTCCCTTTAGGTCCATCAAGAAATTGTTATTTGTTTCATTTATGGTCAGTATGTTTTTCTATCCAGTATGATTTAAGGTATGCCCTGCTTACTTATAGTTTCTCAAAACTCCATTTCTGAAATATTTCTATGAAATATTGGTTGTTTTAGTTAAGTCAAAGAGGTCTCGTTCGATGTTGCCCTTTGTCCATGCTTGCAAATGTATTTCAAATTTCTTGATAGCTCAAGATATGCTATTTAGGATTTCCCTCTTCATAGATTGAGTTTTTTGTTTATCTTATTTGTTTTCCCAATAGTTGAAAGTGATTTTCTAGAGTTAGAGGTTCTTATGCTTCTATGTATCCCCGGATTTTTTGTCTTTCATATGTATCATTTTGAGTTTTATTCATAGAGATTTATGGTTTTCCCTACCTCATGAATACCTGCTTTAAAAACTATATATTTTTAAGATCTCTTTTTCTTTCACAAACTTAATGTTCATTTCACTTCACTTTCACCCAAAGAATCCATTTACCTTGACCAAATCGGCCCTGCAGTAATAACTTGTCCACCATTTATACATTCTTGACTTTATCTGACCCCATAGCCTTGTTTATTTGATGAAATCTCTTTATATTTGTCCTTTTTTATCAATTTACCTCAAAAACCCAAAAAACAAACCAAAATATACTTAACATCTAGCCTAAAATCAAACATACAAAGCGAATGAGTTCACATCCTTCGCATAATAGAGAGAGCCCTCTCTGAGTCCAAGAAGGCTAGGTTCTAGGACTCCAAAGCTTGGTCTGATGTTACCCTGTCATTCGATTTACCAATCTGCCAAATTACGGGACACCAACAAAGGAGACCCTCCCTCCTTTTATGCTTGGTGAGCCTTTCCCTCACCTAGGCCCCACCGATCTCTACACTGCTCCCTTCAGCCACGTTGTCCAACTCTATCTGTGCTAGCTTGGCCCCACACTATCCCTTTTTCCCACGCTGCCCCTTGATCACTAGGCCCCACTTGCCAAATAGACATGTCTCTTAAGTGACTTTAGGAAATAATTTTTATCCTAAGTGTGGGCTAAGTGTCCTCTTCACCCACTTTATTTATAATTTAACTTTATAAAAGCAAAATAGTCAAAATTAATATTTCCAATTAGCTATTGCTAATTGGGAATATTACAACAAAATCCATTTTCATTTGCTCAGAAAATGCATTTTAATTTTATTGGTCAAAATTGTTGTTTTTTTCCCTTTCATTGATGTTTGAGCTCCACATGTGTGAGCTAGGTGGAATATGGCCAATAAAAATTCATATTGGAACCTTTAGAAACAATTTCCATGTGCCAGATTTCCTTCTAGAGTGGTTCTACTATCTCAACCATGGAGACAGCTACGGAAACTATAGGAACTTGAACTGTCAAACTATCATTAGTAAAACCATGCATAATTATCCTTAATTCATTAAAAATAATGGAAATAATAATAATAACCCAGGTAAACATGTATGCAGGAATTTGGTGTGTTTATGAAGAAATATGGTTAAAAATGATGAAAATGGGTGAATGGAATGATGCGAAAATGGATGGTTTCATGAACAAAATTATGAAAAATTGGAGGCCCAACATGTGGATTGCTTTATTGTAAGAATGTTGTATATATATTAGATTTTCATCCTAGTTCTTCGTATTCTTTTGATTGTGTCCCCTCAAAATTTGCATCAAAGTACCATTTACTACTTATGTCTCTCCATATGTTTGTGGATGGAATGTTATAGATCTATTCAACTTTGTGTCCATATTATCCCACAATGTAGTCCAGAATGCACTAAGAAATATTGTACCCTTGTCTGAAACTATGCTCCTTCATATCCCAAAGTGCACCCAGACCTGTCCAGAGAACAAGTTTGTTTCTTCCTATATGTTGATGGTCTTTTTATAGGGCATCAGGATACACATCTTTCTAAACATGTCAACTACCACGAACAAGTAGTCATGTCCCTTCCTGTTTTTCAGTAAACCTCCCAAAAAGTCTATGGAAATGCTTTCCCAAGGACGAGTATGTATAAGTAAGGGATAATATAGACTCTACTTCTTATTTCTAGGCTTGGTGGTACAAAAAATCATGCATCCTCTTATGAACTTAGCTACCTTCTCTTGCATCCTGGACCAATACACATACCTCTGAAAGTTAGTCATGGTCTTCCCTACACCAAAGTTCCTAGCAACCTAGGAGGTGTGAGCCTCTATAATCAATTACAATCGCTCACCTTTAGGAACACATAAATTATCCAACCTGTATAGTAACCCGTCCTAGAGATGGTCGTCAACGGTGTTGTTGTCATCGTTCACATGAATCTGAATTTGCAACTCTTGATACACCTCCTTGAATTCCTCATCCTTTGAATATGCCCCTTTGTATGCATCATGGGTGAATGCATTTTTTGTCACTCCTAGAGACAAAATTGAATTGCTAAAGGTCAGTGCCAAGGACATATTAAAATCAGAGGGTTCAAATTTATTTATTTAGAGGCTCCTCTGAATGTAACTACTTTTATAATTCATGGGACTTTGGTTCAGGAATGATGAGGAATCTTGGTACTAAGCTCATGCGAACTAATAAGAACTCGAAATGGGATCAGGGGCTACATGTGTCTAAGATGCTTCAAATGGGCCATGTGAAGGACAAATGAACAAATGTTTGAATATAATGCAACGAAAATTTAGAGGAATAAGGAGGAGAAATTTCAAAGAGATGGGCTTATTTGTGATAAGAATCCAACCCTTTGAGAACTTTTAAGAAATATGGCAGGTGACAGATCAGTGAATATGGAGTCTCATGGAGAGAAATATTAAGGCTCTAGACTAAATTAACACATGAGTGTCGTATTTTCTCAACAAGAACGTATACAAATTCATGAATTAAATCATTTACACCCAACCTCTTTCACACATGAGACATTGGAAGATCAAATTCTTAAATAAACAGAAGATAAACACATACATACTGCTCATTAATCCAATTGGAATCCAATCGTAGACAAATTCATTTTATATTAGCCTTCAAAAACAACTCTCCTGAATATGCATTTCAAAACTCAAAAATAGCTTTACATGACAGACTAGACAGTATAAAACCAAAAATTTCTACAAAATCTAGAACCCTTTCATTGTGTCTGAATTTTCTACTTATAGAGTTTCTTCTACGGGATCTTAGCCAGATATTCTTTCTTTACATCCCCATACATACATCAAAATAAAAAATGATATAGTCCAAACTGAAGCATGTTGTGAGCAACACTCTTGTAACATAAAATAACAACAACAAGGGTGAAATCGTAATTTCACCAGCTAAGCATCATAACTGAAAAGTAAATAAAAACAAAAAAATTGTAGGCCATATGGGCCGAATCTCGAAATATTCATCTATGACGTCGTGGGGTGGCAGAAGGTCCTGAAGTGTGTGGTCACATCGGAGTGGAAGAAGAACTAGAATGGTGGGATGACATAGGCACCCTCGGTTGTGACGTGGATGTGACTAGTGGATGCGCATGCTCGTAACACCTCTGCCATATAATATTTGATGGTAAGGGTGTAGAGCTGAAGAGTTCAAACAATGCCCATAGCTAAGTTAGTTCTGAATAACCGTGGTTGGTAGAGAATAATTTTTTAACCTTGGCAAGTAATAGAAATCTTTACGGAGAGATGCCACCAAGGTCTCGGACTTAAGACGAGAGGTCTTCTCTTGAGTTGAGTCAACTCTGCATTTAATATCGACCATCCTCCACTCATATGTTTCCCAAGGGAGCAGCACACCTGAAGGGTCCCAACAAGATGGAAATCCTGCCTCTACTACTTTATTCCACTCATTATCAAATGCTTCCACCCTTCTGGAAACTATCCCTAAGAATCCAGAAGCTTTTTTCTGTGAATCCTCTTTCTGTGTCATTCTCATGATTTCCATCACCGTTCTAAAATGGTAGACCACTTTGCACATGCCCAATTCCTCAATGGGAAGCTTTTTGATGAACTGAATGTATCCTCGTGGGATCAACACATTCTCGTTTCCCTCTCTACGACCTGCATCTAGTTGCGCCTTGAAATCATGGATAGCATTCTTCTTGTCATTTGTCAATGTGATGTATTTCGATTGATCCTTTAATTCCTTGATAATTTCACTCCATATCATCTGTTTGGCCTCTACTAAGGACATATTTCCTTTGATTTTTGCCTTTAAGTCCTTGACTGATTTTTTCAGATCCTGGGATTCTCTACGATTCCTTTTGCAGGGACACGATCGTCTTTTCTTCCTCTGTCATGGAAGCCTTTACTTACTCTAATAATATACACACATTCTGAGTTTCATCTTCTGAAACCTTCAACTCCGCTAGGGCCTTTGTTAAGTGTTCTGAAGGATTCTGTGGGTCCTCGAGCATAGGGATCAGACAGACATGATTTTCCTCACCCTTCTGGATGAGTATCTCTGAGAGGGCTTCCTTCTCCTTCTCGACCTAAGCCAACTCTGTTGTCTGAATATTCTCATATCCAGGAATATTTAACTTGCATCGCAACTCTTGCACTTCCAGCTCTGTTTTTTGCAGCAAATTTTTCATGACTACGTCCTGATCCAAGCCCTTCCCTTTAGCATTGCCTTGTATTCCTCCAACTAGAAACGACCTTTGTGTTCGCCCTTTCCCTCTTCAGGGTAGCCACCATCTTACCCAGCCGGCTCTGAGATTTCTCCAAACCAAGGGTGTGCTTCAATACCTCGTTGTGCAACATTTATCCAATAACATTATGTAGATTTAACTTGTCGGCCAATGGAATGGAAGCCAACTCAAGTATCATTTCCAGGGCCTTGTACTTGGTACCGAAAGGCAAGGGGTGAGAAGCTGAGTGTTTCACTGCAACTACTAGTTGGTCGTTTTCTACGTAGAGTTTTCAAAATCCTAGTATGGTGTTTATCTACATACTGGGACAACTCTGCCTTCAACCTTTCCCTAACCAACTGGTTCTTTGCTTCAAAATGTTCCCCCAATGGCAAGTACATTCCTGATCCAGTATCCCTTTCTGAAGGACCCTCCCAGGCGGTGACTATCTGTGAATACTCTGAAGGTTCCTTCGAGAAGGCAGAGTCTAAAGAAACTCAGAATCTTGGCCTATATTTACCTTGGTCAATATACTCAGGGACCACCTCATCAAGTTTCTCCATGACCTATCCTTCAGGTCCTTTTGTTCATTTCTTTTTTCTGACATGGAACTCTTCTTCCACTTCCGTAAAATCCTGTACTATTCGATAAATTTCTTGGTCCTGAACCTCGACCTCGTTCTGTTCACTATCTCCTCTGGAGCTCCCTTCAGCGATTAGGTAGTCGACCTCCATCTCTGTATCCAAAGTCGATGAATAAAAGTTGAATTTCCATTCTACTAGAGGTCTAGGCTCATGTTCATACGTCGAAGACTTAATCTTCTTCCTTCTATGTGGAATGAATCCCTTAGGGTCATAGTGCCATACATATCCTTGTAGGAAATTCATCTTCTACAGTAGCCCCTCGGCTAGGGGAAGTGCACGCCTTGAGTTGATGGTAAATGACCCTACTACACTCAGGAGCTTTAAAATATATCCCTGCTTCACGGGCACAAAATGAGTTTTTTCTGCGGTCATGACTTGCATGATGAACTTGAGGGCGAAAATTCTCATGGGCATGAAAGATGGCAAATGGAAAGGAGAAATTTCAGAGCCATAAACCTTGATTTCGGTGTGATTCTCGAACAAATACCAATCCCCAAGACATTATGTCTCACTGAATTGGAGCAGCTCCTTCTGTTCAGGAAAAATCTTGGGCGAAGGGCTACCATGTATAATTTAATAGGTCCTAGACATGAAATCCATGATGAATTTCGTGTATCCCCTTCCTTTGGGGTGTTGGAGAACTGAGAGGGTCCACTCGAAAATGGATTTTTTCTCTATCCCTTGCTTAGTGAAATTTTCCAGGCCTAAGCCCTCGAATTTGTCGACGTGCCTGAATAGGAACAAATATAACACCAAAGAATATTACCTAAAACAACTTGAAGTTGATAGGTCTTGGAATTGAGCTTGGATGGCAGAGGCCAGGAAGGTGGGAATTGCAAGTAGAATCCCGACATGCATCATGAGGTCTAGGAACCCTAGAAAGACGTTAGTTACCCAACCCACATTTTCCAACCCCAACATACCCGAAATTATTGCTAGGATAGGTTGGATGGTCTTGTGCAAAAGCGAAAGAGAGAATGTCTCGATGGATGGGAAAGAAGACATGTGAGATGCAATAATTAATTCTAGGAAGGACCTCTGCTTCTCGATAGGAAGGTTTGAGAAGTGAAACATGAGGGTTACCTCTGTGAATTTGTTAGCCTCTCTCACAAAAACAATAATAAATCCAAACATAAATTAATTAATTAAATATTACAAGTTAGGAATATGTGCCTAACTCTTGGGTTGTTCCTCAAATATTGGAGTTTGTTTAGTAACTCCTATCTTGGTGGGTTTTTGGTGAGAAATTATCTCAACCAAAGGAGTCTAAGATAGCACGGACTATAGTAAGACATTGTCTCTCATCTATTTAAATTGTAATACTAAATTCTTTTAATAAGAGAGAATGATGAGAATACCACGAGGCTCTGAAGCCTCTTTTCCACCATTATTTTGTGTCTATATTTGTGTGTGTTTTTCTGTAATGTTTCTGAGTTATTTCATTTTTTACATGTGGTATCAGAGCTAGTTAAGAGCCCTGTTTTGAATATATACATGGACTGTGTGTGAAATTATGAATGGCGCTGGTGAGGTCATGAGTTGTAGGAAATCGAAGTTCATATGGAACGAGAATGCGGCCATGCTGGGAAATTGTGTGGGCATAGGCAAATATATCATTAAAAAGGCGTTGATGCAGATAGATGACCGAATGCAGCATTGTCGTTGTCGTGAGTCAGCGTAGCCGAAGTTGGGAAATATGTATGAAATGAGCTGTGTATTGGTCGGCCTTGCAGGTAGCATTGAGACGTGAATTGATGAGTAGTAATCAATATAAGATGAGTAGCAGCATTAAATACAAGCGAGATGAACAAGCATGTTATGAAGAGACAGCACAGACGAGAGAACGGAAATCATTAGCGTGAAATAGCTACAGCAGAGGCACAAATGGACCGTAGACAGTGTACTCAATAGCTTGTGAGTAACGATTTGCATTTAATAAAATTCTGATGTCTGTTTAAAATATGCATGCGATGTAATTGGACTTGGATTGCAACCTGTGGAATTGTATAAATGAATTCAGCGTAGTTTTGATCCAGTTTAGAATTATAATTGGAGTTATGTTTGACTATGTTTGTGTTGACTGCTGTGAGGTTTTGGCCAACCATTTCAAACATAACGCAGATTTATGTTGTCTACCACCGTTTCTGAAATCAATATGTAACGGGTTTTTAATTGCATCATTGCATATAAATAGAAATGCTTACCAGCAAATGGGATTCAGCAGCAGGTTTGATATACATTTGCCTTGAGATGTGTTTGCGTATGGTGTAGTTTGGATTACGCTTGCGTAGGGGCATCACCATTCTTGCTGTGTCATATGTTTAATGCAACAGTGATAGTGCGGTATCACAGGCCCATGTGATATCACAACAGTGTTAAACGAAAGTTTCCATGGGATCGTGGCAGCGTTGAAGATATCATTAAATGGAATGCAGAGAAAACCATTTGAAATTAAATGCATGGCATTTTATTGAAGATTGAACATAGAACTCGAACAATTTGTACACCGATCCAGAGCCGAGTAATTCTGCTAGCAACGTTGCTTCGTTTTTTGTGCATTGGTGATTCTGTGGAATGATGAATGAGTGCTGACTGCTGTGGAGACATATCGTCTCAAGAAAACAAGCGTGAAGTGTTTGCTGTGTGCATAAGTCGTGCAGTGTTTGCATCGGAAATTGAATATCAACATTGCGTTTTTGTGAGTTAGCAAAGGCTGCGTTTAGAAGTGATCAAACCACAGCGTGAAATTTGTTTCCATGTCTGAGCGATATCATACCAGCGGAGTGATAACGCAGCATGGAGCAGCAGGCATGGTAGCAGCGAGCATGGTAACACATGATGAAAACCTCTGTGAAAGAAAAAAAAAAAAAAATATGGGTTAGTATTTTTATGAAATGTATGTATGAAGCTTTGAAATCATGGTAAAGAACAAACAAATTATATTAACCAAATAAGACAAAAATGAAAAGTTCTTAAAATTTGTGCTTTAATATATTTTTATGAAGATGGGGGAGGTGAACGTATCATGGTATGGTGTGGAGTGATAAGGTGCTTTTTATTTTGTAATAAAGTGATTTTTAAAAGGAGGTATAAGGTGGATTAAAGGTGTTTTTTTTAATGAGTGAGTTTTGGGAGATATAAGGAGTGAATAGAATATTATTTTTTTATGAGAAGATTATTTTTAATGTCATCATTACAATAATTGAGAGATAAGGAGATAAGGAGTATTTGTAATTTTTATGGAGTGATAAGTGTGAAAACAATTTTGTATTTAATTTTGGGAGCATTTTAAGTGATGATAGATATTTTTGGAGTGATAAGGTAATTTTTTGTCAAATTGGAGTGATAAGTGGATTTTTTTTTAAACGAGAAATTCATTGTTATATTTCTTTTGAGAGATTCAGTCAGTGAACATCCAGATTTTGAAGGCGAGTTGTTTCAAAGGGTTGTCAGCTTGGAATTTTCATTACTTGAAGGCAAATATTTCTTATATACTCTATACTTAATAAAGATATCATTTTTTGGTGATTGTGTCCTAGATCCGCCAGAAATTGAATAAGGGGATCTTAGGTACACCATGTGTGTTTGTGATGGCACATGTTTTTTATGGCTTCATGTTCTTGCTTTTTTATTTGTGTCTAGTTGTGACACATCAATGATTTCATTTAATATCACATACATAAAGTTCAATATCAACAAGCACAACACATGTAACGAAATAGCTACAAGGCAGGAAAATTAAACTCGACACATGCATTTGCGCCACTCCAACAAACAATCAAAGTTGTCAACATCAGCATTACATCAACAAGCAAATTCACTCAATACAATCAAGTTCATGAATCTGGAAAATCCAACGTTTTCAAAGCAAAGTCTACATCAGCATTCTTGCAAATCCATTTCAGAACTTGTAATCAAATTCATTGTTTTAAGTGACTCATTAAAAGTTCATTGTTAATGAACTTTTAAGAGGACAAGGGAATTCATTTTTTTAAGTGAATCATTAAAATCATTGTAAGCTTTCTTGGGTGCATTGTTGACAGTGTTCGACACCCTTTATGCAAAATAAAGTGAGTGCACAAATTTCTAAAGAAAACAAGCAACAAGTTTACATCTCCAAGCGAGCGTGAGTATTCATTCAAGCAATTTGCATCAATTCAGTACAAAGATCAAACCATCAAGCGAGCTAGTGTGAATTTCATTGCAGCAATCATCAAAGCAACCAAACAAGTTAAAAAAATCAAGCAAGTTGAGATCGACATCAAGCGAGCATGGCTATTCATTAAAGTGAGCGTGAAGTCATCAAGTAAGTCAAGTGAGCGCTTAAAAAAACATGATCATCATCAAGCGATCGTGAATTCCAGAGTTTAAGCAAGAAAATTCTACAATTCTAGCAAGTGTTCCAAGCAAGTGCAATAAGAAACAAATCAAGCGAGTGTGCCATTCAAGCCACATCGCAAGCGAGCCTGTGAGTCAAGTCTCAAAATAAAGTGAAACAGTTCAAACCACAACATCTCCGACAAGAGAGCCTGATTTCAAGTGCGCGAGTTCAAATGGCGCAACATATTCAGTTGTTAAACATTCTTCACAGTTTGATCATCTCCAGTGATGAATACATGGTGCACATCAGCAAAGAAACTCTTGCTGATCTTTCACGGCATATACAACAAACATATGAAACCATTGAGTTTCTTCAACTTGATTCACAACTTCAAAGGAATGAATTGCAAGAAAAGAGTGATACTTTCAAGTCTTTGAACCATCTAGATGATAATTCATTCATCCCAACAGCTTCAAGTGTCGAAGTTGTTCTAGTTCCAATTTCTTCCAAGCCCATCATTAAGCCATGGGAAGAAATTCAAAATAACAAGAATCGACGAGGCTTAGGATATGCCACTAATGACACCAACTTACATATCCCAGATTATTCCAAGCCCTTTAAGTTTTTCAGTGGATTATTTCTTGCACAACTCACCTCAGCAAGTTCTGAAAAAGTTGCAGACAACCAGCAATGCACGCAACCCAAAGTTGCAGAAAAAAAATTGCACGCAACCTGAAGTTGAAGTCCAAAAAAAATGTTCTCATTGTCAAAGAACCAGTCATATGGAAGATCAGTGTTTTGATCCCCATCCTTGTCGCCATTGTGGCAAACAAAATCATTCCTCATAGAAATGTCGCAATCAACAAAAATTAGCCATATTGAAGATACATTATGAATGGATCGACCCTTGGAAACGGTCATCCACAGTCAAAATATTGTCTCAGTTCTACAATCGCATACAATCACACATAGTGCAACCAATAGTGAAAATATGATGGTACTCTCATGCAGTTTAACAAGGGAGTACACAAGTGTAAAACTCCTACCACAGAAGGGGGGAGTTCAATAATACTTTCCAAGAGAAGTGTCTCTCCTTTCAGCTGAAAAAGGGGGGAAAATATCAATGAAATTGACAATGGTTGTCAGACTGAAAGTATCAATAAAACCAGCAAAAGCAGCCAGTGGGCATCTTCAACAGCCAGTGGGAATCAACAAATTTTCTAGTGGGCAGTCAACAACAAAGAAGTAGTGAACAATTTTTAGCACAACAAAAGCAACAGTGAGTTGTTTTTGACATCATCAGTGAGTGGGCTTTGATCAAATTTTTTCAGTGGACAAAGGATGCTGATTTCATGCAAAGGACAAATGGATCCTTTTGCAACTTGGCACTTGATGGAGTTTTCAAGCGAAATTTAGAGATGAATCAGACATGTAGCTGACTCATGGTCTCTTCAGATTGCAGTTTTTTAGCATCCAGCTTTGGCGGTTTTTTCAGGTAATGTTTTTTAGGATCAACATGAGAACTTGGAAGATGGTTCCTCATTCTTATTTTGGATTTATCATTGAAGGGGGGAATGTTAGCCTCTCTCACAAAAAAAATAATAAATCCAAACATAAATTAATTAATTAAATATTCCAAGTTAGGAATATGTGCCTAACTCTTGGGTTGTTCCTCAAATATTGGAGTTTGTTTAGTAACTCCTATCTTGGTGGGTTTTTGGTGAGAAATTATCTCAACCAAAGGATTCTAAGATAGCATGGAATATCTTAAGACATTGTCTCTCATCTATTTAAATTGTAATACTAAATTCTTTTAATAAGAAAGAATGATGAGAATACCATGAGGCTCTCAAGCCTCTTTTCCGCCATTACTTTGTGTGTGTTTTTCTGTAATGTTTCTGAGTTATTTCATTTTTTATAGAATTCGACGTAGTCATGAGAAGGGGGATAGGATAGGGCTTTCCTAATCAGCTGAAGGGTGATTTCAAGTATCTTAGTTCCATGTGAGGAAATAAATAAACTCTTTCGCTCGATGTAAGCTTCGGCCAGCCAGGCTATAAAATCAGGGAAGTGATGAACGGATGGGGGAATCTGGTAGTAAAGACCTAAGTCAACAACCCTAAATAGGTCCTCACCCCTCCATTTGTAGCCTAGAAGCTCGAACCGCATGTTGGATAATTGAAAGGGTAAATGGTGTCACAGAGTTAGGCTTAAGAGTCCATGAGTGGGTCAAGACAGCGACTGGCTCTGGCCTCTCGGGATTACGTGGTTTTTGGAGAGGAATTCTTCATTAACTCAATGAAAATTAGACAAATAGTAAAAGAAAACAGTAGGGGACCGACCAAATAGCTGGGGCGACAAGAGCGACGTGAGGAAAGAACTACACAGGGCGAATTTTTACCCGAGTGCTCAGTTTGGTAACAACTATAAATGGTAAGAAAAAATAGTCGACCAAGAAAACCGGGGCGAAAAATCATCCTTTCAGGGTAAGGAAGGTGGTGAAAAATGGAGGGCTGACGTCAGGAGGATGTCAGTGGGAGGACACGGTGCACAGGGAGATTGGCCGACGATGACCAGGTGGGTGAGAGGTCACATGCCTTACATGCAGTACCAGCTTCATACCCTGACTCTTATCTTGTTTTACCTCCGCATTTCTTTGCGATGTACTGCGGGACAAGTGGTCCTCGCAGGCTTTTCGTTGGGTTGAAAATCCTTTGGCAGATCCAGACTTCAGCCCCTGGAACCAATCTGATTGGCCAGTCAATTGGCTAACATCATTTGTTTCGGTGGGTTGGTTCCGCCATCTCCATCTGGTCTGGCTATTTGGGGAACTAGCGTTTACGTGGTCTACAGAGCTGTGCCACCATTTTCTGGACTGCGCAGTCATCATCAGTTGTGTGGTTAGTAACCCATCACCTTGGCTGCGTGGAGCTCTCTTGGTCGCTCTACTTTTGGCTTGCCTTGATCATGGATCCTAGCCCTCATAATGAATTTGGCTTGTACACTCACAGGCCAACATTTTCTCCACTTGGGGACAATGTGTTGTTTCTAGTGCATTGAGAACCTGGAGACCAGATGCATTTGTCCTCTCGGGTGAATGGAGTCATCATTGAAAATTTCACAATCAATTTGCATTTATATTCAAAGAGTAAAGAAGGAAGAAAATCATAAATGGAATATTTACAGTGGAAGGATATGTACAATGGACCAATGATGTCCATGTTAGTGCTCGAAATAAAAATTGAGAAATTTTCCATTGACAGGAATCTCAAGTATATCTCCCTCTAGATTCTCTAGCAAGAAAGTGTTGTTTCCTTTTGCCTTGACCACTCTGAATGGTCCAAACCAGAGTGAATCAAACTTCTCGTGCTTTCCTTTGTTAGGCCTTCTGACGTCCCATCTCAGCACTAGGTCCCCTGCCTGAAATCCTCGGTTCTTGGCCTTTTGATCGGACATACTCTTCATTTTTTATTGATAGTTGGCCATCCTGAGATTTAAGTGCTCACTAGTTTCACTGATCTCGACCAACTAGTTCATTCTCCTTGTGAGGGTATTCGGTCCCTCCTCATTGTCCTGTAGAAACTGGACTACGGGTAGTGTGAGCAGTGTGGAAAAAACTGTTGCCCTGTCGTACACCAGTTCATAGTGGGATTT
The DNA here is from genome assembly GCA_034641835.2 of Pinus albicaulis. Taxonomy (NCBI): domain Eukaryota; kingdom Viridiplantae; phylum Streptophyta; class Pinopsida; order Pinales; family Pinaceae; genus Pinus; species Pinus albicaulis. The sequence continues at coordinate 205,652,846 of CM076571.1, forward strand.
TCTTGTGGACCTTTTGGTTGTAATCCTGCTTGCCCAAAGTGAAAATTTTAGTTGAGATTCCCAGTTCTTCTAGTTCTCATTGATTTTCTTCTTTAAAATATTTACCAACGTTTTGTTGGATGACTCTGCCAATTCATTCCCCTGGGGATAGTATGTTGTGGAGTGTTCGAGCAGGATGTTGTATCTTTGGAAAAAATTTATGAAATTCACGGACTTGAAGGCTTGCGTGCTGTCGGTGATTATCTTAATTGGGCACCCAAATATTGCCACTATATTTTCCTCCTAAAATTTGATCACCACCACGTCCATAGCGTTTCTTTCCGGCACCACCTTGACCCACTTGGTAAAGTAATATATGGCAGTGGGAATCCATCAGTGTTGGTTGCTGGATGCCGGATGAATCTCTTTGATGGAGTCAATCCCCCATTTTTTGAATGGTTCTTCAATGTGCACCTGGATTAGTGGGAGAGGTGAAAACTTCTCACTCAGCGAATTCCTGACACTTCTCAAAGGTTCTAATATGAGCTTGGACATCACGGAAAAAATTAGGCCAAAAGAATCCTGCCTTGAGAATATTATGGGCTATCGTGCGCCAGCTATAGTTTCCTCCACATATACCACCATGAAACTCCTTTATCACTTTCTTTGTTTCCTGCTCTGTCAAACACAACATCAATATTCCCAAGGGGTCCCTCTAGTACAAACGCCTGTTTGTTACCGTGAACTTTTGAAACCTCAGTCAATGTGCACTTGGATTAGTGGGAGAGGTGAAAACTTCTCTCGCTCAGCAAATGCCTGACACTTATCAAAGGTTCTAACATGAGCTTGGACATTATTGAAAAAATTAGGTGAGAAGAATCCCTCCTTGAGAATATTATGGGTCATCGCGCACCAGCTGTAGTTTCCTCCACATATACCACCATTAAACTCCTTTATCACCTTCTTTGTTTCCTGCTCTGTCAAACACAATAGCAATATTCCCAATGGGTCCCTCCAGTACAAACGCCTGTTTGTTACTATGAACTTTTGAAACCTCAGTCACAAGGTGAGATACTTCATCTTATTGAAATCAGGTGGACATCTTAAAGTCAAAAATGTATTCCACCGTGTCTTGTACCATGGGGAGAGCAGTTACTTGACGTGTGTCTTCTGTGTGGGGGCTTCTATTCCAGACTGCGCGCCTGTATCACCCTTCACCTCATTACCTGACATTGATAAATTTATTCCCACAGCTTGGTAGTTAGACTCCGACAGGATCTTAGCCAACCTCTGGCCTTTGATTAGCTTAGTGGGTTTGATCTCCATTACATACTCCTAGAAATTTTCTATCCAATTACCCCTTTTCCCTTCACTGTCACCCTGTACCAGAATGTCTTTTACGGTGGGAGTGGGTACATAAGATATGATGGTGGATTGAAAAATATACACCTGAAAATATTTTAAGTCTTTCACCAAGGCATATGCATGTTTCTCCAATATGCTCTATTTTAATTCTACGTCTATGAGTACTTGACTGAATAATGCCATAGGTTGCTCATGCCCTTCGTCGTTCTTTTGCAACAGCACTGCAATGATTGTGTGAGGTGATGTGAAGGAAAATATCAGGAATGGCTTCTGATAGTCTGGGCCAGCCAAAATTGTGGCTTCTACAAAGGCTTGCTTGATCTTGACAAAGGATTTTGTTGATTAACTTTTCCACTTCACTTCACTATCCTTCTTTAGAATTTCCTTGATGCTTCTCACAATCTCTGCATAATTTGGTATGAGCTTTCTTAAGAAATTTATTTTTCCCAAAAATACCTACACCTCCTTCTTATTTCTCAGTAGGGGAATGCCATTTATTACCTTCACCCATTTGGGATTGATCTTTATCCCTTCCCTAGTTACTATGTGTCCCAACTTCCCTTCTTCAAGAGAAAATAAATATTTTTGAGGATTTAGGGACAAACCATACCTGTGGAACTTGTCAAAGTTTCGTCTCAGGTGTTCAATGTGTTCATCATTTATCTTGGAGAAGACAGTGATGTCGTCCAAATATATCACCATAAAATTTTCCTGGTCCCCAATGAAAGCGATATTCATTGTGCGTTGAAAGGTAGTGGCAGCGTTTATGAGGCTAAAGGGCATTCAGTCATACACAAATGTTCCTAGGGCGTGGTGAACGTCATTTTCTTCTGATCTTCTGAGAGCACCTCCACCTGATTATATCCCGAGAACCTGTCCATCATGGACATACAAGAGGACCCCACAACCTTCTAGAGGATGTTATCCATTTTGGGGAGGGGGTAATTATCTTTGAGTGAAGCTCGGTTCAAGTTTCAGAAATCTACATAGAGTCTAATCTCGTTGTTTTTCTTCCTTATGGGCACCGGGTTTGCTACCCATTCCGAATACCTTAGAGGCATGATTATATTTTCTTGCAACAACTTCTTAACTTCCTTCTCAATGGTGGGGAGGAGGAGTGGATTAATCTGCCTTAAATTCTATTTATGGAGCTTGGAATCTTCCTTAAGAGGGATTTTATGTTGTATTACATCCACGTTGAAAGTATTCAAATCTTGGTATGAACAAGTGAAGACTTCCTTATAATACCTGAACAATTTCAGGTATTTCCCTTGATATTCCTGAGGGATCCCTTTCAACAACTTTATCAGCTTCGAGTCTTCATCTGTCCTGATATTTAGATCCCTGAGTGGCTCATCGAGCACTAGATTTCTTGAGTTCACTAGGATGTCATTCTTTTCGAAGAGTCTTTCCAGTGGTACTAGAACCTTGGGGATAACATTTCCCTTCAACTGAAGAATTTTGTGTCCTGCCAGAGTTTCCTCCCACCTTGTCTTTGATTCTTCGGCTTCATCAACATCTGTCGGGTCTATTACTGAACTAGATAATTCTCCCACCATCTCCATGAAGCGCTTGATCTGCTCCTCATCTTTGAAAACCTGCCAGTGTTTAATATTATCTGGAATGGAGGGGTGGTACCACACCTTTATTTCGTATTTGAGTAATGGATTTTAAGGAGGGAAAAAATTACTAGCTACCACAACTAGTAAATCTTCCATTATATTCATGTTCCTGGGCATCAACTAAATATTAAATGTGAAAAAAAAAATATTCAACCAGATCCCATACCTCGTTCCTGTAAACATGGAAAATTTTAGGGGCTAATATTCACAGATGGCCTAATTTTCCATATTTTTTCCAAAAAAAAATATTCGCCAATTTCCATTTTTTAAAAATTTGATTCGCCCAAATTTTATATTATAAAGCTATTTTGCCCTAAAAATCGCCAAATTTTATATATACTAATATAAAATAATTAGAAACCTAAATATTTTTACAAAAATATCATCAAAAATTTTACAATTTAGATATTGGGGACTAGTAAAATTCGCCAAGGTTTCTAAATTTTAAGATAAACATCGATCCTTAAAATTTTCCCTGCCTATAAGCCCTGAGGTGAGGATACTTTGCGTGAAATTGAATCCTCACTTGCCTCATCAACAATTCTGAATCCCCAAACGCCTTGAGGCTCTGTATGTTCATATTATTTGTTGCCTACAATCCTAACAACAACACTTCATACTCTGCCACATTATTTGTGGTTTTGAATTCCAATTTGAATGAGCACGGAATCAAGCAACCTTCAAGAGAGATTAGCAGAACACTTGCCCCATTTCCTTCCCTTGAGTAAGCCCCGTCGAACTACAAAGTCCAGATATCGTGTACTTCTTACATCTTTATATCAACCTATTTCGGGGGGCAGACCTTCGTTTCCTGGAGGAGAATCTCATCTTCCTCCAACATCAGAAAAGAGAATTCACCTTCTTTGCCATATACTGGGGAGTTGGTCGAGGCATTAACTCGGTTGACCATTTTCACAAAACTTGACTCTCGATACAACCTCCTCTCTTCTCCACCGAATATGGGGATAGTGGCATAGGTTAAGTCAAGATTTATTGATCCTTCGATCTTGGATCCCCAAGACCTAGATAAAAACATACCAAACCGGGCCGGAATTTTTGCTACTACTATATCCCTGCTACTATTTGCAAGGATATGTGCCAAGTTTAATACCAATTCCTTTATCAACCCCCAACATTTCACTCTTTTGGAGTTGAACGAATACAGGTCTTTTATAGGGCCTTGTAATTTGAAACCCTAGTTGCTCCATGACAGACAATGGCAAAAGGTTATGTGATGCCCTAGAGTCTAGCATACAATTTTGTAACAATAGGTCATGTATTACCGGGGTCACGTAGAAGGGAGGTGTGGATGAGTCCTGCTCTTCTACATGAGGTCCAAAAATGACCATGGGTCATTCCTCTTGGAGATTTAGGCTATCTGGCAAGGGAGTAACACTAGGAGGATGCATGAATTGAGAAACTTGGGCTTTGTATGATGGCTTCTTCAATAGCTCACTTAGGGGGACTAAGATTTTGACCTTTTCAATTATTTTTGGAGATTAAAGACGATTGGGCCCTTTTCAAAATGAGTTATATCAACATGCTCCTTAGAGTAGTCAGATGAATTCAAAGGTGGAGAGGGAGACTTCTCAATCTTTGGAGGGTCGGGCTCTTGGCTCTTGGAGGTGGATGCAGTGGCCTTCTGGTGAACTATCTCTTCCATTGGATTCTTTCCCTTAACTGAAGAAAGAGGGGGGGCCTGATTCTTTAATACTGACTCCTCATTATGTTCTAGTACTCGGGTTATCTTACAAGAGGACCTAAGGTCGTATTTCTTATGGAGCTGAGCCTGCATGAAATATACAAACTGTCTGCCATAGTTTTCGATGTCTTTGTCTTCGGGGAGAAGCTCCTGTTCATATGCTTCTTCTTGTAGATTGATTTCACCTCCTTCATCATCAGAATAAGCTATAAATTGATTCTCTTGAGTGTCTATAATTTCCTTAGTCTTCCCTTCTACTTCCCCTTCCAAGTACAAAGGGGGTTGGACATGATCTTGCTGCTCCTTCCTATCATGTTGCAACAATCGTAGAGGAGGTTTCTGATACTGAGGATTGAATCCTCATTGGGAATCATCTGATTTGATCAAGGTAGAGAACTCTTGGCTTCTAGCTCGAGCTTCACCAAATTATTTGAGAGGTTTTTGATTAACTTGTTCATTTCCTCTATTATTTACTCCTGTAATTCTCTTTCTTGGTTCAAGGTAGTGGCTTCCTCTTTATTCTTTCTTCTCACTTCTTGATCTTCTTTCCCCTTAAATTTTCTGGTAGAGGAAAAATTTGCTTCTACTTCCAAAGAATCAGTCTAGATTTGATCTAGAGATGCAGACTTCCTTTCTCTTAGGGTGAACCCAAATTATGGTTCAAAGGCCCCAGCAAAAACCACCTTAGCAATAGCTTGCAGAGGTTTTATCTCTGCAGGAAGATTATTATATAGCTTGTTGAACCTTTTAACAAACTCAGTTACATCCTCATTGTGTCTCTTCCTTAATGCATTAAACTCTATGAGAACCTAGCCATGGTCCCTCTTCTCCCCCCACTTCAGCATGAAGATATTCTCCACCTCCTCCCAAGTGTGCACCAAGTTGTTGGTTAATGATTTAAACCATTTCCGAGCCTCGCCTCCAAGGATTGGGCGAAGAGCCTCAACACTGCATCAAGGTTTTCCACATTCACATTCTTAGCAAAGGCACAAAATTTATCAATGTATCTCTGTTTTGGAGTGCTATCTTCCCCCGTGAAATGAGGTAGAAGCTTAAGTTAGTCCTGCGGCATGTCATTTAGCAGCTGAGGAAGGGCCAATGGGGCATACTTGTTCAGAAGGAACTCGGGCACAACCATCTAAGGAGGTGGTGGTGGTAGATTATGGATTTGAATTTGATATTGGAAGGTGTGATGGATGACTGGTATTTGATGAGTAGAGGTGTTTTTGTTGGTTTGTACATTGTTTTGGAATGTTGGGACTTCTTTTACCTCTTCAGCCTCAAGAGTAGGATGAAAAACAGAGAAAGAAGCATCGACTAACTGTGTTTCATCCTTTATGAATGGATTGGATAAACAAGAGGCCTCCAGTGGGTATTCAAATACTTGGGTCGTGGATCCTTGACCATAGATATCATATCTTTGAGATGAAGAGGGTGAAGTTTCAAGGGAGAAAGGAGGTAAGTCAGTCTGGCCAGGTTGTCTTTCTTTCTAGACCCTTTTGAAGGTGATTTTCTCAGGATCAGATACAGAGTGGTTTTTTAATTGGGTGGTATATAATCGGGTATGTGGCCTTGTGAAAGCCAGGATTACTACTGATTTAAACTTGATTGCAATGGAGTCGCCAAGATGAGGGTTATGCAACTCCCAAACCTTCTTTCTCACCTGATTGAAGGGTGAAACTTCTATCGTATTCTAGGGAAAAGATCTTTCTAATTCTATCCCTAGAAACAACGCCAAAAAGATGTTGTCACTCCTAGAGACAACCCTAAGTTGCTAAAGACTAGTGCCTAGGACATCTTGAAATTAGAGGGTTAAAATTTATTTATCTAGAGGCTCCTCTGAATGTATCTTCATTTAGAATTCATGGGACTTTAGTTTAGGAATGATGAGGAATATTGTTACTAAGCTCATGCGAACTAATAAGCACTCGAAATGGGATTGGGGGTTGCATGTGTCTAAGATGCTTCAAATGGGCCAAGTGAAGGACTAATGAATAGACCTTTGAATATAATGCAATGAAGATTTAGAGGAATAAGGAGGAGAAATTCTGAAGAAATGGGCTTATTTGTGATAAGAATCTAACCCTCTGAGAACTTTGAAGAAATATGGCAGGTGAAAGACCAGTGAATATGGAGTCTCACAGAGAGCGATATTAAGGCTGTGGACTAACTTAACACATGAGTGTCGTCTTTTCTCAACGAGAGCGTATACAAATTCATAAATTAAATCATTTACACCCAGCCTCTTTCACACATGAGACATTAGAAGGTCAAATTATGAAATGAAAATTCCTAAATAAACAGAAGATAAACACATACATACTGCTCATTAATCCAATAGGAATCCAATCGTAGACAAAGTCATTTTATATTAGCCTTAAAAAACAACTCTCTTGAATATGCATTTCAGAGCTCAAAAATAGCTTTACATGACAGACTACACAGTATAAACCCAAAAATTTCAAAAAAAATCCAAAACCCTTTCATTTTCTCTGAATTTCCTACTTATAGAGTTTATTTTATGGGCTCTTAGTGAGATATTCTTTCTTGACATGCCCATACATACATCAAAATAAAAAAATGATAAACTGAAGCATGCTATGAGAAACACTCTTGTAATATAAAATAACAACAACAAGGGTGAAATCATAATTTCACCAGTTAAGCATAATAATTGAAAAGTAAATAAAAATGAAAAAAATTGTAGGCCACGTGGGCCAAATCTCAAAATATTCATCCATGACATCGCAGGGTTGCAAAAGGTCCTGAAGTGCGCGACTGCATCAGAGTGGAAGAAGAACCAAAATGGTGGGATGACAGAGGCACCCTCGGTTGTGACGTGTATGTGACTCATTGATGCGCATACTCGTAACACCTCTTCAATATAATATCTGATGGTAACGGTTCATAGCTGAAGAGTTCAAACAATTCCCGCAACTGAGTTATTTTTGAATAATTAAGGTTGGTATAGAAGAACTGTTTAACCTTTGAAAGTAACAAAAATTTGTTATGGAGAGATGCCACCAAGGTCTCGGCCTTAATACGGGAGGTCTTCTCTTGAGCTAAGTCAACTCTGCATCTAATCTTGACCATCCTCTGCTCATGTGTTTCCCAAGGCAGCAACACGCTTGAAGGGACCCAACAAGCTAGAAATCCTACCTCTACTACTTTATTCCACTCATTATTAAACACTTGCACCCTTCTAGCAACTATCCCCAAGCAACCAGTTTATTTTTCATGTGCATCCTCTTTCTGTATCATTCTCATGATTTCCATCACCATTATAAAATGATCGACCACTTCGTGCATGCCCAATTCCTCAGTGGGAAGCTCATTAATGAACTGGATGTATCCCCGCACGATCAACACGTTCTCGTTTCCCTCTCTACGACCTACATCCAGTTGCGGCTTGAAATCATGGATAGAATTCTTCTTGTCATTTACCAATGTGATTTATTCCCAGTGATCCTTTACTTCCTTGATAATTTCACTCTAGATCATCTATTTGGCCTCTACTAAGGACATATTGCCTTTAAGTTCTGCCTTTAAGTCATTAAATGATTTTTTCAGATCCTAGGATTCTCTGCAAGCAGTATCCATTTCCTTTTGTAGGGAGGAGATCCTATTTTATTTCTCTGCCAGGGAAACCTTTGCTTCCTCTAATAATCTATGCACGGTCCGGGTTTCATCTTCCAAGATATTCAACTCCGCCAGGGCCCTTGTTAAGTACTCTAAAGGATTTTGTGGGTCTTCGAGCACAGGGATCAGATAGAAATGACTGTCCTGTGCCTGTTAGAGCTCGACCACCCTCTGCTTCAACTTTTTTATATCCTCACCCTTCTATATGAGTATCTCTAAGAGGGATTCCCTCTCATTCTTGACCTGAGCCAACTCTGATGTATTAATATGGTTGGAGCTGGGAATATTTAACTTGCGTCGCAACTCTTGCACTTCCAGTTCTATTTTTCGCAATAGAGTTTACACGGTTGTGTCCTAATATGAGCCCTTACCCTTGATCACTGCCTTATATTCTGCCAACTGGAAAGGTCCTTTGAGTTCACCCTTTCCCTCTTCAGGGTAGCCACCATCTTACCCAACTGGCTCTGATCTTTCTCCAAAGCAAGGGTGTGCTTCAATACGCTGTTGTGCATAATTTATCCAATAGCCTTATGTAGATTTAACTTGTCAACTAATGGAATGGAAACCATCTTGAGTATCATTTCTAGGGCCTTGTACTTGGAACTGGTAGGCAAGGGGTGAGAAGCTGAGTGCTGCACTACGAATACCAATTAGTTGTTTTCTACATCGAGAGCTATAAAAATCCTGGTATGGTGCTTATCTACATACTTGGACAACTCTGGCTTCAACCTTTCCCTGGCAGACTGGTTCGTTGATTCAATATGTTCCCCCAATTGCTAGTCTATTCCTGATCCAGTTTCCCTTTCCGAAGGACCCTCCCTGGGGATGACTATCTATGAATACTCTGAAGGTGCCTTCGAGGAGGCGGTTTCTAAAGAAACTCGGAATCCCGACCTATCTTTACCTCGGTCAATATACTCAGGGACCACCTCTTCAAGCTACTCCATGACATGTCCTTCATATCCTTCTATTCGTTCCTTTTTGCTGATGTGGCCCTTGTCTTCCACTTCCATAAAATCATTTACCATTTGGTAACTTTATTTTTCTTGAACCTCCACCTCGTTTTGTGCACTATCTCCTCTAGAGCTCCCTTCATTGATTGGGGATCCAAATTCCATCTCTGTATCCAAAGGCCATGAATCAAAGTTATATTTCCAATCTACTAGAGGTCTAGGCTCATGTTCAGATGTAGAAGACTTAATTTTCTTCCTTCTGTGTGCAATGAATCCCTTAGGGTCATAGTACCGTAAATCTCCTTGTAGAAAATTAATATTCTCTAGCAGACCCTCGGTTAGGGGAAGTGCATGCCTTGAGTTGGTGGTAAACGAACCTACTACACTAAGGATCTTTAAAATATATCCCTTCTTTGTGGGCATAAAATGAGTTTGGTATGCACTCAAGACTTGCCTAATGAACTCGAGGGCAAAAATTCTCATGGGAATGAAAGATGGTAGATGGAAAGGAGGAATTTCATAGTCATAAACCTTGATTTCAGTATGATTCTCGAACAAATACCAAGCCTCGAAACATTTTGTCTCACTGAACTGGAGCAGCTCCTTCTGTTCAAGAAAAATCCTGGGCGAAGGGCTACCATGTATAATTTCGTAGGCCCTTGACATGAAATCCGTGATGAATTTCGTGTATCCCCTTCCTTTGGGGTGTTGGAAAACTGAGAGGGTCCACTCGAAAATGGATTTTGGCTCTACCTCTTGCTTAAAGAACTTCTCCAAGCCTAAGCCTTCGAACTTGTCTACGTGCATGAATAAGAACAAATAGAATACCAAAGAATAGTACCTAAAACAACTTGAAGTTGATAGGTCTTAGAATTGAGCTTGGATGGTAGAGGCCAGGAAGGTGGGAATGTCAAGTAGAATCTCGGGTTGCATCATGAGGTCTAGGAACCCTAGACAGGTGTTAGTTACCCAACCTGCATTTTCCAACCCTAACATACCCAAAATGACTGCTAGGATAGGTTGGATGGTCTTGCAGAAGAGCGAAAGAGAGAATGTCTCAGTGGGTGGAAGAGAAGACCTGTGAGACGAGGTAATTAGTTCTAGGAATGACCTCTACTTCTCGATAGGAAGGTTCGAGAAGTGACACGTGAGGGTTACCTCAGTGAATTTGACGTAGTCGTGAGAAGGGGCATAACACAGGGCTTTCCTAATTAGCTGAGGGGTGATTTCAAGTATCTTAGTTCCATGTGCAGAAAGAAATAAACCCTTTCGCTCGATGTAAGCTTCGGCCAGCCAGGCTATAAACTCAGGGAAGTGATGAACAGATGGGGGAATTTGGTAGTAAAGCCCTAAGTCAACAACCCTAAACAAGTCATCACCCCGCCATTTGTAGCCGAGAAGCTTGGATCGCATGTTGGCTAAATTGAAAGGGTAAATGGTGTTGCAGAGCTCGGCTTGAGAGTCCATGAGTGGGTTAGGACCAGGGGTGGCTCTGACCTCCCAGGCTTGCAGGGTTTCGAGAGTCGTCTTCTTCATTTTTTGAACCATAAGTAGACAAACAGTAAAAGAAAATAGTAGGGGACTTACGAAATACCTGAGGCGAGGAGAGCGACGTGAGGAAAGAGCTGCACAGGCTATGAATTTTTACCCAGGTTATCAACTTGGTAACAAATGTAAATGGTAAGAAACAATAGTAGACAGAGAAAATTGAGGGAAAAATGGTCCTTTCATGGTAAGGAAGATGGCGACAACTAGAGGGCTGACTTAAGGAGGACGTCAGTGGGAGGACATGTGGCACAGGGAGACTGGTCAATGGTGACCGGGTGGGTGAGAGGCCACGTGCCTGACACGCGGTACCAGCTTCATACCTTGACTCTTACCTTACCTTGTTTTACCTCCGCATTTATTTGTGATCTACCACAGGATAGATGGTCCTCACAGGCCTTTCATTGGGTCGAAAATCCTTTGACAGATCCAAACTTCAACCCCTAGAGCCAATCTAATTGGCCAGCCGGTTGGCTGATGTCACCTGTTCCAACAGGTTGGTTCCGCCATCTCCTTCCAGTCTAGATTTTGGCGGAAATGGTGTCTACACAGTCTGCGGAGCTACGCCACTTTTTTCTGGACTGCACGATCACCATGGGGTGCGCGATTAGTAACCCGCCACCTTGGTTGTGCAGAGCTCTCTTGGCAGCTCTAATTTTCACTTGCCCTTCTCATGGCACTGCGCACTCGTAATGACTTTGGCTTGGACATTCATAGGCCAACATGATCCATGTGCATAAGAGTCCACAAAACTATAATCTTTGATGTGGGTGGCCTTGCAAGCATTTCATACAACTTTTTTGTGCTTCCCTTATTATACTTGATCACCAAATGAAACTGTTGTAAAAATATCATCCACTTGTAATGTTTTTTCTTTTGTAGCTTATGCTAGGACTACAAGTACAGTAACAACTGGTGATCTGTGTGGATTATTGTATTCTTTTCCATCATATAGTTCTTCCACTTCTTCACAGCTTGCACCATGGCATAGAGCTCCTTGTCATAGGTATGGAAGTTAATAACTTCCCCATGAAACAATTAAAAATGGTAGCATACAGGCCTTCCTCCCTTCCACAAGAAAACTCCCATAGTATACCCACTTGCAACTATCTCTACTTCGAAGGGTTGCTACAAGTTTGGTAATTCCAGAACTGGTGCTTGACTAATAGTATTCTTTATCTCCTCAAAATCCTTATGTTGACCTTTTCCCCACTAGAAACTCTTGCCACTTATTGTTATGGCATGGAGCAGTACTGCTACTACTGAAAATGAGGCTATGAATTTCCTCAGGTAATTTTTTTCCCCAATGAAACTTCTGAACTCAGAAACATTAGTAGGCACTGACCATTTCATGATGGCCTCCATATTTGAAGGATCTATATTCAGCTCTCCTCTAGCAATCACATACCCCAGATACACCAAATACTGTTCCACAACCTTGCAGTTCTAGAGATTTTCTAGCAGTTGGTGCTTCTTCAATGTTTCCAGCACCTACGTCAAATGTGACATATGCTCCTCTTGGGTATCACTATCTACCATTATATCATCTAAATAGACAATAACAAATGAAACTATAAAACAGAACAACACATCATTCAATGATCTCATAAATGTAGCTGGTGCATTACATATGAAAAATGGCATGACTAACCACTCATACAAAGCTTTCTTGGTTTTGAAGGAAATATTTCATGTATCTTCTTCTTTGACTCAAACCTGGTGATATCCAGACTTCAAGTCCAGCATGGTGAAGTACTTTTCTTGTTGAAACTAATCTAGCATATCATTTATCCAATGTAGGGGGTGTATGTCTTGAGTGTGATTTTTTCAACACCCTGTAACCTATACACATCTGCCAAGTCCCATCCTTCTTAGACACAATGGTGATGGGTGACCCACAGGGTGATGTACTTGGTCGAATCACACCATGTTCCAGAAACTGCTACAACTGTTTCTTCACATCGCTACCTATACATCCCAATATTTGGCAATGGGGATTCTAGAAATAGTTGGATCTCATCTTCCACTTTTCTCTTAGGTGGCAACCCTTTGGGCTTTCAGAACACAAACTTGTATGCTTGTAAAAATTCCTCCAATTTTTGTTTTTGTTTCTTAGTACACCCCTCCAGGGATGCCTTGACTCTTATTGACTCCTCTATATACTGACTTTCTCTTAAAAACAATAAAATGTACTTCTTGCTGGAACTGATCAATTTCTTGGCTTGGTTGGCACTTACCAGTGAATTTTTTGACTTGCCTTTGTGTGCATTGATGATGAACAACTTTCCATCCTTGACGAGATGGTATTGGTTCGATCTCCTCATGAATATTGCATCACACATGTACATGTATGGACTCCCAAATACGACTCCAAATACATCAAGGGGAACCAGATCTAGCTCTACTTCATCAATAAAATCAACACTAATAGAAAATCTAATTTTACACTATTTTTTTACCTTCAACTCTGCATCCTTATTTACCCATCCCAATGGATATGGGTTTGGATGATCATGAAATTCAAACCCCAAATTCTTAACAAACTCTACTGCAATGATATTCTTTACAATCCTATGTCAAACAGAGCATCAATATTTTTCTTCTTGAATTGTATCGTTATATGGAAGAGTTTGGACATTTCTTTATCTTCTTGTTGTTGAAGGATACTCAGATTCACCTCCTTATGCACTAATGTACAAACAATATTCTCATCCACTTCTGAGTTTATTTCAACTTGGTTTATCAAATCAATGGCCATGAGATTATTCTTCTTATTAGCCTTATTCTTGTTATTCAGGTTTAGCTCTGGATGCAACTTCCAACACTTCTCCTCTATGTGGCCATCATTGTTGTAGTGGTTCCTTGGATTTTTTCACTAGTGTGTTGTGGTTTCCGTATTTTTATCTTTTACCCCTTTTTTCTTCTTCTTCCCCTCCTTAGAAGTGTATTTTTTCTCCTTCTTCTTTGATCCACTTGATTGTGCTCTCTTCAAGCCTATGTTCTCTAGGTATTTTTCCTGTACACAAGCCTCGTACATCGATTTGGGCTTGAATAGCATCACCTGCTCATGTAGATGGCGGTGCACATCCCCCAAATACTTCAAGAGTACATCTAGGTTCTTTGGAGAGATACCCACCGTTATTTCCATCTTTTTGAATCTTGTGGTGTACCCTTACACACTATGGCCTGGATTTTTCCTAAAGTAATTCCATTGAATCCATTGTTCCTCCACGTACCCAATGGGATAAAATTGTGCCTTAATGAGGGTTTTGAAGTCATCCCACTTAGTCACTAGAGGTTCTCCCTCCAACCTCAGGGTTTTCGTGTGGCTCTCCCACTAAGTCAGTGCATGGCCCTCTAATTTCAGCTGCGCAAATGAGATCATTTTCCCTTCCTTGATCTCATGCATGATGAAACAAACTTCTAGTTTTTGCAACCAGTGGTTTAGATTCAGATTGTCGATCTCGTTGTGGTACAACTTGATATTTACTTTTGCTTCCATTTTAAACAGGGACTGATTTATGGCACTTGATTTGGGCTGATATTTTTCGGGTTATTTCTTCAATAGGTTCTCTACCTCTCCTTGAAATTTTGATCCTCATTATGATTTATCCTCTACATTTGAACCTCCATCTTCTCCAAGTATCCTCAACTTTCTATTGAAGTATTCCATGAGGTGATTTACATTGCAGTTGATATCTGCAACTTGTTTTTCCAGTTGTGTAAACCTCACCTTTGCAGGATCATGAGGTCCGTTCACAAATTCATCGTCCATGATTAGGTTTTTAGGATTTTTGGCCCGACCGATCTATGTCCCTGCAATCTCCACAAAATACCGAAAGAAACATGGATTTGATAAAAAATTATTCATAAAATGTCGTTGATATTCCACTGGAGAGTTCATTACAACAGATCTAATAATAATATATTAAAATGCTGAAATTTTACACTATTACAATTTCATTAAAATTCTAGATCTGTAGATTTAAATTTAATTAGTGCATTCATGTGATTGTAAATTATGAAAAAAATTAGAGAACAACAAAATAAGCTCACACACACACACACACATAATACAGAAGATGTGCTCTCTGGGAAATCCTTTTGAGAGAAAATCCAACTGGAAGGTGAGGTCACTTAGCTCTCTTTCTCTGTCTTGAAATAAGGTTGTAGGTACAAAGAAGTAATGTATGTGGCCCATGGGATGCTACAATGGAAAAATCCTCTCTGTGTGTTGTACCTCCTATCTCTCCTAGTTATATTTTCTCAACTAAGGAATAAAATTCTCTCGAAAGAATGGAATACATCTTCCTCCTAGTGGCCTGGTTATAACACAACCTGATAGCCTCCTAGTGGTTAATTTTGTCTACATCAATTCTTAACTAGAGTTACAATATAGACTCTTCTATAGTATTTTACATCACAAAAATAAGGCTAGCCCCCTTTTCCATGAATAATGGGCGCTGAAATGGCATCCTCCTGAACTATAGGTGCGAAAATAATAAGGTCAACTTCTAAGTGGCATTACTTTTGAATACAGACTTTGATTGACACACTTCTTGAATAATTGGAAATATGTTTATGTGTATAACATCATGAAAAGGTGTGGTGTTGAAGTGTCAAATTTTTACCCCCGAAAAACATCGTGTGATGCCTCAAAATGCTCCTGGAAGGTTTCAAATCCCGTTTTTTCAATCTGGGTCTTGCCGATAAAAACGGTCCTGTGAACTGATTCCTCTACTTTTTCCACTCAAAATGCATTGAGATGGATGAAAAACAATATGATGATTCATTCTATATCATTTAGCTTCAAGCAGTGAACATTCATCAACATTTTCCTTAGACTGAATACAAGAATCAACCTCAACATCAACCTTCATCTTAGCACTCTACTTTGGTTCAACTCAAGGGCACACAAGTCTTAGGTTAAGCTTGTTTTCAACATTATGCCTAGCAACTTCAAGCATACATCAATTTATTATGGTAGAAATTTAGGTAAAACCAGCTTAATACTTTTTAATTTGTTAAAAATTTGGGAAATTATGATAAGAGACTATTATAAGCTTGCCATTCCTATCCTACCATTGCATATTGTCTTCACTTGTTTTGATTTTCAAAATGCCTTTCTAATATAAATTTCATCCCTCATATATTATCATCATTTTTTTGTACCATTGTAAAATAATTCCCTTAATCCATTTTCATTTCCATTGTGATCCAACATGATTCAATATGATAATACTTGGTTGTAATATGCATTTTTTAGATAGCATCATGTCTCCTTTCAAATGTTTTTCATCGTGATATTAATAAAGATCAGCAAGGAAAATTTCACTCTATGGGATTTTTATTTACATAGATACCTTCCAGAAACTCCTTGATAAAGGAGAAACGAATTTTTTTTTCACCATTACTACTTATCATAAAATGTTTCATAGAAATTCTAGTTATAGTGGGACAATATAACTGAGTATACTCAACAATCTATTCCAAGTACCACTAAAAACATGCAGAAGTAAAGCAAAGTAGAACAAATTTGTAGGTATACACACCAAGGCTTAAAAGTATTAGAACTCAATTCTTTGAACATAATTATTTTGTACATCATTATTTTCACCCTACTAAACTCATATTTGATCACCCTGGCTTCCATATAGAGTATATTCAACTCATCAAAAGCCACACAATTAAAGATGATTAGTGGTGTTCAATTTCCTACATATAAGTTCCTAAATTTATTGGATGAGGACATACCAACCCTCAGGCATGGAGAATAATGAAAAACCACATAATCACATACTCCTTATTAAAAATAAACCTTAATTGACCAAAATGTTAAGCCATAAGATGATGCCCACCAAGATAAGAAATCTAGTTGAACGATAGTTTTAAAAGACAAAATTCTTTGTGGAACACAACTATCAACAAAGAAAATTGGCAATGTATAGGGGTTATACCATTTTGGCATTCTATACTTGCAGGGTCATTTATATGGAAATTCATTCAATACATGAACATAGTAGCATACCATATGATGGCTTACTATGTGTGCATGACTAAGGGAGTTGTAGAGAAACTCAAATTTAACCTTGCATAAATTTTTCTTCCTATTTGTAAAAATACCATTACATGGCTCAACTTCCACAACCTAATTGTGGTATCAAAAGAAATAGGAGTTGGGATTCATGCAAGAGAAAATTTAACATGTGATTTCCCCCATCTTCTCCATGCATCAAATGAGGAATATTTGCACCTGCAACAATTGTTTGGACATAAAACTCTTCCCAAATAATGGTGGTTCCTAAAAGGAATAGAGGAATTACAAGTTTTCTCATGGTGGTGTTCATGTAAATTGTATTTTTTTTGCCACTCCATTGTTTAGAGGGAATTTAATTAATCCCCCAAATCCATTGAAAAGGATTACAAGATTCAATGATTTCCAATATTGTCAACATTTAATTGTAATAGTCTATGTGCTTCTTATATTCCATGGAATATATGTGTACCTCAACAACCACTGGTATAAGAAGATGGCATGGATTCACCTTACATTTCCAATGTTGTTATATGGTGCAAAATGGACTCTGAAAGCTCTCATATCAGGTTAAAATCCTCAAGTTATCCATCTATCAAGGAAATGTTATAACTCTTTACATGTCAAAACCGCAAGGTTTCAAGAATAAGAGTGGATAATGCAATTTTGTTAATTTCCTGAAAATATCCTCTTTGAAATGGAATCCCTTCTCAATAGCATCATCTCAAAGGGGTGATTACTTGAGTCTACATATTCATACCTTGGGTGATTGGACGAAAGAGCCAAAAAAAAAAATTATAGGTTTGTGAACCTCCAAAAAGTGGTACATTAGAGGAAATTTCAACCTAAAAGTGCCCATGAAATTTTCATGTAATTTCCATGTCATAATATGTAAGCCAATCAAAACGGTTTAAATTTAAAGAGAGTTACATGTAAATATTTTGGAGGGAAAAGAAGAAAAACTACTTTTTTTAATTGTATTTTTTACTTATCTCCTTATAGGTTTACTCAAATTTCTAGTGTAGATAGTCATTGGATGCAAAATTAAATTCCACATCCAATGAGTACCCATTATGCATACTTTTGAGAAGACCCACCTTGATAAAAATTGTAGATACATTAAAAAAAAGTGTTTCAACACGTTTTTTAATGTATCTGCAAATTTTATCAATGTGGATCTTCTGAAAAGTATGCATAATGGGTACTCGTTGGATGTGAAATTTAATTCTACATCTAATGAGTATCTAAACATGAAATTTGAGTAAACCTATAAGGAGATAAGTCGAAAATATTAAAAAAATAGTTTTCCTCTTTTCCCTCCAAATTCATAACTCTTATTTTATTATTTTTACTATCATTTTATTATTTTTCCTTAGGAGGCCACTTTTAGGCTGAAATTTCCTCTAATGAAAGTGATCTATTGAGAGCATATTACATGCAAGAATAAAACAATCAAAGGTTCCCAAGATTATTGATCAATGGGCCTTATGGGGCACCATGCCAAGACTGCAAGAAATATGATTTCTTCCTTCTCATGAGACTAGAGATTACTAAGACTGGAAGGATTATACAACAACATTAAAAAAAGGAGAAAAAAAATCGATCAAATATACATAAAGGGATACCTTTATTCAAAGACACATTCTAGCCATCTCTAAAGGCAATACCTTTCAAGGGCGAGGTATATTCTTCATGTGCTTCTTCTACATATGAGGATTTCCATGAGTGGTTAATATAGTTTTGTTACAACCATGTTTTGTTTGTTCCTTTCCCATATCAATGCATGCATTGAGATGATGCTTCGCCACCATCCTTTTGGATCATTTTTGAAGGCTCTATCTACCAATCAATTAATTATGATCAATAAGAAAACATGCAATACCATTGATACCTATGCAACTCATGATTCATTCATGCCGATCTTCTAAATAGAACATGCTAAAATTATGACTTTGTTTTGCAAGGTAATGTTCTCTAGGTTCATATCCCATATCTCCCATTGGAATTATGAGAGGAATAAAATTTTATAGATAAAATTCAAAATTATATTCACAAAATATTTAGCACTTTAGATGAGATAAGATAAGATAAGAGAGGAAGTAGGTCCTATAGATAAGATTCAAAATTTCTTGGAGTAATGACTACTAATAGCAAGCTTATGTTAGTAATAGAAAAGAAAGAACTAGTCCACAGAATCTAGTACCTTCCATCTATTGACCTTATTCATATTGTTGATATTATTGTACATAAGAATCATTCATATGGTGTTTCATCTAAGGAGGCTAAGGTTGATTTGGACAATGAGGATCCTGCAACGTTGTTGATTATTGTACACGTATACTCATCCCTCAAGCATAGTTAGAAGGATCATTGATCAACTCTACCTTATTTTTTTGAGGAAATGTAAAGTGCAGACATGGGGGAGATGTTGAGTCACCATTTCATTGTATTTTCAATCATTTAAAACATTTATTTTAATCACTCGTTCATTACCATTCTTACTTTATTTCTTCATGAATATACCACAACAAGCTTACAAGTGTTAAAGTAGTAAGTTTTCATCTATTTTCTTTATTTATAATGCATTAATTTTGGATTATGGTTATTTTTGCAAACAACAACTTGTCAACTATGGGTTCAGTTCTTGTAGCTCCTATGTTGTTCCTATAATTGACTTCCAAGGTTGGCATATTTATGTAGTTTGAGGTAAAATTATGGAACATGATTTTTGTTCCTAGATCTATTGAAATGAATTTATATTATCTATTTTGTACCTATGTCTATTCCACAAGCCTCTAACTCATGTTCAACATTTCAGTCAAAGGCTTATGCTAGGAATAAATGAGTAATGAAATTTAGATGCAGTTTATGAATTAATGAAGATGAATTTGGAGAATATACAACATGGGTTTTGCGAAAAATGATAGCAATTAGGTGACAGAAAAGTGGATTCCCTAAACCAAGAATAAATTAGGAGATATGTGTAGTTCTTCCAAGAAGAGTTTTCATGTTGTGGCCATTTCGAAACCACATCCCAAATAGAGAACCCAATTAGCAAGGAAATCAAATCGGGTTACTTCCATATTATGGTTATATATTAGGAAATGATATGTAATCATATCTTGATTTTTCTCTTCAACTAAGATCTACCAAAAACAAAATAAGAAACTATCTTGTAAAACTATTCATAGTTGGTAGTTCTGAGTTGGAGGAGAATTGGTTTCAATCTTTTCTTTTCCTCTCCATATAAATGAATGGATAAAGGATAGAGGAAGAGGTTGTAAGGAGTAGTTATGTTGAAAAATTATAACTCAACTTTGTAGTTTGAAGTCTATTTGATCAGATCATTGGAGAAATGTTGATTGCTATTACGTATATTTGAAACTCATATTTAATACAAAGTGTTGATGTTGGTGTTCTCGTATCATTCATGCGCGTGCATTAATATTGATTCTATAGCTCCTTACGTAGTGTGGCGTTGGCTAGGAGGGCCCACCAACACAACCTACATTTCCATTTTTTCTTATTTTTGTAGCATAGCTTAGTAAAAATAATACAAATTGTAGTTTGTTTCCTTTTATTTCATATATCAATGTGTTTATTTCCTACTTTAATGATTATTTTCATTGCTTATGTTTTGGTGCTTGTTTGTAGAAGTGAGATATTTCACTGAAGAAAGACACACATTGTAACTCTTTGTTTCTTGCATGAACACTTTGGCTTAAGTGCATTGACACTTCACAAGGTATGCTTGTGAAGGGGCTTTGTGTTAACACCCAGTGATCACCATATCTCATAGCATTTTCCTTTCTTTCATTTATATTATTGTTTGGTAGAAGTGTTGAGATTTCTTACTAAAGGGCACGAAAAAGCATTGTAACGCTTCCCTGGCTACATGAACACTATGGTAGTTCATTGTGAAAGATTGCAACCTATAGTGAAGGGGCCCTATGTTGGCACCCTAGTTAGCACACATCTCCTAGATTTAACCCTTGAATGGTTTATTTTTTACAACAATTATAGTAGGCGAGGTTTCATTGAAGACATGGTTGAAGTTTGTTTTGTAATCAAGATAGGAACACTCATATTATAACTCATTGAAAGGTTGTCTCTTGTGCCCCGAAAAAACTACATTCAAGCATGTCATTTAGTAAATAAGTCCCCTATAGCATTGACTTGCAAGTTGTTTGGTTTGTGTGACACTATTTTCATTCTATAACGATAGATTAGAAATCTTATTGATTCCCTAAACTTTGCACATACTATTTAGTATCTCTAGGTTTACGAACTCTCAAATTAGTAATTTAATGTCTGCAATTTAAGCAATTAAATTGATCGAAAAGACCATAAATCATAGACTCAAATCTATTAAAATCCCTAAAAATTACATAGTACTTTTGTAATGCCAATTATATAAATCATTTAAGGTTATGTAATAAACATTGAACAATTTATATCTAATTCCTTTACATTATTGATAATTTGATCATACCAAATTTTGTTTTGTCAAGCTAAATGATTTTTTTTTTTAATTAGAAGCATAAGAGATATGTTCATTCAAATTTTATTCTCAAAATAAAAATATCAATTTTATTAAATTTCAATTTTAATAAATTTATTAAAAAAAATCCACAATGGTGGAATATATATATATATATATATATATATATATATATATATATATATATATATATATATATATATATATATATATATATATATATATATATATATATAAACTTAATTTTAAACATTTAGAATGGTTGTTAATTAATTTTATTTTCCTTAAACATAAAAATAATACATTCAGAAACCGCCTCAATACTTAAATAAAAATATAAACTAATAATTTAAAATCTAGACTTTTGACAATAAAAATTTACTTAAACATAATATGTTATTTCAAATAATGGGGTGAAATTTATTTTAAATTAAAAATAATTTTAAGTAGTGTGATGAAAATATAATAGCTTGTACATCAAGTCATTTTAAGTAAATCATCAATACATCATTGAAAGTCATTTTAAGTTAATAAATCATTTTATCATATTAATTAGTGATGAAATTAAAGTCATTTTAAATTAATAAATAATTTTATCATTTTAAGTACTAAGATAAAAATAAAATTACTTTACATATCCATACATCAATTTAAATACTGTAATATTTTAAATTAAAATAATAAAATATACATTTATAAATATCAAAAATATTTTTATTTTTATTTTTAATATATGAATAAGTATTTTCTTTATTTTTAATATATAAAAAATGGAAGAGAGGATGTGTTTGTTTGTAGGAGGGTATAGGTGAGTACGATTATGTACATAATCAATCAAATGGCTTAGCAAAAGCAATCTCATCTCACAAACTCCTAAACTCAGAAACATTAGTAGGCACCGACCATTTCATGATGGCCTCCATATTTTAAGGATCTATATTCAGCTCTCCTCCACCGATCACATACCCCAGATACACCAAATATTGTTCCACAAACTTGCACTTCTAGAGATTTTCTAGCAGTTGGTGCTTCTTCAATGTTTCCAGCACCTACGTCAAATGTGACATATGCTCCTCCTGGGTATCACTATCTACCATTTTATCGTCCAAATAGACAATAACAAATGAAACTATAAAAGGGAACAACACATCATTCAGTGATCTCATAAATGTAGCTGGTGCATTACATATGAAAAATGGCATGACTAACCACTCATACAAAGCTTTCTTGGTTTTGAAGGAAATATTTCAAGTATCTTCTTCTTTGACTCAAACCTGGTGATATCCAGACTTCAAGTCCAGTATGGTGAAGTATTTTTCTTGTTGAAACTAATCTAGCATATAATTTATCCTATGTAGGGGGTATATGTCTTGAGTGTGATTGTTTTCAACACCCTGTAATCTATACACATCCGCCAAGTCCCATCCTTCTTAGACATAATGGTGATGGGTGACCCACAGGGTGATGTACTTGGTCGAATCACACCATGTTCCAGAAACTGCTACAGTTGTTTCTTCACGTCGCTTGCTTCTATAACATACTACCTATACATCCCAATATTTGGCAATGGGGATTCTAGAAATAGTTGGATCTCATGTTCCACTTCTCTCTTAGGTGGCAACCCTTTGGGCTCTCAGAACACATCATTGTATGCTTGTAAAAATTCCTCCAATTGTTGTTTTTGTTTCTTAGTACACCCCTCTAAGGATGCCTTGACTCTTATTTACTCCTCTGTATACTTAATTTCTCTTAAAAACAATAAAATGTACTTCTTGCTAGAACTGATCAATTTCTTGGCTTGGTTGGCACTTACCAGTGAATTTTTTGACTTGCCTTTATGTGCATTGATGATGAACAACTTCCCATCCTTGACGAGATGGTATTAGTTGGATCTCCTCATGAATATTGCATCACGCATGTACATGTATGGAATCCCAAATATGACTCCACATACATCAAGGGGAACCACATCTAGATCTACTTCATCAATAAAATCAACACTGATAGAAAATCTAATTTTACACTATTGTTTTACCTTCAACTCTACATCCTTATTAACCCATCCCAATGGATATGGGTTTGGATGATCATGAACTTCAAACCCTAAATTATTAACAAACTCTACTGCAATGATATTCTTCTATGATCCTAAGTCAAACAAAGCATCAATATTTGTCTTCTTGAACTGTATCGTTATATGGAAGAGTTTGGCCATTTCTTTATCTTCTTGTTGTTAAAGGATACTCAGATTCACCTCCTTATGCACTAATGTAAAAACGATATTCTCATCCACTTCTGAGTTTATTTCAGCTTGGTTTATCGAATCAGTGGCCATGAGATTATTCTTCTTATTAGCCTTATTCTTGTTATTCGGGTTTAGCTTTGGATGCAACTTCCAACACTTCTCCTCTATGTGGCCATCATTGTTGTAGTGGTTCCTTGGATGTTTTCACTAGTGTGTTGTGGTTTCCATATTTTTATATTTTACCCCTTTTTTCTTCTTATTCCCCTCCTTAGAAGCGTATTGTTTCTCCTTCTTCTTCGATCCACTTGATTGTGCTCTCTTCAGGCCTATGTTCTCCAGGTATTTTTCTTGTACACAAGCCTTGTACATCGATTTTGGCTTGAATAACATCACCTACTGACGTAGATGGCGATGCACATTCCCCAAATACTTCAGGAGTACATCTAGGTTCTTTGGAGAGATACCCACCATTATTTCCATCTTTCTAAATTTTGTGGTGTACCCTTACACACTATGGCCCGGATTTTTCCTAAAGTAATTCCACTGAATCCATTGTTCCTCCACGTACCCAATGGGATAAAATTATGCCTTAATGAGGGTTTTGAAGTCATCCCACTTAGTCACTAGAGGTTCTCCCTCCAAACTCAGGGTTTCTCTGTGGCTCTCCCACTAAGTCAGTGCATGGCCCTCTAATTTCAGCTGCGCAAATGAGATCATTTTCCCTTCCTTGATCTCATGCATGATGAAACAAACTTCTAGTTTTTGCAACCAGTGGTTTAGATTCAAATTGTCGATCTCGTTGTGGTACAACTTGATATTTACTTTTTCTTCCATTTTAAACAGGGACTGATTTATGGCACTTGATTTGGGCTGATATTTTTCAAGTTCTTTCTTCAATAAGTTCTGTATCTCTCCCTAAAATTTTGATCCTCGTTATGATTTATCCTCTACATTCGAATCTCCATCTTCTCCAAGTATCCTCAAATTTATATTGAAGTATTCCATGAGGAGATTTACATTGTAGTTGATATCTGCAACTTGTTTTTCCAGCTGTGTAAACCTCACCTATGCAGGATCATGAGGCCCGTTCAGAGATTCATCATCCATGATTAGGTTTTTAGGATTTTTGGCCCAACCGATCTATGTCCCTACAATCTCCACAAAATACTGAAAGAAACATGGATTTGATAAAAAATTATTCGTAAAATGTCATCGATATTCCACTGGAGAGTTTATTACAACAAATCTGATACTAATATATTAAAATGCTGAAATTTTACATTATTACAATTTTATTAAAATTCTAGATCTGTAGATTTAAATGTAATTAGTGCATTCATGTGAATGTAAATTATGCAGAAAAGTAGAGAAAAAAAAATAAGCTCACACACACACACACATAATACATAAGATGTGCTCTCTGGGAAACCCTTTCGAGAGAAAATCCAACTGGAAGGTGAGGTCACTTAGCTGTCTTTCTCTGTCTGTAAATAAGGCTACAGGTACAAGGAAGTAATGTATGTGGCCCATGGGATGAAAAAATGGACAAATCCTCTCTCTGTGTTGTACCTCCTATCTCTCCTGGCTATATTTTCTCAACTCTGGAACAAAATTCTCTCAAAAGAATGGAATACATCTTCCTCCTAGTGGCCTAGTTATAACACAACCTGATAGCCTACTAGTGGTTAATTTTGTCTACATCAATTATTAACTAGAGTTACAATATAGACTCTTCTATAGTATTTTACATCACAAAAACAGGGCTAGCCCCCTTTTCCATGAATAATGGGCGCTGAAATGGCATCCTCATGAACTATAGGTGCGAAAATAAGAAGGTCAACTTCTGAGTGGCATTACTTTTGAATATAGACTCTGATTGACGCACTTATTGAATAATTGGAAATATGTCTATGTGTATAACATCATGAAAAGGTGTGGTGCTAAAGTGTTAAAGTTTTACCCCCAAAAAACATCGTGTGATGCCTCAAAATGCTCCTGGAAGGTTTCAAATCTCGTTTTGCTAATCTGGGTCTCGCCAACAAAAACAGTCTTGTGAAATGATTCCTCCACTTTTTCCACTCAAAATGCATTGAGATGGATGAAAAACAATATGATGATCCATTCTATATCATTTAGCTTCAAGCAGTGAACATTCATCAACATTTTCCTTAGACTGAATACAAGAATCAACCTCAACATCAACCTTCATCTTAGCACTCTACTTTGGTTCAACTCAAGGGCACAAAAGTCTTAGGTTTAGCTTGTTTTCAACATTATGCCTAGCAACTTCAAGCATACATCAATTTATTATGGTAGAAATTTAGGTAAAACTAGCTTAATAATTTTTAATTTGTTAAAAATTGGGAAATTATGATAAGAGACTACTATAAGCTTGGCATTCCTATCCTACCATTTCATATTGTCTTCACCTGTTTTGATTTTCAAAATGACTTTCTAATATAAATTTCATCCCTCATATATTATCATCATTTTTTTGTACCATCGTAAAATAATTTTGTTAATCCATTGTCATTTCCATTGTGATCCAACATGATTCAATATGATAATACTTGGTTGTAATATGTGGTTTTTAAATAGCATCATGTCTCCTTTCAAATGTTTTTCATCGTGATAGTAATAAAGATCAGCAAGGAAAATTTCACTCTATGGGATTCTTATTTACATAGATACCTTCCAGAAACTCCTTGATAAAGGAGAAAGGAATTTTTTTTTCACCATTACTACTTATCATAAAGTGTTTCATAGAAAGTCTAGTTATACTGGGACAATATAACTGAGTATACTAAACAATCTATTCCAAGTACCGCTAAAAACATGCAAAAGTAAAGCAAAGTAGAAAAAAATTGTAGGTATACACACCAAGGCTTAAAAGTATTAGAACTCAATTCTCTAAACATAAGTATTTTGTACATCATTATTTTCACCCTACTGCACTCATATTTGATCACCCTAGCTTCCACATAGAGTATATTCAACTCATAAAAAGTCACACAATTAAAGATGATTAGTGGTGTTCAATTTCGTACATATAAGTTCCTAAATTTATTGGATGAGGACATACCAACCCTCAGGCATGGAGAATAATCAAAAACCACATAATCACATACTCCTTCTTAAAAATAAACCTTAATTGACCAAAATGTTAAGCCATAAGCTAATGCCCACCAAGATAAGCAATCCAGTTTAACGATAGTTTTAAAAGACAAAATTCTTTGTGGAACACAACTATCAACAAAGAAAATTGGCAACGTATAGGGGTTATACCATTTTGGCTTTCTATACTTGCAGGGTCATTTATATGGAAATTCATACAATACATGAACATAGTAGCATACCATATGATGGCTTACTATGTGTGCATGACTAAGGGAGTTGTAGAGAAACTCAAATTTAACCTAGCATATATTTTTCTTCCTATTTGTAAAAATACCATTACATGCCTCAACTTCCACAACCTAATTGTGGTATCAAAAGAAATAGGAGTTGGGATTCATGCAAGAGAACATTTAACATGTGATTTCCCCATCTTCTCCATGCATCAAATGAGGAATATTTGCACCTGCAACAATTGTTTGGACATAGAACTCTTCCCAAATAATGGTGGTTTCTAAAAGGAATAGAGGAATTACAAGTTTTCTCATGGTGGTGTTCATGTAAATTGTATTTTTTTTGCTACTCCATTGTTTAGAGGGAATTTAATTAATCCCCCAAATCCATTGAAAAGGATTACAAGATTCAATGATTTCCAATATTGTCACCATTTAATTGTAATAGTCTATATGCTTCTTATATTCCATGGAATATATATGTACCTCAACAACCACTGGTATAAGAAGATGGCATGGATTCACCTTGCAATTCCAATGTTGTTATATGGTGGAGAATGGACTCTGAAAGCTCTCATATTAGGGTAAAATCCTCAAGGTATCCATCTATCAAGGAAATGTTATAACTCTTTACATGTCAAAATCGCAAGGTTTCAAGAATAAGAGTGGGTAATGAAATTTTGTTAATTTCCTGAAAATATCCTCTTTGAAATGGAATCCCTTCTCAATAGCATCATCTCAAAGGGGTGATTACTTGAGTTTACATATTCATACCTTGGGTGATTGGACGAAAGAGCCAAAAAAAAAATTATATGTTTGTGAACCTCCAAAAAGTGGTACATTAGAGGAAATTTCAACCTAAAAGTGCCCATGAAATTTTCATGTAATTTCCATGTCATAATATGTAAACCAGTCAAAATGGTTTAAATTTAAAGAGAGGTACATATAAATATTTTGGAGGGAAAAGAAGAAAAACTACTTTTTTTAATTGTATTTTTTACTTATCTCCTTATAGGTTTACTCAAATTTCTAGTGTAGATAGTCATTGGATGCAAAATTAAATTTCACATCCAACGAGTACCCATTATGCATACTTTTGAGAAGACCCACCATGATAAAAATTGCAGATACATTAAAAAAACGTGTTTCAACACGTTTTTTAATGTATCTGCAAATTTTATCAATGTGGATCTTCTGAAAAGTATGCATAATGGGTACTCGTTGGATGTGAAATTTAATTCTGCATCTAATGAATGTCTAAACATGAAATTTGAGTAAACCTGTAAGGAGATAAGTTGAAAATATAATTAAAAAAGTAGTTTTCCTCTTTTCCCTCCAAAATTCATAACTCTTATTTTATTATTTTTACTATTATTTTATTATTTTTCCTTATGAGGCCACTTTTAGGCTGAAATTTCCTCTAATGAAAGTGATCTATTGAGAGCATATTACATGCAAGAATAAAACAATCAAAGGTTCCCAAGATTATTGATCAATGGGCCTTATGGGGCACCATGCCAAGACTGCAAGAAATATGATTTCTTCCTTCTCATGAGACTAGAGATTACTAAGACTAGAAGGATTATACAACAACATTAAAAAAAAAGGAGAAAAAAAATCGATCAAATATACATAAAGGGATACCTTTATTCAAAGACACATTCTAGCCATCTCTAAAGCCAATACCTTTCAAGGGTGAGGTATATTCTTCACGTGCTTCTTCCACATATGAGGATTTCCATGAGTGGTTAATATAGTTTTGTTACAACCATGTTTTGTTTGTTCCTTTCCCATATCAATGCATGCATTGAGATGATGCTTCGCCACCATCCTTTTGGATCATTTTTGAAGGCTCTATCTACCAATCAATTAATTATGATCAATAAGAAAACATGCAATACCATTGATACCTATGCAACTCATGATTCATTAGTGCCAATCTTCTAAATAGAACGTGCTAAAATTATGACTTTGTTTTGCAAGGTAATGTTCTCTAGGTTCATATCCCATATCTCCCATTGGAATTATGAGAGGAATAAAATTTTATAGATAAAATTCAAAATTATATTCACAAAAATATTTAGCACTTTAGATGAGATAAGATAAGATAAGAGATGAAGTAGGTCCTATAGATGAGATTCAAAATTTCTTGGAGCAATGATTACTAATAGCAAGCTTATGTTAGTAATAGAAAATAAAGAACTAGTTCACAGAATCTAGTACCTTCCATCTATTGACCTTATTCATATTGTTGATATTATTGTGCATAAGAATCATTTCATATGGTGTTTCATGATTTGGACAATGAGGATCCTGCAACGTTGTTGATTATTGTACACGTATACTCATCCCTCAAGCATAATTAGAAGGATCATTGATCAAATCTACCTTTTTTTTTTTGAGGAAATGTAAAGTGCAGACATGGGGGAGATGTTGAGTCACCATTTCATTATATTTTCAATCATTTAAAACATTTATTTTAATCACTCGTTCATTACCATTCCTACTTTATTTCTTCATGAATATACCACAACAAGCTTAGAAGTGTTAAAGTAGTAATTTTTCATCTATTTTATTTATTTATAATGCATTAATTTTGGATTATGGTTATTTTTGCAAACAACAACTTGTCAACTATGTGTTCAGTTCTCGTAGCTCCTATGTTGTTCCTATAATTGACTTCCAAGGTTGGCATATTTATGTAGTTTGAGGTAAAATTATGGAACATGATTTTTGTTCCTAGATCTATTGAAATGAATTTATATTATCTATTTTGTACCTATGTCTATTCCACAAGCCTCTAACTCATGTTCAACATTTCAGTCAAAGACTTATGCTAGGAATAAATGAGTAATGAACTTCAGATGCAATTTATGAATTGATGAAGATGAATTTGGAGAATATACAACATGGGTTTTGTGAAAAATGATACCAATTAGGTGACAGTAAAGTGGATTCCCTAAACAAAGAATAAATTAGGAGATATGTGTAGTTCTTCCAAGAAGAGTTTTCATGTTGTGGCCATTTCGAAACCAGATCCCAAATAGAGAACCCAATTAGCAAGGAAATCAAATCAGGTTACTTCCATATTATGGTTATATATTAGGAAATGATATGTAATCATATCTTGATTTTTCTCTCCAACTAAGATCTACCAAAAACAAAATAAGAAACTATCTTGTAAAACTATTCATAGTTGGTAGTTCTAAGTTGGTGGAGAATTGGTTTCAATCTTTTCTTTTCCTCTCTATATAAATGAATGGATAAAGGATAGAGGAAGAGGTTGTAAGGAGTAGTTAGGTTGAAAAATTATAATTCAACTTTGTAGTTTGAAGTCTATTTGATCATCAGATCATTGGGGAAATGTTGATTGCTATTACGTATATTTGAAACTCATATTTAATACAAAGTGTTGATGTTGGTGTTCTCGTATCATTCATGCGCGTGCATTAATATTGATTCTATAGCTCCTTACGTAGTGTGGCGTTGGCTAGGAGGGCCCACCAACACAACCTACATTTCCTTTTTTTCTTATTTTTGTAGCATAGCTTAGTAACAATAATATAAATTGTAGTTTGTTTCCTTTTATTTCATATATCAATGTGTTTATTTCCTACTTTAATGATTATTTTCATTGCTTATGTTTTGGTGCTTGTTTGTAGAAGTGAGATATTTCACTGAAGAAAGACACACATTGTAACTCTTTGTTTCTTGCATGAACACTTTGGCTTAAGTGCATTGACACTTCACAAGGTATGCTTGTGAAGGGGCTTTGTGTTAACACCCAGTGATCACCATATCTCATAGCATTTTCCTTCCTTTCATTTATATTATTGTTTGGTAGAAGTGTTGAGATTGCTTACTAAAGGGCACGAATAAGCATTGTAACGCTTCCTTGGCTACATGAACACTATGTTATTTCATTGTGAAGGATTGCAACCTATAGTGAAGGGGCCCTATGTTGGCACCCTAGTTAGCACACATCTCCTAGATTTAACCCTTGAATGGTTTATTTTTTACAACAATTATAGTGGGCGAGGTTTCATTGAAGACGTGGTTGAAGTTTGTTTTGTAATCAAGATAGGAACACTCATATTATAACTCATTGAAAGGTTGTCTCTTGTGCCCCGAAAAAACTACATTCAATCATGTCATTTAGTAAATAAGTTCCCTATAGCATTGACTTGCAAGTTGTTTGGTTTGTGTGACACTATTTCCATTCTATAACAATAGATTAGAAATCTTATTGATTCCCTAAACTTTGCACATACTATTTAGTATCTCTAGGTTTACGAACTCTCAAATTAGTAATTTAATGTATGCAATTTAA
Source organism: Pinus albicaulis (assembly GCA_034641835.2). NCBI lineage: Eukaryota > Viridiplantae > Streptophyta > Pinopsida > Pinales > Pinaceae > Pinus > Pinus albicaulis. The sequence continues at coordinate 205,684,108 of CM076571.1, forward strand.
GCAATTAAATTGATGGAAAAGACTATAAATCATAGACTCAAATCTATTAAAATCCCTAAAAATTACAAAGTACTTTTGTAATGCCAATTATATAAATCATTTAAGGTTATGTAATAAACATTGAACAATTTATATCTAATTCCTTTGCATTATTGATAATTTGATCATACCAAATTTTGTTTTGTCAAGCTAAATGAATTTTTTTTTTTTTAATTAGAAGCATAAGAGATATGTTCATTCAAATTTTATTCTCAAAATAAAAATGTCAATTTTATTAAATTTTAATTTTAATAAATTTATTAAAAAAGTCCACAATAGTGGAATATATATATATATATATATATATATATATATATATATATATATATATATATATATATATATATATATATAATTCAAGCATTAAGTCAAAAAAGTCCCTTATCACATAAATAAAGGAATCTCAAATTAGATTATTATTATATAATAAATAAAAATTAATAAACTTAATTTTAAAAACTTGGAATGGTTTTTAATTAATTTTATTTTCCTTAAAAATAAAGATATAGACTAATAACAATTTCAGTGATTCACCCATTAAGTCAAAAAAGCATCTCTTATCACATAAATAAAAAAAAATCTCAAATTAAATTATTATTATACAATAAATAAAAATTAATAAACTTAATTTTAAACATTTAGAATGGTTGTTAATTAATTTTATTTTCCTTAAACATAAAAATGATACATTCAGAAACCCCCTCAATACTTAAATAAAAATATAAACTAATAATTTAAAATCTAGACTTTTGACAATAAAAATATACTTAAACATAATATGTTATTTCAAAAAATGGGGGTGAAAGTTATTTTAAATTAAAAAATAATTTTTAGTGTGATGAAAATATAATAGCCATGTACATCAAGTCATTTTAAGTAAATCATCATTACATCATTGAAAGCCCTTTTAAGTTAATAAATCATTTTATCATTTTAGGTAGTGATGAAAATAAAACCATCTTAAATTAATAAATTATTTTATCATTTTAGGTAGTGAGATAAAAATAAAATTACTTTACATTATCCATACATCAATTTAAATAATGTAATATTTTAAATTAAAATAATAAAATATACATTCATAAATATCAAAAATATTTTTATTTTTATTTTTAATATATAAAAAGTATTTACTTTATTTTTAATATATAAAAAAGGGAAGAGAGGATGTGTTTGTTTGGAGGAGGGTATAGGTGAGTAAGATTATGTACATAATCAATCAAATAGCTTAGCAAAAGCAATCTCTTGTCTCACAAACAAAGGTTTGAAAATTCATATTTTATTTTAACTATTATTATTATTTTAGAATTTTGACTGATTTATTTTACAAAATTATATAATTTTTTAATGTAATAATTACATATAAATAAATAATGTTCATTTCCATATAATCATTACCAAAAAAATTCAATAATTTTATACTATTATTATTATTATAAATATTACCATTTTTCATATAAACAAATAAAATAGGTTAAAACTTTAAAAATATGATTTGCTCTACCAGAGTCGATGAGTCAAATTTTGGGCTTAGGATTCCATTTAGTGGATAATGGCCACCGATGTGCATACCATGAGATGTCAGACATGGCGGGCCTACGATTCAAATAGATTAGTGTGGCTGGGACCTGCAAAAGACCCTGTCGCTCTTCATCCATTCCGAGCAATTATGTTGTCGCTGTAAAGTCACCTCATCCAACTCACATAAAACGATCGATCTAGAATATTCGGCAGCGAAATTATCAGCTAATCCGCGTCAGCAGCCATATTAAAATTACTGGAAAAAAAATTTAATGAATTTCGCAGCAAAGTGATCAATATTGAATTATGCATCCGGCAGTGATGTGAAGTTGTAAATATTAAATATGGTATTGATTCGTACTCTAAAAGAATTTGAATTTAAAATTTTTGAGATTTGATTGTGTATAGGTGGGTCTGTATAACATTTATTACGCTACTGTTTTTAGATTATAATCTAATTTATATGTTAGATATAATAACATAATTAGTATATTAGATATAAATTTTGTTGGTAAGTTGAAGTTAGCTAGTTTATTGGAATAAGAATTATAGTGAAGTACTATTTCTAATATTGTCGGAGAGAAAAACTATAGTAAACTGCTACCTCCAGAGTTATGAAAAAAATGATCTAATTTAAAAACTTTTTAAAATAAATTTAATTCTCAAAAATAACTTTCATCCTCATCCTTATCCACAACCCCTCCCCATAGTGAAAAATAAATAAAGAAAATTGAATTGGTTTCTACTTAAGCCCTGCAGTGCCTTAATTCATGCCACCAATTACTCTGCCAACAGTTTTTATTGAGACTGATTGATTTTGACTTCCCACCGAAACCTGCACAGAGAAATCAGTAAGCACCTAGCAGCACACTCAGCATATTCATTCATTAATATGTATCCATCATATAAGTCTGGGTGCAGAACGTTTTTCTGTATTAGAGAAAATTTTGGGTATCAGTAAACTTGATTTAGATCTAAGTTTTCTTTTTAACAGTGTCCTTTAGAATTTGGATTTGATTCATACCATCCTAAAGTGAAACAAAAATCTGAATCATGAAAACTCCATGAAATTTATAGAAGAAGATAAAACAACCCCAAAATGATAAAACAACCCCAAAATTCCATGGCTTGCTTGTCAGGTTACATACAAGCTGAAGCACTCTTGCCTGTAAAAAATAATATGTAGTTAAGAATTAATGATTCATAAAAGATTAACCCCTTATTCCATCATAAAGAACAGATGGCAGTAACATATTTCTGTTAAAGAGAAACAGCTTTCCATGATAAACATATAAGCCTGCGCACAATTTTTTGTTGAAGAGAAACAGCTTTTTTATTATGATGCAAAAGGAGAAGCATAAATTTACATATTAAAGAGCTGCAACTCGCACATCTGAAAACAAATTTACAATAAATTTGATTCCTCTTTACGTAATGTATACAAACCCTACCCCAATTAATAAACTAGCTATGGTATAGACAATCAAAACTTCACACAATTTTGCTCAAATTCAGAGCTGATTCTCATGTATCAGACTCCAAAACTGAACCACTCTCCAATATATGACATGCATTAATTTACTAGTCACACACCACAAACCCTCCCCTAGTAAATTACAATCTGTATTTTACAGAGTATAGACAATATAGACAATTCAAGATTAAACAGAGGAGCCCACAGGCGTGCTTCCTTTTCGAGGCTCTGCTGTCGTTGTGGCCACGTAGGGGTCCTGGTAGGAACCGTAATTTCCTCCGAAATATCCGCCATGAATGACTAAAATGTAGAAGAGCTGTGTCCCAGACAAAATAATAAGAAATGACTCCAACGTTATCTGCAAGAATACAAAATAAAGTTAACATATGTTCATATAAAATGCCATAGCGTATTTGAATGAAGATGAAATAATATGCTAATATATACCAGCTTTGCATTTCGGCCGCCGACATGGATCTCCTTACATGCCAACCTGCAGTTTTGTCATGAAAAATTAAATAGGCAATCTCCAATCTTCATTTCATACATCAATTTCATACCATAATCATAATTAACTAGCATAGAAGCAGCAAGGAACCACAATCCTAAGCATGAGGATGGCCTATATTAAAGAATTAATCTCACTCTTGTTTGTCAAATTATAGAATAACTTGGGAATCTCATACAAACTATATCTATCCATGGATACTATGGTTGCAGTCTACTAATCTAGCCCCTGTTTATCAAATTTTGAAATAACTTAGAAATTGCCATCGATATAAGGATGGCTTTGTTTTAAGCTAATGTAAACTATATCTATTCAGATATACTATGTTGTAGTATATTAAGTCCTTTTACTCGAAATCTACAATAGAGATAAAGGATACTCTGTTTCAAGTTCATATAAACTATATCTATCCATATAGACTATGGTTGAAGTATATATACCCCATGGCCAATAGAGTGAGGCCCCAAGCTGTCATGGCTGATGAAGCACTGGAAGCCAAACTTTCTGCAGTCCAAAACCGGAGGTGATGGAGTCCTGAGAGGCATGAACCAGCTCCCACCACAGCTGCTATCAAAGCAAAGATAACCATGAACCCTGTAGCTTCATTCCCAACTGGAAAATACACTGGAGAAAACCCCCTAGGTAGAGTATTTCCTCCAAGACCTGCAAATTTTCATCAAACAATAAATCAAACATACACCAAACCACAAGATGTTATGCATAGAAGCCCAACAAAACACCCACATATGTATATTTAGGTTAGAGATTAATAATACCCATGAAGTAATGGTGATCGATGGCCTTGTTAAGAGCCCATCCAGCGATAGCAGCCACAATTACATACATGCAGAAATTCAGCAGCAGGAGAAACCCTGCTGAAGATTTCACCACTCCGAGCACCATTTTAGACTGCTAAACAAATTATAAATACCAATTAAACGAACTAACTTTGGATATGGAAAAATACCAAGTACCACTCTCTGCTATACACTCAAGCCTAACTTTGGATATGGAAAAATACCAAGTACCACTCTCTGCTATACACTCAAGCCTTAATTTGCAGACCAAGCTAACATCAATGGCAGCGAGAGACACAGAGGGATTGGTTAAATACTAGAGCACACGAGTACTAAGGAACATTCCTGAACATGGACTCCTTCAAATTCCGTGAAGTTTATGAACTCCTAGGATCAGTGATCCACTTCAACACTCTCCAGAGACTTCTGCAGATATCTTCTCAGGGTAGTGCTACGTATTTAAGGATGTTGAAAGAGCGAGCCAGCAAGGACAGACTGCGGGTTGTGCCCCACAAATTGGAAAGTAACAGAATTGGTGTTTATCCAACCGTCAATGCCTTGCTTGACAAGAAGGCCAGGGCAGAGTAGATGAAAATATAGGTGGGTGTCGCCTTCAAAACTTTTTCAGCGCCGCCATCTGTCCATCCATGGCAGGCTTGGACCAAGTAATTTGAAATGCAGGCGTTCTCTCTTCATTAAAGGCAAATTGGCTTGTGAATTTCGATTGGAATATATTAATTTTCCTGCGTATTCGAATCATATAGCAGATTTGGCCACGAAAGCATGCAATTCTTTAAATTATTTCTTCTAACATTTTCACATTAATTAGAATCATGTCTCTGTACTTAAATATAGATTAATATTTTCAATAGTTCTTGAATGATGATTCTCCAGAGTAATGAGTTGCTTGTGGGGTTCAACTCCTTTCATAGAATAGAATATGAGGGACTAACTTAGGTGAGTTTAATCATGATTAATGAAAGGTTTTAAAATATATCAAGTTGGGTAATTACAACCAAATGTTAGGTGAACGTTGTTCAATTTTTTTCTTCCACTAGTTCTAATATTTATCATTATCGTTGTATAATTAGGTGCTAAAAAACCATCAGCTGTGCAAATATCAATGCACACAACTTGAACTGTGGGCCTGTGGGCCTCAGTGCAGACATCAGTACCATAATTTCAAACTCACTAGATAAAACATTTTCCTCGGCGGTTCTGTTGCTAGAGTAGAAATCTATGTGCTCAACTTGGATTCAGAATCCTATCTTGTGCTTCCATCTGGTGACATGAAGGAATATAAAATATTACCAGAAGTACCTGTTGCATTAAAAGAGGAGAAAGCATTCTCTAGATGTCAAGCTGTCGATGGCAAATTCCTGTGGCGTGGCGCTTTGTCAATGGTGAATTCGGATGTCCTGTCAAATCAGATAGACAGGGAAGGCAAAAATTATATTGAGAGTTAAAGAACTAATTTTTCTCTTCTTCAACGAGACCTAACTTAAGGAATAATCAAAATGAATATAAATCCTCTCTAAATTTATTATTTCATTAAGTTTTATTTTAACTAAAATAATAATAATGGAAAAATGACTCACTTTCGTATCATGATATTATCACTATGATATCATAGACCTAAGATTTTAACCATGAATATAAATGATTTAATTTCATATTAATTAATATCATATAAATTATTTAATATCATATTAATTAATATTATATAAATTTAAAAATAAATAATTATATATATTTGTTTATAATTAAAAGTATATTTAAGAAGCTAGATATATCAATAATTTGTAATTTAGCAACAGCTAATGCGTCTAGTTTTATTACAAAGGGACAACATATCACTAGTAGGAATTGAATGTGGTTGGCTAACATTCAAAAGGCTAACATGTCTTGTAGGAATTGAACTCAGGTGGGAATGAGAACAAACACTCCAACCAACCACCCAAGCTATGAACACTAGACTATGTGTGTGTGTGTGTTTTTATGGAAAGTGATTCCCTCGGTATTCCAACAACAATGTTATAGTCTTGGATGTCTCAACTTTAATATGTCAACTCAGGGTTTGTACAAACTTAAGAGGTATAATGCACTATATATGCAAGTCTCATTTTTTTTTCTAAATTCTCACTACACACTAACCTATGAAGAAATTCTTCTTCCTAATCAAGTGGAAGAGGTGGTCATGCAAATCAATAGTCATTCAACTTGGCTTACTCTTGCAGGAGGCGAGAGTGCAAGAATTAAAGTTGCAAGAAACAAAGTACATGAAATAAAGTTGCATGAAACAAAGTATAGGAAATAAATTTGCAACAAAATGAAGACTATGCTATATTCCAATGAAAATAACTACACTGCAATTACAAGAAAATTAACCCTACCTTGATTTTGTGGAAAAGCCAGTCAATCCACATAGAAAACGACAATAAAGAAATATTTAACTATAATGTAATCATGTAGATGTGACAATTTCTTCTCAACCTCCCCTCATTCAATAATTCATGTCTAAGATGACTATTCAATGTATCCTTGAGATAAGCAACATAAAACCATGAGAAATAATGCAAAACCAAAACTATCAAGCTTGTTTTATAAGAAACTTTGTAATTCTACCAAAAAATCCTGTAGTTCTACATGAATCTGGGCCAGAATTAAGCTAAGTACAACAAATTGACAAAAGAAAGCTAACCAGTGATAAAGGAAGCTACTACTAGCACATGCAACTCATGATAATAACTCAATGATTGAAAAGCATTAAATTCCTAAGTATCTACAAGAAACATCAAGATGCACTATTCATTGAACTTAATTGTAATAACAAAAAAAATGATTACATCTTAAGAACAATTGTTCTTTCATGTGCTTTTGTAAAGAAATAATTTAACATGCACAATTATGTTTTAGATATAAAGTGATTATGTGATTCATATTATCTTTTCTCTTTTTTAGTCCCCCCTTCCTCCCCCCTTCCTCCCCCCCCCCCGCCCCTCCCCCCTTCTTTTGTCAGTGCCCTTGTTATGGTTTATTCTTCTAATGAGGATAATGAAGATACTGAGGATGAAAATTTAGCTCCATCTACTCGTTTTTCTCTATACTTTGAGTCCATTGAACATGAGTCAACACTAGCACCAAAGGTTCTTAGATAGGTCCATACAACTCAAGAAGAAGTTGTTGATGTTGTTGTTGATCCTTTTGATCGATGTCATACAGGTTCATAAGTCCATTGGTCCTCCTCTCTTATGGCTCATATTTCAAAAATTCATGACCTAAAAAAACTTTCAAAAGCTTCTAGAAATCCATAATGGGATGTAGTAGTGAATGAAGAATAATGTTCCCTAATGGCAAATGATGTTTCAGATACTTCCCTTAAAAGGAAGAAAACTTGTTGGATAAAATGTATGTATAGAAGTGTTGATAAAAAGAAGGCCCAGTTAGTTTCCAAAGGATTTTTTAAGTAGCTAAACTTGACTATACTAAAGTTTTTGCCTCTACAACAAAAATGAATTTCATCCTCTGTAACATCCCCATTTTGATCACTAGTTTATATTGTAATTAATTATGTTGAAATTTCATGTGCCAATGTGAATATTATTCCATTATGATGAGATGAACTAGATAATAAAAAATGCCCATGTGTGTATTTTATTTTCTCAATAATGAAAATTGTTAACACAACTGACTGAAAATATGAGCATGGACACTAACTATGATACCATGAGAAATAATGAGTGGGAACTAGTGAGGTGGTTGAGAAGGGAGCTCAAATTTATCTTTAAGGACCTTAGCCACCTTTACAAAAAGATACTATAATTCCCACCTTCAATTTTGAGAAAAATCCTCCTAATTTCCCTCATTGAATTGAAAAACAAATTATTAAATAAGGTATGTGGAAGGACCACCTCACACAATTATGGGAAGCATGGGTTTAGTACCATCACCTCTAGAAGCTTCAACCTAACCTTAGGGAACATCATAGGGGGCTTCACTCAATTAACCTCTAACATATCACATGCGTTCATGGCATACTAAACAATACCCTTAATTTGACTACATATTGGAAAATACCTCTAAAAATCACTTTATTTAACCCCATACCAATATGAATCCAATACACCATCCCAATTAAAAAAAAACCCTACTTTCATTGGATATTGTAGTTATCCTTTTTTTCATTAACATTTTTTATACCCATTTATATTTTATCATTAACTTTGAGCTCCATTTTTTATACCTCCCAATATAAAAACCCTTTACCCCTATATATCCCCCAATATATTATGTCATTTTTTCATCAATATATATACCCTAATATGAACACACGTGGTATGGTATTTTCCCCCCAGTGAAGCCCTCATGGGGAACATGTGTGGAAAGCATTCCCATGAAATTGAAGGGTGAGTGCTTGCATGTGATTTAGGGTGATTTGTTTGGATCCATTTGGGGAATGGAACAATGAACACAACCATGTGAGTGTGCAATAGTAGCATACAAATCGAAAGTAGTGAGTCTAGTTGATCTGAAAGGAGTGTATTAGTTCTGCTGTGCTAAGTGTCCTTTCAGTAAAATAAACATGTACACATTTTCTCCATAAGTTTTCTAAGGAATGAGAGTTTTAACCATGAAATTTAGATGAATTAGTGAGCTTTAAGCATGTAAATAAGCCTTAAAAACACTGAAAAACAGTGCATAACAGAGAAAAAAAATCACACATAAGTTTTACATAGTAGGCATGATGAAGTAGTTCACCCTTCCTAGGCTACACCTGTTGGTCCAGCTCCCAATGGCATGTCCCTCTTTGTCATTATGCTCAAAATTGTAAATTACATATGTTTACGGGCCTCTAATGGTTGTTTTCTCTACACCAATGTCTCCAAAATTCTCCAATTAGTCTAGGTAGACTCTTGTTTCACCAAAATTGGTCAAAAATTGACCTCCCAATGCATTTTCCCCAATGACAGCTAGAAAAGCTCCACTAAATGTGGAGATAGGCAGTTAACTTAAGTTAAATTTAATAAAATTCCCTAAAAATAGGGGCGTGCTCCAAATTAGACAGATGGTTAAGTTTAACATTAAAGTTTAGAGGCGGGGTGGTCACATGCCAACCCCACCGTAACGTCTGCACTTGACCGTTTTTAAAAATCCGTGATATATGTCGGAACCGGGAGTTGTGCTTCTGCACACCTTAACCATCGCATTTAAACTTTGAAACTTGCCATGTGATAGGTCATCACAACTTTCGTCGAGTTAACCATTTGAACAATCCTCCACCTTAACCTTATCCGCGTGGGGAGATGTTACCGTTTGCATGTGATATGTTTCATAGCAGTCAGAGTTTGTTGGCGGTAGTTACATTTGGTGTCGCGGTTATTAATCATGTGAACAAGTATATTCTCCTCCACCAGTTACGGTTAACTGTTGGTTTAAGGCCACAGTTCCCGCACTTGGGCGCATCAAACTTTCAAACGATAAAATGAAGCTGCATCAAATACATGGTAAGCAACTTTGCGTAGGCGGACTGGTCAAGTCTTGGGCGTGTGCGTGCAAAGGTTGGTTGTTTGAACCTCCAGAATTCCATTAAAAAATTACCACAGAAATATGAGGACACGTGGCGCCCTGCGAGCTTGCCACGTGTCACTCAACCATTGGCCAACCAAAATATCATCAACGAACCAAATTCCTTCGTACCACCAACATCCAACGACCTAGATTGAGCCATGTGGAATGATCTTGTTGGCTGATTAAAAATGGAATATTCCAAGTATATACCTGCTCACTGTACCTGAATGCTGATTGGGCATCCAGTCACAAAATTTTGATGTTTAGGAAAACTGATAAAACGTGATATCTTCCTCATACGACATCGGTTTTTCGAATCGTTGGCAGTGCCAGAATCACAATGACGAGACCTTTCCGGTCACTCAGATTTGGACCTAATTTGAGCACTTTCATTTTTGAGCATAAGACATGATCTCCTAATCACTAGCATGTAGAGAAAGCCATCTTTGAGGTACTTATCCTTAGGAGAAACTTGAACATGTAAAATCTAAGTTTATTTCCCTAACTTGAGTTGGGAAGCTTCTGCTTATTGTTGAGTGTAAGAGGGTCATAATTGGTGCATAGCTAAGTTTTCATAGGTATCATAAGGAGAGAAATTTTTTAAGGAACTACTAAGTAGTGAAGGAATTCTCTAATGTATTGTGCAAGCTAGGAATGGAGCACATAGAGTTGTGGAGGCCCTACACTTAGTGGAGAGAGGCTTGCTTCTTGATATATTTCCTATGAGGGATATTTTCTTTCACCTAACCAAACTCTTGACTATTAAAGAGTCTTTCTAATGGTATCATGGCATAGCTACGGGGTGGTCATCTCTAGAAACATTGATGTGCAACTCAGCCTAATGGTGGGTGGAAATTGATTATTCTTAGTCAGATAGCAACTCATGATTTAGATGAGAATCTCTTTGCTTTCATAGAATATGTGAGTTGATCTGATTTGTTACATTTTTCTAAAATAATGAAAATTTGTCTACTATAATAAATATTCTAAATGGGTAAATTTGGAGGGAAAATATGTGTAAATGCATGTTGAGTTAAATTGCATATATAAAATGATTTCTAGTTGTAAATCATGTGTTGTTGCATTCTAAATTTACACTGAATTGGAATGATATATTTGTATAATTGAATGTTTAATATGATGTTGGTTTTGTTATGGTTACTTGATATAGTTGGCGATATCAACTTTATAGATTTAAGGCTTCTGCGATTAGTATTTTGGGTAGAGATGTTTTTCCGAATAAATCACATCCATTGTTGATGCGATTTATCCGAAAGACATCTCTACACAAGATATCAACTTTATTTGTCAACAAACCTTGGTTTAATTAACTTATGAAATTAACTACTTGAGAGTGTCTCATAGCTCAAGAATAATCATTGTTTTGTTTTCTATGAATTACCTTACCCTTGTATACCTTGGACCATGGATATGTTGGATGACACTTTATATGTTTGTATCATGAAAAGTCTCAGAGATTGTCTTTTAGTGTTGTACTCCCCTGCTTTAGGTGTGGATATTATTATTTTTGTCTCTTGTGGATTTACCTCTATTTTGATTAGATTGTAGGACTTATGTAACTTCTTTACTTCTTGATTCAATCTCCAAGGATTTATCCATCCACAATTAACTAAAATTTTATGCTTCTTCTACTTTCAACATCTTCCTGATATGTGATTTGTCTTCAAACAATGAAGACACGGATGGAGATCAAAACACTAACTGTATATGTGACCATTTATTTGAAATTTATAGCACTTTTTAACAAAAATATGAATATCTTGAAGGAATCTTGCACTCACAAACTGAAATAGCTTAGAAAAATCTAGAATATGAAGGTTTTTTTCTTTGGTGTAAGTAAATCCATGTTGATTTCTGTTGAATGAAATTTCTTCCCAAGGTTTGAAAGCCATCCTAGAAAAACTATTTTCTTGTTCTCTATCTTATCCACAATTTCTTCTACTATTGTTGCTATTTTTATTTCATCTTTAATTCATTGACTCCATCAAGTTGTTTGTATCACACTCAGCATCAATCCCCTATATTCCATCAACTTTTTCTATTACTTTAGTTATATCACTTATTGCATCAAAATTTTGAATAAGGTTCTTTGTATCGCATGTTGCACCACTTTGTGTTATTCTCTCTTATGTGCCACAACTTGTATCAATTTTCTAGATAAATTCATTTGCATCACAATATGCATGAACCTTTTTTTATTAGATATTTCATATCAAAAATTGCATCTATCTTCACTGCAGATGTTGCATCAATCATATCACCAAGTTGAGCTTGATTTTCTCTTAATTTAATCTGAAAAGAATCAAGCAATCGATCCCTCATATATATTTACTTTTGAATTTTTTTTGTAGATCCTAGTGTATCATACATTTTACCAATTATGGTTTGGTTTTACTATAATTTCCACTCAAGCAGTTTAATTTTATTTTGAGATTTATTGTTGCACTTTTGCAAATATTTAATTTCGAGAGATGCATTACTATATTTTTTCCACCTTTACCCATTTTTCACTTGACTCGCTCGCTTGCACTGGTTCCCTTTATATAAGGACCCTAAAGTTTGATTACAATGATTTGACTTTAGATGACTCACTTGACCTTCTTATTCAATTTTAGGAAGGTTTTCATAGATTAAAATATCCTATTTTAATTAATGTGACCAAGCAAGTACAACTACCTTAGACCACTAACCATATTGCTTATTTGTATGCATAAATGTGCATATTGAATCATCTTGATAGTAGGTTGCCCTCAATTATACCAACATTGTATATTTTATTTTTTATTTTTTTATCTAAGTGGCATATTCCTAGGTATTTAGACATAAAAGATTTAAGTCTTGTATATTGTGCATAACTCGTGTTATATATAAATATAGAAGAATATTGGAGGCATTTGACAAAGTATCAAAGACTTATAATACTTAGGTAGTTTTGTGTTTTGGTGAGAAAAATATTCTCAACCAACTCATTGTTCCCAAAGAAAATGTTTATCACTGAAAAGCAAATATGATATTGATGATACATCACTAGCAAATATTTTTGTATAGAAATGTGTCATTGAAAAATAAATATGTGCATGGAAATAAATGAAAAAGAAGAGCAGAAATATGACTTTGTGTTGGTAAGTGGTATTCTAACATACCCAAGATTTGTTGTGTGTTTTTCCAACAAACCTGCTTAGTAATGGCCCTTTCGGAATTAGCCACAAAGTGGATGAAGTCTCACCTGAGGTGCCATGGGGACTCTTGGAACTAGGTTTCTGCACTCATATAGGATTACTAGAATTTTGTGACACTAGGAATTCATCTTACAACGTGAGACTCTAGACACCTATCAAGGAGACACCTAGTAGTCATTCTGATATTGCACATTGTGCGGGACTTCAAGGATTCTTACACTCACTAGTTAGTGCATTGTTCATTATCCACAATGATATTACGACTGAAATATATTATCCTTCTCGTCATCCTTTTCAAGATCAGCAAAGTGACTTTCCATTCATCAAATATATGCTTAACATAATAAAACTATCACAATACTATCGATCCTCTCAACCATTTAGACATTAAGAGATATTGTTTCAACATTATATTACTAAACAACTAATAAATAAAAAGATTATAATAGCAACAACAAAACACATGTGTACACCAATATAAAGGAGGAAATCCACTATTATTTTTATTACTTCATAAGAAATAAAAGAGGTGTAATTCTCTACAAGAGAATTCATTCAAAACTTGGCTCACCAGCCTTCTATATTACTCAAGGAATAACATAATAACTATTACAATGCAATCACCTAGTAGACTCCACTATAGAATATTTCCTCTACATGTGTGTTGCACAACAACAATAGACTCATACAATTAACATATAGACTTTGAATATTGTAGTAAAAAAACTTAGTCTCAACAAATCTTCCTCATTCTTTAGCCCAATCCTCAAATTGTCTTAGACGAGTCCTCTTATTGATCAACTGTAGCTTCTCAATATTATTTGGCCTACTTTGTTTCTCTTCTAGTTGTCCTCCACACTAGTTAACCATCTGAGATATGCTCTTGTATCTTCTCTCCAATTGTCCCACACCATATAGTTGTCTGGTCAAACCTGCTAGAAATATCTACTACCTTCTTGTCACCACTATGCTAACTTCCTCCCTTCTGTAAATATCTCGAGATTCTCCTGCTAGAGTGATCTTCCGCTCCTTCACCCATCATCTGTAAAATCCTAACTACTAGATTTATTCGCGCATGTCCTTCCTAAAGGTCATTTCTTCATCCTATGCGTGGTACATTCCTATGCCATGTCTCTCTCTTATGTGAATCCTTACTACTACGCAGAAAATGCTTCTCTCCCATGCTAGTATCTCTTCTATATGGTCCAATGCATTAACACTATAAAAAAAATTCAAAAATTTTCGGCCTCCATCAACCCCCCAACACAAAATTGTGGCTTTTCTTGAGCCAACCAATCCTTCTCCTATCACCATGGGTTCAGGGAACTTTGTCTTTATCAAGGTTGACTTTATGATCCTGGAAGAGTAGTTTTCAAAAGAGGTCAAGTGATCTAGTTATTTTGGTGATTTCGTTGTCCTAGAAATCTGATTCTAGATAATAAGGGAGTGTCACACTCCATCTCTCCGTAGTGGCTCTGGAAGAAAAAATAGCCTAAGTTACAAAAATTTCTCTAGGAACGAGTTCTATGTCTATCCCTGACCTTTTCCTTCTTAATGTGGGTCCAACTTCTCCTTTTCTTGGAAGCGATTGGAAAAATCTCAACTTATTTTCCTTATTTTTGACACCTAAAGGGTTAGTGTGAAGAGGGTGCATCCTCAATTAGAGGATGAATCACACTCCCTCAAGGTGGTCTTAGTCTCATTTTTTCCCAAGGCAAGGGTTATTATTTTGGACTCTCCATGCCACCCTTATATGCATGAGAATGAAACCTCGTTCCATTGTTATATCCCGCATTTCAAGGACTTTCGTGACACGAACCTACCAACTATACTTGCATGGCCCTCCTAGTATCCATGCCATGTTAACCTAACTGGTGCAGTTGTGACCTATCTTATCAAACATCCTATTGAGCGGAAGGGGCCATCTCTTTATTGGGCCACCTGGTACGATTGAGCCATCATCGATAGATGAATTATTTGATCTCCACTTGATCTAGGGGATCATTAAAGTTCTAAAAAATCAAAGTGTTCAAAAGTGCTCGAAAATAGTTCCAAAGAATAGATCTCATCGCCTTGAATCTAGTGCAACTTGAATCGCTCAAAACCAATATCGTATGCTCTAAATATTGCGTTCTGATGATTTTCCTAAACAACTAAATTTTTTGTGGGTTGAAGTGCAGTATTGCTGACTAGGCAGTCCATACGATGACTTAGAAGGCTGACTATGCAGGTTGAATGTGTACTTCGGGCCAATGGTAGGTTGAATGTGCAGGGTGAATGTGTACTTTGGGCCAATGGAAGGCTGTCAAGTGGCGACACGTGATTGGTTCAGAATTGTCAAAATTTGATTAGTTGTTGGTTTTTTATGTGGACCTATGATAGGGTGCCACATGGCCCAATCACAGGTTTCCACATGGCACCGCGGGATTGTCCAAAATTTTGTTAAGGGTCAAGCCATATTATAAGGGGTTCGAAATTCAGACCTCATGCCAAGCATTTCATTGGCTTACCATTGCACTGCGGGTGGTTCTTATTAATCATGGAAACAAACTTATATTTAAACTTTCAGCATTTTTAATTGAGGAATGGCGTTGGTGCGAAGCCCCTGTCCCCGGATCACCACACACCCACGGAATCGCAGGCGGAGGAGCCAACGGCTCATGGCTTAGCCCCATCCCAAGGTGAAAGAACATGCCATAGAACTGAAGGTCAGTGAAGAATTGCGTTAATGGGAAGGGGCCTTTGGATAGGCCCCATGTTGAGGTCTTATGCCTTGTCACAGAACCAACCCTCGCCAGATCTAGCGCTAATGCGAAGGGGGTTTGGGTAAGGCCTGACCCTAGAGAACATATGGAGTATAGGACCAAGCATGGAGGCTCTGAATGCTTACACTTGAGGGGGTTTGGAAATATACCTAGCCCGGGTCATATGAGATCGTCGTAACCCTAATGCAGAACGAAAAGGTTCCAAACAGTCAGACACGCAAATTCGGGGGCTAATCCTAGGTTTTGTGCAGAAATGGAACCAAGGCCTAAAAAATTGGGGGTCATGCTGACGAGGGCAGGCGGTTAGCCCCAACCCCTGGCCACATGGCCCCATGTGGCCCTGTTTTTCTTCCATAAGGGTTCATTCTTCATTTAAACAAATCAACAAATAACACCTGAACCAACGAGAATCTCACCGGTGCAGGGTGAAATTGTCACTCGGTGGCCCTTAGAATGGCGAAATTCATAAAACGGTTAGCAGAAGAGTCTAGTTTGTAGAGTAGTTAGTAGCAAAAATTTTGATCTAGAACATATAAACTTTCTCAAATTTTGATTAAATTGAGCCCAACAAGAGCCCATCTTGGGGTTTTTACTATTCTGAAGCCATAAGAGAAATTATTTTTGCATTATGAGAACTTTAAATGCATGAAATCATATATGTTATCACTTAATGAAAGTGTATCAACATTGGAATATCGACGAGGAGATGTAGCCCAAGAGGGGTGAACTACTTTATCATTTTTGTTGCCTTGTGTTGCTGTGTATGGTATATTTGTATCTGTTTTTATGCTGCAAAATGAGTTTAAAAACCATTAGTTAATGTGATTTTGGAAATTGATCCATTACCTAAAATGCATAAAATTTAACTTGTATATTTCTCTATCACCTTCAAGTTATCATTACAGATCAGTTTAGTATCAGAGCCCTGGTTGTTTTGAAGGTTTAATTTTTTTGCAAGTCTTTTTCTGATGCTTACAAGGTTGAAGCTCAAAATAGGATAAGCAGATCTTGTGGAGCCAACGTCTCAAATTTCTTCAAGGATAACATAATCACCTCAAGCTTCACCAGTTATAGCACATGAGAAAGGCCATGAAACTTTGTCAGATGATGAAAAAACATTTTATAAAATCCTTCTTTGAAATGTATAAAATGGTGAAATTTCTTTATGAAGAGAGGAACTCAAGGTTGCAAGGAGAGAGCTCAAAACCTCCAAAAGGAAATGGAGGAAATGGTGACAAGCCACCACCTCCACCTCCACCTTTTCCTTCACCTACATCTTCACCCTCATCTTCTTCTACCTCAACCCCTTCACAAACTCCTCCAAGGTCTCCAAAGGGACATGGTAAAACTCCCTTTTTAAAGATTGGCATAAAATTTGAATTTCCTATGTAAAATGGAGAGGTAAATTTTGAGAAAATAGATAATTTGGTTCGTTAGATTGAAGTGTATTGTAGGATATAAAGAATCAAGAATTATGCAACCAAAATTCAACTTTCTTCTCTTAGGTTAGAAATTGCATCACTCATTTTGTGGGAGGCAAAAAATCAAGAGGATCTCAAGAAAATTGGTAGGGTTATTTCCTCTTGGAATGATTTTTTTGTTGCACTAAGAAGGAAATTTTATCCAATAGCATACATGCAAAAAGCTATAATGGATTGGAATAAATTTAGGCAAGCTAAGGGCCAGAGTGTGCAAAGTTATACTCAAGAATTTAGGAGAAGAAATTCAATTTTGGCTATAGATTTATCCTCTCAAGGCACTCTACTAAAATACATTGGAGGTTTACATAGTTATTTTAAACAAAAAATTCTCATGTTAAACCCTACAAGTATAGATGAAGTATGTATATAGGTGACTCATTTAGAAGCAAGAGGGAAGAATGTTCCTCAAGATGGCAGGAAGAAGCCATCCAAGGGTGGAGACAAAGGAAAGGGGAAAATCAAAGGCAAGGGGAAAAATAATGCTTCAGTCAAGAAGGAGGGAGAACAACTCACATGTAAACATTGTTCAAAAGAAGGCCATGATTAAGACCATTGTTGGAAACTTAATCATGAGATGAGACACAAAATTTTTATCAAGAAATAGAAACAAAAGAATACTGGAACTACACAACATGATTTAGGATCTGAATCTGGAGATGAAACAAAGATCACAACCATGGGATTAAAAGGTAAGGACTCTATTGCAATTACTATTTCTTTTAGTAACCTCAATGAGACTCAACATGATAAATAAAGAATAGAGATTTTACATATTATATTCGTCTCAAAACATAACAAGATAGATACTTTGTTTGATAGTGGATCATAATCCAACCTTATTTCAGAGACCATTGTTAAGAAATTAAACTTGAAAAAAATTCCTCATCCTAGACCTTATCCTTTTGGTTGGATATATGACAATGCAAAATTGCAAGTGACAAGAAGATGTAAACTGAAATTTTCCATCACTGCAAACTTTATTGATGAGGTATATCTTGATGTTATTCCACTTGACATATGTGGTATTGTTTTGGGAAGGCAATATCGATATGATAGGAAAACCATATTTCATCGCCATGGGAACAAATATCATTTGTTTAAAAATGGGATTGAGTATATTGCTAGAGCACATCTCTAGAAGTTGAATTTATCTCTTGTGAATGTTGGAAAAATGAAGAAGTTTGTTAATGTTAGTAATAATTGTTATCACCATAATTTTTTATTTTTTAAAAACTTTGACAGTTTACCTTGTTCCTAGTCATGGTCTTAGATAGGTGTTGAGTCATTTCATGTTTTAAGGGGTAAGTGATAGGGTTAGAGTCTCAAAAGTTTCATTTTCATTTCCAAATAAAGTTTGACAACCTCATTCCATGGTTTAAAGGTCCCATATTCTATTTAGAAGTCATATTTTAACACTTTGACAATTTTTCTGAAATTAGCCACGAAACCACACTTTCGTAGCACAGTCAATGGAAAAAATTTGTTTTGCGCTACGAAAGCGCTACTACTTTCGTAGTGCATTTCTCTAAAAATACACTAAGCACACCACGAAAGCACAGATTCGTAGCAGGTCATGTCAAATCATCAAATCATTCAAATTTTGTTAGTTTTTCATCATTATGTGTCAGTTAGAGGTCATTTCCAAGACAAACAACCATTCAAAATCATCATTGCATTCGTAGAGGTTTCATTTATGAAATCTAAATTCGAATTTGAAAGGGTTGGTTGGTTTCTTATTCCAGTTTGCATGCAAAACACTCCAACAGACCGTTTTCAAGAGTAAAGCTTGTGGTAATCTCACACCAAAGCTTCTATTATCCATTATCAAGCAAGGCTAATTACTCTAATCAAGCGAGGCTGACTGTTTTGAATTCAAGCGAGGGTGATAATCAGATTTCACAGGAAATTTTCAGAAATTCAAAGATAAAAATGACTGAGGAGAAGAAAAATCACTGGTTAGGACATTGTTTAAGGACAGAGCCTGAAAGCATAGGAACCCTAGCTAAAGACAAATCAGTTTTGGAGGCTTTCAAGAAGGTAGGGTGTTTGAAATTTTGTGAAAAGTTACAGGGAGGACACAGTCAGGTGACAAAGGAGTTTTCTTTACATTTTACTGGCTCAAACACAAAAATTGGAATCTTAAACTTGTCAGTTACTCCTGAGCTTATTTTCTTAGTAACAGAGATTCCTAGGGGGCAAGAGCGATGGTTCAAAGGTTTCAAGTTTTGACATGGAGGCATGCAAAGTGTTTCTAAAGCCAGAGTTTACAGAAATGGATTTAAAAAACGCAATTCCTAGGAGCTACATCAAATATTCATAAGCAAATTTGCTATACAACATCCAGAGTTATTTTACCTACGAGGGAAGGTATCATAAAGTATATTCATATCATTTTAAACTTCTGTTGCACTTTACTAGCATGATATCTTTAGATTTTCCATTTTTTATGTATAGAAGTATAGCTAAGATGATAGACAAGGTTCAAATGAAGTCTAAAGGGTGTGAAACCTCTTTATTCCACCATTGTTTAATCAAGTTGATGGTCTTACATGAACTCCCAAAGATCAACAGAGAATGGTCATCATTTTTTTTTTTATGTGGTTTTGGAGTTGTTAGTGTCAGTCTGGTCAAACTGCCATCAGTGATCAAACTTACTATTTTCATTTTCATATTAGGAGTCCCATACTATAAATTTTCACCATTCCATTAGGTCATGGATTCATTGATGGTAGTGGTTTTTCATCAGTTTCCCCTCATGCATAAAAACTTGCCGATTCTCCTCTCTATGGTCTTCATTCATGATGCACTTGCACTCCCAATCCGTATTATTAGGTCATAGGGTTGGTCTCATTAGGTTCTAGGGTCTCATCATGGTTAAATTAATGAGTCAAG
The DNA here is from genome assembly GCA_034641835.2 of Pinus albicaulis. Classification (NCBI taxonomy): domain Eukaryota; kingdom Viridiplantae; phylum Streptophyta; class Pinopsida; order Pinales; family Pinaceae; genus Pinus; species Pinus albicaulis. The sequence goes on from CM076571.1 coordinate 205,704,353, forward strand.
TATCAATAAATATTAGCAAGGTCATGAGGAGGTCAAATAAACTCAAAGGCACAATATCTGGAAAAATCAAAGAATTGTTCTATTGAGCTTGATGTAATTTTCACCTCAAAACATGTTTTGAGATGAAAACATGGTACTTTGCTTTATTTATTATGTAATTTCATGTCTTCATATGTAATAAGCTACACTTCAGAAGCTGCTATCTCCACAAAGCCACCACCCTGCCTTTCAGAGGTGTTTTCCACAACATTTTCAGTATAAAATTAGGTTCTAAGTATGTTCATCAGAAAGAGCCTGGAAAGAGCTTTCCAACGGTATATTATACTCTCAAAACTGACTTCTGGATTGAAAAATATGCCTAAGTGAACAAAAGTCCCCAATAGCCTAACCTTAGCCCTTTTCCCATTTGTCCCTTAGACTTTATTTAATATAATCTTAAATTTTTTCAATCGCAAGTCCCCTCCCCTGATCCGATCGTACCATTTAAATCGCAACTCTCGATTGAATCACCCCCGATTGAGTTACTCCCGATTGAGCCACCTCTGATTGACCCACCTCCGATGCGATCACATTGCATCGCCGATCCAATCACCCAATCGCCACATAACCTCGCTTTCCCTTTTCCCGATGTGATTAATCGCATATCCCCAATTGCAATCGGTAGTTCCCATGAATACTTTGCCTCCGATCCCCTTCCCGATTGTGATTGCGATTGTCCCCCGGGTCCCACCATAAAGTCTTCCGCCCGTTCCAAACAAAAATGGGTTTTCCCTTTGTAAAAGCCATAATTTGATTTAAAATATTTCTTAAGTCCCTCATCGCGTCAGCCATCGCAAAGTTTTATGTCATAGTTCCCATCCTTCGTTTTTCCGATGCGATTGAGTTTTCCAACACTCTCGATCGCTCCATCGCAATCGCATTCCCTTTGCTCTGTGTTAAACCTGCTCCCTCTTCCGCTTGCGATTGCGATTTCCATGGGTCCCACCTCAAAGCCCCCCACTCTTTTCAATGAAAAATCAATTTTTCCTTATGTAAAAGTGTAAAATTCCTTTTAATTTGTTTTAAAGGGATTTTTCGTTTACACCATCGGACATCGCTTATCGCAGCCTCTCTATTATATAACTCCAATCACATTTCCTCTGTTATGTGGTACATCCCCTCCCCTCCTCTGATTGCGATTTTCGATTGTGATTTAAGATCGCATATGGGCCCACCATCCTTTCCTTTGCCCTTTTTCACTCAAAAAGGGGATTTTCTTCATGAAATAACAAATTTCACTTTTATTGGTTCCAAAGGGCATTTCTCAGCAAAAGGGATTTTCGACAAAGAAAAAGAAATAGTCAAGGCCAAGAATGAAATATAAAACAGAGACATCTATAGCAAGTGATGAAAAGGGGATATGTTCTTCAGACTTCCTATTTTCATTCATTCAGTGTAACTGAAAATTTTCCAGATGGTCAAAATGTATTGTCACTCCTTTTTAGGGGCAGATTGTTGGTCTTCTTTCTATGTTCGGATTTCAGTCCCTGAGATGGTGAAACAACTCCTCCTTCTGTGGATATAATCCCCTCAAATTCTGTATATTTAATGTAATTCTTCATCATTGTAAAAGGGAAATAAGGGGTGGAATAAGTTGGAAATCACTGAGGGCGCTCTGTGCTCCATTTGTAACAGTTTGGCAGGGAATTAATAAAGAAATGCATCACTGATTTGTGGGATCCCTATGGTATGGATTTTAGCATTGTTCTTTCTTTTCTGTTCATCTGTTAATTGTTATGTTTTCCATTCATTTCATTCATATCTCTTGTTGAATGTTTTCAAGATAGATAGGTAGAATCCATTATATAATTCTCTGCCTTGGGAAATCATTCAATACTCTATGTTTTCTGCTGTTTGAAAAGGATCCATCTCCTATGCCCTTTTCAGTTCCTCACCAGTCTTAAACATTCCATCATATTTAAATTGAATTGTTAAAATCCTTGCCTACCTTGCCCCATGAAATACCCTATATCTTTGATTTAATTCCCCAGATTCAAACTGCCCCATCTGCTCCATACAACCCTGAAAATTTATAAAACATTTCCAATTATTATACCTAGCCTAAAATAAGTTTACAATTATACTTCATTGAATATTTTTCTCGAATAGAGCCCTCTCCTAAACTTGTAGGGCTAGCTACAAGGATGAGCGTGGTTCGAGGTTACCCTGATTTTCTTTCTTTCAGCCTAAGTTTCAAATTAGGTACTAACAGGAGTGGAAGCACAAACTACAGGCAATAACCATAAAGGAAAAGAAACTCCACCTATAGAATCGAGCAAGCTTGTAGTGACAAGGTCAAAAAGGTTTGTTAAGCTAAAACCCAGGAAACAGGTGAAAGAGCCAGTAGGAAAAGCATCAATGGTTATTGTTGAAACTCCTCAACCTAAAAAACAAAGGATAGCTAAAGTTAAAGAGATTGCACAGGAACAATCAGCTAATAAAAAAGTTCAACAGAGATTGACTAGGAGTCAAATTGCAAAAGAAAAGGGTAAAGCAGTGATTTCAGGAACAAGTGATACTCCAGGCTTAAAGGGAAACTCAGATGATATCTTACAAGCCATTGATATAGAAGAGTCTCCTTTGGTTCAAGCTGATTTCATAAAAATTGATTAAGGAAAGCAGAAAAAGATGAAGTCATCCAAGAAACTAATATTCAATGATGAAGTTGCAGCATTTGTATTTAAGGCAAGGAAGCCTGTAACCAAACAGTACAAAAAGATGCAAGAGCATGTTGAGCTGGATAAAATAGAGGAAGATTCCACTGTTCATGAAGAAATTATAAACCTTTCATCACCTGTATCAGAAAAGGTAAAAAATAGAGTATTCCCCAATCAAATAGAAAAAATCAGTTATGCAGAGATGGAGGAAAGGTTGAAATCAACCAATCTTGAAATTTCCAGGCTAAGGAAGAGAGCAAGAAAGCATGTTGTTGAAAAGACAAATTTCAAGAGGATGAAAGCCCTTTGGGAAGTTGAAGGGGTTGCTAAACTTGAAATCATTAGCAGTGAAACAAAATATTTCAGTTGGATTGTACCAGCAATAAAAGAAGCCAGAAGTAATGAATACTCAGTTGAGAGCCACCAAAAGAAAGCTAAGGAGACAGGTTGAAGACCTAGAAATTCAGTTGACAAGATCTCAAGAGAAACTACAGCAACAGTGAAACAGGGTAACGAAACAGGGTAGTAAATGATAAATCTTAAATCAGTTTTTCATTAAGAAGAAGAAAATTTTGAGGAAAAACACCTTTAAAGTTAAGTTGTTTTGCTTTTTGATGTTGATGTCAATCCTGGAGAAGCTTTGAATATCCTCAAACTTTAAATTTTTGAAGACTGTGTTAAAAAAAGAGAGCCTACACAGCAGTTTCGTAGCGCGCTACAAAACTGGTGAAGATGATTTTTTGACACTTTATATATATATTTTGGAGATAAGGATTGATGGGTTTCAAGTTTTAATGTTGTTAATGGAAAGATGAATATCACAGGTGAAGACTCAAATTGCAAAATAGTAGAAAGAATGGTTAAAGGAAATGTTTTACAGTAATGTAAAATTTGCACTACGAAGATAGGCTACTTTCGTAGCACAGTCATATTTCATGCCTTTTTCACTTTTTCGAAGATTTTCTCTGCACAAGTGGAGGATTAAAGTTTTCAAGGGAATATTATCACATGTGACACATATGAAATAGTCATCAATGTTAACAAAGCTGCTCGAAGATAAACATGGAGGTTAAGGGCTAAAAAGCAGGAACTCTGTCTCCTGCTTTTTATGACAATTAGGTCATGAATCAGTAGGTTTACAACAAGGCTAGAGGCATCATCAAAGTTCGAAAACATGGATTTGCAGCCATCAAGAAAGAATTAAAGGTTTAGATAAGTTTGTTTCAAACATGTTTAGGAGTTTCACTCCTATTTGTATTAGGACTCTTAAAAGAAAGTTTAGCTATCAGTTTGTAATTAATAGTTTGTTTTATGAATAGAATAGGTGTCAAAGCATGGGAATTCGAATTCTCTAGCGGAGGATGAAATAATCCTATATTTTAAATGTTCTGTATAGAGCATGAGGTCGAATTCTACAATGGTTGGACATTTCCTTAGCAAAAGACTGTGTTTTGTGTGTCATTGTTTTACATCTTAATACAGAGTTTCTTCTTAGAAAACTCAAGATTCATGAGGAGTTCCTATGTGTTATTGTTTTGATGGCATCCTTTCAATTCTTCTATTGCAGTGGTGTTTGATTATGATACTCAGAATTCATCAATGATGCTCTGACTTCCTTCATAATTGAGCTGACTGTGTGTTTCACTGTTGTACATGTTTTATTACATTAACTTGAACTCTAAATGCCTTGACTTCCATGCTAGGTAGACTGTGTTGATTTTGCTGAAGATTACCATGAATTCATAATGCCCAATGTATACATGTTGATGTTAGTTTCAACCTACAGGTTGGAAAATGTTTTATGAACAATCTACTTTTTTAAATGCTTTGGATGGACTGATATATACAGAAGCAAATTAAATTTTCTAGACCTGACATTCTTACTGTATTTCAATGAGTTTATATCCTATCTTTGAAATGTTTCCCTTTCATAGTTGCAATGCTTATTACTCAGAATTCATGGTTAGTCATGCTCTAACTTCCTTTAAGTATTGAACTATGGTCTTATGAGTTTTTTGGGTCCTATCTGTGGATGGTTTTCTTCAATTTTTTAATACTTATTACTCATAATTCATGGTTATTCATGTTCTGACTTCCTTTAAGTGTTAAGCTTTGATGAATCTCTTTTAATACTTTCATTTTAAATACCTTGATGTATCATTACTCAGAATTGATGTATGACATGCTCTGACTTCCTTTGAACCTTGAGTTATTGAGATTTTCCTGAATGTGTCACTCTTTCATTGAAGTATATACAGGCCTCAGTTTCTACATGAAGAGTTATTGTTATCTTTATCCCTGTCACTGAATCCATAGCCCAATGGTAGCAAGTCTTCATCTTTCAACCTGTAAACATACAAAATCACAAACCATAGAGTTATCCATCTATATATATCATTATTCCATATCATTAACCCTTGAGAGAGCCCTCTCAGGCTGAGGAGGCTAAGCCTCAGCCAAAATATTGGTTTGAAATAGTTACACTAAAGTTGTCTAATCAGCAGCCAATCAGGTATGATTTTGGTGATAACATTTTGGTGCATCTACCGAGAGTCTGAAGATTAATCATTCCTGAAATCAAGAAACTGAACTTCTGAAGGTAGTAGGAGCTTAGAAAGCTTTTCGAGGCTGCATCTACCTTGGCGACTCCACACATCAAATAATCAAATTGGAAGGTGACTCCACTGCTTGAAGATCAGTAGCTTGATGAAGTTTCAAGATGAGTTCCATTGCAAGAATAAATGCTAGGTATGCCCCTATGAATTGGTCTCATATCCCTGATTTTCCAAATCCTATGCCAAAGGTTGAATGGTTAGATGATCTTCCAATATTTAAATATGAAAAGAAAGACAATGCTGCTCTTCATTTAGTTAGATTCCATATGCATGTACACAGTCTTAAGGTTCAGCTCCCTGAAGATTGTCTCATGAAGATGTTTATGGCCACTTTAGAAGGAAAAGCATGGTCTTAGTATGAAAGCTTGCCAAATGGTTCATTATATTCTCTTGTTGATTTCCATGATGCATTTTATGAGAGGTATAAAGTGTCATCCCTCCTTATTGCTGGTCAAAGACTACTGTAAACACTCTATGAGTTTTATTGAATATTTGGAGAATTGTTTTGAATATGATGAGTTCATGGATGAAGAAATTTTAGAGGCCCTTCATGACAATACCTTTCATCACCAAGAAGAACACAAAGAATAAAGGATAAAATCTCTTTTAGATGAAAATGAAACCCAGTAGGAGCTTATTTATGAAAATCAGGTTACATCCTCTGAGTTTGAGGAAAATTTGTAGCAGATTTGTCAATCCTTTGATCATCAGGAGTATGAGAATCATTTCAAATAGCAAGAGGAAATATTGGAAAATGCTTGCTACAATCCTAAGTTTGAACAATAGTTGGATAGCATACTAAATAAATATTGTGTGGCTGAAAATCAAGTGTCTGAAGTTACAGAATGTTATAAAGATCATCAAACTGATCATGTCTTCTTGGACCCTATAGCTGAATACATGGAAGAGCTTTACTCTCTAGTGTTTCAGTTTCATTTTTATTATGAAGATCAGATACATTTTCAGTGGCATTGGTGATCCCAATATCATGGTAACTTTGATAAAGACTGCAGTCAAGAGCCTCAAATATCAGATAAGACAAATGATTGGCTTCATTGGAAATTTGATGTTGATTGAGCTAAAATGGAGTTTTCATTTGATAGGATAGTTAGGAATGTGAAAATAAGCTCAAGGTTGACTGAGTATTTTTTAATAGGTAAAATTTGAATGCTTCTTACAGAAATCATCAAGCTTGAGTCCGAGGTGAAGGCCATTAGAGTTTGAAGAAGATGCTTGTCAACTCAATATTTATTTATTTATTTATTATTTATTTTTATTTTTATTTTATTTTATTTTAATTTTTTTTTTCTGTTTTAGTCAAAAAATGGATAGAAGCACTAGAACTACGGGTTCTTTGTGTACCACATGGGCACACTATCCCAAGTGAAGCCACTGTTATCACCATAAGTTTTTTTTTTTTTAAACTTTGACAGTTTACCTTGTTCCTAGTCATTGTCTTAGATAGGTGTTGAGTCATTTCATGTTTTAAGGGATAAGTGATAGGGTTAGAGTCTCAAAAGTGTCATTTTCATTTCCAAATAAAGTTTGACAACCTCATTCCATGGTTTAAAGGTCCCATATTCTGTTTAGAAGTCATATTTTAACCCTTTGAATTTTTTTCTGAAATTAGCCATGAAACCACACTTTCGTAGCGCTATCAATGGAAAAAATTTGTTTTGCGCTACAAAAGCACTGCTAATTTTGTAGCACATTTCTCCAAAAATACACTAAGCACGCTACAAAAGCACAGATTCATAGCGGGTCATGTCAAATCAGCAAATCATTCAAATTTCGTTAGTTTTTCATCATTAAGTGTCAGTTAGAGGTCATTTCCAAGACAAACAACCATTCAAAATCATCATTGCATTCATAGAGGTTTCATTTATGAAATCTAAGTTCAAATTTGAAAGGGCTGGCTGGTTTCTTATTCTAGTTTGCATGCAAAACACTCCAATAGACTATTTTCAAGAGTAAAGCTTGTGGTAATCTCACACCAAAACTTCTATTATCCATTATCAAGCGAGGCTGATTAATCTAATGAAGAGAGGCTAATTGTTTTGAATTCAAGCGAGGATGATAATCAGAGTTCACAGGAAAATTTCAGAAATTCAAAGATAAAAATGACTAAGGAGAAGAAAAATCACAGGTCAGGACATTGTTTAAGGACAGAGCTTGAAAGCATAGGAACACTAGCTAAAGACAAATAGTATTGGAGGCTTTCAAGAAGGCAGGGTGTTTGAAATTTTGTGAAAAGTTAAAGGGAGGACATAGTCAGGTGACAAAGGAGTTTTCTTTACATTTTACTGGATCAAACACAAAAATTGGAATCTTAAACTTGTCAGTTACTCCTGAGATTATTGCCTTAGTAACAGAGATTCCTAGGGGAAAAGAGAAATGGTTCAAAGGTTTCAGATTTGACATGGAGGCATGCAAAGTGTTTCTAAAGCCAGAGTTTGCAGAAATGGATTTAAACAACGTAATTCCCAGGAGCTGCATCAAAGATTCATATGCCAATTTGCTATACAACATCCAAAGGTATTTTACCAGTGAGGGAAGGTATCATAAAGTATATTCATATCATTTTAAACTTCTGTTGCACTTTACTGGCATGATATCTTTAGATTTTCCATTTTTTCTGTATAGAAGTATAGCTAAGATGGAAGACAAGGTTCAAATGAAGTTTGAAGGGTGTGAAACCTCTTTATTCCACCATGGTTTAATCAAGTTGATGATCTTACATGAACTCCGAAAGATCAACAGAGAATGGTCATCATTTTTGTTTTTATGTGGTTTTGGAGTGGAAGAGCAAACTACAGGCAGTAACCATAAAGGAAAAGAAACTCCACCTACAGAATCCAGCAAGCCTGTAGTGACAAGGTCAAAAAGGTTTGTTAAGCTAAAACCCAGGAAACAGGTGAAAGAGCCAGTAGGAAAAGCATCAGTGGTTATTTTTGAAACTCCTCAACCTGCAAAACAAAGGATAGCTGAAGTTAAAGAGATTGCACAGGAACAATCAGCTAATAAACAGGTTCAATAGAGATTGACTAGGAGTAAAATTGAAAAAGAAAAGGGTAAAGCAGTGATTTCAGGAACAAGTGATACTCCAAGATTAAAGGGAAACTTGGATGATATATTACAAGCCATTGATATAGAAGAGTCTTCTTTGGTTCAAGTTGATTTCATAAAAATTGATGAAGGAAAGCAGAAAAAGATGAAGTCATCCAAGAAACTAGTATTCAATGATGAAGTTGCAGCATTTGTACTCAAGGTAAGGAAGCCTGTAACCAGACATTCCAAAAAGATGAAGGAGCATGTTGAGCTAGAGAAAACAGAGGAAGCTTCCACTGTTCATGAAGAAATTATAAACCTTTCATCACCTGTACCAGAAAAGGTAAAAAAACAGAGTATTCTCCACTCAAATAGAAAAAATCAGTTATGCATAGATGAAGGAAAGGTTGAAATCAACCAATCTTGAAATTTCCAGGCTAAGGAAGAGAGCAAGAAAGCTTGCTGTTGAAAAGACAAATTTGAAGAGGGTGAAAGCCCTTTGGGAAGTTGAAGGGGTTGCTAAACCTGAAATCATTAGCAGTGAAACACAATATTTCACTTGGACTTGACCAGCAATAAAAGAAGCTAGATTTGTGAGAGTAATGAATACTCAGTTGAGAGCCACCAATAGAAATCTAAGGAGACAGGTTGAAGACCTACTAATTCAGTTGACAAGATCTCAAGAGAAACTACAGCAACAGTGAAACAGGGTAATGAAATGGGGCAGTAAATGATAAATCTTAAATCAGTTTGTCATTAAGAAGAAGACCATTTTGAGGAAAAACACCTTTAAAGTTAGGTTGTTTTGCTTTTTTATGTTGATATCAATCCTGGATAAGCTTTTAATATCCTCAAACTTTAAATTTTTGAAGACTGTGTTAAAAAAAGAGAGCCTGCACAACAGTTTCATAGCGCGCTACGAAACTGGCGAAGATGATTTTTTGGCACTTTATATATAGATTTTGGAGATAAGGATTGATGGGTTTCAAGTTTTAATGTTGCTAGTGGAAAGATGAATATCACAGGTGAAGAATCAAATTGCAAAATAGTAGAAAGAATGGTTAAAGGAAATGTTTTACAGTAATGTAAAATCTGCGCTACGAAAACAAGCTACTTTCGTAGAGTAGTCATATTTCATGCCTTTTTCACTTTTTCGAAGATTTTCTCTACACAGGTGGAGGATTAAAGTTTTCAAGGGAATATTAGCACATGTGACACATATGAAATAGTCATCAATGTTAACAAAGCTTCTCGAAGATAAACATGGAGGTTAAGGGATAAAAAGAAGGAACTCTGTCTCCTGGTTTTTAGGACAGTTAGGTCATGAATCAACAGGTTTACAACAAGGCTGGAGGCATCATCAAAGTTCGAAAACATGGATATGAAACTGTCAAGAAAGCATTAAAGGTTTAGATAAGGTTGTTTCAAACATGTTTAGGAGTTTCACTCCTATTTGTATTATGACTCTTAAAAGACAGTTTAGTTGTCAGTTTGTAATTAATAGTTTGCTTTATGAATAGAATATGTGTCAAAGAATGGGAATTCGAATTCTCTAGTGGAGGATGAAATAATCCTATATTTTAAATGTTCTATATAGAGCATGAGGTCGAATTCTACAAGGGTTGGACATTTCATTAGCAAAAGACTGTGTTTTGTGTGTCACTGTTTTACAGCTTAATACAGAGTTTTTTTTTAGACAACTCAAGATTCATGAGGAGTTCCTGTGTGTTATTGTTTTGATGGCATCCTTTCAATTCTTCTATTGTAGTGGTGTTTGATTATGATAATCATAATTCATCAATTATGCTCTGAATTCCTTCATAATTGAGTTGACTATGTGTTTCACTGTTTTACATGTTTTATTCCATTAACTTGAACTCTAAATGCCTTGACGTCCATGCTAGGTAAACTGTGTTGATTTTTCTGAAGATTACCATGACTCCATAATGCCCAATGTATAGATGTTGATGTTAGTTTCAACCTACAAGTTGGAAAATGTTTTATGAACAATCTACTTTTGTAAATGCTTTGGATGGACTGTTATATACAGAAGCAAATTAACTTTTCTAGACCTGAGATTCTTATTGTATTTCAATGAGTTTATATCCTATCTTTGAAATGTTTCCTTTTTATAGTTGCAATGCTTATTACTCAGAATTCATGGTTAGTCATGCTCTGACTTCCTTTAAGTATTGAACTATGGTCTTATGAGTTTTTTGGGTCCTATCTGTGGATGGTTTTCTTCAATGTTTTAATACTTATTACTTAAAATTCATGCTCTAAATTCCTTTAAGTGTTAAGCTTTGATGAATCTCTTTTAATACTTTCCTTTTCAATACCTTGATGTATCATTACTCAGAATTCATGTATCACATGCTTTGACTTCCTTTGAACCTTGAGTTATTGAGATTTTCCTAAATGTGTCACTCTTTCATTGAAGTATATACAAGCCTCAGTTTCTACATGAAGAGTTATTTTTATCTTTATCCCTGTCACTGACTCCATAACCCAATGGTAGCAAGTCTTCATCTTTCAACCTGTAAACTTACAAAATCAAAAACCATAGAGTTAGCCATCTATCTATATCATTATTCCATATCATTAACCCTTGAGAGAGCCCTCTCAGGCTGAGGAGGCTAAGCCTCAGCCAAAATATTGGTTTGAAATAGTTACACTGAAGTTGTCTGATCAACAACCAATCAGGTACGATTTTGGTGATAACAATAATTTTGTACTTTTGATGATTAAAACTAAATATAATGTCGAAAATAAAGCCTTCCAAGGATGTTATGCAGAACTAAAATATGATTTAATTGAGGTTTTTAACACATAATATAAGTTGTTTCATGAACCTGAAGGATTGCCTCCTAAAAGATGAATCCAAAATGAGATCCAATTGCAGCCAGATTTTCCTCTTCCAAAATTTGGCATGTACAGGATGTCAGTCATGGAAAATGCAGAAATCAGGAAACAAATCCAAGAGTTACTTGATAAAGGGGTCATTAGACCAAGCACATCACCATGCGGGTCTCCTATTGTTTTGGTACCAAAGAAATATGGTACATGGTGCATATGTGTGAATTTTAGAGCCTTGAACAAGATCACTGTAAAGAATCGTTACCCTCTTCCTTGAATTGATTATTTACTTGATAAATTGAAATGTTTTTTATTTCACTAAGTTGGAATTGAGAAGTGGATATTATCAAATTAGGATTGCTGAAGGAGATATATGAAAATTTAGCTCCATCTACTCATTTTTCTCTATACTTTGAGTGCATTGAACATGATTCAACACTAGAACCATAGCTTCTTAGATAGGTCCATACAAATCAAGAAGAAGTTGTTGATGTTGTTGTTTATCCTTTTGATCGATGTCATATAGGTTCATAAGTCCGTTGGTCCTCCTCTCTTTTGGCTCATGTTTCAAAATATCATGACCTAAAAACAATTTCAAAAGCTTCTAGAAATCCATAATGGGATGTAGTAGTGAATGATGAATAATGTTCCCTAATGGAAAATGATGCTTTAGATACTTCCCTTAAAAGGAAGAAAACTTGTTGGATGTAAATGGATGTATATAAGTGTTGATAAAGAGATGGCTTAGTTAGCTTCCAAAGGATTTTTTATGTAGCTACAATTGACTATTGATCCAGATTTATATAGGAATGCAATAGAATACGGAAATAACCATAAACATAGAAATAAAGTGGAAATAAGGCTTCATTTCATTAATATCAAATCACAGAAATATGCTTACAAACATGATGGAAATAAAATATCTACAGTGCTAGTAGCGAATCTCTGAGAAGAGATGTGGCAACTACAGACCTCTGAACTATGTTACAATGAGGCTCGAGGACCTATTTATTATGGAGAAACAATGGAGAACTCTAAACGTCCAAAAACCTAACCCTAGGAGATGAAGTGCCAAAAATATGGTCCCCATTTGGGTAAATTGGTGTTTCAACTTCCCAGGGACGTAACTTCGGCATACTATCTTCGTTTGGGGCTTCAAAATGGCTCCGGAAGTTCAGGACCCAAAAAAATACTAAAAATAGTAAGTTGTGAAAAAAAATGAAAGAGACAATGGTGGGGCCCCAAGTGGAATAAGCGGGTGGCCACCAATATCCACTTGGATCATTCCTCCCCCCTTAGGAAGTAATGGTCCCCATTGCGTTGAGTTCCTCCATGAGATGAGGAAACTTCTGTTGAACTTGGTCCCTGGTGAACCACTTGCCTTGGTGCAGGAGTTGGCCAACTTTGACAACCCGATCCAGTTAGATCTCCTGTCAGCGAGTGTTCTTGATTTTCATGTCCATGATATATTCTGTGGTGGCCTGTTCCATGCAGTCTGGGTTTAAATCTTTTGGTGTGAGTTCTTCTGCAATGTTAGAGGTGTCCAATAGAGGTGGGAAGTAGGGACGAAGGCAGTCTACATTGAATACTAGGTGCATACAAAGGAATGATGGAATACTGAGCTCAAAGGCATTGTTCCCTACAACCTTGGTGATAGTGTATGACCCATATTGGAGCGGGCGAATCTTGCAGTGGGGTCCAGTGAGGCGCTCCTTCCGCAAATGTAGCCACACTTTTTCGCCCACCTGGAAGTTGTGTGGCACCCGATGTTGATCATGTCGTTGCTTGTACTCAGCATTGGCTCTGTCCAATATGTCATGAGCCTGTTGGCGGATGTGCTGAATGCGCTCGATGAAGTTCTTTGCTTTGTCAGCTTCAAACTGGACATGAGATGAATCGGCCTGAGTAGCTGCAAATGGCATGGCTATGTCAATGGGACATAGTGGCTGGAATTCCAAGCCCGCCTGAAAGGGGTTGTGGCCGGTTGAGCTGTGGAGAGCTCGGTTATAACTGTGTTGTACATAGGGAAGGATCTCATCCCATGTGCATGGATGCTTTGAATTGTACATGAGAAGAATGTGTACAATCATCCTGTTGATGACCTCTGTCTGGCCATCAGTTTGGGGATGGAAAGCTGTGGACTTGGTGAGCTTGGTGTCCAGCATCGACCAGAGGCTGGACCAAAATGTGCTGAGCAACCTGCTATCATGATCTGATATGATAGACTGTAGGATCCCAATGTGCACCCACACTTATTCAAAGAAGATTTTAGCAGTGGATTCTGCTGTGATATTCTTCTTGCAGGCCGCCATAATGGCCATCTTTGAGAATCTGTCAATGACAACGAAAACACAGTCGTTTCCATGCTTAGTAGAAGGAAGGTCTGACATGTAATCCATGGAGATGGTTTCCCAAGGTCGACTAGGTGTAGGTAGCGAAGTATAGAGCCCCTGCTTCTTGATGGTCGGTTTGGAAATGGCGCAAGAAGTGCAGGATCTGATGTACTTCCTGATATCTCGTCAAAGGTTCGGCTAATAGAAATAATTCTGCAGTACAACCACTATTTTCTCGACCCCAAAATTCCCAGTGACTTGACTGTAGTGTGCTTCCCATATCATCTTGGCACGCTCGCTTGAAGGAACACAAAGTTGTCCCCGGTGACATAATAGTGCATCTTGGAGGTGAAAATTTGGAACTTGCATACCCCCCAAGAGTGCCTTGTATGTGTAGCTAAATTCTCAATATCTCTTGTAGAGAAGCGGCCAATCATAAGTCTCATGCCCATAAGAGTTGAGAATGGTGGTTATGGCCATGATCGGTGGTCGGCTAAGGCAGTCTGCAACATTATTGGTGCTACCCTTCTTGTACCTGATGTTCAAATGAAATTGTTGCAGATATGTGGAACACTTATGATGGAAATCGTTCTGCAACTTCCCTTGTGTCTCTATGAACTACAGGGGTCGGTGATCTGTGTGGATGATTGTCTCCTTCCCCAAAATGTAATGCTTCCATTTTCGACAAGCCTGCACAATGGAATACATTTCTTTGTCATAAGTGGGATACTTTTGAACTGTGTCAGACTATGTATCACTGTGATATGCCACTGGATGCCCCTGTTGAGTAAGAACTACCCTAATAGCATAGTCAGAGGCATATGTCTCGATCTCAAATGGTTGTTGCAAGTCTGGTAATGTGAGCACTGGGACAGAACAAAGGCAATGTTTCAATTCTATGAATGCCTTCTGTTGAGATTTCGACCAACAGAATTTTGCTTTCGCTCCTCCCTTGGTGACTTGACTCAAGGACCAAGTGATATGAGAGAATCCCAACATGAACCTGTGGTAGAAATTAGCAAGACCTAGAAAGCTGCGAAGCTCTGTTAGGGTGGTTGGGGCTGGCCAATCCCGAATGATTTGGATCTTGGTTGGATCCACATGCACCCCCCTTTCATCAATAATGTATCCCAGATATTGAACTTTGGTCATGCCAAAAGTTCACTTCTCCAAATTGGCACACAAATTATGTTGCTGTAGTGTTTGGAGGACTTATCGGATGTCGTGGAGGTGCTCTTCCCAAGTTTGGCTGAAGATCAGAATGTCATCCAAGTATACCACTACAAATGAGTTGGTGAATAGACATAAGATGTCATCCATCAACCTCATGAAGGTTGCGGGAGCATTTGTCAATCTAAAAAGCATGACGAGCCATTCAAAAAGGCCCTCCTTGGCTTTGAAGGCAGTCTTCCACACATCAGAGGGTTCGATTGGTACCTGGTGATACCCAGACTTCAAGTTGATCCTACTGAAATATTTTTCTCCTTTGAGTTGGTCCAAAAGGTCATCAATCCGTGGGATCGGGTACCTATACCAGATAGTGATCTTGTTTAGCGCCCGATAATCAATACAGAGTCACCAAGTCCCATCCTTCTTCTGTACCAACACGATCGGGCTCCCACAGGGCAATGAACTTGGCTGGATGTGACCTTTTTACAGCAACTCCTGAATCTACCTCTTGATTTCATCATTCTCTAGAACATAGCGCCTATAGATCGGTCCATTGGGTAGCAACACACCTGGGGTTAGTTCAATGGGGTGCTTGACCTGACAGTGTAGAGGCACCCTTGTGGGTGAGGTGAAGATGTCCCTGTACTCCTCCATAACCTTGTCCATTTTTTGTTGTTGTGCAGAGGAGCTAGGTCTGGAGGTCATTGCCAGAGTCTTCTTCTTGCTCTGGGGGTGGATCATTAGGAAAAAAAATTTCCTGGTTTGGGAAATGCGCTTACTGCATTTTTTTGCAGTAACCAAAAAGATAGTGGGAGGTGGTGGTACCTCTAGTATCCTGTTCAATTTATTTCCCAAAGTAACAATAACAGTGCGAGGTTGGGACTCATACATAACATGTCACTTCCACAGGTATGGTTGGCCTAATAATACATCAGAAACATCAATAGGAGCAATGTCACACAATAACTCATCCATGAAGGGCTTGATGCTATAGGGAAGGCGGCACTACTGGCTGACACAGAGATCCCGTCCTTAGTGAAGCCACCCGATGGGGTATGGTTGTGGGTGCGCTGTGGTCGGCAAGCCCAACTGCTTCATGACATCCACTGAAATGAGGTTCTTTTGACTCCCATTGTCGACGATGAACCGTAGCAGGGAACCCTTTACCCACACCTGGGAGTGGAAGAGACGCTCTGCCTCCTCTGGATCTTCTGGTTCCTCCTTCTGGATATTCATAGTGGCAATAGTGGCGTTGGGCTCCACATCAATAATCTGATTCCCTTTTTCATTCACCTTGTTAGGTTTTGATTTAGAGTCAGAGCATGCATCTGATGCAGAAGACCTCATATCGGCCACCAACGACTGCTTGGCCCGAGATTCACTTGTGCTGTGAGTGGAGCTCTTATGGAACTCACACCACTTTCCTGTGTCCTTCTTTGGCTTCGCAGTGTTGTTCTTTGCTTGTGTCTTTGGCAGGTTGGCTTGGGCCACCATGCCTTGGATTTGTCCTTTGTTCTGCGATTTTGGGGCACCTTTCCCTTGCTTTTGATTCACAGATCCAAAGTCTCGCTTCTTTTGTTTGAATTTATGCTCAATCTTGGCAGCATACCAGTATGTCGTACCAAGTGAGGAGATGTCGAGGAACTCCATTTCCTCCTGAATGTATTTGTGTAGACAACCGCGATACTTTAGCACCAAATGTTACTCTGAATCTTTGATACCCAAATTTGTGCGTAGGGTATGGAACAAATTCATTAGCTCATGCACATATTGATCCCTTTGTTGTCGCAGCGTGGTCCATTCTATGTACTTGTCCTCATAGCTCCCCACAGGATAGTATTGTTCCTTGATGGCATCTCGGAAAGAATTCCAAGTGGGTACGAATGAGAACAGAGAGGGTTCTGTCTCGTCCTTTTTATCATAGTAGGTTTCCCACCAGTCCTTGACATGGGGGGTAGCTTTGAGGAGTGCAAAAATAATCTTCTCCCGGTCTGAAAAGTCATGAACCGAGAAATATCCTTCTAATAGATTCAACCATCTATCTACGACATCTGCATCTATTTGACCCTCAAATATGGGAATGTCAAAGTTTACTTTTACCTTAAAGGGAGTCGTGCCTCCAGAGTGGCTGCTAGATGCAGATGTGCCGCCGATGGGCAGTTGTTAAAGGATCCGGGCAAAGTTATCCATCATCACGTTCCTTTGTTTTTTGAGGGCCTCCTCGAGCAATATTTTGATAGGATCTCCTACTCCCTCATCTCTCTTTTCATCCCCCATGGGCGTTCGTCACGGTTTGAGAGGCTGACCTTTCAAAGATTCCACGAGATCGAGTCCTAACTCTTTATACCCTGACCTCGTTGGGGACATGCAAAGAAGGATCGAGAAAAATCAGACCGCTCTAATACCACTGATCCAGATTTATGCAGGAACGCAACATAATACAACAATAACCATAAACATAGAAATACAACATAAATAAGGCTTCATTTCATTAATTTCAAATCACAGAAATATATTTACAAACATGATGGAAAGAGAATAGCTAGGGTGCTGGTAGCGAATCTCTGAGAAGAGATGTGGCCGCTACAAACCTCTGAATTGTGTTACAATGAGGCTAGAGGGCCTATTTATTATGGAGAAACAATGGAGAACTCTAAACATCCAAAAACCTAACCCTAGGAGATGAAGCGCCAAAACTATGGGCCCTGTTTGGGTAAATTGGTGTTTCAACTTCCTAGGGACATAACTTCGACATAATATCTCCGTTTGGGGCTTCAAAACGGCTCTGGAAGTTCAGGACCCGAAAAACTGCTAAAAATAGTAAGTTGTGAAAAAAACTGAAAGAGACAATGGTGGGGCCCCAAGTGGAATAGGCGGGTGGCCACCAATATCCACCTGGACCAACTATACTAATTTTTTTGCCTCCACAACAAAAATGAACTCCATCCTCTATAACATCCCCATTTTTATCACTAGTTTATATTGTAATTAATTATGTTACAATTTCATGTGCCAACATGAATATTATGCCATTATGATAAGATGAACTAGATAATAAAAGATTCCCATGTGTGTATTTTATTTTCTCAATAATGAAAATTGTTAACACAACTGACTAAAAATATGAGCATGGACACTAACTACAATACCATGAACAATAATGAGTGGGAACTAGCAAGGTGGTTGAGAACGAAGCTCAAATGATCTTTAAGGACCTTAGCCACATTTACAAAAATATACTATAATTCCCATCTTCATTTTTGAGAAATATCCTCCTAATTTCCCTCGTTGAATTGAAAACCCAATTATTAAATAAGGTATGTGGAAGGACCACCTCACACAATTATGGGAAGCATGGGTTTAGTACCATAACCTCAAGAAGCTTCAACCTAACCTTAGGGAACATCATAAGGGCTTCATTCAATGAACCTCTAACATTCACATGTGTTCATGGCATACTAAACAATACCCTTAATATGACTACATATTGGAAAATACCTATAAAAATCACATTATGTAACCCCATACCAATATGGACACAATACACCATCCCAATTAAAAATCCCTACTTTCACTAGATATTGTAGTTATCCTTTTTTCCATTAACAATTTTTATACCCATTTATATTTTTTTCATTAACTTTGACCTCCATTTTTTATACCCACCACTATAAAGACCCTTTACCCCTATATATACCCCAATATATTATGTCAATTTTTCCTGAATATATATCCCCCAATATAAACACACGTGGTATGGTATCTCTCCCCCAGTGAAGCCCCTGTGGGGAACATGTGTGGAAAGTGTTCCCATGAAATTGAAGTTTGAGTGCATGCATGCGATTGAGTTTGATTTTTTTGGATACATTTGGGGAATGAAACAATGAACACAACAATGTGAGTGTGTAATAATAACATACAAATGGAAAGTAGCGAGTCTATCATGTAGAGAAAGCCATATTTGAGGTACTTATTCTTAGGAGAAACTTAAAAATGTAAAATATGAGTTTGTTTTCCTAACTTGAGTTGGGAAGCTCCTGCTTGTTGTTGAGTGTAAGAGGGTCATAATTGGTGCATAGCTAATTTTGCATAGGTATCATAAGGAGAGGAAATTTTTGAGGAGCTACTAAGAAGTGAAGGAATTCTGTAATGTATTGTGTAAGCTATTAATGGAGCACCTAGAGTTGTGGAGGCCCTACACTTAGTGGAGAGAGGCTTGCATGTTGATATCTTTCATATGATGGAGATTGGCTTTCACCTAACCAACCTCCTAACTATTAAAGAGTCCATCTAATGGTTTCATTGCATAGATAGGGGGTGGTCATCTCTAGAAAAATTGATGTGCAACTCAGCCTAATGGTGGGTGGAAATTGATTATTCTCAGTTAGTTAGCAAGTCATGATTTAGATGAGTGTCTCTTTGCTTTCATAGAATATGTGAGTTTATTTCATTTGTTAGATTCATCTAAAAGAATGAAAATGTGTATAATATAATAAATATTCTAAATGGGTAAATTTGGAGGGAAAATATATGTAAATTCATGTTGAGTTAAATTGCATATATAAAATGAGTTCTAGTTGTAAATCACGTGTTTCTGCATGCTAAATTTACGATGAATTGGAATGATATATATGTATAATTGAATGTTGAATATTATGTTGGTTTTGTTATGGTTAATTGATATAGTTTGTGATATCAACTTTATTGGTCAACAAACCTTGGTTTAATTAACTCATGAAATTAACTACTTGAGAGTGTCTCATAGCTCAAGAATAAGCATTGTTTTGTTTTCTATGAATTACCTTAACCTCGTGTACCTTGGACCATGGATATGTTGGATGACACTTGATATGTATGCATCATGAAAATATAGTTTTATGATAAGATAATGTAGTGGATCATTCTTCATAGAATGTGTATGCAATCTATTGAGTTTTCATTTGTTGGTTTATATACCCTTATTAATTTGGATGCTTCCAATTTGGGTTTTAAATCAACGTCCTTAATTTTGTGGGATAGTTGTATGAATGCTTAAATTGTTGCCTCATCTAGTTGTTTTCTATTGTTTGTTTTATACAAAAGATAAATATGGAAGTGATGATGTACTAATATGTTTAGCATGAAAACCATTTGTGTAAATGGATATCTTGGGTATGTATAGTAGGGTTAGGGACAGAGTTATAGCTCCCTAGCTATTTGCATTAGTGTCCATTATGAGGATTGATAATCCTCCCTATGTAATTTTTTGTATTGCATTCATTCTAGGTTGAAGAATTTTCCTAATAAGTATGTATTGGTTAATATGAAAGTGTGTGTGTGTGTGTGATTGTGTCTTTTCACTGGATAGATATGTATATATGGTTAGCTTGGAAAGATGATTCTATCTTGCCATGATAGGATGTTATTATCATATTGGATATTGGTTGCATGGTTTTCTTGATAGGTCATTTATATATATATTGCTTAATGGTTATAGAAATTATGAATATCCCTCACTTACTATACATACGTATATGCTTACATTTGGTTGATTAATATGTATGGAGAGTTGTTAGTAAATGAGAATGTGAGTTTGTATATTGAATAATGTTTATGAGAGAACATTTTGTTAAGAATAAACATGGGAGAGACAATGTAAGGAATTAGTGGAAAAGACTTAAATCTCGTTTGTTATATTGTCTTTGATCTCAAAATATGAATTTAAAATACATCATTGAACCTTCTAGTTCTATTATATCTATATCTATATCAACTAACAACTCATTAGTGGATCATCATGACACCTCAATAGGATAAGAATTACAAGTGTATTC
This sequence comes from Pinus albicaulis, assembly GCA_034641835.2. Taxonomy (NCBI): domain Eukaryota; kingdom Viridiplantae; phylum Streptophyta; class Pinopsida; order Pinales; family Pinaceae; genus Pinus; species Pinus albicaulis. Next base: position 205,724,884 of record CM076571.1, read on the forward strand.
TCAGACTTTGTGATTGTATAGCTGCTCATAGTCTAACACCACCCACACCCCCCCCCCCCCCCCCCGCCCCCCACAAGTCACATGTATGAATAATTGAACAATAAATGTACCAATAAATTTTGTCATCTTCAATCTAAAACTGATAAATTGAGTTTTGATGAATATATTCTTGAAAAATTGCCAATGTTTAAATGTATGGAAATGATTAGTTGTTATGTCTAAACATTTCCATAGAAATTATTGTTTAATACACCAATGTATATGTTGGAATTCTCCATTTTTTATTGAATTTTGATTTATTTGACTTTCAATAATTGATTCTTGAAAGGATCAAAGTTGGGACATTTGGTTGATTAATATGTATAGAGAGTTGTTAATAAATGAGAATGTGAGTTTGTATATTGAATAATGTTTATGAGAGAACATTTTGTTAAGAATAAACATGGGAGAGACAATGTAAGGAATTAGTGGAAAAGACTTAAATCTCATTTGTTATATTGTATTTGATCTCAAAATATGAATTTAAAATACATCATTGAACATTCTAGTTCTATTATATCTATATCTATATCAACTAACAACTCATTAGTGGATCATCATGACACCTCAATAGGATAAGAATTACAAGTGTATTCTCAGACTTTGTGATTGTATAGGGGCTCATAGTCTAACACCACCCACACCCCCCCGCCAAGTCACATGTAAAAAATAATTGAACAATAAATGTACCAATAAATTTTGTCATCTTCAATCTAAAACTGATAAATTGAGTTTTGATGAATATATTCTTGAAAAAATGCCAATATCTAAATGTATGGAAGTGATTAGTTGTTATGTCTAAACATTTCCATAGAAATTATTGTTGAATACACCAATGTCTATGTTGGAATTCTCCATTTTTTATTGAATTTTGATTTATTTGACTTTCAATAATTGATTCTTGAAAGGATCAAAGTTGGGACTTTGGATTCTTTAGGTGGTGGTTTTTTGGCTAACCACTAACTATATTCCATGGAAAGTGGTGGTTTTAAGGTTTACCACTTATAAATATTCTTTGAATAAATGATGGTATGTTTTGCATGGCCAATAATCAATCCACTATGCATAATTTGTTGGTTTTTGGATGAACACTAACCAATATGATTTGAATAAGGCAACAGTTTTTCGATGACTACTAACCATACTGATTTGATTTGAATAATGTGGTGGTTTATGAGTTACTTTTAACCATATTCAATTCATTAATTTAATCCCCCCTGAAAGGTCTAGGATATTTATTTTAGTGTTGTTCCCCCCTGCTTTAGCTGTGGATATTACATTTTTGTCTTGTGTATTTACCTCTATTTTGAGTAGATTGTAGGACTTACGCAACTTATTTACTTTTCTATTCAATCTCCAAGTATTTATCCATCCATAATTAACTAAAATTTTATGCTTCTTCTACTTTAAACTTCTTCCTGATATGTGATTTGTCTTCAAAAAATCAAGACAAGGATGGAGATCAAAACACTAACTCTATACGTGATCATTTATTTGAAAATGCAGGCCTTTGTTTAACAAAAATATGAATATCTTCAAGGAATCTTGCACTCGCAATCTGAATTGGGTTAGACAAATCTAGAATATGAGGCTTGTTTTCTTTGGTGTAATTATCCATTATAATTAAATCAATTATATCATCAAGTTGAGCCTGCTTTTCTCTTAATTTAATGAAAAGAATCAAGCAATTGGTCCCTCATATATATTTATTTCTGAATTTGTTTTGTAGATCCTATTGTATCATCCATTTTACCAATTATGGTTTGGTTTTGGTATAATTTCCACTCAAGTAGTTTAATTTTATTTCGAAATTTATGGTTGCACTCTTGCAAATATTTAATTTCCAGAGAGGCATTAGTATATTTCTTCCATATTTACCCATTTTTCACTTGACTTGCTCGCTTGCACTAGTTCCCTTGATTAAGCACCCTAATGTGTGATTACAATGATTGATTTTAGATGACTCACTTGACCTTCTTATTCAATTTTAGGAATGTTTTCATATATTAAAATATCTTCTTGTAATTAATGTGCATATTGAATCATCTTGATAGGAGGTTTCCCTCAATTATACCAACATTATATAGTTGATTTTTTTTTTAATCTAAGTGGCATATTTCTAGGTATCTAGACATAAAAGATTTAAGTCTTGTATATTATGCATAATTCATGTTATAGATAAATTTAGAATAAAATTGAGGGCATTTGACAAAGTATCAAAGCCTTATAATACTTAGGTAATTTTGTGTTTTGGTGAGAAAAATATTCTCAATCAACCCATTGTTCCCAAAGAAAATTTTTATCACTGAAAAATAAAGATGGTATTGATGATACATCACTAGAAAATGTTTTTGTACATAAATGCGTCATTGAAAAATAAATATGTGCATGGAAATAAATGAAATATAAGAGAAGGAATATGAATTTGTGTTGGTACGTGGAATTCCAACATACCCCAGATTTGTTGTGTGGTTTTCCAACAAACCTGTTCAACACTGGCCCTTTCGGAATTAGCCACAAAGTGGATGAAGTCCCACCGAAGGTGTTATGGGGGACTCTTGGAACCAGGTTTCTGCACTCATATGGGATTACTAGAATTTTGTGACACTAGGAATTCATCTTACAACATGAGACTCCAGACACCTATCGGCTAGACACCTAGTAGTCATTATGGTATTGTGCATTGCACAGGATTTCATGGATTCTTACACTCATTGGTTAGTGCATTGTTCATTACCCACAACGATACTACGACTGAAATATATTATCCTTCTCATCATCCTTTTAGACATGAGCAAGGTGACTCACCATTCATCAAATATATGCTTAACATAACAAAACTATCAAAATACTATCGACCTCTCAACCATTTAGACATTAAGAGATATTGGTTCAAAATTATATTACTAAAAAATAATAAATAGATGGATTGTAATAACAGCAACACAACACATTTGTACACCAATATAAAGGAGGAAATCCAATATTCTTTTTATTACTTCATAAGAAATAAAAAATGTGTAATTCTCTACAAGAGAAGTCATTCAAAACTTGGCTCACCAACCTTATATATTACTGAGGGCACAACACAATTACAATTACAATGCAATCACCTAGTAGACTCCAATATAGACTATTTCCTCTACATGTGAGTTGCACAACAACAAGAGACTCATACAGTTAACATCTAGAATTTGACTATTGTAGTAAAAAAACTTGGTCTCAACAAATCTTCCTCATTCTTTAGCCAAATCCTCAAATTGTCTTAGACAAGTCCTCTTATTGATCCGCTGTATCTTCTTAGTATTATTTGGCCAACTTCCTTTTTATTCTAGTTGTCCTCCACAGTGGTTAAACATCTGATATATGCTCTAATATATTCTCTCCAATTGTCCCACATCATATAATTGTGTGGTAAAACCTGTTGGAAATATCTAATACCATCTCGTCACCACTCTGCTAACTTCCTCCCACCTGTAAATATCTCCAGATTCTCCTGCCACAGTGACCTTCCTCTCCTTCAACCATCATCTGTAAGATCCTAAGTAGTAGAATTATTTGCACATGTCCTTCCTAAAGGACATTGCTTCCTCCTATGTGTGGTACCTCCCTACGCCACATCTCTCTCTTATGTGTCAATACTTAATACTACGCAAAAAATACTTCTCTCCCACACCAATATCTCTTCTATGTGGTCCCATGCATTAACACTATACACAAATTTCAAAACATTTTGGCCTCCAATAGCCCCCCAACACAAAATGGTGGTTTGTCCTGAGCTAAATAGTCCTTCTCCTATCGCCATGGGTTTAGGTAACTTTGTCCTTACTAAGGTTGAATTTATACTCCTGGAAGAGCAGTTTGCAAAAGAGGTGAGGTGATTTCGTTATCTTGGTGATCTCGTTGTCCTAAAACTCTAATTCTAGATAATAGGGGAGTGTCATGCTCCATCTGGCTCTGGAAGAAAAAATAGCTTGAGTTACAAAAATTTCTCTAGGAATGAATTCTATCTCTATCCCTGACCTTTTCCTTCTTCATGTTGGTCCACCTTCTCCTTTCCTTGGAAGTGATTGGCAAAATCTCAACTTATTTTCCTTCTTTTTGACACCTAGAGGGTTAGTGTGAAGAGGGTGCATCCTCAATTGGAGGACCACTCACACTCCCTCAAGGTGGTTTTAGTCTCATTTATCCCCCAAGGCGAGCGTTCTTCTTTGGGACTCTTCATGACACCCCTATATTCATGAGAATGAAACCTCGTTCCACTATTATATCCTACATTTCAAGGACCTTCGTGACATGAACCTGCCAACTATACTCACATATCCCTCCCATAATCCATTCCATGTTAACCTAACTGGTGCAGTTGTGGCCCATCTTGTAAACCATCCTTCTGAGCAGAAGGGGCCATCTCTTTCTTGGGCCACTTGGCTTGGCTGAGCCATCATCGATAGATGAATTATTTGATCTCCACTTGATCTAGGGGATAAGTAAATTTCTCAAAAATCAAAGCATTCAAAAGTGCTCGAAAATGGTTCCAAAGTGGAGATCTCACCATCTCGAATCCAGTTCAATTTGAATCACTCAAAACCAATATCATATGCTCCAGATATCGTGTTCTAATCATTTTCCTAAACAACTAATTTTTTTACGGGTTGAAGTGCAGTAGTTATGACTGGGAAATATGTACGATGACTCAACAGGCTGACTATGCAGGTTGAATGTGTACTTTGGGCCAATGGCAGGCTGTCAAGTGGCGACATGCAATTGGTTCAGAATTGTTGAAATTTTATTAGTTGTTGGTTTTTTATGTGGACCTATGATAGGGTGCCACATGGCCCAATCATAGGCTACCACATGGCACCCCAGGATTGTCCAAATTTTTTTTAAGGGTCGAGCTAGACTCCAAGGGATTCAAACCCTAGAACTAAAGCCAAGAATTGCAGTGCCTTACCATTGCACTGTGGGTGGTTCTTATTAATAATGGCAACAAATTTATATCTAAAATTTCAGGAGTTTTAATCGGGGAATGGGGTTGGCGCTAAGCCCCTGGCCCTGGATCACCACACACCCATGGAACTGCTGGCGGAGGAGCTAAGGGCTCGAGGCTTAGCCGCATCCCAAGGTGATAGAACATGTCATAGAACCAGAGTTCGATGAAGAATTGCGTTAATGGGAAGGAAGCTTTTGATAGGCCCCATGTTAAGGTCTTATACCTTGCCACATAACCAAGCACTAAAAAATCTAGTGATAATGTGAAGGGGGTTTGGTTAAGGCCTGAACCTGGAGCGTATGTGGAGTATAGGACCAAGCATGGAGGCTTCGAGTGCTTATAGGTGAGGGGGTTTGGAAATACCCCTAGCTCGGGTCATATGAGATCGTTGAAACCTTGACATAGAACAAAAAGGTACCAAAAAGTCAGGCACAAAAATTTAGGGGCCAACCCAATGTTTTGTGCAGAAATGGAACCAAGGCCTAAAACATTGGGGGCTATGCTGATAAGGGTAGGCAGTTGACCCTAGCCCTCGGCTGCATGGCCCCATGTGGCCCTATTTTACCACCATAAGGGGTCATTGCGCATTTAAATAAATCGACAAATAACACCTAAATCAACAGGAATCTTGTCGGTTTGAGGCAAAAATGTCACTCGGTGGTCCCTGGAATGGTGGAATTCATAAAAAGGTTAGAGGAAAGTCTAGTTTGTAGAGTAGTTAGTGTTAGCCCCTATGAATTTTTTGACAAGAAAATAGGGGGCTAAAACGTTTTTCGAGCCTTCAAGGAATGCATTTCCCCTAAAAACACATCATCCTTGAAGCTTCCTTGTGCCTTTTTCCTTTGATGAATCCTCATTGCTGTTTCCAGTTTTAAAGCCTCTCTGTTGTGAAGAAGAATGCCCAAAAAGGCCTTTTCCCTCTTATTTCATTCTCCTTATACCTCTGTTTCATCACCTTTTCTCCTTTTCTAACTCCCCCACTTACCTTTCAAATCATCCTAAATTCCCTTTTAAACCCTCCAAATACACTTTGTTTGGTTTAATAGTCCCTTTTTCCCTCTACCGATTTCCCCTTTTAGCCTTAAAAACCCTCCTTTTTGGCTAAAAAACTCACTTTCACCATAATACAGGCCTAGCCCCTTTCGGCCAGCCCCCTCAAACCACTTCCCCATATGTCCAGCTCCCAGGACCAAGAACTTAAGCCCGGGTGCTTATTGCAATCAAAGGTTTTGGATGAGCGCATTTCGTTGTTAAACTTAAAATCTCCGATGCGATGGTAATATGTTCTGTGGAGCGCGGGTGCAATACCCGTCGTTGATCTATACATATCCGACGGTCCGCACAAGTCCTATCACATCCCGCCTCTCCCCTTTGTTACCCCTCTGATTACAATCTCTGCCGTTGATTCACGTTTTAATCCAACAGTCGAGTGCCAATCGCCGATCGGAAGTTCTTAGTGCACCCCCCTCTACGTTCCCCGATTGCGATCCTCCAATCCGAACACAGCCATTGATCTCTCGAGATCCAACGGTCCAGTTTTCGTCGCTCCCACTCATCGCACCAACCTTCCTTCCCGCCGATTTAACCTCCACTGTCAATCTTGTTCTAGATCAGACGGCTGGCGCTCAATCGCACCATATCCAATCGGAAAATTACAATGTGTCAACCCCGCTACCTCCCCTGATTGCGATCCTTCGATTCAATCATAGCCGTCCATTCATCCAAGATCTACGGACCATAACGCATTGCGCGTTTCCACCATTTTTCTTCGTCGGAACCTCTATTAACTTCAACAGTCAATCTTCACCGTCTATCTCCTCCTGAGATCCGACAGTCCTAATCAAATCGCCCTCCACCCACCGCGTCCCACCATCCAAAGGTCCTGCTTTCATTCATTTTCATTAGCTTCTTCCCATTCCGCATGTTTTTCATCAGTTTTCCACTGCTCCGCCATCGCTTCCACAGGCTTCCACATCATTCCTTCCGCCACTCCCCGGATTTTATAATGAGTTTATTGCATTGTGTAGGGTTGTTATAGAGTGGTTAATCCACTCTATCTCTGCAATCACAACCATTGTGATTTGGAATATAGAGAGGCCATTACAGCAGCGGCCAGTGTAATAGCAGCAGAGATTTAAAGGTTGATTAAAGCCTGAAATTAAAGATTAAATGCTTTAATCCTTATTCAAAAGGAAAGGACGCAGTGGGAAGACTAAAGAGCACATGAAACAACCGTATCTGTGTTTAAAGTCAACAGAGAACTATTTCTCCAAAAGGAAACCTTCCTATAGAAGTCTCCATGCCTCCTCGAGCCCTTAAATGTATCTCACTGACAAAAGTTTCTTTAAGATTGTCAGACAATAGTTATGGAGGTATGGAGAGGCCTGCAGGCCCTTCGATCCAGGTCACTAATTTTAGAAGGCAATTATAGAGAGCCTTACAGCCATAAGGAATTCAAGAACACATCCGAGGTCAATATCGACCTGGCAGAGATCTCTGAACCAGACTACAGAGTACATCACAGAGCCATTAAGCAGAATGGGCATTGATGCATCCGCCACTCTGTCTTAATGGATCCATTTAATTTGTATCTACTCCTTCTATTATTCATTCCCCTATAAGAATCCCGAAGAACAAATTGTAAAGGGTTGGATTGTGGTGTTGCGTTGTTGTATTTGCAGTTGTAGGGATTCACTTTTGACTGTCAGAACAATTTCGAGAGAGAGTAGCAGAGTAGTTTTTAATGTAGTAGGCTGGGAGGAGAAAGTTTGGATTGTATTCAGCCATTGAGCTCAGTGTATGTGACTAGTTTTGCATCAATTAATCAAGCCAATTTCACAGGATCCTGGTCTATTACTATTGGTGATGTTTCTCTTATCACATTGTTTTATTACATTTTTCATCCTGTTCATTCGTCTTCTGGTACACATCAGAAATCTGGCATAGGATATACCCTCGCATGATACCCTATGTTTATGCTCTCCCTACCTTTGATGTTTTCTGCTGATTGTGAATCTAAGAGTAAATTCATGCAATTTAACCAGTGTAGTAGTTGTTTTCACTACTAGCTAATGTGTGAATTTGGGGTTTGCTGCTTGGATGTTCTTGCTGGTGTCAAAGCAGGGAAGGTTAAAATTCCTTCTCTGATCCATATACCCTAGCTCTGTGTTAAAACTTATCTCTGTTTTTCTCTTGGAATATGCTGAAGCAGGCCTGGAGTTAAATGACCTCTGACTTGATCTTAAAGCTGCCCTTTGTGCCTTCATTGAGAGTTGCCTTTGAGCATGTTAAAGCATGCCTAGAGTTAAGTGACCTCTGGCCTGATCTGTAGACTGTCCTCTGGTTTCTTTCCTTCTTCTACTTCCTTCCTTAATGTTCCATTCCACCATCTATCTAAAAGATCCTTTGGTATAGATGACTTGCCCACTGAAAACCTTGCCTAGTTTTATGCATGTAATTCCCTTTCACGACTCCATAGCCCAATGGATGGAATATTCCTAACCTATCCTCTTTTACCGAAACATCTTGCTGCTCTTCTCCTTTCCTTCCACCACTTTCTCAGTCTATGATCTCACGACTCAACCAAGCAACCAACCAACCAAATCACCTTAAAATCCCCTTCGCGCTTCATACGTAGCCTAATACCTCATTTTGAGCTTTCAAAGATATATCATTCTTTGCTTCATGGAGAGATCCCTCTCTGGGTCCAGGAGGGCTAGATCCTAGGACCCCAAAGCGGTTCTGATGTTGTCCTGTCTTTTGGTCTTGCCAATCTGGCCAAAACACTAGAACACCAACATAATGGTGACTCCACTGGGGAAAAAACTGAGAGTTCATAACTGCTAACATTGGTTTGTGTCCCATCGTCGTCACCAACATAATGGCGAATCCACTAGGGAACAAATCAGACCAATGCCTTTAGATTGGTATCTCATTGCTGATGGTGGACAACATCCCATTTCAAATGTTCACATTCATCCACCTGGCGACTCCACACTCCACAATTCCCAAAAGATCAAACGACTCCACTGGTAGAAGACTCTGAAGTAGTTGAGAAGATGCAGTGACCTTCTTTGCAAAAACATGGATCCAGACATGGACAGAGATGTTAAGCTAGATGCTTTGGCTGACTAATTAAACAACTTAGCAAACATGTTTGGTGAAGTGATGGAAATGCATATGGCTAATTTAAATGCAAATGTTGATGATTGAGAACAGCCCATGCATGTTACAGAGCAAGGGCCAACTCCAGACCTAGACGATGAGCAAGACATATATGATGATCTTGGTCTGGAGTTTGCTCTTGCTCAGGAAAATATTCAAGATGAGGCTCAAGAATATATCCAGCCTCAGGATCAGTTTGCACAAGAAGCAGAGGACTGCCGTCCTTCTGTCTGTGTTAAAAAAGAAATTCCTCCGTTGAAAGAAGAAGATATGGACCAAATATTAAACATGCAGTCCACCTCTGAAGTCTTCTATAGAACTGATGCAGATCCAAAATATTCCTCTGAGGATCAGGACGAAGAAAGACCTGCTGAGAATCCGACAGGTCTGATTGGTGACATTGCTTTCAATTATGAATTACCTAGTTATGATCTATTCGATGATGATTGTTTACTGAGGGAAGTCGCTCTTACAGGACCATCATCGATAGACTCATGGGAGGAAAGTCAGGACCAGCAACTCCAGAGAAGCAATGAACCAAGTCAACCTATCTATGACACTGATGGGGAAAGTTATGAAAGCATCAGTGATGAGTGTCATGAGATCGGAGATCAGTAGTCCTTCCTTTCAGAAGATGAGGAGGAAAGTGAAGAGGAGCATGATGAGAGTAAAGAGCCTTCCCTTGAAAAAGAGGAAGCAATGGTAAATACCTCTGCTCAATAATAAACATATCTTTTCACAGAGCTCAGCCCAGCAGAGCAGAATATATCAGAGCTCCAAGAGGACTCAGCAGCAATATATAATGAGTCCTCCAGTTCAGAAGATGAAGGAGACACTCTACTCCAAGAGAGTATTTTTCTCAATCTAGTGGAAGAAGAAGAAATGATGGTTGAAGCCTGCCTGCCAAATATTCATAACCAGGTATCATTCCATGATCCTTACATTCATTTTATGCAAACATTTGAGGAAGGATCAAAGGTCTTGTTGAGAAGCATGTTGCAGACAGCAAGGAAATTTTTTGAAGCTGCCATTGTTGAACAAAAAGAGCGGGAGCAGCCCTGCCTATCCAGCATGCTCAAGGAGTTGAGCAAGAAAGACCAGTCATGGGATCACTTGATGGACTGGTTGCATTGGAAGAAAATGTTTGTAAGCTAGACTTGTAAATATTCCAGTTAGAGTAGGGTAGGTGGGAAAAGCTCAATAAAGCTCAGTCTGTGAGAATCTAGTCAGTTGATTTACATTTCTGCAAAGTGTCAGTCCATGAGCAGTTTTGTCTTTATGCCATGGTCCACAACAAGCCAGACAGTCTAATCCTGGCTTGACTGTTTTTCAATCTCTGTTTTAGAATGTAGAGAAGAAGTCTACTAGACAGTTTAATCCTAGCATGACATTAGTTTAGGTAGAGAAAATATGAGTCCAACAGTTTAATCTGGTCTAATGGAGTAATTAGGGTAGAAGTAGAACAGGTTATTTTCCTGTTTGTAAAAAATTGATGATGTAAAGGGTTTGTAAGTCCAAATGCACCCAGAAGAAAATTTTTTAGGACTATAGTATGGGTAGGTAGTTCTTTGGGAGAAGGTTTACTGCTGATATAATGTGTTCATGATTTGTGGCAGATGATCCAAGAAAGAAAATTGATGTGTCAAGTACCAGGCATCTGGCCTACACCAAAGATCATTCTCTGAATTCTTGACTCCTTCAAGAAGAAGCCATCCCCATGTGGAGCCACTGTTAGCCCACTATTAATTTTTTGACAAGCAAATAGGGGGCTAAAACATTTTTCGAGCCTTCAAGGAATGCATTTCCCCTAAAAACACATCATCCTTGAAGCCTCCTTGTGCCTTTGTCCTTTGATGAATCCTCACTATTGTTTCCAGTTTTAAAGCCTCTCTGTTGTGAAGAATAATGCCCAAAAAGGCCTTTTCCCTCTTATTTCATTCTCCTTATACCTCTGTTTCATCACCTTTTCTCCTTTTCTAACTCCCCCACTTACCTTTCAAATCATCCTAAATTCCCTTTTAAACCCTCCAAATACACTTTGTTTGATTTAATAGTCCCTTTTTCCCTCTACCGATTCCCCCTTTTAGCCTTAAAAATCCTCCTTTTTGGCTAAAAAACCCACTTTCACCATAATATAAGCCTAGCCCCTTTCGGCCAGCCCCCTCAAATCACTTCCCCATATGCCCGGCGCCCAGGACCAAGCGCTTAAGCCCGGGCGCTTATCGCAATCGGAGGTTTTGGGCGAGCGCAATTCGTTGTTAAACTTAAAATCTCCAATGTGATGGTAATATGTTATGTGGAGCGCAGGTGAAATACCCGCTATTGATCTATATAGATCTGACGGTCCGTGCAAGTCATATCGCGTCCCGCCTCTCCCCTTTGTTACCCCTATGATTACAGTCTTCTCCGTCGATTCACGTTTTAATCCAACGGTCGAGCGCCAATCGCCGATCAGAAGTTCTTAGTGCACCCCCCTCTACGTTCCCCAATCGCGATCCTCTAATCCGATCGTAGCCGTTGATCTCTCGAGATCCAATGGTCCAGTTTTTGTCGCTCCTGCTCATCACACCAACCTTCCTCCCTGCCGATTTAACCTCCACTGTCGATCTTGTTCCAGATCAGATGGATGGCGCTCAATCGCACTGTCTCCAATCGAAATTTTACAATGTGTCAACCCCGCTGCCTCCCCCGATTACAATCCTCTGATTCAATCGTAGCCATCTATTCATCCAAGATCTACGGCCCATAACGCATCGCGCGTTTCCACCATGTTTCTTCGTCAGAACCTCTATTAACTTCAACAGTCAATCTTCACCGTCGATCTCTTGCTGAGATCCGACGGTCCTAATCAAATCGCCCTCCACCCACCGGGTCTCACCATCCAAAGGTCCCGCTTTCATTCATTTTCATTAGCTTCTTCCCAATCCACATGTTTTTCATCAGTTTTCCACTGCTATGCCACCGCTTCCACAGGCCTCCACAACATTCCTTCCGCTCCCTGGATTTTATAATGAGTTTATTGCATTGTGCAGGTAGTTGTTGCGTAGTAATATAATCCATCATTTCGTAACCATCCACGGTAATTAAATTATTATGTAGCGTTTAACATAAATTTCACCAAATAAGAACATAAAACATATATTTCAGTGTCGATTAAAGCCCAAAATTGAAGATTAAATGATTTAATCCTTATTTAAAAGGAAAGGACGTAGTTGGAAGACTAAAGAGCACACGAAACAACCGTATCTGTGTTTAATGTCAGCAGAGCACTATTTCTCCAAAAGGACACCTTCCTACAGAAGTCTTCACGCCTCCTCGAGCCCTTAAATGTATCTCACTGAAAAAGTTTTCTTTAAGACTGTCAGACAATAGTTATGGAGGTATGGAGAGGCCTGCAGGCCCTTCGATCCAGGTCACTAATTTCAGAAGGCAATTACAGAGAGCCTTACAGCTAGAAGGACTTCAAGAACACATCCGAGGTCAATATCGACCTGGCAGAGATCTCTGAACCAGACTACAGAGTACAACACAGAGTCATTAAGCAGAATGGGCGTTGACACGTCCGCCACTCTGTCTTAATGGATCCATTTAATTTGTATCTACTCCTACTATTATTCATTCCCATATAAGAATCCCCGAAGAACAAATTGTAAAGGGTTGGATTGTGTTGTTGCGTTGTTGTATTTGCAGTTGTAGGGATTCACTTTTGACTGTCAAAACAGTTTCAGGAGAGAGTAGCAGAGTAGTTTGTAATGTAGTAGGATGGGAGGAGAAAGTTTGGATTGTATTCAGCCATTGAGCTCAGTGATTGGTTTTGCATCAATTAATCAAGCAAATTTCACAGGATCCTGGTCTATTACTACGGGTGATGTTTCTCTTATCACATTTTTTTATTACATTTTTCATGTTGTTCATTCGTCTTCCGGTACGCACCAGAAATCTGGCATAGGATATACCCTTGCATGGTACCCTATGTTTTTGCTCTCCCTACCTTTGATGTTTTCTGTTGATTGTGAATCTAAGAGTAAATTCATGCAATTTAACCAGTGTAGTAGCTGTTTTCACTACTAGCTGATGTGTGAATTCGGGGTTTGCTGCTTGGATGTTCTTGCTGGTGTCAAAGCAGGGAAGGTTAAAATTCCTTCTCTGATCTATAGACCCTAGCTCTGTGTTAAAACTTATCTATGTTTTTCTCTTGGAATATGCTGAAGCAGGCCTGGAGTTAAATGACCTCTGACCTGATCTTAAAGTTGCCGTTTGTGCCTTCATTTAGAGTTGCCTTTGAGCATGTCAAAGCATGCCTGGAGTTAAATGACCTCTGGCCTGATCTGTAGACTTCCCTCTGGTTTCTTTCCTTCTTCTACTTCCTTCCTTAATGTTCCATTCCACCATCTATCTAAAATATCCTTTAGTATAGATGACTTGCCCTCTGAAAACCTTGCCTAGTTGTATGCAAGTAATTCCCTTTCACGACTCCATAGCCCAATGGATGGCACATTCCTAACCTATCCTCTTTTACTGAAACATCCTGTTGCTCTGCTCCTTTCCTTCCACCACTTTCTCAGTCTATGATCTCACGACTCAACTTAGCAACCAACCAACCAAATCACCTTAAAACCCCCTTCACGCTTCATACCTAGCCTAATACCTCATTTTGAGCTTTCAAAGATATATCATTCTTTGCTTCATGGAGAGATCCCTCTCTTGGTCCAGGAGGGCTAGATCCTAGGACCCCAAAGCAGTTCTGATGTTTTCCGGTCTTTTGGTCTTGCCAATCTGGCCAAAACATCGAAACACCAACAGTTACTAGCAAAAATTTAGATCTAAAACATAACTTTCTTAGTTTTTGACCAAATTGAGCCTAACAAGACCCCATCTTGGGGTTTTTGAACGTTCTGAAGCAATTGGAGACAATATTTTTGCATTATGAGAACTTTAAATCCATGAAATCATATATTTTATCACTTAATAAAAGTGGCTCAACATTGGAAGATAGACCAGGATATGTAGCCCTAGAGGGGTGAACTACTTTATCATTTTTGTTGTCTTGTGTTGTTTTGTATTGTATATTTGTATATGTTTCTATGCTGCAAACTGGGTTTAAAAAACATTAATTTATGTGATTTTGCAAATTGATCCTTTTCCTAAAAGACATAAAATTTAACTTGCATATTTCCCTATCACCTTCAAGTTTTCATTACGGATCAGTTTGGTATTAGAGCCCTAGTTATTTTGAAGGTTTGATTTTATTGCAAGTCTTTTTCTGATGCTTACAAGGTTGAAGCTCAAAATAGGATAAGTAGAGCTTGTGGAGCTAATGTCTGAAATTTCATCAAGGATAGAAAAATCACCTCAAGCTTCACCAGTCATGGCACATGAGAAAGGCCATGAAACTATGTCAGATGATGAGAAAACGTGTTAGAAAATCCTTCTTTGAAATGCCTAAAATGGTGAAAGTTCTTTATGAATAGAGGAACTCAAGGTTTCATGGAGAGAGCTCAAAACCCCCAAAAGGAAATAGAGGAAATGGTGACAAGCCACCACCTCCACCTCCACCTCCATCTTCACCCTCATATTCTTCTACCTCAACCCCTTCATAAAATCCTCCATGATCTCCAAAGGGACATGGTAAAACTTCTTTGTTAAAACTTGACATAAGATTTGAATTTCCTATGTACAATGGAGATGTAAATGTCGAGAAAATAGATAATTGGGTTCGTTAGATTGAAGTGTATTGTGAGATACAAAAAATCAAGAATGATGCAACCAAAATTCAAATTTCTTCTCTTAGGTTAGAAATTGCATCAATTTTTTTGTGGGAGGCCAAAACTCAAGAGGATCTCAAGAAAAGTGGTAAGGTTATTTCCTCTTGTAATTATTTTTTTGTTGCACTGAGAAGACAATATTTTCAATTATCACACATGAAAAAAGCTATAATGGATTGGAAAAACTTTATGCAAGCTAAGGGCCAAAGTGCGCAAAGTTATACTCAAGAATTTAGGAAAATAGCTTTGATTTTGGGTATAGATTTATCCTCTCAAGACACTCTACTAAAATACATTGGAAGTTTACATCGTTATTTGAGACACACAATTCTCATGTTAGAACCTACAAGTATAGATGAAGTATGTGTATAGGTAACTCATTTAGAAGCAAGAGGGAAGAATTTTCCCCAAGATGGCAGCAAGAATCCATTCAAGAGTGGAGACAAAGGAAAGGGGAAATTCAAAGGAAAGGGGAAAAAGAATGCTTCGGTCAAGAAGGAGGGAGTAAAACTCGCATGTAAACATTGTTCAAAAGAAGGCCATGATGAAGACCATTGTTGGAAACTTCATATGAGATGAGACCCAAAAAATTTAACAAGAAAAGGAAACACAAGACTACTGCAACTACACAACATGATTTAGGATCTGATTCTAGAGATGAAACAAAGATCACAACCATGGGATTAAAAGGTAAGGACTCTATTGAAAATACTAGTTCTTCTAGTAACCTCAATGAGACTCAACATGAAAAGAAATAATAGCTCTTTTCCATATTAGATTCATCTCAAAACATAACAAGATATATAATTTGTTTGATAGTGGATCACAATCCAACTTATTTCAGAAACCATTGTTAAGAAATTAACCTTGGAAACAATTCCTCATCCTAGACCTCATCCTTTAGGTTGGATATGTGACAATGAAAATTTTCAATTGAAAAGAAGATGTAAACTAAAATTTTTCATCACTGCAAACTTTATTGATGAGGTAGAGCTTGATGTTATTACACTTGACATATGTCGTATTTTTTTGGGAAGCCAATATGGATATGATAGGAATTCCATATTTCATCGCCATGAGAAAAATATCATTTGTTTAAAAATGGGATTGAGTATATTGTTAGAGCACATTGCGAGAATTTTAATTTATCTCCTTTTGAATGTTGGAAAAATGAAGAAGTTTTTTAATGTTAGTAAGAATTTTTTACTTTTGATGATTAAACCTAAATATGATGTTGAAAATGAAGCCTTCCAAGGATGTTATGCAAAACGAAAATATGATTTAATTGAGGTTGTTAACACATATGGTAAGATGTTTCAGGAACCTGAAGGATTGCCTCCTAAAAGATGAATCCAACATGAGATCCAATTGTAGCAGGATTGTCTTATTCCAAACTTTGGCATGTAGAGGATGCTATCCACGGACAATGCATAAATCAATAAACAATTCCAAGGGTTACTTGATAAAGGGGTCATTAGACCAAGCACATCGCCATGCAAATCTCCTACTGTTTTGGTACCAAAGAAAGATGGTACATGGTGCATGTGTGTGAATTTTAGAGCCTTGAACAAGATCATAGTAAATAATTGTTACCCTCTTCCTCGAACTTATTATTTACTTGATAAATTGGAATATGTTGTTTATTTCACTAAGTTGGAATTGAGAAGTGGACATCATCAGATTAGGATTGTTGAAAGAGATATATGGATGACATCCTTCAAAACAAAACAAGGTTTTTTTGAATGGTTGGTTATGCCATTTGGGCTTTGTAATGCTCCTGAAACATTCATGAGAGTTATGAATGATGTTTTAAGACCTTTTCTTGATGAATTTGTGATAGTCTACTTAGATGAAATAATGATTTTCAGTAACACTCGTAAAGAGCATATCAAGCATGCTAGGCAAGTATTAGATGTCTTAAATAAAGAAAAGTTGTTTTTCAAGATGTCTGAATGTTAATTTGGGAAAATCTCTTTAGTATATTTCGGTCATATTTTTTAAGGTGGTGAATTGAAGATATAGCCCTCAAAGGTTGAAGTCATTTTGAATTGGCCTAAACCCAATAATGTAACAGAGGTTAGAAGCTTCTTGAGAGCAACCCAATATTGGAGAAAGTTTATTTCTAACTTCTCTGCCATTGCAGCTCCATTACATGCCATGAAAAGTGTGAAACACGTTTTTCAGTGGGGAGGAAAACAAAATAAAGCCTCTGATACATTGAAAGAGAGAATCAATACAACGCTAGTTCTTGCACTTCCAGATCTTAAGAAACCATTTGAGATACATATCGATGCAAGAAACTATGCTATGGGAGGGGTCTTGATGCAACGTGGTAAGCCTATTTGTTATCATTATAAAATCTTTAATGGTGCACTAATTAATTATCCAACATATTAAAAAGAATTTTATTCTTTGGTGCAAAGTGTGAAAAAATTGAAAAATTATTTGATGGGAGAAGAAACTATCATTCACATTGATCATCGACCATTGCAATACTTGCAATCACAAACCAAGCTACAACAAGCAAGGCACTTCATATGGATGGGTTTCTTACAACAATTCCACTTGGTAATAATGTGTAAGAAAGGTATATATAATTTTTTTATTGATATGCTATCTATACCAATTGTTAGTGCATCTGTTATTCTTAGGCATAACTTTATCATGAAAGAGATCTATGTTGAGCAATATGCTTTAGATGAAGATTTTGAAGATGTATTGCAACTTTGTGTCAAGGAAACCAACTAGAAGAATTAGATTATCATGTTCATGATAAATTGTTGTATCATCTTAGAAAATTATGTATTCCACAGGGTGAAAGAGTCAACATCTTAAGGGAGGCGCATAATTACCTTATTGTTGGCAACTTTGGTGTAGGAAATACAATGGCACAATTACAGAGGTATTGTTGTTGGCCTCTAATGAATGAAAGTGTGTCACGATATGCAAGAGGATATTATTTGTTTTCTATTAGTAATCCTAGAAATAAAAAGTTGGGATTGTATACTCTATTTCATGTTCCTTCCTGTCCTTGGGAAAATATTTCTATGGATTTTGTCGGAGGTCTTCCTATGTCTAGGAAATGTCGTGATTATATTTATGTTGTTGTGTATCATTTGAGAAAAATGTGTATTTTTAAGCCATGTAAGAAGAAATTTACAGCGAAAAAAACTGCACAAATGTTCTTTCAAAATGTATGAGTGCATTTTGGGTTGTCGACATCTATTTTTTCTGATCAAGATTCTCGATTTGTCGATAAATTTTGGTCAAGTTTATGGGAAGTCATGGACACCAAGTTGAAGAAGACCACAACATTCCATCCATAAACAGATGGCCAAACATAAGTGGTGAGCATAATGATAGTACATCTCCTTTGTGGTTATTGCACAATGTTAATTTCTCATAGGGCTACATTTATCTTTTCTTATATAGTTGAATTTATTCATAAACACATTAAGTTCACTCCATATCATTATATCATTATTCAAATTTACACTATTAACTATCAGCATATGCAACTATGTAGAAATAACAATAACATCATCATCATCTATGCAACGGAACATAAAAGGAACAAAGGAAGAAAATTGTGCTCACATATAAACACCAGGATTGGTTTGAGACCAAGGAAAAACCCATTGTGGGGAAAAACTTTGCAAATTATTCTTCTTAGATCATCATAAAATGATTTAGAAAACAAGAGTACAATGATCCATTGATCCATATCTTCATAATGAAGTAAAACAACTAGCATATGCATAATAGAACCATTAACATACTTCTGCTGAAGGATCCTAATTTCGAGAACTGTAATGCACTGTCACTTGCTGTAGCATACTATTGAAAATTGTTGTCACTAAGAATAAAATTCATAGAAATGTAGATGCATATTTGAGGGTCTGGTCCAAAGCAGAAATATATTGAACAAATCTACATATCTACAGATCTAAAACACGAATCCAATAGATCATTGAAGGCAACTGAAATCAATTGTCAAATCCTAGATCTGAATCTGGGATGCTACCAAAAATTGACTACGAGCATATGTGACTGTGTGAATGAAACATTTCACAAGAAACTAAGGTTGATCAAGCCCATATCTGCTAAGAAATCCCTGAGCCGCACCCATAGCACTATGTTCCTTTGGCTATGGGTCCCTGGTTGCAGAAAAAACACATTGTGGCCGCTGTTATGGCCCAGATCAGCCTAATTCGGACCTAAAGCCCCAACCTCTACCTTCTATTATGTGCTTGCGGCTATGACTGATCCAGGTGGATATTGGTGGCCACCCACCTATTCCATTTGGAACCGTGCCATCATTTCTTTAAGTTTTTCACTTTGAGCACAACTTACTATTTTTAGGAGGTTTTTGGGTCCTGAAATTTCAGAGCCTTTTGGAGGCCCTAATGATCCAAGTGGATATTGGTGGCCACCCACCTATTTCATTTGAACCCCCACCATCGGTTCTTTCAGTTTTTCAGTTTCAGCACAACTTACTATTTGTAGCAGTTTTTCAGGTCCTGAACTTCCAGAGCCGTTTTGAGGCCCTAAATGACATTTCTTGGGAAAACCATGAGCAACATGGGTCCATAAAAATCTGTAGTCCTTTGATAGATATTTATAATGAGGTATGGTGTGCATCAAACGAAGATCGTATGCCAAAGTTACGTCTCGGGAAGTTGAAACACCAATTTACCCAAACAGGGCCCATAGTTTTGGTGCTTCATCTCCTAGGGTTAGGTTTTTGGATGTTTATGGTTTTCCATTATTTCTAAATAATAAATAGGCCCTCGAGCCTCATTGTAAAAAAGTTTAGAATCTTGTAGCCACCACATCTCTTCTCAGAGATAAGATACCAGCGCCCTAGCTAGTTTGTTTCCATGATGTCTGTAAGCATATTTCTGTTATTTGATATTAATGAAATGAAGTATTATTTCCATTTCATATCTGTGTGTATGTCTATCTCTGTATTTTATTATGTTCCTACATAAACCTGAATCAGTGGTACCATATCGGTATGCTCTTTCTCTATTTTTCTTTGCATGTCCCCAACAAGGTCAGGGTATAAGGAGATACGGCTCGATCTGGTTGAACCCTTGCAAGATTAGCCTCACAAACCCTGACAACCTCCCATGGAAGAATGAAAGAAAGATGAGGGAGCAGGAGATTCGATCAAAATATTGCTTGAGGAGGTCCTTGAGAAACAAAGGAACGCGATGATGGATAACTTTGCTCAGATCCTTCAACGGCTGCCCACCTATGGCACATCTGCATCCAAAAACCACTCTGGAGGCGCCACTCCCTTCAAGGTACATGTAAAATTTTACATTGCTGTATTTGAAGGAAAAATAGATGAAAACATTGTAGATAGATGGTTGAATTTTCTAGAAATGTATTTCTCGGTCCATGATTTCTCTGACCGAGAAAAGATTTTTTTGCACTCCTCAAAGCCCCCCCCCCATGTCAAAGATTGGTGGGAAACCTACCGTGAGAGAAAGGATGGGAGGGAACCCTCTCTGTTCTAGGTTGCACCCACTTGGAATTCGTTCTGAGACAACATTAAGGAACAATAATATCCCATGGGGAGCTATGAGGACAAGTACATCCAATGGACCACGCTGCGGCATTAAAGGAATCAAGATGTGCACGAACTGATGAATTTGTTCCATACCCTGCGCACAAAGTTGGGTATTAAAGATTTAGAGAAACATTTGGCATTCAAGTACCGCAGCTATTTGCACATACACATTCAAGAGTAAATGGAGTTCCTTCACATTACCTCGGTTGGCACGACATATCCCTATGCCGCCAATATCGAGTAGAAATTTAAGCAGAAGAAGCGAGGCTTTAGGTCCGCGAATCCAAAGCCAGGGAAAGGTGCCCCTAAACCAAAGAACAGGGGATAAAGCCAAAGCAGGTGACTCAGAACACCACCACAAATCCAAATAAGGACACGAGGAAGTGGTGTGAATTTCATAACAACCCACTCATAGCACAAACGAGGATCGGGCCAAACAGTCGTTGGTGGTCGAACTGAAGGCACCTGAATTAGATGCATGTTCTGATCCTGAGCCAGAACCAGACAAGGGAGATGAAAAATGAAAGCAGATCATTAATTTATACCCCAGTTCCATTCTTGCCACCACCAAGCTCTAGAGGGAGGATCCCGAGGATCTAGAGGAGGGGGAGTGCATCTTCCATGGGCAGATGTGGGTGAAGGGTTCTCCACTACAATTTATTGTCGATAGCGAAAGCCAAAAGAACCTCATTTCAGAAGAGGTAGTGAAGCGGCTTGGTCTACCAACCCTAGCACACCCACATCCATATACCATCAGGTGGCTTCACCTAGGGAGAGATCTCGACATCCGCCAGTAGTGCTTCCTTTCATACAACATCAAGCCATTCATGGATGAGGTATTGTGTGATGTTTCTCCTCTTGATGTAGCTGACGTATTATTTGGAAAACCATACTTGTAGAGGCGGCATGCTGTGTATGAATCTAGGCCTCATTTTTTTTTATTACTTTGGGAAATAAATTATACAGGATACCGGAGGTAGTGCCGCCTCCTGCCATCTCCTTGACTATTGCAAAACAACGTAGTAAGATTGTTTCCCAAACCAGGAAATTTATTTTCCTTACAACTCGCTCATAGGGAAAGAAGAATATTGTGGCCACATCCTTGAAACAAGGCTCCCTTTCATGGCTACAACAAATGGAAAAATTTGTGGAGGAATACAAGGAAATTTTCTCTTCACCCACAGAGGTTCCTCTACACTGTCAAGACAAACACTCCATCGATCTGACCTTCGGTGCACCATCGCTTGATATTTTCATACCTCATGTGATTACACAGACAGAATCCACACATGTACTTCCTGAGGCAACCAAATTTATTGAACGCATCCAACATGTCTGCTAGCACGTCCGCCAAGAGGTCCACGACATCTTGGACAAATCCAATACCAAGTTTAGCAGAATTTTCCTCTCATGGAGGAACTTAACTTAATGGGGACCATTGCTTCCTAAGGAGGGAGGAATGATCCAGGTGGATATTGGTGGCCACCCACCTATTCCATTTGGATTCACACCATCAGTTCTTTCAGTTTTTCACTTTCAACAAAACTTACTATTTTTAGCAGGTTTTCAGGTCTTGAACTTCCGGAGCCGTTTGGAGGCCCTAATGATCCAGGTGGATATTGGTGGCCACCCACCTATTCCAGTTGAACCCCCACCATCGGTTCTTTTAGTTTTTCAGTTTCAACACAACTTACTATTTTTAGCAGTTTTTCGGGTCCTAAACTTCCGGAGCCGTTTTGAGGCCCTAAACGACGTTTTTAGGAAAACCGTGAGCAACATCAAAAGTTGTAGTCCTCAGATAGATATTTCTAACAAGGTATGGTGTGCGTAAAATGGATATTGTATGCCAAAGTTACGTCTCTTGGAAGTTGAAACACCAATTTACCCAAACGGGGCCCATAATTTTGGTGCTTCATCTCCTAGGGTTAGGTTTTTGGATGTTTAGGGTTTTTCATTGTTTATAAATAATAAATAGGCCCTCGAGCCTCATTTTAACATAGTTCATAGGTTGTATCCGCCACATCGCTTCTAAGAGATAAGCTACCAACGCCCTAGCTAGTTTGTTTCCATTATGTCTGTAAGAATATTTATGTCATTTGATATTAATGGATTGAAGTATTATTTCCACTGCATCTCTGTGTTTATGTCTATTTCTATATTTTACTGCGTTCCTGCATAATTCCGGATCAATGACACCCTGGTCGCAGGCATAACACTTTGTGCATGTGGCTACAGCCCGATTTCTCCAGTCCTGTGCCTGCGGCCAGAACAAAAAAACCCTAATTTTTGCGCGAGCTTAAGAGTTGTGATTTCATACCCGACACGAAATATTTTTGTCGAACTTATGTGAGCTAAAACAGAATAGATGAACCAAAACAAAGAATGAAAATAGAAGATTTCTTGCGTAAGTGTAAGAATGAGCTTAAGGTCTCTTCTATTTATAGGCTTTTGTGTGGGTCCACTTGGTGTTAAGTCTAACTTAATTAATTCCTCATGTGCTTAGGAATACCCATTCCATTTCACTTTAATAAATAAAATAATTCAAAATTTAACTTCTTCTTAACC
Source organism: Pinus albicaulis (assembly GCA_034641835.2). Classification (NCBI taxonomy): domain Eukaryota; kingdom Viridiplantae; phylum Streptophyta; class Pinopsida; order Pinales; family Pinaceae; genus Pinus; species Pinus albicaulis. Next base: position 205,747,985 of record CM076571.1, read on the forward strand.
AATTGGGGAAATCTACAGGGATATTTTTGTCCTCTCGGAAAGAGGAAACTAATGAAATTATGATGTAGACCATCTGAGTTGTCCAAAGTGGAATTTGACCGCAGTTGAATAATTTTAACACTCCCTCTCAACTAGGGAGAATTGCACCTACCAATATATGTTCATTGATCAATATGCAATTTTGGTATCTTAATACATCATCATGTATCGTCATTGATCATCTCTATCATGTAGTCATCATGTTGTGATCCTTCATCGTTACAAATCATCAAGTAACTGCTCATGCTTATTCCGGCTTATCTCTTGATTGTTGTTGCTTGTATGCTGAAAATTATCGGATCTAGAAGAAGAAGAATTTGTGAATGGAGAGGAGCTTAAGGTACCACCATTCATCCATTAGGCTACCATTCAGACTCTTTTCCAGTGGGATACTACTCAGAATATCATCATCAATCATCATCAAAGAGCATATCATCAAGGAGCACATCTCAACCTGTAACCACATAGGGGAGTATATCTGGACCTAGAATCTCATGGGGTAGTTATACATATAAAACACCATATCAAGCAATAGGATATCCAAACATGCAAGGGAGCCCATGTTGACCCTGTGATTACATGTGGGAGCTCAATCTCAACTTGGAACTGCATATGGTTATCTCAACCCATCCTATTTCCTACTGATATTCCCAACAATGATCTTGAATAGTTGTGTGGTAGAACACCTAAATCATAATCGACTTGGGTTTTACACCCAAAGTAAACTCTCAACTCATTGGCCAAATGAGGAGCAGTATTCCTGACAAGCTCGACTTGTGGTTATGATTCCAACTGGGGTATACTCTGTAAGGATCGGACATGGGAGCAACATTCTCCAACCCTATGAAGATATGAGAGCATCATCTCTAACCCTATGGGTAATAAATAGGGGTCATACCCTATTGTACATAGTTTCCTCAATCCCAGGAGCCCTATATCTCAATTCCTCATCCTGGGAGCTTAATCAGGGAGGAAGAGTTGGCTCAGTGTCCTAGATCAATGTTTCTCTCATCATACTCAAATCTGGTATCTGCTTGTCTCAATAGTAGTTGATTCCTGTTAATACAGGACATCACATCAAATATTATGTTAGAACATAAATAATCATATAAAATCACAAATGGATACCTTAATCATCCTTCCTCTCAAGGAGGTGTTAATCACAAGACTAAGCTTATATTGAACAACTGCATTGTCTCAATGAATGGGGAAATCTCGGTCCCAACTATATATATCTGTGTGTGTGTGTGTGTGTGTGTGTGTATATGATATTCTCCGTCATCATAGTGTATCCATCTCTTATCCAGATCATGCTAAAAAAAATCTATAAGGATCTTCTACATCCTTCCTCCCACCTAGCCATGCTAGCAATATTGTATCCAACCTAATTCCTCATGTGCTTAGGCCTACCCATTCCATTTCACTTTAATAAATAAAATAATTCAAATTTTAACTTCCACTTAACTGATTGGGAAGATCTACATATATATTTTTGTCCTCTCGGAAAGAGGAAACTAATGCAATTATGATCTAGACCATCTGAGCTTTCCAAAGTGGAATTTGGCCGCAGTTGAATAATTTTAACACTCCCTCTCAACCAGGGAGAATTCCACCTACCAATATATGTTCATTGATCAATATGCAATTTTGGTATCTTAATGCATCATCACGTATCATCATTGATCATATTTTTCATGTAGTCATCATGTTGTGATCCTTCATCATTACAAATCATCAATGAACTACTTATGCTTATTCCAGCTTATCTCTTGATTGTTGTTGCTTGTATGCTGAAAATTATCGGATCTAGAAGAAGAAGAATTTTTCACTGGAGAGGAGCTTAAGGTACCACTATTCATCCATTAGGTTACCATTCAAACTCTTTTCTAGTGGGATACTACTCGGAATTTCATCATCAATCATCATCAAAGAGCATATCATTAAGGAGCACATCTCGACCTGTAACCATATAGGGGAGTATATCTGGACCCAGAATATCATGGGGTAGTTATACATCTAAAACCCCATATCGAGCAATATTATATCCAAACATGCATGGGGGCCCATGTTGACCCTAGGATTACATCTGGGAGCTCAATCTCAACTTGGAACTGCATATGGTTATCTCAACCCATCCTATTGCCTACTGATATTCCCAACAATGATCCTGAATAGTTGTGTGGTAGAACACCTGAATCATAATTGACTTGGGTTTTACACCCAAAGTGAACTCTCAACTCGTTGGCCAAATGAGGAGCAGTATTCTCGACAAGCTCGACTTGTGGGTATGATGCCATCTCGGGTATACTCTGTAAGTATCAGACATGGGAGCAACATTCTCCAACCCTATGAAGATAGGGGAGCATCATCTCTAACCCTATGGGTAATAGATAGGGGTCATACCCTATTTTACACAGTTCCCTCAACCCCAGGAGTCCTCTATCTCAATTCCTCATCCTAGGAGCTCAATTAGGGAGGAAGAGGTGACTCAGTGTCCTAGATCAATGTTTCTCTCATCATACTCAAATCTGGTATCTTCTTTTCTCAATAACAGTTGATTCCTGCTAATACAGAACGTCACATCAAATATTATGTTAGAACATAAATAATCATATAAAATCACAAATGGATACCATAATCATCCTTCCTCTCAAGGAGATGTTAATCACAAGACTAAGCTTATCTCGAACAACTGCATTCTCTCAATGAATGGGGAAATATTGGTCCCTACTATATATATATATATATATATATGATATTCTCTGTCATCACAGTGTATCCATGTCTTATCGAGATCATGCTCAAAAAAATCTATAAGGAGCTTCTACATCTTGCCTCCCAACTAGCCATGCTAGAAATATCCTATCCAACCTTGGTCGAGCTATGGACCATTCGTCCAAGATATCATGACATATATCATATTAAGGAAGCATCTAAATTTTCTCATCAATAATAATCCCCAACATCATCAACAACCATATATCATAGGATAAATTACTTAACCTTTAAAAAGTAGAATGTTTTAAGCAAACATTTCAAAGGATGTTTGGCAACAACTCTAAATGAAGAAACTAAAACATGAATTTAATCATGTTCTGTATACATCATATATAGATGAATGTTCAAAACATAACATAAATGCTTCAATAAATTTTCAGATGCCATGGCAACAATTGAACTTTAAATCAGAGTATCCAAGGATTTACATTTCCATTACACAAAGACATTTTTCAACGATTTTTCAACATGGGATTTGATTCCCAAATTCTATAAATTGATTCATCATGCCATGATAAATAATTTCAAGATTCAAAATCCATATCCCTCTTACTTAGTTCTTCATATGCTCATCACCTATCAAGGGTAGACCATCAATATGTAAAACCAAATAGATAATAAAAATTAAGGCCATACCTTGGAACTCATTGTCCTGAATTAATCAGATAATTGTTAAATATGGAAAAATATGAATAAGGGAGCTTGAATCATGCAATGCTTTCTGTAAGAATATTTACTTACCAAACCAACATAATCAACCTTACATAAATCAATGTTGTATCAAAAAATTCAACTGATTAGAATTTAGAAGCTAGACCAAAACTATTATCAAAGACATTGATGTCATAGTATCAATTCTTTCAATCAGGTGACAGGTAGAGCTCATATAAATTCTTGAATTCATTTATTGTCAAGCCAAAAATTCTGTGATTTAAAATTCCATTATAAGCCATTTCCATCACAAGATGCAACTACATAAATCAAGGTTAAGTTGTGCAGGTTCCATCTTCATACTGAATCACAACAACCATTGTGCTAGGAACAAGGAGGCCAATCCATAACCAAAATTATGAATACTCACATAAGACACTGAAGGTCACTCTGCCCACATAGAATTGTCTCTGGACCTCCAGGCAAAGATCAAGGGAAAATCATAGCAGGTTTGACCAGTCAACTTAAAATTAATTTTTTTGGAAAACGAAAGCGAATATTGCAAAAAACAAACATGGGTTTTGTTCAAAATGGGCCCAATTAAGTTATATGTGAGCCGTTTTCAAGAATTAGTTACCATTTGGGAGATAGGTTAGGTTCTTTGGAGCCCTATTTTACATTTGTGTGAGAAAACAATGCATCCATGTGTCAATAAACACTCAGTCAGGAATGGATTGTGCTTCATAAAATTCGTGGAAACTAGGTGTCCATTCAGTTATTATATTTAGCCATATGAATCTCCATGAAGTTACATTGTAACCCCTATATAAACACTCCATTGAAACAAAGAGGAGAGGATAATTTTCTGAAGCATAGAGTGAATTATTAAAACTCCATTTTACATCCTTTTTAATGAAAAAGTGCCTTGAAGATTTGATGCATAGCTGACTGTTCATGTGAAGATTTTATACCACCTGTTTGTGGAGGGCCCCTGCAAACAATGAGGGTTTTTCATTTTATGTTTTTAATGTAGTTGTTTTCATGTTTTCATTTTATCATTTGATGTAGCTTAAGCTCTTCCTTTCATTTTGTCAATTGTTGTAGTTGTTTTCAGAATTCTACATTGCCATTTGAATTAGAAATTTATGTAGTTTCCATTTTTCATTGGATGTAGATTCATTTCCCTTTCGAATTTTTAAAATTACAGATTAATTCATAAGAAAAAATAGTTTGTTATAGAATAGTTCCTCAAGTTCATGCGTGATTTATTTCAAGAAGCATTGAGAAGTTTATTTTCGAGTTTGTAAAGCCATAGTGATTTCTCTTCAGTAATGAGTGAATGCTTTTCTTGTCGCTTAAGAGTGACTTGGTTTTCAGTTCATGAGTGGTTTCTTTCAAATCAATAGTGATTACATATTTTCATTTCCAGAACATTTCATTTCAAAAACATAAAAACATATAAAGTTTCCTTTTCTATAATTTGACTTTATCTTTTATACGCAAAACTTTTAGAATAAGAATTATTTTAGAGACGAACATGTAAACTAGTTCAGATTTATTCATAAGATAGAGAAAGATTTGTTTTAGCTTTTGCATAATAGAAACTTAATTGATTTTCAGAACTTAGTAGATTTTTGCATACTTGATTTTTAGAACTTAGTTGTAATTTATCAATTTCATTAGGACCATAAAGAATACAAACATCCTTATAAGTAATCTCTACAAATCCAATCATCACACCAATAAATTGAATTAAAAAAGAGCTTCTAGCATATATTTTTCACTTGCACTTTACAAGTTTACCAACTCCGGTCGATAATTTATGTAATCAATTTAAGATATTTAAATTGACAAAAATTTTGGTGTTGTTCCTGAGGAAGTGCATATAGGAGTCCTTTTATTTTCATTAAAAATAAAAATCAATCACCTACCACCACCACTATATCACGTGGTGTAGTAAGAGCTACACATCCACATCATGAATTCCTAGTTTTGCAGGTAGAAGAAGAAATGACAAAGGAGGTAGAAGAAGTGGTTGAATATGATGACAATGAGGAATATCCTTTTGGATTTACCATTCAAGAAATGAATGTCAATGGTCATTTAAGGAGCACCCCCCCATCCGTACTTCCTAACTTCAAAAGTATGAGATCAGAAGACCCATAAACCTTTATTTTTGAATTTAAAATAATTTGTTGTTAAGTTCCTATATTAATAGTGTATTCCCTTATTATGTTAATGTAGCCCCCCTTATTGTTATTGTTGTACCCCTGTAACCTCCATATTGTTATTATTATGCCCTTACATTATTATTGTTAGGTCGGCTAGGATTACATTGTGGCCCCACTAGGATTATATTGTGGCCCCATGGACTCCTATATATAGAAGGAGGTTTTGGTCATTTGTATCATCCAAGAATTGTTCCTTCATGTAATGTATTGGAGGTTGCCCCCTCGAAGTGGCTTATTTCTAAGGAATTGATATATATTTTCTTCTATTTTTGGAGCTGGTTTCACAACATTTGGTATCAGAGATTTGGATTCTAGGGTTTCGCTGCTCCAAACAGGTCATCGTGGAATTTTCGCTATAAATTTTTTTATACGAAGGCTCAGAAGCTAAACATTTTAGAGTGCGAAGCCGAAATCCTGAGGAACATCGTTGCAAAATTTCAGAGCTTGGTTCACAATATTTTCGGAGATATGATCTGTGCAAGTTAGGGATTTTTGCAAGCTCTTGAATTTAACCTAAATAGGTCATTGCGGCATTTGCGCTATAACTTTTGTTATCGAAGTTTCATAAGCTAAAATTTTTAGAGAGCGAAGCTGAAATCCTGAGGAACACCGTCACACAATTTCAGAGCTTGGTTCGCAATATTTTCGGAGATATGATCTGTGGAAGTTAGGTCTTGTTTAGGCTCCCGAATTTCATCTCAAAGAGGTTATCGTGGGAAAAACTTCATAACTCTCTCTCTGAGCATCATATTTGAATTCTGTAAAAAGTGAATGGAAGTACATGGACTATAGTTTCCTTTCTATAAATTTTAGAGCCAAAGGAGCAAACAGTGACATGTGGCAAGTCGTAAAATTTCGCTCTACTGAACTAGTCCATAATTAGGTCATTGTGGAATCCAAATCAAGTCATACCTGTGGCATTTTAAAGAAGCTTCAGAGGAATACTACAGGGCCGAATTTTAGATATTGAAGATTTGAAATCACAGAGATAGTTCAGTTTCAATATCGAGCTCCTCAAAATCAAGAAAAAGGTGTGTATTTGGTTTTTAAAAATTGCATAACGTTTGTTTGAAAAAGAAGTTTGAAGTGATTCCAAGGGCATATTTTTGAATTTTTATCAGTATTGGGTTTTATAATGCCTCACAAAAATAATTCCATACCCATTAAGCCCTCAAAAAGCTATAATATGACGCATGAAGAGGAATAATTGCAATATGAGATATCAAAATTACGGTACCAAGTGCAACAAATTTTGATCTTACGAAGAGCAACCGAAGATGACATAGATGGTTTAAAAGTAGAAATGAAGGCTAAGTTGGATGGTTTGAAGAATCAAATAATATCTAATATGGATGATAAATTAGTGGAAGATCACTTCAAGCATCAACAACAAATTCTCCAACTCTCAAAGGATAACCTAACTTTGGTGCAGAATCTAATGAAACAACAAGAAGATCAACATCACATTGAAATAATTTTTGAAGCAGTCATAAAAACAAGAACTCGACAAGTACGATCAATTTCATAGTATCTCAGCAAGTGGAAGAAATTTCCTGTAGAAGATTCCACATGGGAGGATAAGAATTTTATACAGAAGCATCAAGAAATAATCAAGTGTTGAGGACAACACTTGTTTGAAGGAGAGGGGCATGTTAAGTCCCTATATTAATAGTGTAGTCCCTTATTATGTTAGTGTAGCCCTCCTTATTGTTATTGTTTTACCCCTGTAACCCCCATATTGTTATTATTGTGCCCTTACATTATTATTGTTAGGTCGGCTAGGATTACATTGTGGCCCCATGGACTCCTATATATAGAAGGGGGTTTTGATCATTTGTATCATCCAAGAATTGTTCATTCATGTAATGTATTGGAGGTTTCCCCCTCGAAGTGGCTTATTTCTAAGGCGTTGATATCTCTTTTCTTCTATTTTTGGAGCTAGCTTCACAACATTTGTAGATATTATGGCCACTCATTACACATTCAAAATTTGAATTTGTTTCCATCAACATTGAAGGATAGATCTCTTATATGGTTCATGACTTTAGGAACAAATTATATAAGGACATGGGATGATATGAAAATAGTATTTTCGGGAAAATGTAAATATTATTGCATACACCATGACCTTAGAAATGAAGTATTTAAGATGAACCAAAAATAGGATGAAAGCCTGGAAGATTTAGTGGAGAGATTTACTAATAATGCCAAAAGATCTAAATTGCATAGTTTAGGATCAGCCACATTAAAAAATTTCCTACTAAATGCAATAAGGGATGAATGGATTGATCTTCTTAACTTGGTGGGAAAAGGAGATTTCCCTCAATTGTCATTTCAAGAGATTTGTGAACTGTGTAAGAACATATCAAGAGGAAAAGAAAAGTATGGAAGATCCCCTCAAGATCTAGTTATGGCAAGGGTAAGTAAGTCGGAATTAGGATTGGTAAGTCAAACTGAACTAAACAATTTTCTAGACATTCTTGGTAATTTAAATGAACAAATTGATATACTAAGAATGCAAAAAAAGAAAAAAGTTGAGATTGTTGCTTCATTTATATTTTTCTCTAAATGTAGAAATAAACACTATTTTCATGAATGTCCACCTGATAATATTAAAATTTGTGACATCTGTGCAGGATCACATAATACAAAATATTGTCCATCATTACCAAGTTAAAGGAAGTTTACGAGGAAAAAAATCAAACACTGGAAAAATCTTGTTATGTAACTACAAGAAGACCATGGCAGCCTCATCAACCTGGTATGATGCAAGATCATAATCCTCAGGGTTATGCACAAAAATATCAAAGTAATTGGAAAACACCCTTGCCTTGGAAACCTTGGCCATATCAATCCCAACCTCAAAACCAATTTTGGCAAGAAGGTTGGCAAAGGCCTTATAGAAGAAATCCATTGTATCCTCAATATTTTCCTCACCATCCTCAATACCAAACTCAATTTTATCCATAGAATTCACCTCCACCACAACATAATTTTCACCCTCAGTTGACCTCAATTCAACCTTTCCCATTACCACCCACACAGGCACCCAAAATATCCATTCCCACTCCACTACTTGCATAACCATTTAGAATCCCCAAAAATAAAACATCTCAATCGACATAAAATTTTTAGGTATTGAAAAATGATTCACCAAATGTCATTGAAGAAAAAAAACCAGAAGAAGAAGATTCAGATAAGGTCCAAGAATCATGGATGCTCGTTGAAGAAGAGAAGTTGTTGGAACCTGAGATTGAAAAGTTTCTTGCATGCCTATCATGAGATTCTATGAATGGAGATCAAATCTTTGAAGATTTGCATGACATGGTAACGAGAAGCCAAGGAAGACAAGATTACATTGAATCTTGGTTCAAGACAATCATCAGATCCCAGTACTCCATTCTTCAGTATCTTTTGACATCATCTCAATCAAGGTAGTTAGTCTATCATATACTGGTACATATGAAAAAGTATATTTCAAACCTTCATCTGAGTTTATATATCATCTTGTTACATACATGGTTCCATTGGAAGTATTCATATACTTAAACAAGATTTATTTTTCAAGTAGAGTCGAACATATAAAAAAAAAGAAAAAAAAGTAAAGAGAAAATTAAGTCCTATTGTGAAATCAGCTTGTTGGCACAATTGGACATGAGTTTTGGTTGAAAACCAGGAAACTGGAAAGAAAATTTCACAATAAGTTTTGCAATTTTATGATGGTTTCAATCTTTTCTTATGATTTTGGTTATATGCTCGAGTTGGATGATGTGTGATTCCTTAAGACCCACCTTCCAACAGATCTTGTCTCATCGAGCTCAACACCTTATATGGGATCAAGATCAAAGATTATTTGGAGTGCCCTAGAACTTGCATACATCAATGACAAGCCTCCTCATAGACACCAATGGGAATACATCAATATCTCTTGGTTGCCACATATTGCAGGCGACTCGACTTCAACACATTCATTCGTCCCTGTCAAGATGCACTCAGGTACCTTAACACTCATTTACATTATCAATGAGTTGTCTCGCATTGGTTAACGTTTTTCATCATTAATCAATAATCCAATGATTTCTTCCCATGCTTGGCTTCGACACATTCATTCGCATGGTAAGAATTATATCATAAATTTTGGATCTGATGGAAACTAATGGTTTTATGGAATCAAAAACAACTTGTAGCAGTACATTTTATTGGTTTCATGTAGCAACATGTTCATATTTTTGTCATTCAACAACAACATGACAACACCATTAGAACATTTTTTCATTCATTTTAATTTTCAATAAAAACAAAAAATTTGGGCCTATTTCAGTCAAAATGCGTTATGTTTCATGGTTTCTACTTCAGCATGCAATACACAATCCAAATCAACAGTTAAAACTCGGAGAAAACAACTTTTTGCAAAATTTAAAACTTTTTGTAACAACTATGGAAAGTTGCAGTTTTTGCAGCTATTACTGTAAGAACATGTTTTTGTTGTAGCAGCTTGTTCCAGAAGCAGTTTGGCACAAATATTACAAGATATTGGAGCATAATAAAAAAATATAATCATTTTGGTTTTCTCAGAATATGATAATTTGAGTAAAACGCTGGAAGAATTAAAAAAAGTGCAATTTTCCAGGTCTTTTCAGTAGGTATTAAAGCTAGATTGTCATTTTTCACCATTGTGGATAGATTATACCAAATTTTGGTATTTTTGCACAACAACATCTTTTCTTCGTAAAAATGGTATTTTGAAGGTATGTGATGGTAAAAAAGAATTTTCAAAATCCCAATATTCAAGAATCTATTTTCCAGTAGAATGGTTTTATTCCAACATCTACAAACTCTACTTCGTCACTTCAAGTTCTTCAAAAGGTAAACTTGAGGTATAAACTTGCATAAGGTTTTTTTTAGTTTATTAAAAATTTAGGAAAATATGATGAATAACCACTTTTTCATCAACCATTATTAGCCATCATATATTTAATTTTGTAAAACCACCTCATACTATCAACCATATTTTCCATCATTGAACTAGATCTCATGCCAAATATATTCTTTGGAAAATCTTTGAGAGGTAACTTGGCAATTGTTTTTCCATGATTGGTGCTTTGGAAAAAATAAAAAAATAAACTTTATCCTTGAGTACTAGACTTCATGAATATGATTTTGTTCTTGAAACATACAAGCTTAATGTGATTGAAATTAAGATGTCAGAAACGTCACTTGGGAAGCTTGATCTCTAATATTTTTGCAGCCATGAAACTAAAATCCTTTCATTTTAGCCCTTTTTGCTGTCTTGGTCTTTTCTTGGGAAAATTTATTTTGTGAAACCTCCTTCAAGTTGAAAAAAATTTCTCTTCTTCAAAGGTAATATTTCTCATCATTAATAAGGACATCTTCATAGCTACTTTTCCAAAGGAATTATGGAGGAAACTTTAGGATGGAAATTATTGTGTTTGTGTTGAATAAATAATTCAATACTGTTGCTTATATTACAGAGAATATGGCTGTGAGATATAGTAAAAATAGAGTATAAGCATGCAGTTGTCAAAATATGTAATATTCTAAATTAGCTTTCAGCTAGTTGGAATATTAAATTTGTTTTTTCCACCTAGATAGAGGAATAAGAGGGTAGGGAGACCCATAAATCTCCTTAGTAAGAATAAAATCACTCCTAATGTGAATAAGGAGCATCTTAGTAGCTGTATAAAGCACCCTCATGTGTGAATAGAGGTTGAAGCATGTGGATGGGGTCAAGTTTGACCAAATCAACAACGTTGGTTTGGAGGGAGTGGATAGTTAATGAGAGCCAGTGCAGTGTTAATGGGAGGAAGTCTCCATGAGAGTAGTGCCTTTAATGAGTGGGGCCCATGGTGAGAAGGCTCACAATGCATATAAGGAGGGGGAAGGTAGCCATAGAGGTCATGTTGATTATTGTTATGTTTTTGGTCTCTTATGACTTCTTGCATACTTCAACTGTTTAGTGGAATCTGTTGTGCTATTTAGCACAAGGGTGTTCCCAAGCAGGAATCCCACCCTCATCCTCGGGGGACTTCAAGTGTCTACTCATGATCTGAAAATGGAATTATTTGTAAATGCTAAGCAAAGTATCCATTTCCATTTAATTAAGTGTGAAAAGTATTCTCCATGTCTTGCAGGTTAAACAAAGTGTTTTTGGTATTTGTTTTTGAGTTTATGTGTGAGGAAATGTTAATTAAGTTTACTATTTAACATATTATATCAGAAATACACAGCAAGAGAAATTCACCATAGCATAACAAAACAAACTGATGAGGCAGTTCACCCCTCCTAGGCTCCATCTACTAGGTCCAAGGCTCCCAATGGGCATGTCCTTGCTCTATTAAGTTGCTAAAAATGGTTATATAGTGAAATATATGCCTAAACATGCAAAAAAAGCTGTGAATTCAACTTCATAAGACAAAAATAAGCTAAAAATGGCTTTTGTTTCACTTCAAACAGTGAAGTACAACCTAATACAACTCCATCTCCCTGATGGCCCTAGTGACTCTTTCCTCTTCACTGAAGCAAAAATGGTTGTAGAACACCTATGTTCACTCTGAAACCTATGCCAAACTCTCTAGAATGCTCAGCATAGCCAAAATTGACTAAAATTTCATCTTTTTTGGTCGAAAATGGAGAAACTTATGACCAAAACAAATTTCTGCCCAGTGGCACTAGAAAACCTCCTCCAAAACTGGAGAAACTCCAGTTAGCTCAACCAGAATAGGAGGAAAGGTCAATTAGTTGGAACCACGTGCTAATTTAGGGGTGACATTTATTGTGACTACCAGTTTAAAAGCACGTTTAGATGTTGAATCTTCAGAAACTATTTACGCTGGCGGATAAGGTTTTAAAGACCGCGCCCATGGTCATGGGTTGAGGTCACTTGAGGGAGGAGCTAACACCATAGGGCTTAACCCCAACTCTCCACCGGTTTAAAAAGGTGTTAGGCCAAGATTTATAATGATGATCATATGGCGATGGGGCTGGACCTGAGGGGCTAGCCCCCCAACCTTCCGCCTGATCAAACATCTCCACGACCCGACTCTCCGTTCAAAAGATGACCTGAATGTGTTCACAGGTGCACGTTCTACCCGATATTTGATGACCCAACTCGCTTGTTCATCCACGAACCGACTGGCCATTTACTTCTTGCATGAGGTGAACTGACTGGTCGTTTAATGCTGCCTGACTCGCCCTCTCAACAAGTCTTGCCTTCGTAGTGTGTTGGTCAGGTTGGCGCTACTCGTGTAGTCAGGTCAGGGTTTGAAACCCATGCCTTCCAATTTTTTAACTTGATATTTATTCCAATGGCCTAGGGCCACATGGCAGCCTCCGGGAAGGCCACGTGGCACCCTGTAATAGGCCCATTAAAAAACATATAAAAATTAAATTTTTTCCATATAAACATTTTGAAAATGACAATTTTTCTTGGTCAAAAAGTCCTGTTTTGAAGTTCATTGGGCAATTTCAAACTTCAGTAACTTTCACATACAACATTGGATTTGAGTCCCGTTCATGGTGCCAGAATCGTAGCAATGAGGCCTTTTCAATTGTTTAGATTGCAACCAATTCTGAGAAGTTCCATTTTTGAGCATTTTTTCAACTTGGACATGATCTCCTAATCAACTCAAGAGAGGTTTGTGATTTGTATATCCACATTCCAACATTCAAGCCAACTTTAGTCTTCATCTACAACACATTTTCTTCCAGATTTGTGTTGTGTTGCAGGGTAGAGGTAGTGGAGGATTGATAGGGACATTTTCCATGTTTTTTTTCAGTGGAGAGGTATCCTTTCCATTGGGAGTCTAGCAAGGAAGGTCACAGAGCATAATTTCATTATTTTGCATCAGGACCAGCTACTACCACCTTCTACAGCGTAGTTTCCTTCAAGGACTATGTTATTTCAGAGAGAATTTGCAAATGAGGATTCAGTGCTTCATTTGGAGGGTTAAATCTCAAGTGAAGGGCTCATCCTTTCACTTGTAGGATCTATTGGAGGAGTCCCATACATTTCTATATCAGTTTCAGCCACCTCCTTCCATGTTATTCAGTTGCAGTGATTCTTCAGTCCTAGGGCTGTAGATCACCATTTTTTATTTTGTGTATTTTCGGAAACCCCTTCTGGGTTGTCTTGGAAAGGTGCTTGGGAGCCTAGATCTCTTTTCCCAGAATTTATTGAGCCATATATTAGGAGATATACATTATTGTATTTTACAGCAGCAGTTACACCCACTAAAACTGTGATGTATTGGCTTTCCGACTTTTTGTATAGCAGGAACATCTCATGATTGAGGGTGTTTGTTCATTGGAGGCTTGTTTGCCTTGATTGTATGAGTTTTTCCTCAAATATATTGCACTTATTTGATACTAATATTAATAATAAGATAGCCCTTTCATTGTATCATATTTGATGTACTGCTATTTACTACTATTCTCCATTTTTATGTTCCACTTTTCCTATTTTTGAATATTACAGTGGTATCAGAGCATAATCTTGGCTCAGTCTATGTATTTTAGCCAATATGTCATCAAAAGAAGGAGAGCCTCTCACAGAAAGAGAGAAGAGGTATATCAATAGAAATTGAAGATATGACTATACAGATAATAGAGAAGACAAGCGAAGAAATCCCATATCAGGAGAAGAGGATGACAAGGAGTTTCCCAAGCTTCTTATCCAAACCATGCAAGATATTGCAAGAGAAATCAAGGATATTAGGATGGAGAGACATAAGGAATCCTCTAAAAGGATTCTACATGGAGAAGGCTCCGGAATTTCACATCACTGGCATAATCAACCAGTGAGGCAACAAGTTTCCCAACGCTCTACTATGCCTACATTTCTAATAGTGGGAAATGGAGGATCTCAAGAACAAGAAAATCTTGAAGATTAATTTCTTGAGTATGAGTCTGAATCTCATAGATTCAAAGATCATTTGATATTTCAAGAGTTTTGTCAGATCAAGTACAAGAGGGGACCTCAACATCAAAATAGAGGTGGAGGATTCATAAAAAATAATGATCCTCACCAGACTACAGGGTAGATTCTTCTTGCCCTATTTTGATGGGTCATTTAAATGCACATCCAAGTCTTGGGTGGAGAAGCTAGACATATACTTCCAGTTGAACCAAGTACTGGAGATAGAAGCCATCAAAATAGCAGCGCTGCACCTGGAGTGTGAGGCACATGATTGGTGGTTTCATGGTCATTCTACATTGCGGCATGCTAATGTGATTGCATATTAAAAGTTCACCAGGAGTTTGGTGGGGAGGTTTGATCGAAGAGACCTGGAGGCACCTTTTATTCAGCTAGCTAAGCTCAAACAGTCAGGTAGTCCAGAAACTTACATTTCAGATTTTTTAAAACTTTCTTCTATATTTCCTGATTTATCTACAGCTAGGAGGGTCTATATGTTCATTTATGGGCTAGTAGAGCCTCTACATGGGTTGGTTAAATCAACCAAGCCAACTACCCTTCAAGATGCTATTGAAAGGGCTAGAGACATACAAGATGCTTTGCCAAGGGCAAAGGCACCAGTTCAACAAAAGCCCACTTTTCCACCAAGGGGGAAAGATATGAAGGTTCCTCCTTCAAAAGAGAGCCAAAGCAAAGGACCTCTTAGTGATGATGTCCGAAGAGACTTGAGGAGAAGGAAGCTTTGATTCACATTCCAAGAACCATGGGCGCCAAGAAATAGATGTGCAGCAGGGAAGGCACAATATATAGAGGTATTCTATGATGATGAATAGGAGGAAGAAGAGTTACCAGAAGGAGGTCACAACGTTGGGATAACAGGAGAGGATCCACCACCACTAGGAGGTGGGAATGGGGCATTTGCTCCAGTTGGAAGGGCCCTTGCATCTTTGCGGGGAGTACCCAAGTATCTGACTTTGGGAATTTGAGGTTCCATTCAGGATCAAAGGGTATCAATGTTGATTCAAAGTGGGGCTACCCACAACTTTATTGATGCCCAATTAGTGCAAAGGAGGGAAATACCTACTGATGAATTTGAGGGATTTTCAATTTTGGTCCCAGGAGCTAGAACCATGCAGTGCATGAGATATGTTCCAGAATTATCTGTCACCATGGGAACATACACCTTGACTGATCATTTCTTTGTGGTTGACATCCCTGACACCAATGTGATATTGGGTGTGCAATGGCTGATTACTTTGGGGAAGGTCACCATGGATTGGGATACTTTACAGATGGAGTAGACAGATAAAAAGAGTGGTAAGCATCAGGTGATTAGGGGAATTCACACTCATCCCTCTCAGACAGATTCCACATAGAAAATGGAGCTGGATTTGCACAGTGGGAGCAAGGACCTAACATTCCATTCAGTTATGAAGTTGACTTTGGCCCATGACACATTAATGTTTAGAGGAATTCCACTAGGGAGGCCACTAGACCAGGAGTTTATGGGAGATATCTCACAACAGGTTGCACCACTCATAGATCCAATGGGGGTGAGGACCTTGGGAGGACTTGGCACAACATAGAGAGTCTTGGGTAGGCTCAAGGAGGAGGGGGACATTCTCCCAATATTAGTATTACCAACTCTCACCAAACATCTTGCGTTAAGAGGAGATGTTTCAGGGATGGACGATGGCACCATCATGGTGCAAGGAGACCACTCCATGGCTTTGGAGAACCAGAAGATAATTCCACATAGGGAGGAATCTTCCACATATGGTAGAGTGTGTTGGACACTCATACATACATTGGCAAAACTCAGAAGGTTTTGGATGGGTGATTTCTTCCTAGGGAAGGCTAACCTCCAAAAACTTCAACCTTTACTTGAGCAGGAGCAGCTAGAGGAGGGGTAGCATAGGCAGGATAGCAGCATCCCTGCATATGACTTTGGCATGGGATATGTCAAAGAAGAGGGCAGAAAAATGATAGGTAATTTACCTTGCAGATCAGCAGCGCTGTCTTTATTAAGTATAGATCCTTATTAGATATCCCAACTGTTGGTGGAATAATCCAAGGATCTATTCTCATGTAGAGTACCTGATGGCCAGTTGTCAGATGAGAGATATGCAGTGAGAGATGGATTCATCTATTTTCAGAATAGGATCTTCTTGACTAGAGCTTCTAAGCTCAAGGAGAATATTCTACATGCATCATATGGGGTTTTTCTCTCCAGCCACACTGATTTCATGAGAGCATACTGTACTATCATGGAGGGATTCACTTGGAAAGGCTTCAAAGAGGAGATGCACCAGTATATCAGGAGATGCATGGGTTTTTTGGAGATTGAGGAGAGACACAACTACTTGGAAGATTTGTCACAACCATTTCCTTTCCCAATGGGGATGAGGGGAGGCCCATCTATGACTTCACCAACTTGCTCAAGGTACATGGTAAGGATTGTGTTTTTGTGTATAATGATCCACTAACTAAGTATGTGTATTTCCTTGCCATACATGTACATCTCATTAGTAAAAAAGGGGGCACTGTTTCCTATAGAATTCTTGGTCCATTTGGGTCCATAAGCAGTGATGAGGATGGCCACTCCCTAGGAGATTTTGGGGAGATGATATCTTACTCAGGGTGTTCTCAGTGGAAACCACACATTATTCACCTTCTCCAAGTATGTGAGAGGATTGTGGCAGCAAGAAAGTGGTTGGGAAACCACTCATCATAACATATTCTGAGGTATTTAGGAGTAATACTATGGTGGTTCCACTTGATGGACTATTATCCTCCTCCGGTATATCATATGGCAGCTAGTGTGTCTTTGATTTTGATCCCATATGTTGATGATATCTTTATCATTGTTGTTGGCATGATTGGAGGGATATCACATGGACTGGAGTTGCCCATTGGGAATGAGATTCCCCACACTTCTTATGCCTCATTCTTCAGGGGGAACATTGGACAATATATGGTTGCTACATTAGATCTCTTGTTTCCTTATGAGGTGTGCCACTTGGTTAAATTGAGCACTTGGGAGGAGCATTTCAGTGATGGATTGATTGGAGAACACTTGGTTCATGAAGGGAGCTTATCATTTGGAGGTGTCACAAGGGAAAAAGGAGAAGTTTTGCAGCACTCACCTTCACAGTTGCTTGAGGTTAGGCAACATTTGGGAGGGGAGGACAGTAATATTCCAAATTAGCTTTCAGCTAGTTGGAATATTAAATATTGTTTTTTTCCACTTAGATAGAGGAATAAGAGGGTAGGGAGACCCATAAATCTCCTTAGTAAGAATAAAATCACTCCTAATGTGAATAAGGAGTATCTTAGTAGCTGGATAAAGCACCCTCATGTGTGAATAGATGTTGAAGCATGTGGATGGGGTCAATTTTAACCAAATCAAAAGCGTTGGTATGGAGGGAGTGGATAGTTAATGAGAGACAACGTAGTGTTAATGGGAGGAAGTCTCCATGAGAGTGGTGGCTTTAATGAGTGGGGCCCAAGGTGAGAAGGATAACAATGCATATAAGGAGGGGGAAGGAAACCATAGAGGTCATGCTGATTATTTTTATGTTTTTGGTCTATTATGACTTCTTGCACACTTTAGTTGTTTAGCGGAGTCTGTTGTGCTATTTAGCACAAGGGTGTTCCCGAGAGGGAATCCCACCCTCATCCTTGGGGACCTTTGAGTTCCTACTCAGAAGAGGTTTGTGAGCTATATATCTACATTAAGAAATTCAGGCTAGCTTCAGTCTTCATCTACAGCACAATTTCTTCCAGGGTTGCGTTGTGTTGCAGGGTAGAGTCAGTGGAGGATTGATATGGCCATTTTCTGTGTTTTTTTTTAAATGGAGAGGTAGCCTTTCCATTGGGAGGCCAGCAAGGAAGGTCCTGGAGCATAATTTCATTATTTGGAATCAGGCCAAGATATTGCCACCTGCTATAGCACATTTTCCTTCAAGGACTGCGATATTTCAGAAAGCATTTGCAAAGGAGGATTCAATGCTTCATTTGGAGGGTTATATCTTCAGTGAAGGGATCAACCTTTCACTTGGAGGATAAATTGGAGGAGTCCCATAAATTTCTATATTAGTTTTTTCCACCTCCTTCCATGTTATTCAGTTGTAGTGATTCTTCAGTCCTAGCACTGTAGATCACCATTTTGTATTTTGTGTATATCTGGAAACTCATTCTGGGTTGTCTTGGAAAGGTGCTTGGGAGCCTAGATCTCTGTTCTCGGCATTTTTTGAGCCATATATCAGGAGATATACATTATTTTATTTTCCAGCACCAGTTATACCCACTAAAACTGTGATGTATTGGCTTTTCGACATTTTGTATAGCAACAACATCTCATGATTGAGGGTCTTTGTTCATTGGAGGCTTGTTTGCCTTGATTGTATGAGTTATTCCTCAAATATATTGCACTTATTTACTGCTTATATTCATAATAATATGGCTCTTTCATTGTCTCATATTTTATGTATTGTTATTTACTTCTATTCTCCATTTTTATGTTCCATATTACTACGTTTCCTATTTTGGAATATTACAAAATACAACAACTCCTTGCTTCATTTGCATAAAAGACAAGTTTTATAAGGGTAAGCTGGCTATCATCTTTGTAGAATTTTTGGGGTCCTAAGAAAAAGGTAAAAGAGGTAATGAAACATGAAGAGCATGTGGATGAAGAACGTATTGAAGAAGCCCTTGGAGAAGAAAGTAATCAAGCAATAATTGTTGAAGACCAAATCTTGATTGGTCCATTGTTTTGAAGACTTAAGATATGGCATGATGGATTTATTAGTCATATTGTAAGTCATTTCATGAGATATTGAATCATTTTATAGAGTTCTAAAACATTTTCATGTTTTTCATGAGGTTAGCATGATGATTCTTACATTGACCTTTAAAGACAAGACATTGGAAAGGTTTAAGGATCTTGGAGAAATTCATTAGTGGGATGCTCACTATATTTGTTTTCCTTGATTCCAAGATGAAATTTCATGACACATTCTCTTTTTGATTGTTCAAGGTGTTGGAAATGTTGTCATTGATGGCAAAGGAGTTGGCAAAGGAGGAGCATCTGAAACAGCAACTAGGCAAAGAGAGAAGCAAAGTAGTAGAGAACAGAGGCAACATAGAAGGAAAAAAGGCAGCAGGAGATAGATGAGGTGGTGCTGCAGAGTAGTGAGGGCAGAGTTTCTGTAATTTGATTATAAGTGCATATATGAAGAATTGATTCTGAGTTATGTGTATGACTAGATTTTTATTCTGTGTGAAGTTGACATGTATTCTGGTCAAATTCTGTATGAAGAAGATTTAAATGCCTGGGGTAAATATGAACTCTGTGTTATTCTCTACGCAAAGGGATTTAAGTTTATGAGCAATGAAATCTCTGTGTAAAGGGATTTGACTTGTGATTCTGGACATGATTGGGGAAATTGGTGTTTGAGTTAATATACCAACTTCGTGATTAAAATTAAGAGTAGAGTTCAGAGGTTTAGAACTATTCTGAGGCAGAGTGTGAGATAGAAAGCCATTTGACCTTGAATATTCGGCCAGAACCAGAAGGATTTGTGTATTTTGATTTCATATATATAATGAGAAACTGGTTCTAAATGAGAAACATGTATTGACTACTGGAATTGTTTATGAAAGTATGAATAGAGTGTTCAGGGTTTGTGGAAAATGTAAACTCTATATAAAGGGGATTTTGGTAGTGAGACACAGAACTGAGAAGCATTGTCCTTATTGAAGAATTTTTAGGCTCATTGAGTACCTGTTCGAAAAAAAAAATTGAGTAATTGTGGATATTGGTGTGTTATTGGCAATCTCCTGAAGGGCTTATTCCTTTGTTTGTAAATTCTATACATTCAGTGGATATTAGGAATTCACCCAGCCTCTGTGTGTTTCTGAAGGTCTTTTTCTGTTTATAGTGTGGGTTACAGTGTGTGGAAACCTTGTAAGTTCTTAGCCTGTCTTCAGTGTTATGCCTCAGTGGTCAAATTAATTACACTCATGTGTTTAGAAGAAGGTCGAATAGGACTTTGTCAAAGAGAGAAACATGATCTTATTCTGTTTGCTCGAAGAGTATTGGATCTCGGTTGAAACAATAACCCAGTTCGTTGAATAATTAACCTTGTTCTATTGTCAGTTGCACGATATTGTTTAAGGTTTAATCGAAGTAATAGAGTGAGGATTTAAGTCGAAGAATGGATTTGACCATATTAAAGAACCGGTCAGTTACTGTGAAATTACTAGAGTAGGTTTGTGAAACCAAAACTACTCTTATCGCACCACTTTTGGCTGGAGCCAAAACAACTAAAAAAAGAACGCGATCCAGTATGATTGCGCCACGTCGTCCAGGAAAAACCACCCCCATCGCGTAAAGCCTAAGAGTTAACCCACAACCTTTGAAAAAATGTGATTTTCATATGCATCGCCCGATCTGGAGAGGGGGAGATCCCACGGTCGTCGCGCCATAAGCAGCATGGAAGATAAACTGAGATATGGACCACTTGTTTTGAAATGGGTTTTGTTTATTTAATTCATAAAGGGTGAAAAGTAGAGCATGGGGCCCATGAAACACCATATGATATATGTGTCGTGTTAATATATAAACCATGGGTGAATGCTATAAGTGCAGGTGTATGTAATTAAAAGAGCCAGACCCCTTTTGTAGCATTAAGACTAAGGTTCGAATAATGAATGTGGCTTATTATTTTTTACCTTAGAGGGTTGGTTAAAGAGTTTTGATTGTCGGGCAAATTCATTCGATATTTATAAAGAAAAGGCTCCAAGATATATATATGTAGCGCTTTATATACAAGGGACCAAGGTTACAATATAAAGCATATGTATTATATTCTTGTGCGCGAGATTAAAAGAACAAAAGGTTATATTGTTTGGGTTTAAAACAAACAAAATATTATAAGTGGGACCCTCACAAATCACATCGGAGTAAAATAGAACATTGGAGCATGCTATTGAAAGCTGCGATTGCGATTAATCGCATCGGGTCTATCGCAAAGGCATCAATAGCATCGGAGTAAAAGCAAGACATCGGCACATACAATTGAAAGTTGCGATTGCGATCAATCGCATCGAAGTAAAAGCAAGACATCGACACATACTATTGAAAGTTGCGATTGCGATCAATCGCATCAGAACCATTGCAAAAGACTTAATTGCAATCGGAAGTATTACAGCAATGTGCAAAAGGAAATCAGGATATTGATATATATGGCCCAAATATTCCTTTAATTATAAGTGCTGGTTAATGTTGAAGACCGAATGAACATTGGGTTAATATTTTTGTTTGAAGAGCTAAGAAAGGTTAGACTTCTGGGAATTATATGAAATGTTAATTGTGGGACCCGAGAAACACTTACATACATTGAGGTTAGCGCTTGGGATATTATTCTAAAGTCGAAGATTTTCTGTGGTGTCTCATAGCAAGTGAGTTGAGGACACAATAGGTGTTAAAGCTTCAGGCCCAATGTGTGAAAGTCGTGAGCACATATTGAACGATTCAATGATATGATAACCATAGGGGTTGCGATTTATAAGGTTCGTACATTAAAATATAATGCCGAGGATGAACATTTAAGATATAAGGATGAGATTAATTTGTTTTGAATAATTGAAGGAGTGAACATTGCATAGAGGGTTTATCTGTATGGTTCTACCATTGAGGGAAACTTGAAGCTCTCGTGTATGATCGTGCTAGTGAGTTTTATAACTGTAAGCGAAGTTTTAATTAATATCTCAAATCTTTAATTTGAAATATTAAAACTTCTGGATATACTTTGAAGATTTCCAACGTAGGGAAAATGAATGGAGAGGCATATTTATCTTCATAAGACTTTGAGAGTTATTAGAGAACTAAACTGGTAAAACTATTATATGTACAACAGATTCAAAATTGCAGTGAACAAGTGAATATGCACAGGAATGAGAATGTGGTTTTGAAAGGTGTACAAGCATAGAAAGCTGGAGAATATGCAGAACTGAAAAAGACAGTGAACAGAGTATGCAAAACAGTTACATGACAGTTGCAGATACACAATTGCAGTGAATAGCAGAGGAAGGTAGAACAGTTACCTGACAGCAGCAGAAAAGACAAAACCAACAAGCCAAGTGTTGGAAAGAAGACTAAGTGAAATTGATATATGTAACTAAAAAATTGAATGTATATGTTTTAATTGATTTTATATTGTTTGTGATGCATTGGAAAGTCTCCAGAGGAAAACAAAAATCCCACTGTAATATTGAAATTAGTACATATTGCTATATTTTTCAGAGTGAGCTGGTAAAAAAAAATGAGAAGGCAGAAGGCAAAGAGGCATGGCTGTCCATTTTGAATTACCTGTGGAATGCTAACAGTAATAAGGAAATCCATAAATGATATCACCTTGATATGCATAGAGAGGTTAGAGAGTGAGGTAAGAGAATGTAGAAATGAAACAGTAAGGCAAAGGAGAAGGAGGAGCTGATAGAGACC
Organism: Pinus albicaulis; assembly: GCA_034641835.2. Classification (NCBI taxonomy): domain Eukaryota; kingdom Viridiplantae; phylum Streptophyta; class Pinopsida; order Pinales; family Pinaceae; genus Pinus; species Pinus albicaulis. Next base: position 205,771,128 of record CM076571.1, read on the forward strand.
TGAGAAGATGCTGAGATGATGTAGGGTAGATATGAGGACTGATGGACAGCAGAAGAGAAGGTTCAGAACAGAGCTAATATCCAAGGTAAATCAACAAGTGTATTTCTTTTGAAAGAGTAAGGAAATTGGAGCTTCCCTATCAAGTTGTAGCTTGATAGATGTCAGTTGTAGCTAACTGAGGTAGGAGCATCCTGCAGGTTGTAGCCTGCAGAAAATAGATGGGAGTTGGTGCTTCCACATCAAGTTGTAGCTTGATAAAATTTCAGTTGTAGCTTACTGAGGTTGAAGCCTCCTGTAGGTTGGTGCCTGCAGAAAATTGATAGGAATTGGAGCTTCCTTGCAAGTTGAAGCTTGCAGAATTGAGGTTGGAGCCTCCTATAGGTTGGTGCCTACAGAAAATCAGTGGTGAGAGGGAGTTGGAGCTTGCCTTTGCATCACAACAATAATAAGATGTGGTTTTCTCCCTTTATGGGTTTCCACTTCTATCTGGTTTCTATGTGCATGATGTCTATGTGTTGATATGGTATATCTATTCTGCTAATACTTGCTGCTCACATATTAAGACTGCTGGTACATTATCTAATCTGCTTATTAATTGCTGCTCACAAATAAAGATTTCTCACACATTATGTTGATCATGAAATGAAGGTGTTAATAAAGTTTAATGAAAAGTTTTAAAAGTCCATGAATGTGTTAAATTGATTCATCCCCCCTTCTCAGTTTAATTAAGGGTTCAACAATTGGTATCAGATCCGGTTCCTTTGGTGTAAGCTTAATAGCTTGAAGGAGATCTGGTTGAGTCATGGACTATGAAAATGTACCTGTGTTAAATACAACAAACTTTCCTGAATGGAGAGATAAGGTTAAAACAGGATTATTGGCTTATGAACCTGAGGTATGGAAGCTTGTATGTGATGGTTACTGCACAAACTCTCCCACAGTGCAAGAACAACATAGGAATGCCAAAGAAAAATGTGTGATATTCAACAGTCTTCATAACAAAGATCTTGAGTTAATAATGGATTGAACTTCTGCAAAAGAAATCTGGGATAGATTGCATTTCATGCATGGAGTAGACTCTAAGGACTGCATTTTCAAGAAGGAGAAGAGACTTAAGAAGAATAAAAATTCATGTCAACAGGAAAATGTTAAATAAAATGAGGTACCTGCTAGTGTGAATGGAGATAAGAACCATGAAGAAATTTCAGCCGAGGAAAAAGCCAAACTTGACACAACCCTGACTGAAATAGAAAGATTGAAGAATGAAAACAAAGACCTGAAGACATTGGTGCAAATATGTGATGAGAAAGAATATGAAGATAAGAAAAAAATTATTGGCCTGAAGACATAGCTTGAAGAAGAAAAGAAAGTAGAAGACACTCTACTGGAACAAATGAGAGAGAAAATTCTGGAATGTGAGACATTGGAAGAAGAAGTAGTGAGCCTAAGGAAGAAATTAGAAAAAGCCCAGAGGAAAGTATTAATTAACACACCTCAAATGAAAAGCTCTAAACAGTTGGACAAGATTCTAAATGCTCAAAGGTCACCTCTCATAAAGGCTGGGATAGGATATGAAGGAGAAACTAGTAAGTCCAAGGTAGAAGATAACGGGAAAATCATCTTTGTAAAAGCTGTAAAGGAAAATGAAGCAGCTCAGAAGATTCCGATAGAAGAAGAAGCCAACAAGAACATGATTTGTAAAGAAACAAATAGAATCGAGCAACAACATGAAGGAACAGAGAATAAGAAGATGAAGCAGTCAGCTGAAAAAGGCTCTCACACTCCTGAATATGAATTGAATAAATTTGGAAGATGTCAAAGGAGGTTCTTTCCTCCCATGAAAAATATCACATGTTTTTCATGTCAAAAGCCTGGACATAGTGCAACATATTGTAAGACAAAGCAAATCTAGTCCAACCAGCAAAGGATGCAGAAAATGAGAAGAACCCCTCAAGCAAGCAAATGGAAAGAACAATCTTTCACTAGGTACACAAATCATTTCCATGGCTACTGTTATGCATGCAATAATTTTGGACATAAATATGTTGATTGTAAACTGTGTTCAAAAATGGGAATGAAATATTATACATTAGCTCAAACATACCTTGGCAAAGTAAGATGTTATGTATGCCTCAAACTTGGTTACAAAGCAAAGGATTGTAAACTGCCATATACTTTAAAGAACTCCAGACAGATGATGGAATACAAAAAAAATCTATGAATCTAAAAGAAGTGCAGACATTATGAAGAACCCTAATAAAGTATGGAAGGAAAAGAGAAAGGGGGAGCCTATTATCTCAATAAAATAATGAATCCATCATAGTCTCAGGGGGAGCTTCTCTAGGAAGCAAGGCAAATATCTAATCAGTGACAAATATGAAGCAACCTCCCAGGGGGAGAGCAGTTCATAAATAGTCCCCTTAAAAGTAGTCTAAGAAGATCTCCTTGGAATGAGGATAGCTATAAGATCAGGAATGCACAGGATAATTTCTCTAACAGAGAACTGGAGAGGAAGAAGAAAATCTGAAGTATTAAATAGCTGATAGATTGATGGAAAAGAGAAGACAGAAAGAAATCTTGGTGGTAGAGAAGACATCAGCACATTAAGTGATGATCACATTGTGCATCATTCTACTAGTATGAACAATGATTCACCTTAAGAAAGATGAGTAAGAAAAGAGCCTATCATCATTGTATCATTAAAATGTCCCTTGGAGGAGTTCAGTTAAGTGAGTGATAAACCTCTGAGTGATATGCCCATGAAGATTTCTAGTAAATAAATTGAAGATGTCTACCCGAAGATCATTATGTTAAGACAGTTGAAATTTATGTAAAGCAGCAATGATTCTGAAGCAAGGTTAGAAATGAAAATGCAGTGACATTCCTTTAAATAGAATAACAAAATAAGCAAATGGTTAAAGATGCCGAGATCAAATTCAGGATATTGATGACTGTTGGTGTGAACAGTGGAAAGCTCAATAATAGAATTTATGAAGGATGTCTTAATTATGGGTAACTGTGCAAGCTGAAGTGAAATTTTTGCATGGTTTATCAAAGTATTATCAATTGGTGTTTAGGTATAAGTAGCATGCTTATCAACAGATTACCAAGCATTATCAGTGGAGTAGTAGTATGATATAGGTCCACATGATCAAAGGCATATGGCAAGAATGCATCAAGGTAAAATTCCCAGGGTTATCTGCATTCAGCATGAAAAGGTCATTAGCAATGCTAAAGGATCAGTATCTGGTTTACACTTGAAGGATTATATTATGCATTGAAGCAGTATCTATTTCTATATATATAATTGCATGCCTTCCTGAAGTCAGTACATATATCTTCAAGGCCTCTTTCTGAAGATTGTTCATAAACTGGGTGAAGTCTGTTGGTTGAGATATAAATTAAACAACTTGAAGATGTTTTTTTTGGAAATAATCATGATAGAATAGTTAAAGTATCTGAAGAATGAAGGAATAGTTGTGATTACCATTGAAGCTCAAAACTATTTTATTAATTCATCCAAGCGTACTTCAGCAGAAAGGAATTGCTTGTATTTCACCATTTAAAGAGAGAGTGATCATTGAAATACATACCCCTTATGTCATAAATAAATTGCATGGTTGATAAGTGAGACTGACCAATACATTGAAGGTATCTATCCTCAAGGGGTTGTTTTGAAAGTACATTGAATAAGCAGGAAAGTCATTTGGTATCTCATAATGAAAGACATTGCCTATTCTCACAATAAATTGTAAGCTCTGGTTTGATTCAGTGTTCACTTCAGCAACAAGGACCTTTCAGTCTTTAAGTGTAATATCCCTGTCAGCAGTCTAGCACAAATCACCAACAACAGGCAGTATAGGTGAACCACAACAATAAAAGATATATTGGCATCATCACAATTGAATAGATCAGTATTGTAGATGTGCATTGCGGAAAAAGACTTACTCCATCTACAACCCTCCTTAATGGATATGCATCGTAGATAAAGATTATAATCTAGACTGAAGTATTGTTGAAGCAAGCTTGATATGTCACATGGAGCATTCACAATCTCCAAATATTGATCCAATGATGCATCTCTGATTATACAAGTCTGATTATATATGGCTGTCATCACCCACACTCTATACAAGTTCAATAAGTCTCAAAAGTGTTCTCTCAACACCAGTTTGGAGCAGCAGGGTACAAAGTCAGAAAAAGAAGGCCTAAACACATTTCAGAGAGAGGAAATGAAAAGATAGAATCCAACCCTTTGCCATTGATGTCAAAGGGGGAGGAAAAGCAAGCAAAACAAGGAGCAGAGGATATGTTGCCATGAATGCCAAACGGAGAGATTGCTAGAAATGTTGTCATTGATGGCAAAGGAGTTGGCAAAGGAGGAGCATCTGAAACAACAACTAGGTAAAGAGAGAAGAAAAGTAGCAGAGAACAGAGGAAGCATAGAAGGAACAAAGGCAACAGGAGAAAAATGAGGTGGTGCTGCAGAGTAGTGAGGGCAGAGTTTCTGTAATTTGATTATAAGTGCATATATGAAGAATTGATTCTGAGTTATGTGTATGATTGGATTTTTATTCTGTGTGAAGTTGGCATGTATTCTGGTCAAATTCTGTATGAAGAAGATTTAAATTCCTGGGGTAAATATGAACTCTGTGTTATTCTCTGTACAAAGGGATTTAAGTTTGTGAGCAGTGAAATCTCTGTGTAAAGGGATTTGACTTGTGATTCTGGACATGATTGGGGAAATTGGTGTTTGAGTTAATATACCAATTTCGTGATTAAAATTAAGAGTAGATTTCGGAGGTTCGGAACTTTTCTGAGGCAGAGTGTGAGATAGAAGGCCATTTGACCTTGAATATCCAACCAGAACCAGAAGGCTTTGTGTATTTTGATTTCATATATATAATGAGAAACTGGTTCTGAATGAGAAACATGTATTGACTGTTGGAATCGTTTATGAAAGTTTGAATAGAGTGTTCAGGGTTTGTGGAGAATGTAAACTCTGTACAAAGGGGATTTTGGTAGTGAGACACAGAACTGAGAAGCATTGTCCTTATTGAAGAATTTTTAGGCTCATTGAGTACCTGTTCGAAAAAAAAATTGAGTAATTGTGGATATTGGTGTGTTATTGGAAATCTCCCGAAGGGCTTATTCCTTTGTTTGTAAATTCTATACATTCAGTGGATATTAGGAATTTACCCAGCCTCTGTGTGTTTCCAAAGGTCTTTTTCTGTTTATAATGTGGGTTACGGTGTGTGGAAACCTTGTAAATTCTCAGCCTGTCTTCATTGTTATGCCTTAGTGGTCGAATTAATTATGCTCATGTGTTTAGAAGAAGGTCGAATAGGACTCTGTCAAAGAGAGAAACATGATCTTATTCTGTTTGCTCGAAGAGTATTGGATCTCGGTTGAAACAATAACCCAGTCCGCTGAATAATTAACCTTGTTCTATTGTCAGTTTCACGATATTGTTTAAGGTTTAATCAGAGTAATAGAGCAAGGATTTAAGTCGAAGAACGGAGTTGACCATAGTGAAGAACCGGTCAGTTACTGTACAATTACCAGAGCAGGTTTGTGAAAACAAAACTGCTCTTATTGCACCACTTTTGGCTGGAGCCAAAACAACTAAAAAAAAATGCGATCCAGTATGATTGCACCACGTCGTCCAGGAAAAACCACCCCCATCGCGTAAAGCCTGAGTGTTAACCCACAACCTTTGAAAAAATGTGATTTTCATATGCATCGCCCGATCTGGAGAGGGGGAGATCCCACGGTCATCGCGCCATAAGTAGCATGGAAGATAAACTGAGATATGGACCACTTGTTTTGAAATGGGTTTTGTTTATTTAATTCATAAAGGGTGAACAGTAGAGCGTGGGGCCCGTGAACCACCATATGATATATGTGTCGTGTTAATATATAAACCATGGGTGAATACTATAAGCACGGGTGTATGTAATCAAAAGAGCCAGACCCCTTTTGTAGCATTAAGACTAAGGTTCAAATAATGAATGTGGCTTATTATGTTTTGCCTTAGAGGGTTGGTTAAAGAGTTTTGACTGTCGGGCAAACTCATTCGATATTTATAAAGAAAAGGCTCCAAGATATATATATATATGTAGCGCTTTATATACAAGGGACCAAGGTTACAATATAAAGCATATGTATTATATTCGTGTGCGCGAGATTAAAGGAACGAAAGGTTCTATTGTTTGGGTTTAAAACAAACGAAATATTATAAGGTGGGACCCTCATGAATCACATCGGAGGAAAACTGAACATTGGAGCATACTATTGAAAGCTGCGATTGCGATTAATCACATCGGGTCTATCGCAAAGGCATCAATCGCATCAGAGTAAAAGCAAGACATCGGCACATACTATTGAAAGTTGCGATTGCAATCAACCGCATCGGAACCATCGCAAAAGACTTAATCGCAATCGGAAGTATTACAGTAATGTGTGAAAGGCAATTGAGATATATATATATATATATATATATGGCCTAAAGATTCCTTTTAATTATAAGGGCTGGTTAATGTTGAGGACCAAACGAACATTGGGTTAATATTTGTGTTTGAAGAGTTAAGAAAGGTTAGACTTCTAGGAATTATATGAAATTTTAATTGTGGGACCCGAGAAACACTTACATACATTGAGGTTAGCGCTTGGGATATAATTCTAAAGTTGAAGATTTGTTGTGGTGTCTCATAGCAAGTGAGTTGAGGAAATAATAGGTGTTAAAGCTTCAGGCCCGATGTGTGAAAGTCGTGAGCACATATTGAACGATTCAATGATATGATAACCATAGGGGTTAGGATTTATAAGGTTCGTACAATAAAATATAATGTCGAGGATGAACATTTAAGATATAAGGACAAAATTAATTTGTTTTGAATAATTGAAGGAGTGAAAATTGCATAGAGGGTTTATCTATATGGTTCTACAATTGAGGGAAACTTGAAGCTCCCGTGTATGGTTGTGCTAGTGAATTTTATAACTGTAAGTGAAGTTTTAATTAATATCTCAAATCTTTAATTTGAAATATTAAAACTTCTGGATATATTTTTTAAGATTGCTAGCGCAGGGAAAATGAATGGAGAGGCATATTTATCTGCATAAGACTTTGAGAGTTATTGGAGAACTAAACTGGTAAAAATATTATATGTACAACAGATTCAAAATTGCAATGAACAGGTGAATATGCACAGGAATGAGAATGTGGTTTTGACAGGTGTAAAAGCACAGAAAGCTAGAGAATATGTAGAACTGAAAAAGACAGTGAACAGAGTATTCAGAACAGTTACATGACAGCTGTAGATACACAATTGCAGTGAATAGTAGAGGAAGGTAGAATAGTTACCTGACAACAGCAGAAAAATTGAATGTATATTTTTTAATTGATTTTATATTGTTTGTGATGCATTGGCAAGTCTCCGGAGGAAAACAAAAATCCCAAGAGTGAGCTGGTAAAAGAAATGAGAAGGCAGAAGGAAAAGAGGCATGGCTGTCCATTTCAAATTACCTGTGGAATGCTAACAGTCATAAGGGAATCCCTATAAAAGATATCACCTTGATATGCATAGAGAGGTTAGAGAGTGAGGTAAGAGAATGCAGAAATGAAACAGTAAGGCAGAGGAGAGGGAGGAGCTGATAGAGAATCCAAGAAGATGCTGAGATGATGTAGGGAAGATATGAGGACTGATGGACAACAGAAGAGAAGGTTCATAACAGAGTTGATATCAAAGGTAAATCAGCAAGTGTTTTTCTTTTGAAAGAGTAAGGAAGTTGGAGCTTCCCTATCAAGTTGTAGCTTGATAGATGTCAGTTGTAGCTGACTGAGGTAGGAGCCTCCTACAGGTTGTAGCCTGCAGAAAATAGATGGGAGTTGGTGCTTCCACATCAAGTTTTAGCTTGATAAAATTTCAGTTGTAGTTGACTAAGGTTGGAGCCTCCTGTAGGTTGGTGCCTGCAGAAAATTGATGGGAGTTGGAGCTTCCTTGCAAGTTGAAGCTTGCAGAATTGAGGTTGGAGCCTCCTATGAGAGGGATTTGGAGCTTTCCTTTGCATCACAACAATAATAATATGTGGTTTTCTCCCTTTATGGGTTTCCACTTATATCTGGTGTCTATATGCATGATGTCTATGTGTTGATATGGTATATCTATTCTGCTAATACTTGCTGCTCACATATTAAGACTGCTGGTACATTATCTAATCAGCTTATTAATTGCTGCTCACAAATAAAGATTGCTCACACATTATGTTGATCATGAAATGAAGGTGTTAATAAAGTTTAATGAAATTTTTTAATAGTCCATGAATGTGTTAAAATGATTCACCCCCCCACCCCCTCTCAGTTTAACTAAGGGTTCAACACAAGGAAGGATTGAAGCAGGATTTCTTCAGCAACTGAGACTAATCTCATTCCTTCAAATCAGCCAACGATCAAGAAATTATTCATCTCAAAACAAATATTTGTTCAAAGAAAATCAAGTCATTCCCAAAGATACATTCTTGAGCAAATATGTTGATTGTTTTTTGTTGATTCCTTTCATTTTCATGAGGACATACAAATATCTCAGTGTGGGGGAGATGTTGGGTCGCTGATTTGTCATCATTTTCACTTGTCTTTGTCATTCATTAAGCCATTAGTTCCAACCATCCATTGTACCATTTCATTCACTTGCCACCATTTTTACCATAATTCTTCAAAATGTGTCTTTGTATGTATAAGTGGTTAATTAACACCGCTTTCATTTATTTTTATTAGAATAAGAAGAAATTTTCAAGGTTTTAACTAATGACAATTTAACATGTTCAAGTGATTGCAGATTCGTCAAGTTTCCATACCTACCTCCATGGTTGAGGTAGTAGCATCAATCTAGAATGAAATCCGACACATGGACATTGTTTCTTGGAACTCAAATATGGATTTTTGTTGGTCAAATTCCAGCCAGCTCACACATTTGGACCTCAAGGAAAAGATCAAGGGAAAATCACAGCATTTTTGACCAGTCAAATTCAATTGCATTTTCTGAGCAAACGAAAGCGAATATCACAAAAAAAAAATCATGTGTTTTGTTCAACACAGGCCCCATTAAGTTCTAAATGAGAATTTGTACCAAATTCGTTACCATTTGGGACATATTTCAGGTTCTAATTAGCCCTATTTTGCAGTTGCGAGAGAAAATAGTGCACCCATGTGTCAATAAACTCCCACCCAAGAAAACAAAGGTTGGAAAGGACTGTTCTTCATCAAATTTGTGGAAATTAGGTGTCCATTCAGTTCTAATTTTTAGCCATATGAATCTCCATAAATTTATATTGTAACCCCTATATAAACACTCCATTGAAACAAAGAGGAGAGGTTAATTTTCTGAAGCATACGGTGTGTTATCACTCAGATTTTCCTTGAAGTTGTTGGAAGAGGAAAGGGGTCCGAGGTAACCACAAACCAACCTTCAGATACAAAATCTAGCCAATCTATATCTAGAGAGGGCTCTCTCTATAAAATTAAGCTTTGTTTTTGAGAATATTAGGCTAGTTGTAAAGTCCAGGGGTTTTGATTTTGTTTGGGTTGATGGAATTCTTTAGCTGAGATTAAGATCGAGTAGTTTCAGTCCATTGGGCTAATGGAGTCAAAGGATCGGCTGCACTGGCTTAAGTTTTTTAACAAAATATGGTTTATCAGGGCAAGATAATCAAACTAGAAAAAATTATAGATCTAAAATGAATGGAATGGAATTCAAACGGATGAAAGGCAATGAAGAATCTTTCAACACATTCAAGGAATAGAAATAGATTGATTATCAATAAAGAGCAGTAAAGTATTCTTTACTAAATAACCAAAGATGTATGAACTAGACAAACATGAGCAATTAAGAATTCGCTGTTTAAACTATTTTAGAAGAAAACATTTAGAATAATACTGACTGAAATCAGATTACACCTAAGTACTTTCTGATTTAATCTTTTTCATTAAATATCAAGATAATGAAACACAGATGATATTGTAAACAAATATTAAACTTCAAAACATGAGATAGAGATGACTTATTGATCCTTCATTTGACACATGAATCTTGAGAAAAGTCTTCTGCCTCAATTCCTTGTCCAGTTTTGCCACGAAAAATTTCTCCAATAGAATTTTATTCCAAAATAGTCAATGTTACAGCAAATTCTAAAAAATCCACCCTTACTACTCCAATTGATGGAGTATTTACACAAATTCTAAACTAAAATATCTTGAAAAAATATCAAGATTAGTTCACAAATCTCTCCAACTATTTTACATAAATAGAACTTAAGTAAAGGACACTCAAACTAATTCATCTATTTGGCACTATGTTTTATGGATAGGTGATGACAAAGAGGAGAATTCGAATTTGATCCAACTCTTAGTTGATGATGAGGCATCCAAGTCACTAACTGCTTCCTTTCTTTACACATTCTGCTCCAACAATTCTGCAAACTTGGGGTCCAATGATATATTTTTATTTCTCAACCCGTAATAGATATGTAAAAAGTGAAAGAGGTTATTGTGGATTAATATGTGGGTGAGATAAAAATCTTTCAGTTTCCTAAAATTCTTCTCCAGATATGCACAATAGGCTCTGTAAAAATATGTATAAAACAGAGTTTTACAGAGTCTGAAAAATAACTTGTAAAAATGTGCATGTATCTCTCATTCTGAAATCACTGTGCAAAAAGTGAGATAGGTTTTTGTATATGGTTCTCTTAGGAACAAAAACCTCCTTCAGTTTTGTATGATGTATTTCGGATTGGCCACAATCGTCTCTGAAAAATGATGACTTAACTGGAATTTTCTGCAAAAAGTGCTTTCCAACATTGTTTAATATTTCCAAAACCATAATAGCTGTTAGAAAAGTGAGAGAGGTTTTTGTAGATGGCCCTCTTAAGAACATAAAACTCCTTCATTTTTTCAAAATTCATCTTGGATTTATCACAATAGTTTCTGCAAAACAATGACTCAAGCATGAAATTTCTGCAAAAATGTTCCTTCTTGTTGTGTTTTTCAACTTTTCACTGTTTTGTTCTTTTAACTGTTTTACTTTCAATTTATATAAAATTCAATGTTAGTGAAAGTATTTTCATATCTTTTTACCATTTTACTGCCTCTGTAATTACTTTTACTATTTACCTTTGACTGCTCTGTAACTTCATTTTAACTTTCACTCTGAATTTTACCTTATACACTTTAACCACTGATACTCTTTAACTGTTATGCTCTCTAACCGTTCTTTACTGTGTCCTTTTACCTTCAATGTGTAGTTTAGGTTTTTACTGTCTGTTTCAACAGTAAATTATTTAATATTCTATTTCCTTTGCTTGTCTTTCAACTGTATGTTTTATCTTTTATCTCTGTTTGAATAGATTTGATAACACTCTTGGAGTAAACAAGTCTTATGACTAGTATTAAGACTATTTATCCATGGATGTGGTCTTCTGATCACCTGTAAAAAAAAAAAAATTGTTAAGAAAGCATTAGTTTGCAGGGGAGGTCGAAAAGGTTTCATTTGATTTCGAGAGGTCTGTGGAGTGAATCTAGAATGATTTTTGGGAGGTAAACCATGCTCGAATTGGTTAACAGAGGCTTCAGGTGGCGCAACTGGGTTACAAAGGGTTTTACTTCACAATCAGGTGAAAATGAGCAACACGAGGGTGTTTTTGTTTAAATGGGTAAACAGTTGATATTGGCGGGTAAGATTTGGATGAACAGTGGACAGATGGTGCTGACTTGACGATGTGAAGTTTTGTCGTTAGTGGAAGGCGGTAAGCGGTACGTGATCGCACCGCTTTTGGGGAAAGGTGGTTTTAAGCGAACGGGCAGCGATTCCATACGATGAATGACGCGTGGCTTTGTACGATCCTGAAAACCGCTTGGCCATCGCGTGTTATCGTTCAGACGTGGATAGCTAGCGATATCATTAATGGCCGTTGATCTTGGATCAGTTGATCGGAAGGTGGTCAGAGTGTCGAGATGACAGGGACTTAACAGGGAGGCCCGACGCGATTATTTTTTAATTAATCTCATCGGGAGTGTTTTCATTGGCGGGGGAGGTTATTAATTAATCGTGAGGATTAATTAATCCCTTTGTACGATGAGGGTAGGGGATAAAAAATGCGTGAGGGACGGGTTGTTTCGAAGTTTGGTTTGAATTAAACTTCAGGTTTATTTTTTGTTTTAAACATATAAATCATATGTTTAAAGGTTTTTGATATATTTTTATTATATGGTAATTTAACCAATGCGATTCACTTACCATAGGGAGTGGGGTAATTTTATAAAGATATATTTAGCCAAAGGGATTTATAAAGTGGGTATTTTATTTAAACACGTGGGATTTATTAACTTTGGCTAAAATTATAATACATGGGTTTTTGGGGATATTTAAAAAGGAGTTATATATAATAGGAGAAGGCTGTTTTTTGTAAGGAGTTAATACATAAAACTAATGTTAATATGACAAATGAACTAAAGCGCTAAGTATAAAACATTAAAATAATGTATTTAACTTATGCTTACATGAAAAGGTTTTTTATGGAATATTGCATGATTTTTCTAAGTAAAATGGGATTTTACTTAGGAAAAGAATTTTTGGAAGTAAATGAGTGTGATGATGAATGATTTTAAGTACTTAGGTTTTTTCCAATGATTGGGCCAAGGGTCTGGTCCCTCCAAAAGTCAAGGAAATGCCTTGAGCCCCTTTAATCTTCAAATACCTTAGTACTTAGGGGAAATTAGTGAAATGTTTAGGGAAAAAATGAGAGGGGAAGTTAATAATCTGACTTTGCTTTGCTTTGAAAATTTTCCAGTGTATTGTCTTCCTTTGCACTTGTGATGAAAATAAAAGATTTAACACATCTAAAGCCATTTATCATCACATGTAATTCTGCAACATCATCTACCTACCCTACCTACTTTACCCTATCATTTTTCTTCTTTATTAGGGTGCACTTAGACTGGCAAACCCTTATCACACTTTTTCTTTTACATATGGAAATCTATCTAGTTCTAACCTTATTACATCCAAGGGCTCAGATTAAACTGTTGAGCACCTTTTATTAACTCTACCTATCTACTTATCTTCCAAGATTAAACTGTTTGGCCAGATATTTATTCTCTATTCTACAACATGAAATTGAAAAATGAATGAGTCAAGTTTAAACAATTTGACTCTTCATAAATTGTGGGCTGCACACAATATGATTATTATAAAAGAGCAAAAAGTAGTGGCATTCAGATTTGCACACTTTCCTTGGCCTTTCTTTTGGTGGGGTTCACTTTCTTTTACTTTTTTAGCCATTTTATTTTTTTACCCTTTGATTTTTTTTTTAGGGTATACCCACTTTACATTTTTAAAATTTTTTGATTTTTTGATTTTTTTCGAGAATATGGAACACCTTTGCAACAAGAAAAAGGTTTGAACATATTACATAATTTATCAAGACAATCATGAAATATGACTCCTATTGGTATAGGAGACTAACAAGGTGAATTGTTAAATTTTATTTTTTACATCCATTTTAATGAAGAAGTGCCTTGAATATTTGATGCATAGCTGACTGTCGGCGTGTGAAGCTTTGATACCACCTGTTTGTGGAGGGCCCCTATAAATAATGAAGGTTTTGCATTTTATGTTTTTAATGTATTTGTCTTCATGCTTTCATTTTATCGTTTGATGTAGCTTAAGATATTGCTTTCATTTTGTCAATTGTTGTAGTTGTTTTCAGAATTCTACATTGCCATTTCAAGAAGAAATTTACATAGTTTCCCTTTGTCATTGGATGTAGATTCATTTCCCTTTCTAATTGTTAAAATTACAGATTAATTCATAAGAAACAATAGTTTGTTATAGAATAGTTCCTCAAGTTCATGCGTAATTTATTTCAAGAAGCATTGAGAAGTTTATTTTCCAATTTGCAAAGAAAGAGTGATTTATCTTCAGTAATGAGTGAATGGTTTTCTTGTAGCTTAAGAGTGACTTCTTTTTTAGTTTCATGAGTGATTTATTTCAAAAGAAATAGTGATTTTCTTATTTTCATTTCTAGAACATTTCATTTCAAAAGCATAAAAACATATAAAGTTTCCTTTTCTAGAATTTGACTTTATCTTTATACACAAAACTGTTAGAGTACGAATTCTTTTAGAGACCAACAAATAAACTAGTTCATATTTCTTCATAAGATAGAGAAATATCTATTTTAGTTTTTGAAAAATAGAAGCTTAATTGATTTTTAGAACTTAGTTGATTTTTGCAGAGTTGATTTTTAGAACTTAGTTGTAATTTATCATTTTCATTAGGATCATAAAGGATAAAAACATCCTTAGAAGTAATATCTACAAATACAATCATCAGAACAATAAATTGAATTAAAAAATAGATTCTAGCATATATTTTTCACTTATACTTCACAAGTTCACTGACTCCGATTGATAATTTATGTAATCAATTTAAGACAATTAAATTGACAAACACAAGTTAAGTTGTGTAGGTTCCATCTTCATACTGAAACACAACAACCATTGTGTTAGGAACAATGAGGCCAATACATAGCCAAAATTGTGAGTACTCACATAAGACACTGAAGGTCACTATGCCCACATAACATTTTCATCAGGGAAAATAAAAAATCAATAGATCATGTCCAAATAGAGAGATCTTTAATCCAAAGACATGTTTCAATTATCAATTCAAAGTTCTAAAACATCATGTCAAATTTCCAAACAAAACTGATTTGTATCAATCAACCAAAACATGTAAACATAAAGACATATTCATATGAATGTCTTGGTCTCCTACAAACATAATTTCATCTCAAACATACAAACTTTTCCTGTTGACAGATCTTACTAATATCTACAGCACAGCTGCCATCTTTTAGGTGATCATTTGATTTCATGCTCAATCCTTCAATTTCTATGATAAAAAAATTTAACCCGGCAAGTTTAGAAATCAGTTTACAATGGTAGGACATGTAATAGATCCCTTGATTCATAGTGTGTATAAAACTTCAATTTTGTGTCTATCAGGAATAATCACAACTATGGGCCTTCCTTTGCGTGAGTGAGGCTCAGACCTCTGTTGTAGATCAACAATGTCAGATACGCATAAATTATAGTAGAACATGTAATTTCATCTTCATTAATATCATCAGCCTATCTTTACTGGAGTCATGCAACAAAAAATCTGTTAGATCATAAACACATATCTATCATGATCATCAACATCATGTCACCAATCAAGGGTTGGACTTGAAATATCAAGGCAATAGGAAGATGTGACACAATATCTTATGAACAAAATAACGATATATAGTTAGAGAATTTAATTTCACCATATGCCATCACCACGGGTAGTAAGAGATATTGAACACTAATCTCATAGTTATACCTCTATCATCATGGTCACCAATAACATGCTTATCAAGATCAATAACATCAACTTAGGTTATTCAATAAACCAGCAGAGTGTCAATCTCTTTATCCATGATCTTTCATCATGCTTCTCACAAGAATTATCAATACCATATCAATGAGGTAACCTTGTATAAGAGATCCAACATATCTTATGCATATCATGTGTCAAGAATATCATTTACTAGAGTCAGAATCAAGATCTAAAAAATAATAGATGTTAACCAATCATCAAGTCATTCCACTATGTTCAAGATCAACAATAAGTAGCTTTCAAGAAGATCCTCCTGATCAAAATGTTCAATACTAGGTGCACCATTTCATCATCCAAATCACTTAGATATGCATGCATGAGCCATTTGCGAACAAGACATTCTCAACATATCATAGGGCTTACGTAGCCATCCAATATTATATATGAAACATAACATTATACCATGCATACCTTATAGTATTCAGATACCTGTGCACCTTCACATAGGCAACTTGTAGTGCTTGACAACTTTTCATCAAGTGCCTCTTTACCCTTTTCCAGATTTAGCTTTTCTTTCCTTCATGTCAAATGATCCTCCATAGGGATCCACTTATAACATCTCAACAAGAAGGTTAGAAACATACAGGTACTCAAAATGTACATGAAGGAGGTATAAGCAATGCTCAAAACAATAATCATAATATTTAGATCCATAAGTATAAACAAGATTAAAGACACAAAAAAAACATCAAGAGTCCAGGAGTACTTATCATCAATGAGAGTTGATCCTCTCCCTCTTGAACTAGCCTTCAAGAAGCATCCATAGACCACAATTTTTTTTTGCCTTAAATCAACTTTATCAACTAACAACTCATCTAGGGCTTCATCAAATCAATCCCAAGTGCTTTAGCATCTAGATCATGCTAGGGTTGCATACATAAAATCTTAATTATTTACCATAAACCAAGGTTTCTCTCAAACCCTCTCTATAAAATACTTATCCAATAACTACCCAGGATTTTCTTCATACCATAGAATTATTTTAGGTCTCTACCATCCCCTTCTTGCTTCTATCAAAAGTGTCTCCATGGGGCGATCTCCATGGATTTTATTCAACCCAAATTTGAAACCATGTTAAGTTTTCATAGGGCTACACTGATATTTTCTTACATAGTTGCATTTATTCATAAACATATTAATTTAATCCCATATCATTATATAATTATTCATATTTACACTATTAAATATCAACATATGCAACTATTTAGAAAGAGAAATAAATTCATCATCATCTATGCAGAGGAACATAAAAGGAACAAAGGAAGAAAAGCATGCACACATATAGACACCAGGATTGGTTCAAGACTAGGGAAAAACCCACTGTAGGGAAAACCCTTGAAAATTATTTTTTTTAGATCATCATCGAATGATTAAGAAAAAAAAATTACAATGATCCATATCTTCATAATGCAATAAAACAACTAGCATATGCATAATATAAAGCATAATTATGCTAAAGGATCATGATTCTAAGAACTGTAATGCACTGTCATTTCCTGTAGCATACTTTTGAACACTGTTGTCACTGAGTGTAGAAATTTTCCAAAGGGATTCAATCTAATATTGTAACATACTAAAACAAGATATTGAATCCTTCCACAAATTTGTGGAAACCAAATACGATCACACAATCACATAACAAGTAAGAGAAAGACATTATCAATCGCACAACATAAGATGTATCTAGGGAAAGTAACAACTCAAAACCTAGCTATCTATATATTTCATAAAGTAAAGATCATGAACCAATAAAATGTTATTTTCCTCACTCAGAAACCTTTGCACTCTACTGACTGTCTCACTCTGATCCTGCTCAAATATGGTTGTTGATCTAAGCAAGTTTGGTCCTCTATTTAACCTCTTGATTTCCTCTTCTTGGCATGCCTTGCTTACAAAATCCTGGGATAATTGAGCGCCTATTAACTAGGAAAAACCCGATTAATGATTGCACAATACCTTCAAGCCTTCCCCGATGACCTCATGCATGACTTGTACAATTTTCCAATTATAAAACTGATAGTTATTTTCCATTTAACTGGGCCTTCCTTAGAACTGACATGAAAAAAATATTTATATTGAATTATCAGTTAACTAATTGATCACTATTTGTGAATTAAATCACATTTAATTCACTGGACCTATCACTAACTAATCTCTTAGTTAGAACTAGTTCAACTAATCTTAACTAAATTTCTTGAGTTAACTAATTACAACCCAGATATAGTTGTAATTGGACTCCCTAAAATCATGGGAGAACTCTACATGCCTCCTCTCTAACCTTAAACTTTATTTTCCTAACCTAACTCATTATTTTTTACTTAGTTAACTAATACAAGTTGTCATGAAATGAAATTACGATTTCTCTTCCAATTTAATTAAGGTGAAATTAAATCAGAAGCCCCCTTATGGTGCCATTTCTAGATGTCATTTTCAATGTTTCTTGTTGCCAATTTCAACACTCCCTCTCAATAATAAAGGAATTCAATATATTCCAATCTGGTAGCTTTGGAATGTTCTACATGTAACACTTCTTTAGTGTTATTTTCTCCCACAACTCCTAAAACTGAATAGCCTCCAAAATGGAATCATTTTGATGCATATGTCATAAAATTCTCTGACTGCTACTAGTTACTGCAACGTCTACTAAAAACTCTGCGATGCAGCTAAATCTGCATCTGTTCCATCTGCACTTCTCCCAACTCTGATTTGCACTCCAGTATCTGACATATGTCACTATGATATTTGACTATATCAATCAAAACTAATCCATCCTGATACTGTGCAATGTGGGCCCCCTGTAGCTAGCTACTGATCCATGAGACAAGACACCTTAATGGATCCTACCAAAATTTATTCTCTTGGGATTATGTCTTCAAATTGTCCCACCTCTCACCTAGAGGTATGGCTTCCTATGCTCCCTTTGCCCATCTGGCTCGAAATTACCCCCTGTTGGAGGTCTCTATTTGAGTGGACACCTCCACTCGGTCTCCTCTCTACTTCTCCAATTGTGGCTACTCCAAAACTTTCTGAGACTGATTCTAAGGTTGCATGTTGAGAGGTAATTTATTCTCCCTCTCAACCACCAAGTCACTAAGTTTTTCTTTTCTCCTCAAATCTTTGAATTCATCTTATACCTCAAGAGCATATAGGTTCTTGACTTGTACACTAATTTGTTTCACCCCTTCCGTGGTGATGTGTCTAAGAACACCTTTCCTTTTATAAATATGACATCATAACCATGATCTTATAATACCACCATGGAGAAAAGATTATTCTTTAGTCCTAGAACATACAAAACATCTGTCGATCTGAGAGGGGAGCCTATCTCTCACTAAAAGGTAAATGTACCTATGTTGGTCGTGTTATACCTCTCATCATCTCCAAACTCTATGTTCCATTGGAGCTCCTTCTCCTCCAAGTCACTGAAGATATCTCTATTCCCCATCATATGGAATGAGCCACCGCTGTCTAGATACGACATGCATCCCATTACAGTGTTGGACATGCATGAAATGAAAATAAAATCAAGCTTTAACTATGAAGCTAGCGCTTCACTTCCTACTGCAACTGCAGGCTACTTCTTGCTTGCCTTCTGTGACATTTTGAGGCATAGTTCCCATGATCGTGACAGTGAAAACACTTGACCTTGGACAAGTATCTCTTTCCATATTCGCCTTGGGACTTCTTTCCCTTTGCTTTATTTCGTTTTCCGATTAATGCAAAATATTCTTCTTTGTCTTTGTCGGAGGTATCGTCTCTGGTGCTCCACCTTATCTCTTCTTGTACCAAGTCAGACGATAATCACTCCCTGTCTAGTAGCTTCTCCCTCCCATTCATAAAGTCCTGGTAGCTATGCAAGCTCTTGGGAATGCCTAGAAGAGCTAGGATCACCAAATCATTGTGGGCTACTGTCACATCAACACTTCCAAGATAATCTCGACATTCAGTGAATTTCGTCAAGTATTTTGGTATTGCCTCACCCTCCTCCATCTTGATATTTCTCAACTTGGATATATGCGCCAAATTCTTGTGGTCACTACTATTCTAAAACATATCTA
The DNA here is from genome assembly GCA_034641835.2 of Pinus albicaulis. Taxonomy (NCBI): domain Eukaryota; kingdom Viridiplantae; phylum Streptophyta; class Pinopsida; order Pinales; family Pinaceae; genus Pinus; species Pinus albicaulis. Next base: position 205,790,662 of record CM076571.1, read on the forward strand.
TCAAGGCATTCCTCATAGCATATGGATTCACCTTCCCATGGAGACTAGAGACAATATGATATCGGAATCCCTCTAACAGGATCCTTGTCAACTTTGCTACATTCTTCTTTCATACATCAAGTTATTGAGCATCTTCTACTACGGGTTGAGGATTATCACTATCTATGAAAGCCTTATGTATGTTTTCCTCGAGCACTACCTCTGTCCTATCCTTCCATGCTATGTAATTCGAATTTCCCTCAAGAGCATATTCGAGTCTTAGGCCATTTAAAGACATCTTGATCTGTTGTTGGGTCCTGAAGAATAATTATGGAAATTCGAACCTGTTCAAAAAAAAATATATTCTTATCTTTGATTGTGATTCTTGGAGCTCTGATATCATGTAGAAAATATATCCACGAGATTTAATCTGATCTTTTAATGTACTAAAACAAAATATTGAATCCCTCCACAAATTTCCAGAAAACAAATACGATTACATAATCACATAACAAGTAAGAGAAAGAATTTATCAATCAAACAACACAAGATGTATTCGGGGAAAGAAACTACTCAAAACCCTGCTATCTTTATATTTCATAAAGTCAATATCATGAAACAATACAATGTTATTTCCCTCACTGAGAAACCTATGCACTCTATTGACTATATCACTCTGATCCAGATCGAATTTGGATTTTTATCTAAGCAAGTTTAGTCCTCTATTCAACCTCTTTCTTGCATCTACCTGGCTTGCCTTGCTTATGCATTTCTGGGCTAATTGAGCCCCTATTAGTTAGGAAAATACCAATTAATTATTGTAAAATACCTTCAAGCCTTCATGATGACCTCATGCATGACCTATACAATTTTCTTATTATACAATTGATAGTTATCTTCCCTTTAACTTCATTCTCAAATGGGCCTTCCTTAGAATTGACATGCAACAACTATTTATAGCAAATTATCAGTTCACTTATTGATCACTACTTGTGAATTAAATAATATTTAATTCACAGGACCTATCACTAGCTCATATCTCAGTTAGAACTAGTTAAACTTATTTTAACTGAATTTCTTGAGTTAACTAATTAAAACTCACAAATAAATGTAACCAGACCCCCTAAAATCATGCGAGAACTCTACATGCCTCCTCTCTAACCCTCAACTCAAATATCATAAGCTAAATCATTATTTTTGACTTAGTTAACTAATAAAATTTGTCATGAGATGAAACTACAATTTCTCTTCCAATTTAATTAAGAGAAAATTAAATCAGAATCCCCCTATGGTGCCATTTTCTAGGTGCCATTTTTGGATGCTATTTTCAATGTTTCTTGTTTCCAATTTCAACACTGAGCGAAAAATTTGGAGAACTGTAGATGCATCTTTGAGGGCATGATATGAAGCGGAAATATACTGAATAGATCTACAAATATGCAGATCTAAAACATAGATCCAATAGATCACTGAAGCCAATTGAAATCAACTGTGAAATCCTAGATCTGAATCTAGGATGCTACCAAAAACTGGTTGCGATCATATCTGACTGCATGGATGTAACACTACAAAAGAAACTGGGGTTGACTAAGCCCAAATTTGGTCTGAAATCCCTTAAAGGCACCCATAACACTTTGTGCCTATGATTATGGGTCCCTGGCCATAAGCATAACACACTGTTCCTACAGTTATGGCCTAGATCAACCTGATCTGGCTCTAAATCCCTAGCCGCTACCTTTCCATTATGTTCCTGGAACTATGACACCTTGGCCACAGGAATAAAACACCATGTCTGCAGCTAGAGCCCAGTTTCACCAGTTTTGTGCCTACGACTAGAACATAAAACCCTAACTTTTGCATGAGCTTTGGACCTGTGATTTCGCACCTTTTGTGAACTCTTTCAGTTGAACAGGTGCGAGCCAAAAAAGAATGGACGAACCAAAACAAAGAATGCAAATAGAAGATTTCTTGAGAAAGTGTAATAATAAGCTTGAGTTCACTTCTGTTTATAGGATTTTGTGTGGGTCCACTTGGGGTTAAGGCTGACTTAACTAATTCCACATGTGCTTAGGCCAACCCATTCCATTTCACTTTAACAAATAAAATAATTCAAAATTTAACTTCCTCTTAACCAATTGGGGCGATCTATAGGTTGATTTTGGTCCTCTTGAAAAAAAGAGGAATCTAATGCAATTATGATATCAACCATATGAACTATCCAAAGTTTAATTTGACTGCAGTTTCATAATTTTTACATAGCAAGCATCCTAAAAGTTGGGATGAACATTTCCACTACATCCAACATGCTTACAACTGAGCCAAGGACTTCTTGACTCGAACATCTTTGTTTGAGGCATGCTTGGGAAACTTACAAAAGTCTGCTTTAGATTTTTTTCTTTGGTAAACATATTTCTATTGATGGACATAGTGACATAGATAAGGCTCAGTGATTCATTGAACAGGTTCAATTGGCGCATCAGATGGTTCAAGAATAGTTGGAAATGATTCAAGCCAAGTATAAGAGAAGACATGATAGGCATCGTGTTGATCACCATTTTCAAGTGTGATATGAAGTTTGGATTTACGTTATCAAGGAAAGACTCCAAGGATAAGGTAAAAAACTCAAAATAATCAGATATGGTCCATTCAAGATCTTAGAAAATATTGGTAACAATGCTTTTCGATTGGATTTTCATCGATATATGAAAATCTGTGAAATTGTTAATGTTGAAAATTTGAGATTATATGAACCTCCTTTGATTGAAGATCAAGGAAATAATGTTCATGTTCCTACAATTAAATATTTATCTCTTGAATATATTAAAGAATTGCAGCAAGATACCATCCTTGACAGGAGAAAAAGAACTTCAAAATAAGGGAATGTGGAGTACTTTTGTGTGGGGCTCAAAGGTACTAATGTAAGAAAAGGAAAATGTATTGAGATTGGAAGGGTGAGGGAACTATACCCTCACTTTTTTGTTGACTAAAAATGATATTTTGGAGGTCCAAAAGCATCTAGTGGGAAGGAATGATCCAAGGGATCAGTAAAGTGCTCAAAAATAAAAGTGTTCAAAAGTTCTTGAAACTGGTTCCAAAACATAGATCTCACTGCCCTAAATACAACACAACTTGAATCTCTCAAAATCGATATCGTATGCTCCAAATATCACACTGTGATTTTTTTCCTAAACAACGAAAATTTTTGTAGGTTGAAGTGCAAGACTGTTGACTAGGAAGTCCATACGATGACTCAATAGACTGACTGTGCAAGTTGACTATGTGCTTCGGGCTAATGGTAGGCTGCCAAGTGGCAACATGTGATTGGTTTAGAATTGTCAAAATTTGATTGGTTTTTGGTTTGTTATGTGGAACTATGATAGGGTCCCACATGGCACCGTGAGATTGTCCAAAAAAAATTATGGGTCAAGCTAGAATCCATAGGGTTCAAACCTTAGACCTCATTCCAAGCATTATAGTTCCTTACCATTTCACAACGGGTGGTTGTTATTAACCATGGCAGTGAACTTCTATTTAATATTTTTATGGTTTTCATTAGGGAATGGGGTTGGGGCTACGCCCCTGGTCCTCGGTCACCACACACCCACGAAACCACAGGCAGAGGAGCTAAGGGATGACGGCATAGCCCTGACCCAAGGTCACAAAACATGCTATAGAACCAAAGGTCAACAAATAATGGCGTTAAAAAAAGGGGGCTTTGGATAGGCCCCAAGTTGAGGTCTTATTCCTTTTCATAGGACCAAGCCTTGATAGATATAACGTTAATGCTGATGGGGCTTGGGTATGGCCCGACTCTAGAGCACATGCAGAGTGTAGGAAAAAGGAAAGAAGCTCCAAGTGCTGACACGTGATGGGGATTGGAAATAGCCCTAGCCCAGGTCATATGAGAGCGCCAGAACCCTGGCATGGAAAGGAAAGGTGCTAAACAATCTGGCATGGAAATTCGGGGGCCAACCTGAGGTTTTGTGAGGAAATGGAACCATGCCCCAAAAATTGGGGGCTATGTCAACGGGGGTGGGCGGTTATCCCCATCCCCTAGGAACATGACCCCATGTGGCCCTGTTTTTCCACCATAAGTGGTCATTGTGCATTTAAACAAATCGACAAATTGCACCCGAACCGATGGGAATCTCGTCTACTCATGTTGAAAATGTTGCTCAGTGGTCCCCAGAATGACAAAATTTGTAGAACATTTAGTAGGAGTCCAATTTGTAGAGAAGTTAACAAAAAACTTTTATAAAGCATAACTTTCTCAATTTTTGACCAAATTGATCCCAATAAGAGCCCATCTTGGGTTTCTTAACTTTTCTAGAGCCATTGGAGACATTAATTTTGCAATATGAGGATTGTAAATCCATGAAATCATAGATTTGAGCACTTAATAATAGAGGCTCAACATTGGAAGCTAGACAAGGAGATGTAGCCCAAGAGGGGTGACCTCCTTTATCATTTTGTTTTCTTGTGTTGTTGTGTATGGTGTATTTGTCTCTATTTTTATGCTGAAAACTGAGTTTAAAAACCATTAATTTAAGTGATTTTTAAAATTGATCCATTTCCTAAAAGACATAAAATTTAACTCTCATATTTCCCTATCACCCTCAAGTTTGCATTACATATCACCACTCTACCATCTTTGTCTCTCTTGAGGTACTATCTTACTAAGCAATTTGGACTCTTCCTCACTGAACACTCTTAGTTTCTCTCACTCCTTTAGCTCCTCTCTCTGTTATCAACATAGCTCCTTATATCCCTTGTGTGATTCTCATGTTGCCATTCTTCTTCCAATATCAAACTACTCTACTTCTTTGCAGTCTCATAGACTGGAATCTCCTCTATTGGTTCTTCTACTAGCTCCCGTCCCTTAGGTGGTGTTTTATAACTCTTCCACCACCTGATCCTTCCCACAGGTGATCATTATGTTGGCTTCATATTTACTACTTTCAGATCCATATCATTGCACTCCTTTGAGGAATGTGTGTGAATTATTCTCTACTTCAATTCGAAAGGATGGCATACACATGCCACCTCTCAAATAATTACTAACTCCTACTCACTCTGTCTTGTACACCTCAACATTATCTTCTTCCAATCATATCATATTGATACCTAATGGGTTGAAAGGGTGGTCTGCATGCTCTTTTTTGCTACCAAAATCTAATTCAGGGATAATATCAACGATTTTCTTTCAATTCAGTTGCTATTACCATACCAAGGATGGTCATTCCTTCATCTTCACATATAGTTCCCGTCACAATGTTTAATGTCACCCTGACTATTTCCTGATCCTTCATCCTAACCAATCTATTGTACACCATCAATATTGCATCCAATATTAAAATATTATTTTTCACTTAACCATTCAAAATATTCATGTGATTTTTCTATGACTGGATTGTGCACTATCTATCATGAAACTAATATTACACAGAATTCCCTCTAGTGCGCAATTTTCTACTCCGGCACACAATGAAATTTTAGTCTACATTCATCCATAAGAACTACTACTACTCTTTACCTCTAAAAAGTAGTTAAAACTTAAAAGCACACATTATTTATATACATAAGGGTAGAAATCTTGTCGTCATGTTATACCTAAATAATTTATATTCCATGAATCTACACAGATCCTAATTTCTCCCATCTTCTTGTTCTAGACTACCATCATGCTTATCCACATACTCTTCCATAGGTTCAATGATTCATGCCTTTAGCATTTTATCCGACTCCTGCATGTATTTCTCTTTATATATCAGGTTCAACCAATATGGTTGCTTCTTTATTGGTTTTGCCTTGGCCTTCATTAGAATTCTCATCTCATCTAGGTCTCCTATGATTCCCTTCATTTCCTCAAATGTGTTAGGGAACAAATCCTTTCACTTGCACAATAGATTTGTAACCTTTTCCACCATTTCATCATCCTAATAATATCCTATCACCACCATATTGGGTATTTCCTCTATCCTAATTTTTACTTTCCTGGTTTTAATAGACTGGACATACTTGACTGAATATAACTTTGATCCACTTACTGGATGCTCCCCTTTGATTTATGGAATCTTTATATTTCTAGGATTTTCATCATTCTCTCCCAATTCTGTTATGTTATAACACTTCATGAACTCCTATATCTATTGTGATTGCTTGTGTGCATGGCATAATGATTTATATTTCAACATTTTAAGGTCACCATTGGAAAAAAAAAATCATGGTACCTTCAAAGCCTCATCAAGTGTTGGTTCTTAGACTTCAAAACTAAATGCAGCTTTGATGCTATGCACCATCTCATTCCAATAATTTGTTCCTCTATGCACCCCCAACTCAATATACCAGTTCATGGGATAATGTCTTGCGTATGAATAAACGTGTGTAACCACTCATGTTGTGGCACACATTCTCGAGTCCATGTCATGACACACCCCTTTAAGTGTGTCCTTGGGCATTCCATGCCTAAATAATTCTCCCAAGGATTCCATAATTATTCCTAAACTCGATGCACTTCAACTATATACATTGTTTTCATGCCACAACTTAGTCCTTATGCATATTCCACCATCTCGCTAGGGTTGCAATCAATGAAAAATATAGCATGGGAATCCTTACTTTGTCACAAATATGATCCTCAAATTCCTGCAAAAAAATCATCACCTCAGAAAATATATCAAATTAGGGTGGGTTATGTACCTTAGGTACTACCCAATGCACTACTCTAGCGATGTGTGAACACCTTTGAGTATCGACCTCATACAATTTGTTTTTCCAATTTCCCAATGCATCCTTTGAATCATAAGTACATGATCCAACACTACACCAACTTATAAATCCATCAACGGTAGGGTTCGCATAGTGCTCTTGACAAGCTTCCATAATGTAAATACTATCCAATTCCTCCCTACTTGGTTCACCTTGAACTTGTTCAATATACTTGTCTCCCTCTCATGGATCCAAAGGCAATGTGACTTGAATATCCATAGCTTCAAAGATCATTTGTATCTTCTTCAAGTTGATAATAATTTGACTATATAATGCCCAATCGATCCCCAACAGAGAAGGGTATGGATCAATATCATCAATGATATCTATGACTTCGAAACAAAAAAATACTCATAACTCCATCAATATCTACTGGTACACATATAAATTTGCTAGTGGGGAAGATACAATTTTGATTAACTAATATTAGTTGAATGGGAGGCCAGGTCAGCTTGCTTACTCATCATTTCCTAAGTACTTTTTGGAAAATAATTTACATTGGAGCCCAAGTCCAATATGATTTTTTCCATTTCATATTATCCTATTTGTGCACCAAAATTGAATTAATTTCTCATTCTTTTCCCATGTGCTAACTGATTTACTATATGTGGTGGTGCTTGCGCAACATCTACTTCAATGTCCTTGGCATATTTTTTTACCATTTTCCTAAATTTATCTAAACATCATTCATTCTTTACCATCTATAGATAGCTTTGGAGTAAGGTTTATATTGGATATGTTTCTATCACAGGTTCCTTGTAGGAAATTTCATTGTATATAGCTGACATTTATTCTTCTTAGACTATGTCCAATCTATCCCATTAAGCAGTAACCATATCCCTTCAAGCTTCTTTGTAGGTTGCTTTATCTTGGATGGAATCAAATTCAGGAGGAGGTTTAGGTGCCCTTCTAACCCATTGTGGATATCTAGTCCTAGGTTTTGCGACATATTATCATATTCTTACACCTCCTCAAGTGACTACATAAACCCGCTATTGCACTCTATAGGGATCAATTACTATCATTATACGTTTGGCCCCTTATTCTGTCTCCATTTTTCAATCAGTTATGGTAAATTCTCAGTCGAATGGTCTACTTCCCTGAAATATGTACATGTACAACAAGGATTAGGGAAATCCCATGCAAGGTGTCCCTAGTAGCCACAATTGTAGCAAACAATAATTATTCTAACTCTTCCAAATCTTCCTCTTCCTTGGGCTTGCCCTCCTAGGCCCCTAGCTACTTGTCCTTTTCCTCCATCAAGATGATTGTATTTTCTAGTATGGTTGTATCTACTTGATTAAAGCCTACTGCTACAAATTCGGTTCCTTTGGGTCCCTATACTTGGAATGAATTCAAGGTCCATTCATGCATCAATTATAATATGCGATAATGGTGGATATCATGCCCCACCGATTTTCAAAAATCACAAAATAAAGTGTGGGAATTCACTTCATACTTCTGCATCATTGAGAATTTCTATGGGCTATGGTTCGATACTCAGAAAACTTCACACCACAACCCTGATCTACTCTATGCAAGTGGATTCACTGTGTCAGTTGCCATATAGTATGTCGGTAACTTACATTCATTTTTCATAGTTAATTTCTATCTAGAAAAATATACACCACACCTCTTCTTGATTCTCTTTCCCTTTGGTCATATCTTTTAGCTGAAGAGTTAATGCAACTAGTTGTGACTGTACTTGGACCATCCCATTATTCTCTCCATTTCTAGCTGATGAAGCTTCCAACTTTAGTACAATATCCAATGCTTCTGATTGTGAGTTGATTCACTACTATGTGAAAGGTATCCTAATGTGTGGCAATATTCCAACAATGAACCACTCCTTATGCTACAAATCCATAATCTAAAACAAGAAAATATCCTTCAAAATATTAAATTGTTGGTAAAAATCCTAGTCAAACTCGCTTGAACCTTGTTTGATCTCCTTTAAATCAATAATAAATTGAGATTTAGAAGGCGGCTTCTAAAACTCCCTGATCAGAGCTTGCTTAATATCATTCAGTTTCATGTTCTATCAAGTTTGATTCATGCTCTTAAATTTCATGTACCAGGTTAATGCACAATATTTGAAATGGATTCCAATTGTGTAATCTTCTTCGCTTAGCCTTGGACCTACTTCATTGTCTAGATGGCCTCACAAATAAGAAAATGTTTTTCTATTTCCTCGTTCCTAGCACCATGGAATGTAGGTATCCTCAAATATACACCTACCATTGCATTCTTTGCAATACTTGTTAACGAAGTACTTTTGGTCCCCCCAGTGGACCACTAGAAAATTGTGAACTTATATGCACACCAAACTGAAGTGGAGCACATTGTGATGCTCTGCACACTGCTTGATGAACTTCATTACTACTAATAACTCCTCCCCCTTGACTATAATCTACTTCGCGGTCCTTTCAGGAATTTATTTTTCACTGCACTTTAGGATATTGTTGCTTCTATTGCAAATTCAACAATATAAAATTCCAAGATAATCTTAAAATAGAAATATATAGCACGTGGAATTTTATTACTTACCACTTGCAACTGAATACCTCCTCTGAAGTCCAGTTTCTTGATCCCTCATGGCGATAGGTCAAATTATTACCCTTCAATCGTTGAACCCACTTGGTTAAAATATTTAGGAATTCTTCAAATAAAACTTCATGGAGTTCAATAAACACATAATTTTGTAACCATTTCTCTATGCTCAACCTTTTATCCCCGATTTCTTTTGCTGCAAACCAGGAAAAATTTTAAGGATGGAAGTTTATCTTAAAGTTTAGAAACCTTGGCAAATCTTACTAGTCCCCAATATCTAAATTGTAAAATTTTTGATGATATTTTTGTAAATTTTTTTAGGTTTCTAATTATTTTATATTAGAATATATAAATTTTTGACAATTTTTAGGGTAAAATTATTTTATACTATAAAATTTGGGTGAATCAATTTACAAAAAAAAAAATTGAAATTGGTGAGTCTTTGTTTTGGAAAAAGCATGGAAAATTAGCCCACCCACGAATAGTAGCCCCTAAAATTTTCTCTGCTGCAAACTTGTGTCACTTCTTCTTAAATCACTAAGTAATCTCTTCATTGGTGGGATTCCATAGTTTCCAGACCTCTTTCATAGAACAATCCTATCATACAACGATCCTTTTCCTGGAACCATAACTATTTTTTGGAATGTGATATTCTCACAGACCCAACATTTGCTACATAGTTGGAAAACAAACCCACTTAGCACTGACCCTTTCAACATCACCCACAAAGTGGATGAAGTCTCATCCGAAGTGTTATGGGGGACTACTAAAACTAGGTTTCCACAATTACATGGGATTAATATAATTTTGTGACACCAAGAGTTCGAATTATAGTGGGAGACTTCAGACACCTATCAACCAAACACCTAGTAGTCGTTCTGGGATTGCATGCTACATGTGACTTCATGGGTTCTTACACTCATTGGTTATCTCTTTGTTCATTACTTGCAATGGTGCTATGGAAAAAATATATTATCCTTCTCATTATCCTTTTTGACATTCGTAAAGTGAATTACCATTCATCAAATATATGTCTAACATAATATAATTATTACAAGATGATCGATCCTCTCAACCATTTGAGACATAAAGAGACATTGGTTCAAAATTATATTACTAAATGATTAATAAACAAAAAAATTGTAATAGAGACAACACAACACATTTGTACACCAATATAAAGGGGGAAATCCATTCTTCTTTTCATTACTTCATAAGAAATAAAAAAGGTGCAATGCGCTACAAGAGAATTCATTCAAAACTTAGCGCATGAATATTCTATATTACAGAGGTAATAACACAATAACCATTACAATGCAATCACCTAGTATAATACACTATAGATTTTTTCCTCCACATGTAAGTTGGACAACAAGAATAGACTCATATTGTTAACATCTAGACTCTAACTATTGTATCAAATAAACACGATCTCAAAAAATATTCCTTATTCATCAGCACAACCCTCAAACTGTGTCAGACTGGTCCTCTTATTGATCCATCATAGCTTCTTGGTCTTCTTTGGCTTGCTTCCTCTCTCTTCCAGTTGTCCTCCACGTTGGCTAATTGTCTAAGATATGCTCTGGCAACTTCTCTCTAGTTTCCCCATTCCATATAACCATCTGGTTGAAATTGCTAAAAATATCTACCACCAGCTTGTCACCTCTCCTTTTACTTCCTCCCTTTTGTAAATATCTCCATTTTCTCCTGCCATGGTGACCTTTCTCTACTTCGCCCATCATTTGCAAAATCCTAACTACCATATTTATTCATGGATTTTTAATTGATTTTTCCTTAATTTGATAGCTAATTTCCATACAAAATTCCTCTAAAATCTTAGACTAACCTTTGTCTTATCCCCACCACATTTTTCTTCAAATTCACTATGAGTAAATCTGAACCTTTGAACGAAATTTATATACATCATATACTCATTATCTGTATTATGATCCTATTCCAATAAATTTTATTTTGTATATGTTAAACCAACATATATTATACATCTCACTGTTTCAAAATGTGATTTATTGGGATATTCCTCCATCAATTGTCTTTTAACCTCTATAGAATGGTTCCCCCCAATTACATAATATTTGTATTCAAACCATATTGACTTATCAAATTCCTCTTTGTTGGGAACTTGAATTGGATAAACAAGAAGCACATAATCAACCACATGTGCATATGGATTGTACCTGATCAATGCTTTCAGTTTATGAACATGCAGGCGGTGTGGCTTTCTAATTTGATATTTAGACTGTCCTTCATTTAGCTTATAGAATTGGCTAAAATTAAGTTGAAATGTATGACCACCCTCAATTAAGGTTTTCTTCATCAATTGATTTCGCATGGAATTTTTTTTGTTTTAATAACGCGATCATCTAAATCAACACCTTGTGTTATTATTTCCATGCTTCCTTCTGAGCTTTCACTGTGATCTTCACTGTTGCCCATGATTTTTTTAGAATGACCAACTTTTGATTTCTTCCTCCTATGGGTTATCATATTTTCTTCAATATAAGAAATCTCCTCATCATAATCTGGAAGAGAAACATTCCTGTGAATTTTGGTTCTTGGTCCTTTATGGATTTTCTCCTTTTTAAACAACAAATGTAATCTCATTCTCTATAATGGAAACATTTGCTTCAACGTCAGCTTCCATATATTCAAAAGTCACATGTTTAGCTTTACTAGATTGCTCCACTATAGGAATTCTTTGTCGATCCCTTGTATGTACTCTTGTAGCTTCATGAAGTATTGTTTTTTTCTTCTTTCTCCTATCTTATTTTGTCTCTGTGTGGAAACAACTGACCACATTAATAATATCTAGCTCTATATAATAAATTCCCCCCAACATAATTGAAAGACCCTCAGTAAAATCCTATAAAAAAAAATGTGATATTCCAATAATAAATAATTTATAAAAAATTATAATGATACTTACAATAATGCAAAACACATTAACACAAATAAACAAACTTACAGTGTTTCGTGCAATGTGGTTTAGGATTTTTTCACACTTCTTTGTAGAATATTCATCCATGTCATACTGCATCAATGTAAAATGATATCTAACATTCGCATGTAACTTGGGTGGTTTTGAAAGTACATAAACAACTTTTGTATTCAACACCAAACATATGTCTCATACTATTCCCAACACCTCATAACTTCCACCATTCAAAATCATACCAACATATAGATATATGTGCACACTTTCAACATTTTCTCTATCTTTAAAATGCCAAATATATTTTGTTTTATTTAATTCTTGTGTCATATTCCATTCTAAAATAACCTTCAATTCATCTTAGGGAGAATTTTCTTTTCTTTTATCATGTGTCTGAGTGCGGTTTCATTCAATAGTATTCTTTGAGGGTCCAATCATAACCTTAGATGATGTAATTACTTCCCTTGCTCCAGAAACATTCACAAAGGCATTCTTTGATGTCATTTTCTTTCATATATATGTTTGTGTGTGTGTGTGTTAATTAAACAAAAACCCATATCTTAAATAAGCAAAAAGAAATTAAAAAATTAACTATATTCATTATAATTTAATTAAAAAAACCATGAAATAAAAAATTCCCAATGTAAAAGAAAAAAAAAAACAGAAACAAATATAACAATTAAAACAATTTTATTAAGAAACAATTTAAAAAACCATTAAAATTTAACTTAAAATTTTTAAAATGGAAGTTTACAAAAAAAAATTAAGACAAAAAAATTAAAAGCAATTGTGACTATTCGGCATGCCTGTGGTCTGTTGGCCACCTAGCAGGTATGGGGGAAATTCCCAAAATAAACCCCCCACCTTCTAGGGGGTCACAGTGTCGTGGGAACGCCCCCCGCCCCCGTGGGGTGCCCCCAACACGGCAAACCCATGGTAAGCAGGGGACCAATTCCAGACCCCTGCCTGCTTGGGGGATGCAGTGTCATAAGCACGCCTGCCTGTGGGGTGCCCTCGACACGGCCACTCCCTAGCAAGCGGGGGACCAATTATAGCCCCACACATGCGAGGGGGTTGCAGTGTCATGGGCACGCCCACACATGGGATTCCTATGGCACTACGGCTCCTTGGAAGGTGTTGTGGTAAAACACAACCCCCCATTTTTAACTTGTTCACCTCAAATAATGGGGACCCTTTCTATAAAATTATTGGCTAAACGCCTTTTACGATTTTTATTAAGTTGATTATTTTACGATTTTATTATTTTTTCATTTTCTTTAGATTCTTGTTTTGATTGCTTTGTTAGAAATTTTTTTTTTATAAGCTTTCCATTGATACTTGTTTCGTCTCATTTGGTCAACTGGTTTGTAAATGGCACTCCTTTGAAGTCTAATCAATTATGTCGCCTGGGTTAAAAAATGCGTAGTCCAATAATGCATTTAGTTTAAATATTAACCCCTAGTTAGTTATTACTAACAATTTTTATTTTTACTTATACAACCAAATCATAAAGCATTGGGATTTCACTCATTTATTCCAATTTTCCAATTTTCAAATAAATTACTAATCTTGAAAAAATCTAAAATGTCGAAGTGGCTGTAGTTCATTTTTATCAAAGTGGTTGTAGTTTAGATAAGAAAATACACTTTAGATAATTTCATTATTTCATTAAACATCATTAAAATGAAACTAAAACAAAAAACTAATTTTTAACATTAAATTTTAAATTAATTAAATTAATTATTATATAATTAAATTAATTAAATTAAAATTTAATATAAAAACAAATTTATATAAAATTTTCATCGGAACATCGCTTCAAGATTTTGTAAGGGATGGATCATTATGAAACCCTGATGACCCTCCTTCTTCGATCCCCTGATTGCGATGAGTCAAAGACCGTAAGTTATTTGTTTTATTTTTGAGTTTTAAACTCATTCGCGTAGGTAGAATATTAGTTTACTTGTTAGCATAACATTAATTTTTAAGATAGTCTTAGTTTAAGTGTAAGTTAGTGTTAGGTTAGTTTTAAAATAGTTTTAAATTAATATAGTGTTAGTTTAGTATAGTGTAGTGTGTTAGTTTAAATATTAACATAGTTTTAAGTTAGTATAGTTTACTGTTAGTTTAGATTAAATTAATTAATATGTAGAATCTAATTAATTTAATTAAATTATAATTAATTATTAATTAAATTAATCTGTTTAGTTAATTATATTAGTTAGTTAGATTAATATTAATAATTAGTTTAGTTTATAATTAACAATTAAATTAGGATTAATTATTAGATAATTAGAGTCCAATTTAGGATTAAAATTTTAATTAAAACTCTGATTTTTAGCCCATCAACATAATTTCTAGATTTATATCAGATTTGACTTATCAACTTTAGAGGCTCATAGATTGAGTTTTACTTGGCCAAATGAGGCCCAGGACGGCTCATTGGAAAGAGAAAATCAATGAGAACATTTTTGAAGAGGTTTAACTAACAGATTTGGTCATTTATTGGGTAAAAAATCAGGCAGAAAATCAAGCTCTGAATTTCTAAAACAAAATCAATTTTCTGAGTTTTATTTTTTTCATTTTCATTTGCCCAAAGCCTCTTCTAATCGCAGATTCGCTCATAAATGATATTCTTGGCCAATTAAACCATTCTAGACATCAATAGAGAACTTATATTTTATTTTCAATTATTTATTCAAATAGAATTTAATTGGATTTGTTTTAATGCCAAAAATGATATTTTGATTTTATTGTTGCATCTTAATTAATTTTGATTTCTTTTTGCAGGAAAAACAATAGAAGGGATATGGAGAAAAAGATCTCAATCAATGAAAAAGCTCCAAAAATTAAAGATTAGAATTTTTGAACAATTAAAATTGAATTGGGCAGATTTTTCTTCAACAAACTCTCCTCTCAAAATTATTTTGGATATATTATAAATGGAAGATTGAAGAATGTGAAAAGGGTTGCTCTCCTCTGCAATTCTAGACTTCTAAAAGCATTTCTGTAATAGGAATTTAGAGTTGTAGATGGAGAGGAGAGAAAATTTCAAATCTGAACATTATTGAGGGTTTTCCTTTATATCTTGAATTATGTATGATGGGCAGAGTTTGCATTTCTGTAGCTCTAGTTTTGAAAACAGAAATTCAAGTAATGTAAAGGACTATTAGAGACCAGGAGCAGAGAAGCAGATTCAATTAAATGGTATTTTTGGCATTTCTGTATCAAATACGAGTTTCATTTTTATGTTAATAAAATGGTTGTTTCATTTTATTCATGTTTATGCATTTTTGTTGATATGGATCATTTGTCCCGATATTGTTATGTATCTCTGCTCTTATGAATTAAACTCTGATTTCTGAGTAACTATTTACTCAGAAATCTGTCTTATAAAACTGATTTATTAAATAGTAATGTGTTGCGAATTTCTTCGACATATTATTGTTTAATTATTGGCTTGACTGATTTGACAATCAATATCATTTTTGTGAATTTCTTTCGGAGTGTTGTTGATTTATTATTTTAGTTAAATGGTCTCAATAGGATGTGTTTTGGTATTCACAAATATCAACTAATTGAATTTCTTTGTTAGTTTGATATTAATTAAAAGCCATACATATTTAAATTCTCATTATTTAATTATCTTGCTCTTAGTTGGGTTAGATTTATATTTACTTAATTAAGATAGGATTTAGATTAGTTTCTTTTGCTTACATTATAGAATAAGGTTACATTTAGATTAGTTTCTATATTCTTTAAAGTCCTCTTCTCGAAGAGGCAAAATCTTAGTTGTGGTTTTGCTGAACCAAAAAATCAGCTTAAGGGTCATTCTCTTGTCTGATCAGCAAGAAGAAGTAATCTGATATCCCTGTCTATTGGTAGTTAAAGATACATTTTAAACCAATAGCGATAGGGAAAAAGTAACTAGACCTAGTCAAACCAATCATAGCTACTATCATAAATGGAAAAGGAGTTGTATTAAGGTTCGGACTGGGTGGTTATCCCCCAATGTTGTTGCATCGATTTTCGAGGTTTCAACATTTTTGGTGCTAGAAGGAGGGCTGAGACTTGTTTTACTTTGGAGTCTTTGAATTCTAACATTTCATTTTTATTACAATGGCTCCTTTAAAACTTCCAATTTGGAGTTGTATTTCTGGACAAGCATCTTCCAATACTCCACCAGAAATTGTAAGGCTCTTGTCTCAGGTAAAGTTTAACGATAAGATGAAAACTTCTGCATTTGATCATACTTTACAATTCATTCAAAATGTTTCAAATTATGATGAAATTGATGAAGGTATTTTATGCAGGATTTTTACTCTTATATTCTTGGCAAAAGCCAGAAACCGATGTAAATCACTTCCAGTTGCTTCAATCCACACTTGGGAACAATTTATTACAATATTTCTTTGTAAATTTGATAGATATATCTACGAATAGGTATGTGATGATTTTGAAGATCTACGAAGGTTTGAAGGCGAGTCTTTAATTGATTTTACCATCAGGTTTCATTTAAATTGTTTAAAATTCAAAACTGAAGATAAAACTTCGAAAAATGAATTATTAAATTGGTTTGAACATATTTTCTCTCTTCCTTCCATTCAAAACCCATGTGAAATTATTTCAAACTTTGATCAATTTCCTCCAAATTTCACAGATCAATTTCAAGAAAATATTAGCAGTAGTATTGAAGAAGACACCGATTTGAAATCTGAAAATCATTATGCATTAGAATCAGAAAATCAGATCATAATCTGACAAATACCAGCAGCGATTAAAGTTTCCAATAATAAGCAATCTATTGTAGAAATTTCTAAATTCTTTCATGATGAACAAATTCTAAATTCATATCAACAAAGAAACATTCTTCAAGAAAACATAAGTAGCCAAGAAAATGATTTTAAATCTGAAAATTGCAATGAAGAAAATACACCAGAGTGCTCAAATAGAGATATTATCAAATGCATTGTTTCGAATTCATATTTTTCTCTTTATCCTGATAATTTTTCTAATATAAATTTAACCTCTCTTAACATTAAATATATTTCAGAAAACAGAGAGGCTGATGAATTGCCAATTATTTTTTATCAGGATAGAAAATTAATTAATGATCATTCTTTTGGCATTAATGAACATGGGCTAAATATTCCTTCTTGTTTTTATACATTGAATAAAATCGAAGAGAATTCCAATGAATGCCTTGAGATCATTTATGATAACTATGTTGACATTGAGGATATTAATGTGTTTTCTTTACAATTGAATCCTCGTGATCAAATTCTAATCACATGTGAAAATGAAGAACAATTTAATTAAAAATTGTTCGAAATAGTTCTCATTTTCAAATAAATAATCATACTTATGATTTCAGCATTCAAGAAACCATTCCAATTTATGATTTATATGATGATCAAGATCACATTCCTATTTAGAGTCATACCCTTCTCTCTAATTCACAAATGGGTATCAACAATCATTCTAATTACATTATTCTGCCTAATTCTTGTGAAGATGAAATTGCTTTAAATCAGTCCCAATTGTGTTGTAACAATAATTGTAATACTAGTGTAAACTATGATTCAATTTTGTTATTATTTCAACATTTATTTTGAACTTTAGATTTATTTTCTGTTTTTAGAGTTAAAATTTTAGATACTTTATGCTGGCATATTGAGCAGCTCAATATTGAAGACTCGATTGATGCATTGCCTCAATGGATAAATGAAGATTCAAATTATAAAAGTGAACATCAAGAATTATTAAACTTTCAATTTCAATTGTTCATTCCTTATCAATCACTTCTTTCTTCTCAAAAGTAGTACCAACGAGCGAGTGTATTTTTACAATATGACCAACAATCTAATTCAATTAATAATATTCTATTGGATTTATTGGACTCCCATCCGTTTTTCATTGATCAATTTGAAAAACATTTGGAAAGATTTCCATCAAGGAAGTTCGTTAATAATTTAGCACTTAATCATAACACTAACAAAATCACACAGGCCATTGTTGTTAAAAGATCATTTCTACAACCTGGCCTGTCATCTTCTCTTTTAAACCTCTCCCACTCAATAATGGAAATTCATCCAGATTTCTATGATGCAATTGAAACTCAGTTGGAAAGAGCATTTCAAGATAAGGTAATGGTGAATAAGCTACTAACAATAAAGATACATTCTGCTTTCAGATTTAGCTTTCTTAGTTTAATTATATTTTCATTCTTACTAATGTTTGACATGTACATACATGTAGGAATTAAAATGCTTACATGTCTTCATTGGAAGTATGACTATACCTAGTCATGTTTCCTTCATTAAGTTAGAAATAGGAATAGATTAATTTTCTTTTCCGTTTGCATTTATTTCATTATTTCAGATTTTCAATAAAACAAGTAATGAATCCAATTTCTTTTTGGCATCCATTTCAATTATAGAAAAGTAGCCTAGATCATTTGAAAAGCTCTTGAATTATCTGATCATACTTATTTGTCAATCCTTCAACTTTCTTGTATTTCAAAATTCATAACATTTATCATACATGAAAAAATTTCAAGAATTTTCTATCACTTGACAATTTTTTTTATTCACAAGAAATTCTAAGAACTCATTTTTACTACTCTAGTTTTCTGATGTAATTTTGGAAAGGATGCAATCATTACTTAGCATTTTAGATTAAAATAAGAAAATGATATTTAACTTATAGAAAAATTGGGAGAACTTGAAGCTTAAAAAAAAGGTAAAATTTATTGTAAATTTTCTTCCAGGTACACATTTACAAGTTCATTTCCATCTATTAATAGTTTCTCTTTTCCTTAGTTTATTTTTTATTCTTGTTCTATTTTATTTGCAGGTTTTTATTTGTTTTCAAAACTTGAAGTAAGCAGCAAACTCACTTCAAATTTGTAATAGGTTCAGGGAAATTTTATTTTGTGATTCATTAGAATTTGAGCATTCTTTAACTTTACTTTCATTCATTAGAAAACCCAACTGAAAGTTAAAACAATATCACAAGATTTATGTTCGAAACGTTTCAACTTGATTTTTATATTTCTGATGCAAGACCTTCGATGTGTTACCTCATTCAGTTTTTCATAAAATACCATATCGCATTTCACATCTTTGAGGTTTTCAATTGAATATACTTCCATTATCTTCACCGATCTCCAATAATCAACTTTACCAATATTGTGATATATACATAATTTGGGACGTGATATTAAATTTAAATCAAGTTCATAAGAAATATCGCATCCATTCAATTGCAATAGTGGTAGGGTCATAATTTTAAAAGCACCAATGCCTCGGACCCGATGCGATATTAAACTTTCATAATAGAATTATCAGGCTCATTCTCCATTGCATATCGACGTATCATATTGTTACATCATGCACTTAATTTAGCCAATCGCCGAGAGCTGTATCATTCATCGCATTTCACAAAAATATGAAACACAAAGTTTAACATGTCATTTTTAACTCCGATGCGATAAAATGAAAAGAAAAATCACATATCATATTGGAATAAATTGAAAAGTTTGATTTGCATCACAAAAGTTCCGATGCGATGGATCAGATCGCAAAAGCGCATTAAACATAAGGTTAATCCTTCCATTTGAAAAGTTCCGATACGATAAAGTTCAAATTGCAATCGCAAATTATTAAATTCATATCACAATTAGTCAAGAGTTAACTTTGAAAGACTTCCGAAGCAATAAGTACAATCGCAAATCGCAAATCGGGAGGAAAATTGAATACATCCTTGTGCACTCATTTTAAAAAGTTACGATGTGATAACTCATTGCCGATTGCTCATCGCTATCACTTTTCACTAGTCGTTAATTGCTCATTGCTTTTCGCTCTTTGCTCATTACCGATTATTATAACATCGCATCACTGCTATCGCAAGAATCATATTGGCATTTCCAACATGAATATTTTCCGATATCAATATCGCTCATCACATTTTTGATGCTCATATCATAATGCCGAAATCCACGTCATCCATCGCATTGCCGATATCACAATTGCTTCATCGCATTTTTATTCATGGTCATGTCACTATTCTGAATCTGCGATACACAATGTGCAATGTGCAATGTGCAAAGTGCAAATCACGAGATACAGTGTGCGATGTGAAATTTGCGACATGATTGGTCCCGATCCTAAATAGAACATTTCTTCAATGATATGATCGCTCCATCTCATCGCACATATTCTTTTCGCATGATCTCATATCGGTAATTTGCTACTGTAACCCCCAATGTGATAAACTTCAATGCATGCCTCTACATGCAATACGAATCATCCGATAAGGCATTGTGTTAATTTAAAGCAATCTTGGGTAACCGCTATGATGCTAAGGCAATTGATGACAAATATATTTAAATCATTTCGATTTCTCATATATTTTAGTTTTAAATAATTCCATAATTAAATATGAAATTCAAGACCTCTGTATTTTAAATTTCATTATCTTAAATTTGGTCTTAACTTTGAACAATTTATAAAATCATGGAATTTGTATAAAATTTATAATATTTTTAGAATATTCATCACTGCAAATTCTCAATCTCATTTCTGATGCATTTGTTTTAATTTGAATTCCCTTGAACACAAAACATTCCATGGTTACATTTTACTGGTTGCTTTAGTTTAAATAAAATAAATAATGATTTTGGGTTATAGGATTTTGGTTAGTTTGCCTTCTTCATATTTTTAATGTCAACTAAAAGAAGAAGTCAGCTAATATTGGAGAAATTGATACCTTCAGGTAAGATTAAATGCAATTATCCAATGGTAAGATTCATGTGCCCACTTTCATTAATTTCCATTTCATTACTTTAGTTTCAGTTTTTTTTTTTTAAATTATGTTGATATTTAAATCTGTTTTGCAGCTCTTTTCATATTTTGGAAGCCCTATGCTCTTCTCCTGGTTTTATTTCAAGAAGCAGCAATAATCTTCGTTGAAGCAACTACACTAGGAAGTTTCTGAAACTTTAGTTTGTTTCTTTAAGCATTCCTTTTATTAGAAAATAATTAAGATGATGCTTTGAAACAAGAAGTTTGACATCAGACAGAAATTTTTTGTGGCTGAATTTTATCGTCATTCCTATCTAAAGCCTAAAACACTTACAACCCTGCAAGGTATAAGTTTTCTGAATCTTGACATAAGAAGGAATGATTACATGATTATTTTCTTTTACTTCATTTTGTTGAGACATTAGTATAAACATTCTTGTTAGAGTTTGTGTTTCAAAATTATGATTTTCCTTTTCACTTTTAAATTTCTTCATTTTTATTTTTGTTTGTTGATTTCTTTTCTCACTTTAGCTTAAGAATTCTTTTCCTTTGGTTTTTAATTTTGATTTTGGTGACTTTGCCATGATTTATATGAAAGACCTTCTTGTTACCTAACAATGGTTGGCATACATAGGGAAAAATTGTTAATAGTTTACTATTAGTTTTTTCTTAAAATATCTTAAAAATGTTTGTTTTTATTATTATAAAGGTAGATATACTTAAGGAAGAGATTATAAAACAAGAGAAGTTGACAAAGTATCATGAAATATGAGAAATTTCTTTTTCATCAAAATTGTAATTATTTTGAGATTTCAATATTTTATTAAGATCTTTCAAAATTCTATTATCAGTCAAGAAAAGTTATTTTTAACCAAGTAAAGACACTTTACAACAAAGCACTTTTAACTCTGAAATTGTCATTCTGAACTCTTAAGGAGTCAATGATTCTCCCTATTCAAAAGAGTTTTATTTTTCTAGAGTGTAATCCAAAATATATTTAAACTTAAAAGATAAGAGGTCTCATCATGAGCCTACTTACCATGATCATAGGGGAAAAATAGGCTGACATTACCAACACTACTAAACAAACCAGGGTATTGGCTTATGATTACAAACAATTATAAGACAAGGGGTCTCATCACGAGCCAGCTTGTTCAGTCCAATTATAACCAGTGAATGGCATTGTCAACTATCTGGCTACGAAAGCAAGACAATGGCTTTTAAGAATAAAAAATAAAAAATAAAACATATATAAATGGATTTATCTCTAGGTCAATAATTCTTAAATAGATGGGATTCTGAATCATTCATGATTAAAAGGTAACCCTGTTGAGACTATAGATGTTTGCTGGCAGCAATGGCTCTACCTATGAAAAATGAGTACATTTTAAAAGCTAAGCTGTAAAATGACCCTTGCCTTATCTCTACAACTAATTAAGGACTGATACAGAGTTTTGAAATATTTTAATTTATGAGGAATTTTAAGAAAATTACAATAAGATAATTCTTGCTTTTATTCAGATTAATGAATCTAGTCAAGCATTCCAGAAATAATTTTCTCTTCTTTAATTATTTTTACTTTAATTTTAGGAAAATTTCATTCATATCAAACAGAGATAATTGGTTCTTCTCCGGTGTGTCACCATTGTTGTGGTAAAACACAACCCCCCCATTTTTAACTTGTTCACTTCAAATAATGGGGACCCTTTCTATAAAATTCTTGGCTAAACACCTTTTAGTATTTTTTTTAAGTTGATTATTCTATGATTTTATTAAATTTTCATTTTCTTTATATACTTGTTTGGATTACTTTGTTAAAATCATTTTTTTATAAGCTTTCCATTGATACTTGTTTCGTCTCATTTGGTCAATTGGTGTGTAAATGGCACTCATTTGAAGTCTAATCAATTATGTCGTCTGGGTTAAAAAATGCGTAGTCCAATAATGCATTTAGTTTAAATATTAACCCCTAGTTAGTTATTACTAACAATTTTTATTTTTACTTATACAGCCAAATCATAAAGCATCGAGATTTTAGTCATTTATTCCAATTTTCCAATTTTCAAATAAATTGCTAATCTCGAAAAAAATCTAAAATGTCGAAGTGGTTGTAGTTCATTTTTATCAAAGTGGCTGTAGTTTAGATAAGAAAATACACTTTAGATAATTTCATAATTTCATTAAACATCATTAAAATGAAACTAAAACAAAAAACTAATTTTTAACATTAAATTTTAAATTAATTAAATTAATTATTATATAATTAAATTAATTAAATTAAAATTTAATATATAAACAAGTTTATATAAAATTTTCATCGGAACATCGCTTCAGGATTTTGTAAGGGATGGATCATTATGAAACCCTGATGACCCTCCTTCTTCGATCCCTCGATTGCGATGAGTCAAAGACCGTAAGTTATTTGTTTTATTTTTGAGTTTTAAACTCATTCGCATAAGTAATTAGTTTACTTGTTAGCATAACATTAGTTTTTAAGATAGTCTTAGTTTAAGTGTAAGTTAGTGTTAGTATAATGTTAGTGGTAGGTTAGTTTTAAGATAGTTTGAAATTAATATAGTGTTAGTTTAGTATAGTGTAGTGTGTTAGTTTAGATATTAACGTAGTTTTAAGTTAGTATAGTTTACTGTTAGTTTAGATTAAATTAATTAATATGTAAAATCTAATTAATTTAATTAAATTATAATTAATTATTAATTAAATTAATCTATTTAGTTAATTATATTAGTTAGTTAGATTAATATTAAAAATTAGCTTAGTTTATAATTAAAAATTAAATTAGGATTAATTATTAGATAATTAGAGTCTAATTTAGGATTAAAATTTTAATTAAAATTCTAATTTTTAGCCTAGCAACATAATTTCCAGATTTATATCAAATTTGACTTATCAACTTTAGAGGCTCATAGATTGAGTTTTACTAGGCCAAATGAGGCCCAGGACAGCTCATTGGAAAGGGAAAATCAAGGAGAACGTTTCTGAGGAGGTTTCACTAATAGATTTGGTCATTTATTGGGTAAAAAATCAGAAAGAAAATCAAGCTCCGAATTTCTAAAACAAAATCAATTTTCTGAGTTTTATTTTTTTCATTTTCATTTGCCCAAAGCCTCTTCTAATTGCAGATTCGCTCATAAATGACATCCTTGGCCAATTAAACCATTCCAGACATTAATAGAGAGCTTATATTTTATTTTCAATTATTTATTCAAATATAATTTAATTGGATTTGTTTTAATGTCAAAAATGATATTTTGATTTTATTGTTGCATCTTAATTCATTTTGATTTCTTTTTGCAGGAAAAACAGTAGAATGGATATGGAGAAAAAGATCTCAATCAATGAAAAGGCTCCAGCAATTAAAGATTGGAATTTTTGAACAATTAAAATTGGATTGGACAGATTTTTCTTCAACAAACTCTCCTCTCAAAATTCTTTTGGAAATATTATAAATGGAAGATTGAAGAATGTGAAAAGGGCTGTTCTCCTCTACAATTATAGACTTCTAAAAGCATTTTTGTAATTGGAATTTAGAGTTGTAGATGGGGAGGAGAGAAAATTTCAGATCTGAACATTATTGAGGGTTTTTCTTTATATCTTGAATTATGTATGATGGGCAGAGTTTGCATTTCTGTAGCTCTAGTTTTGAAAGCAGAAATTCAAGTAATGTAAAGGACTATTAGAGACCAGGATCAGAGAAACGGATTCAATTAACTGGTATTTTTGGAATTTCTGTATCAAGTACCAGTTTCATTTTTATGTTTTTTTTTTTGACAGAAATGGCCAGCGAATTTTTTGATAAAATTCGTCCCGACAGCTGTAGTCCTCGGATAGAGCTTTCTAATGATGTATCATATGCGTCAAACGGAGATAGTATGCCAAAGTTACGTCCCTGGGAAGTTGAAACACCAATTTACCCAAACGGGGCCCATAGTTTTGACGCTTCATCTCCTAGGGTTAGGTTTTTGGGATGTTTAGGGTTCTCCATTGTTTCTCAATAATAAATAGGCCCTCGCGCCTCATTGTAAAGCGGTTCAGAGGCCTGTAGCCGCCACATCTCTTCTCAGAGATAGCTACCAGTGCCCTAGCTAGTTTTATTTCCATTCTGTCTGTAAGCAAATTTCAGTTCTTTGATATTAATGAAATGAAGTGTTATTTCTGTTGCATCTCTGTATTTATGGTTATATGTTTATTCTGTTGTGTTCCTGCATAAATCTGGATCAGTGGTATCAGAGCGGTCTGCTTTTTCTCGATCCTTCTTTGCATGTCCCCAACGAGGTCGGGGTATAAGGAGCTAGGGCTTGATCTGGTGGAACCTTTGCAAGATATGCCTCGCAAACCTCGACGGACGCCCATGGGGGACGAAAAGAAAGATGAGGGAGCAGGAGATCCTATCAAAATATTGCTCGAGGAGGCCCTCGAAAGACAAAGGAGCGTGATGATGGATAACTTTGCTCGGATCCTTCAGCAGTGCGCGCCTGGCCGGCGCATGCAAATAGAGTAGCCACTGCGAGTTGCGACTCCTTTAAGGTACCACAAATAAATTTTGACATTCCCATATTTGAGGTCAAATAGATACGGTCGTAGATAGATGGTTGAATCTATTAGAGGATATTTCTCTGTTCATGACTTTTCGAACTAAAGGGAGAAGATTATTTTGCCTCCTCAAAGCTACCCCCCATGTTAGGGCGGTGGGAAACCCTACGTGGGATTGATCTGACCCCGGGTGCGCCACTACCCAATGGACCGATCTATCGACGCTCTGTTCTGGAAAATGATGAAATCAAGAGGCAGATTCAGGAGCTGTTGCAGAAAGGTCACATCAGACCAAGTTCATCGCCCTGTGGGAGCCCGATCGTGTTGGTACGGAAGAAGGATGGGACGTGGAGACTCTGTATTGACTATCGGGCGCTGAACAAGATCACTGTCCGGAATAGGTACCCAATCCCACGGATTGATGACCTTTTGGACCAACTCCAAGGTGCAAAATATTTCAGTAAGATCGACCTGAAGTCTGGGTATCACCAGGTACCAATTGAACCCTCTGATGTGTGGAAGACTGTCTTCAAAGCTAAGGAAGGCCTTTTTGAATGGCTGGTCATGCCTTTCGGGTTGACGAATGCTCCCGCAACCTTCATGAGGATGATGGACGACATCTTGCGGCCATTCACCAACTCATTCGTAGTGGTGTACTTGGATGACATTCTGATCTTCAACAAGACTTGGGAAGAGCACCTTCATCACATCCGACAAGTCCTCCAAAAACTGCGGCAACACAAGTTGTGTGCCAATTTGGAGAAGTGCACGTTTGGCATGACCCAGGTTCAATATCTGGGATACATTATTGATGAAAGGGGGGTGCATGTGGATCCGGCCAAGATCCAAGTCATTCGGGATTGGCCAGCCCCGACTACTATAACAGAGCTTCGCAGCTTTCTGGGTCTTGCTAATTTCTACCGTAGATTCGTCTTGGGATTCTCTCATATCACTTGGCCCTTGAGTCAAGTCACCAAAGGAGGAGCGAGAGCAAAATTCTTTTGGTCGGAACCTCAACAGAAGGCGTTCAAAGAATTGAAAATTCGCCTCTGTTCTGCCCCAGTGCTCACCTTACCAGACTTGCAGCAGCCATTTGAGATCGAGACAGATGCCTCTGACTATGCTATTGGGGCAGTTCTTACTCAACAGGGACATCCGGTGGCATATCACAGTGAGACATTGTCTGAGACAGTTCGCAAGTATCCCACCTATGACAAAGAAATGTATTCCATTGTGCAAGCCTGTCGACAATGGAAGCATTACATTTTGGGGAAGGAAACAATCATCCACACAGACCACCGGCCCCTACAGTTCATACAGACACAAGGGAAGTTGCAGAATGATCACCATCAGAATTGGTCCACATATCTGCAACGGTTTCATTTGAACATCAAGTACAAGAAGGGTAGCACCAATAATGTTGCAGACTGCCTCAGCCGACCACCGATCGTGGCGCTCACCACCGTGCTCAACTCTTGTGGGCACGAGACTTCTGATTGGCCGCTTCTCTATGAGAGTGACCCAGAATTCGGCCACACTTACAAGGCACTCTTGGGGGCACGCAAGTTCCAAATTTTCACCTCCAAGATGCACTTTTATGTCACCTGGGACACCTTTGTGTTCCTTCAAGCGAGCGTGCCAAGATGATATGGGAAGCACACTACGGTCGAGTCGCTGGGCATTTCGGGGTCGAGAAAACAGTAGCAATACTACAGAAGTATTTCTATTGGCCGAACCTTCGAAAGGATGTCGAGAAGCACATCAGATCCTGCACTGCTTGTGCCATTGCCAAACCGACCATCAAGAAGCAAGGCCTATATGCTCCACTACCTACCCCTAGTCGACCGTGGGAATCCATCTCCATGGATTACATGTCGGGCCTGCCTTCTACTAAGAATGGAAATGACTGTGTTTTCGTGGTCGTTGACAGATTCTCGAAGATGGCCATTATGGCGGCTTGTAAGAAGAATATCACAGCAGAAGCCACTGCTAAACTCTTCTTTGAATGAGTGTGGGTGCACTTTGGGATCCCACAGTCTATCATATCAGATCGAGATAGCAGGTTCCTCAGCACATTTTGGTCCAGCCTCTGGTAAATGTTGGACACAAAGCTCACCAAGTCCACAGCTTTCCATCCCCAAACAGATGGCCAGACAGAGGTCGTCAACAAAATGATTGTACACATTCTGCGCATGTACAATTCAAAGCATCCCCGCACATGGGACGAGAGCCTCCCCTATGTACAACATAGTTATAATCGGGCTCTCCACAGTTCAATCGGCCATAGCCCCTTTCAGGTGGGCTTGGGATTCCAGCCACTATGTCCCATTGACGTAGCCATGCCATTTGCAGCTGCTCAGGCCGATTCAGCTCATGTCCAATCTGAAGTTGACAAAGCAAGTAGCTTCATCGAGCACATTCAACACATCCGCCAACAGGTTCATGATATATTGGACAGAGCCAATGCGAAGTACAAGCAGCGCCATGATCAACACCGGGTGCCACACCACTTCCAGGTAGGCGACAAAGTATGGCTACATTTGCAGAAGGAGCGCCTCACTGGACCTCACCGCAAGCTTCGCCCGCTCCGATACGGGCCGTACACCATCACCAAGGCTATAGGTAACAATGCCTTCGAGCTTAGTATTCCACCATTCCTTGGTCTGCACCCAGTCTTCAATGTGGATCGCCTTCGTCCTTACTTTCCACCTCTATTGGACACCTCGGACATTGCAGAACAACTCACACCAACAGAGTTAAACCCAGACTGCATGGAACAGGCCACCACAGATTGTATCATGGACATGCAAATCAAGAACACTCGTCAACAGCAGATCCAACTGTATCGGGTTGTCAAAGCTGGCCAACTTCTGCACCAAGGAAAGTG